>OY740769.1:118283797-119561297 GCA_963513935.1 Aphrophora alni
GTGGTCCCTATGCAATACAATGAATATAAATACAATTTATAACATAAATTACAGAGAATGAATATTCTTAGATAAAAATTAACACAATTATACGTTTGTTAGTATCAACATACCATAATGTTTACTACAGTAAGTCATTTGAAAACAATATTACTAATGTAAATTGATAAATAAAATTAATGTTAATATCTCTTCCATTTCTAGACTAGAACATTGCAATTCAAGTAGCAGTGCTGTTTAACACGAGCCCGTTGCCTAGCAACAGATAGTCTCCTGCATATTTTAAATCAAAGTAAATAACTAATTTCAGTTCGTAAGTTGCTTCTTGTTAGTATTGTAAATACAATTCATATTTTTTAAATTTTACTCAAATAATGGAGTGTTATGATTTTCTCAATTAATTATAGTTTGAATTAAACTTTACTATTTTAATTATTCGCACATGATAAACCCAACACAAACAGAGTTGTGAGTTTCATTTATAATAATTTGAAAATAAACTAGAACTACAACATCAAAATGAAATTAGGGAAAGTAATGAAACTAATATTTATTAAGTGGGGTGCTTTTAAAAAATTTTATATCGCAACTACTAGCCAAAAACTTTGGATTCAGCTTTAGGACTTGTAATTATACCTAGAAATGAGTGGCGCAGTGTTATTACAAAAATAATTGCTATTATACATTAACATTTTGCTTTGAGTAGGATCATTAAACATTATTTCAAAATAAAGGCTGCCAGGTTGGGGAATTTTGATTCAATCAAATCTGATTCAATTTTATAAATTTGAACAGGATTTTAATAAATTATATTTTTTAACCTAATTACTGTCATTGAATATAGCAATGTATGTAGTAACTACAGAGAATGTTTTTATGAAATTTACTTATGGTTATGTTCCGAAAATAAAATAAAAATATTATAGGTTCTTTAAAAATTGGACAATTTGTGTTTTAAACGCTTCAAAATTGAATGATTATTTCTTTCAATCTATCTATTCAGCGGTTTTACCTATGGTATTCGTTTTTGTTATTGACAATTCTTTACACGGATGTATTGTTCAGCCTCTTTTATTCTGGTAATGGTTCTAAGAAAACTAGATACATTGGCTTTGATGTTATGATATTTTTCACTTAACTCATAATCTAGGTGAATAACATGCGCGTTTGTTTATTAGTATTAAAACAAATATTTGTTTATTTTTTCTGTTTTCTTCAAATTAATATTCTTAGTAAAAATATGCTATAAAAATATCTCAAAAATATATAAATAATATTTTCTGTCCTAATTTTCTGAACGTGAATAAATTTATAATTAGTTTATCAGTTACCGTATGGAGCTAAGCATATCCCAATAATTTATGAAATATATTTCTTTTGTAAAATAATTTTCGTTTTAAATATTTAAATTCAAATTATTCTGATATGTACTATTTCTGCGGAGCTGTGAATACATGAAGAAGAATAAGAACTTATTACTGGTGGATTATAATTCTCTTCTTATTAAATTATAATGTTATGTGAATATATATTATTTTATTTCAATTGCAGTTAAAAGAGGAAAAGTAAAATTTGAAGTTTAATCTTTAAGATATTCTACAAGATACCAAAATTAAAAAACTTCACCAAATAATACTACTTTGTGTAAAGACTCTTCCAAGACGAGTATGAGAAAAGGTTGTGTAATAAACTATAATTTAAAATGAAAACAATCTGTAGTTTGCAAGACTCGGTATTAAGGAAAAGATGTGATCTTCCAGTGTATTAAACAAAATTACCATCAATATAACAGCATATTGACATTGCATAATAGCGAACCATAATTATATATTTTAATGAAGGTCATTTTGTAAAGAAATGAACATATCTATTATTTAATTTTTTGAACTCTTTGATGCAACACTAGGAGTTAATTAATTATTTGTTTAATAGATAATAAAATAAATATATTATTATGAAATAAAAGTTACAGTGTCGAAGGTAAATGCTGGTAGTTTTTTAACTAAGTCATAAATCTTTTTGTTTTGTATTAAACCCACAGCAGATTCCCGAGGTTGATTCCTGACTTTTTTAACATAGTCTTCTATTTCACCTTTTCATTCTTCGTTCTAGGCCAACTTTTGTTATTTTCCATCCTTCATGTTAAATAGATTACTGGGCTAAGAGGGATTCATTGTTTGACCTTTTCTTCTTTTTTTATATAGGCAATGACTACATAAATACTATAAGACACGACATAGGATAGGGAAATAGTCTACGCTTTACGGGTGCTGTTCGTCACAAGTTTGACACACAGCTATCAGAAAGCGCTAGCAGCAGGTGCTTGACTGTACGCATCCCACTTAATGAGACTGTACAACTGTTGACCTCTCTCTCACAAACCTTCTCACTTACTTCCGTCAGCATAGTCAGTGTTGTCAGTTCGTGCGCTGAGATAAGCGATTCTCGACCTTCCCTCGCATCTCTGGTCCCATATGTGGCATCAGTGCGTTTTCTCTTACCCGCCTGAAACATTGTTTGAATGTAGAGCCACCTAGCGCCAGTCACATCAACTTCAGATTCTCTAGCAGAGCGACCTAGCGGGTATTGGACAACTCAAGAATAAGCGTAGAATATTTAACATGGCCATGTCGTGTCTTATAGTATTTATGTAGTCATTGATATAGGTAAGCCGAGAGATTTATGTCTTTAAATAACAATAATAATACTTGCATTCACCCTATTTTTGAAAGATAAATCTACGTTATTAGCGACGTTGTACTATAACTTCATTTTTAAAAGTTTATTAATTATTCTGTATGTCATCAAATATTTTTAATAGTCTTGTAGTTAGGTAACTGACTAGTACTTTTAAAATAGATGAAGTTAAGTACAATAAAAAATTGTAACAATAAATCATAAAACGTTTTGACGCATAATGTCAACAAATTTCTTTCTCAAATGGGTTTTGGATAAAATACTTGAACAAAAACCAATTAATTAATTTAACTTAAAGTTAATTTAATGAAATCCCTCACTAACTTATTAACAAAATTTAACAACAATATTTAACATCAAAAATTATCAATTCTATAGTTGACAATCAAAGAATGGATTTAACCATGGATGCCATTTAAACAAAATTAAAATAAATAGTGCCTAAACGTACTTTGCTATAGCCATAAACTCAACCTGAGCTTAAATCGTATTCAATTGAAACAAGAGGTTATTTATTTATTTTTTGCATTTATTCCAGAACAGTAATATAATTTACACACTATCAATGTAGTCATTTATGTACATTCCTTGTAGTTATTCCTTACATATCGCGAAAATTGGAACGAAATTAGTAGCTATTATATCTTTATAACAAATATTTTTACAGTTTTTTTTTTGTTTCGTATTTTATCAATAACTGACGAAAACACATTTTCTATTGATCGTTACTGATAATGTCTTAACGTTTTATTTGCGGTCGCTAACGATTATAATTTAGAAAAATTTGAGTGAATTATAATTTTATGTTTTTGTTTTTTTTGGCCAAAATATTTAGTGCCAAATTTCAATTTATGGAAAATATAATAAGTCCAGAGATATGGCCAAGCATAATCACAGACCAAAATTAATTGAAATTGTTTATTCCATTATAACTATAAAAGTTTTATAGAAAACAGAAACACTGACTATAGGGGACCTCATAACGGATATGTGCCCAACAACAATCAACGTCAATATTTTAACTCATTATGTAATTTTCTCTAAAACCTACTTCATGTCTAAATAGTGGATCTATGTCTCTACTATTTACAAAATAAAAGTTTTTTTTTTTTATATACCAAACGAAAGGAAAGTAGCAATAATCCATTAGGTATCTTATAATTACACTTTTATACCTGAATTATACATTAACACATTACGAATATTTTCAGTTACTACATTCCTGTACAATAAAAAACTTATAAATATGCTTAAACAATATTAACTTAAAGAAGAGAGTTATTAGATAAAAACCTACTTTATAAATTTTAAAGCGTAAACAATATTTTAAAAGAGTTTAAATATGAATTATCTAAAACAAAAAGTTGCGCATTAGCCTCAGGAAGTGTCCTACAGATTCTGAAACTCTTAATTGCGATTGGAGCTTTAGTGCAAACTTCAGAATGATTCATTATCTGGTTTTGGTCTGAAACTTCTTTTTTAGCTTTTTTTCCCCCTGTATGTTCTCCTTATTTCTGCCACTATTAATAAAAATAATCTTAGCGTATTAATAGTAAAAAATTAATTGTTTAAGCGGGCAAACATTTAGTTCTATAAACAAAAGAAATGGATCCTCGCTCTTCTTTTACCGTACACTCTTAAAACGTACTTGATATACAGGCTAAATATGATTTTCATGTGTTGGTAAAAAATAAGTCCTACCCCACGCTAAATCAATCTTATTAAATTCCTAATCAAGAAGTTAAAAATAAATTAATCTTCCCACTAAAGTTGAAGGTGAATTACACAAGTGATATGATTGATATATGTTGTTTAATTTCCCCATTTATGATTTTGAACTAAAATTTACTTCTATAATAACTGCGAAATTAATATTTTAAATTTAAATAAAAATATTCTTGAGCCTATGCAGTCACCCGTTTAACATACTATTATCAAGCTGAATTACACTTAAAAAAAAAATTATTAAGATATCTTTCATGGTTCCTGAGAAAGGGTGCATTGTATAGTGTTAATTTAACATTAGGATATACAGATTTACAAAGCACATGATTTCGTAAACCATGTCCCTCTCAATAAACTCGTCTAATTATTATATTTTACCGGTTCAATAACGACATTTGGTATCATCAAATAATTGTATCCAGAATTGATTAAACTGTATTTGACATACCTTTTTCACATATGTTATTATAAATACATCCCCACCTATAACCAATCTCTGCACAATGTTAGAAAATAATTGGAGATCACTTAACGAGTCTCTAATCCACACATATCTATATCTACGATTGATATAGCTGACAAATCGGTCATGGGTTTTTCCTCCTACACTAATCATACACATACATTCAACGGCCTTCTCTATCAAATGCGTTCCCAATCTGAGACAATTTTAACTCCTTTGAAACTAACCACAAACATTTCAACACCCAATCTTCCGATACTGCAATGTTAGCTGAAATTATTAGTATATTCGTGAAAAATATTTACATTTACGTTGCTAACAATTGGCGATCTAATATTATCATTCCACTCGTTAACTATTCACACTCTATAAAACATGTGTTACGACTAAATTATGAGATAAAAATTAATTTGTACCATTTATCGATTAATTTCGAAATGCTTATTACGTACTCTAGATGATTAACAATTTGAGATGTTATATAATATCTTCATTTCATTACCTTGTCACTTTGTCATCTCTTCCTCTATTCAATCACGAAAATTGCATCTACCTGTTTTTTATTGATGTAATTTTTTAAATATTTTGTTAAAATACAAGTAATTTTTTTAATGCGTAATAATATACATACGGACAATTTATATATATATATATATATATATATATATATATATACACGTCTGTCAATTCATCAATGGCTTTATAATTATGTTTGTATAGTGGGATTTGTTTGAATGCACGTTTGTAGAAATTGTTTGGTAGGCCCACTATTAAAAAGTAATACATTTCTCTAAAATATTGATTATTGCGTAATTGCACATCTAATCAGCTGAGTGATTGTGAAACATATATGTGATTTTAAAGAAGTACTACAGAAGTAATACTATCTGTAAAACATCAATTCTAAATATGACAGTCAACTCACGTACCTACGAGCTTGGCTGGGCTTAATCAAATTCAGCTGTAACTGTAAACCCTCTGAAACTTTGGTCTGTAATTGAATATAATTAAGTTACTTACTTGAACTTAATGTAGGATACAGAAGCATTGAGGATTACAGAGTGTTTTAATAGTTAAACTATTAGGAATATATCTGGATGGTATTTTTTGTAACGGTGAAGTAACTTTATTGCAAAATACTTCTAGGATAATGAAGAACTCCTAAATTTGCCCTTCACGTAGAAAAATCATTGATGTTTTGAGCGGTTGCTTCTTAAGTATGCACTTAGTTGTAAATAGAAGTGTATTCACCAGATCTATCGTTTTAAAACTATACGTCACTTATCTATTTACGTACTTACGATTATAAGAATACTTGTCCAATCTCCTAAAGTTGCTATTGCTATAAATAATATTGGAATAAAACAGGGTGATAGGTGATAATTTTACCACTATTTCAAAAATGGGGTCAGAAAAAATCAGAGAATTTAAAATCAATAAATCTGTTATAAAATGTTTACTTTCCGTCCACATAACTTTATGCCTCATTTAAATAAAAACGAAAACAATTGTGTCTATAAAAAGGACTGAGATACTGAGGAAAATCTTTTGTTCAATCATTTAATGTTTAAACTTTTGTCAGTATACCGAAAACGAAAACATTATTTGTACATTTTCAAAATGATGGCCGCTTTTAATATATAAAACAACATTAATCATATATCGATCTATCAATATGTAATAATTTTAAAAGCTGAATCTAGGAAACCTTTAACTCTTTATAATATTTACGAGGAGCAAACTAACTTGCTCTTTTAACGAAAAACGTAACGATAAATAATTTTTTGTACATCAAAGGATTCCAGAGTTACTGATGAAATAATAATCAATAATGTCTTAGAAATACACTATAACATTCTTTAATTTTAAGAGTAAGAAGTTACAATTAATTATAAAGAGATAATGTTTTCAAAGTTTTTTCAAAAACATGTTTATCTCTTCATCTGCAATAGGAATGAATACTCGAGTTCCCTTGTTCCTGATTTCTCTCTCCTGTTTCAGTTTATAGTTTGTACATTTCTTAAATTTTACATGCTATTACTTAAAATGGTCACATGAGTTATTTTCATTTGATTAATTATCTTTGACTGTTAGTATTCCCAATTGTCTGCAATAATTTATATTTTTAATATTTACTAACAGTTACATTTTGTGTAACTGTTTTGTTGATATATGATATTTTACAACTAGTTTTTGTTGGAAATAACTCTCTTGAGGTATAATTTCTTGCTACGTTCTTTGTAAGGTTAATATTTTTCCAAATTTCTAACAACTAGAATGGTGGAATATATAATTAAATATAATTATGTAATACTTTGCATGAAACGAATAAGTTAAAAGGATAACTTTTTGCTCAAACATTTAGTACACATTGGTTCTTTGTGTAAATATAAGGAAATGATCTGCAATTTCTAGATTATCGTTGTAAATCGAATTACTATATTAGCTCCTGAAGTCACCGTTGTAGTTATACTGATATTTATACAAATAGTTATTTTGTACGACGAAAAACATCGAACAATTTATTTTGTGAATTGACAATTAACGTGTCAGTAAAACTAAATATTTACTGATATTGTAAATCAACATTTAAACTGGTACTAATTTTATGAACTGCGTAAACTTATCATTTACACATTTAAATCCTATACTAAATTGGAAAGCATAAGTAGGTTAAAATTACAATTCCATATGTTTGGATCATTCTCGCTCTTAATATTAATTTTACCCCAGGGAAGTGACCATATTGTGCTCCAACTGTAACCAAAACATTTCCAATAAACTGAAAATAATCTATGTGAAGTCCCAAAGTAGTTTTTTAAATTCCCCATCAGAATATATATCAAACCTATTTAATTTATCGCATATATTGTTGCCATTAATTTCCCACGAGGAAAACGTGATCTAAATTGTTATTGATCTATGTAACATAACATAGAACATTATAAAAACACATCATCTATACTTACTTAAAACTTCTGTACTTTTCCCTGTACTTGGATAGCAGCTAGAATGATAAAGTAAAAAATTATGTATTTTAAAGACAAATATTTAAATGTTTTAAGCTTTAAGCCATAACACTTAAAATATAACAATTATAACCCAGTTAGTTACGTAATTATAATTTACATTTATTTTGGAAGTTTTTTAACATAAACAATAATTTTTGAGGGAGGTAGTTGAATTGTTTTCTTCTAATTAAAAAAATATATAAATTACGATTTTCTGTAATTTTTCTCTAATAACTTAACTAATTTTGAAATTCTAAAGACGCAATACAGCTATTGACCCCTATTATAAGCTGAGGAGGCGTTTAATACACATGCTAAGCAATTTTAATCACAAACATCTGTGAAAGATGATGACAGTAGCGATTATTTTGGTGGTTTTCCTTAGATCAATCGTCACCTGACAAGGTCAAAGTTTATACGAAAATTATATGATCAATTTATTTTAATTAACCCTTCATGGCAACAATCAAAAAGCAATTAATTGGTTGTCGATTATAAGCGATAAACCCAATTAACCTCGACATTGCGCACTAACCTTGTAATTAAAATTGATGGCAATCAGTTTCTGTTTGCCACGAGGCTGTATGTTGTTGCTTCATACGGTTGAAACACAAAGAAGACGATTCATTATTTGGAAATAACGACTTATATAAAATATGAATGGTTAAAAAGGTGATTTTGTATTCATAAATATTGAATCCTTAAAGAAAATGATTTAGTATACTCAAAAACAAGTTCTTCATAGAGGATGCAACGAAAAATATGAACAAAACTACATATTTTAGTTTACTTATGAAATATTGATGCTATCATACACTGCATTTTAAAATATTTAAAAAGTTTAAAAGTAAAAAAGCTATGGATAAATAAAGTTATTATTATTTTTATTTAAATTAACTTTTAAACATATGTAATTTGTAAATCATTTTCAATTGATCGGCTAACACGGTGTTTTGTAATGAAAATAGTCTAGGTTTTGGGTATACTTTAAACCTAAACTCTCTATTTCTTCGAGAGTTTACGTTTTCGACTCGTAACTTCTTTTTATATCTAACAGGACATATTTGAAGGAAGAAACAAAGCTACAAATAAATCGTTATTAAAGGAATTGTAATATATATGAACGTTTTAATTGAAATTAGTTGGACAGAATTATAACACATTTTAAAATCATTTTATAAATTAGAAACAAAACCAAAAAGTTATATTTCAGTTCTTTTAGGAGGAAAAGCTCTCTAACGAATAGCTCCAATTAAATGTGAACAAAAATGAGTTGCTTAAGGAAAAGAAATTTGCAAATAGTAAAACCTGTTAACAAATTATTCGTTGGTAAAAAATAAATAAGAATGCTAATGTATATTATATCTGGAGCGTTTTAATAGTGGTAATAATTACTGTTGGTTCGAGGTTCGAAAAACATAACTACATAAAAGTTTAAAAGATACAGAAAATGTTAATGGCAGAATACTGAGAAGTTACAACATCGGTTATTTTATTCACAATAGTCATCAAAAACACTTACTCACACTCACCTATCAAATAGTATAAATAAAAACTAGAGCGATTCATATATTAGAACATAACATTGTGTTATGACCAGCTCATAATCATATCCTTATTACTCTTGTCCGTTGCATGTTTTTAAATATTGAAAAAACTTTTAACGTTAGATAATTTAGTGATAACAAACATAAAGATATTAAGCTTTTGTGTATTTTTTTTCGCTAAAAACGCATAATATTTCATTAATATTCATTGTTCAATTTTTAGATAAGTTTTAATAGAAAACCGATGATTAAAAATGAGTTTCACCCGATTAAGCATTTGTCAATTCTTCAAATGATTGTAGGTTATTCTGATAAAATTACAGACATTCTTGTGTTTTAACAATGAAAATGGATCACAACAATATATATATATATATATATATATATATATATATATATATATATATATATATAAGAATATTTTGTATCCACAAAAAGTAAATAGCCTTGTTGAAGAATAACTTAGTGTCAAAACTCTTTTAGTATTCATCTTATTTATAGATGGGATAACCTGGAGTAGATATTTTGTCTTGTCCACCTCTCCACACACTTTGTTTTCTCCTGTAGGCAATATATTTATATCTCCTTGGAGAATTATTTGGTGATACCGTTTTCGGAATTCAACTTATTTATTGTCAACCTAGGCTCAGGGCGATGGTTACACTAGATACATGTTTATCTCAGTACGTCTACTCCTATAGTCATTATATGGGCGTGTCAAAGGAATCCTTTTCACTCAATGGTCATTGAAAATAGATTTATGGTCAGAATTGGCTCTAGTGAAAATAATTACATGCTCGCACAAAATCACTTTGTTTATCACCACTTGATTCGAAAAATAGGTAAAAAGATGGCCTGAAGAAATAATTGATTTGCAAGGAAAAAATTATACAAACCCAACACAGAATAAAAACACAAATAATAATTGAACAGTTTTAGTTCAAAATATCACTTTATATGGATTTCAATTAATTTACTAAAACAAAAAAAAAATGGTCTAATTATTACACTTCCGGGGTTTCGTAACAACTTTAAGGCATTCGATCTGACATACAAAATACAACAAAATACTTGACGATAAAAGCTAAACAATTCATTTAAAAATGTTTCAAGTAATCATTCTACTAATTTTATTTAGTTTATACCAATTTGATTTATTTATTATTGTCTTAATTTGTTATTGGATACACCAATGTCTTTTCTGTGGAGTAAACGTATAAATGTACAATGTAATAGCTAATGCTATATGTAATATGAGCATTACATATACTACATTATAAGATAGTTTTAAATATTCGTAGGCGGTTTTATTCATATTAATAAGGCATTATTTGTATTGTTGATTTTATACAATCTAAGCCAGAATTGATATATTTTATGTTGTGATCAAAAAGTTAAATTTGTTTAAATTCATTTAAATTAACCATATATAAAACCGGATTTACGGTTACTTAATATTGGTGAATCGTTCATTATATCTATATATGACAAAAGTTTGTACAATTGGATGAACCAGTAAACTTCGTCTCGTGTAGTTGTTTAAAAAGCGTAATTAAAAAGTAATAGACATATTTGTACTGATGCTAGTTCTTTGGTTAATACTTAAAATCTAAAGTTAAGTAAGTATGTGTATATGGACATGTTTCTTTCAGGAAATTCTCAGTGCCTAATGTTCATTTATTATATCTATAGAAAATGTAACTTATAAATTGGTTGCAAATATAGTCTTTGAATTTGGTAAAAAAAATTGCTTCCACATGACTCTATGCCAACACTTTCCATTAACGTCCAATTCCATCAAAAGTTCTAATTGAATTCTCTTATTAAACGTCAAAATTATTAATTTGTCAATACATTATATAATGTATAATGTTTATGAAAAAAAATTGTTAAATAATAATAAATTTCATAGCGATTGTTATCTTAAGAATCTGATAAGTAATAAAGATTAAATACAAAATGGATAGTTACAAGTCTTGCAGATTTTATTTAAATTTACAAATTTACAAAAATAACAAATACATTAGGAAAAGTTTCATTAAAATTGTATATAACTATACATTGTAAAACAACTTTGTGTTCCATATAGTGTAAACGTTTAGAAGATTGTTTTTGATATGACTTCTGTAAAACAATTTGAAATACTATAATAATTGGAAGTAGAGGTGGAGCGTAGGTGGAGTAAAGGCGTTCCATTTCCAAAAGCTATCCACAGGAGTGAGAGGACGCTGATGTCACTGTTATGTTGAGATATTTATCAACTCATACATATAAATATATACATTACGTTACGGCGCCAACTCTACAACGGTACCTGCCTTTTACGTAGGGCGCCGATTCTTCAACGGTCCCTTTATTATCTCTATACTTCTTCAATTAATTGTTTAAAAGGTTTGTTGAGAATAAGTTATTATCACCTACTGGAAGCTTTAGGCTTTCTCTTTAATCAGCCTAGGTGATATAACTGGTTGTCCAAATAATTAACCCTATAATTGTTTAGACAAAAAATTTTTTTCTTTCTAATTTCCAGTAATTTCTTTACTATTAATTTTAATAAGCTCAGTTTGAGAACACAAGAATTTACCTTTACTTTAACTTGATCTAGGATTAGTGAGTACACTGAAATTATCCTTGTAAATTTATCTATTTGTGCTTGATATATTTTATAAATAAACACTGTTATAATTCTTAAGCTATAATGGAGTAAAATAATGGGATATTCTAATACTAGGTAAGTTTTTGAAATAAAAGATTTTTATAATTTAAATAACAAGTTATTATTTATTTAACTCAAAAGAGTTTAAATATTCTTCTTGTTAGGAATCTTCCCAAAAACATACAAATTATGATATTAAAAATTATTTCTTTAAAACTATAAGGCAGAACAAATACTGATTTTACTTTAATTTATTCTGATATTCTTAATTATTACTATTTTACTTTTTATTAAATTTCTGAAAGTTATTCTGAAGTTAATTGGTTTTAAATTTACTATGATTATTATTTATTTATTTTAATAAAAGACTTTACTTAATTTAACATCCTATCTAAACCCAGTATGAAAATAAATTTAAATGAATTTATTCAGGTAAAATTTAACTTGGGACTAACGTATGTACGCTTTTTACCAACCTTTTTAACACTTGACTTTGCTGTCGCTACTGTTTTGAAGACGTCAGAAGTTGTAGTAGGTAGACGGCTAATTTTGCTCTCTAGAGAGGTGTCTGGAGTCTGATGTCGTGTTAGCAGGTGTGGTGTTGCTGAGTACCTATGCTGTCTGTTGATTTACAGATGTCGGATGCTGCAATTAAAGTTGTCCTCTAATGGTGATTTAAGATGATCTGTGAATATCCCGGGTTGGTTCGTTCCCTTTTCCTGTTGTTTAGAAGCTCATGTTATTGAAGATCGCCAGTTGAAATCCAGAAGTCCAGAATGAAGTTGCTTTGCTACATTTAAATAAAATATGTCGAAATTTTTGCTAAACTTTTCTAAGTCCCTTTTTTGGTGTTAGAATATTTTACTGTTTAAAATTTATACTTGAGCTGAGCAGCGTAGAGACTATCCGTCGATATTTTGATGAAGACCAAGATCAAGATGAAATCTAACGATGATCTAGATCTAGAAGATGAATTTGAAGAATAGAATGTAATTTTAAGAAAGAATGTCTCGCTCCCTTGAAGCGGTGGGTTATATAGCCCTGTTTGAAACTAGATTCAATGCCAACATTACTTGCTAGGCACTATGAATTTTCTTCGTTAGAAATCCCATTTTTCCGGGCTTTTCTGACTCTAGTTACTTTTCCTCGTCGTTTACTTTTTAATTAGAATTTTTGAAATTTTTTTTCTATTAATTTTTAATTAGTTCAATTGTTTTTCACCTTGTAATCTCGTATCTGCAGTTGCTAGCGTAGTCGGGTGATCTCTGATTCGTCCGCCCTTCCCTTCGAATTTTTATATAGGCTCGTTAATTTTTTTCTATTGTCTTCTTTGTTCTTTGCTGTAACTTTTTTCGGCGTCGTCTGATTTTCCCGCGAGTCGACTTTCCTGGATGTACTCGTTTTCTTCTATCCTGTCGATTTTGAGTGGTTGTTCCTCTCCTTTGCGTTCTCGAGTTTTTCACGCGTTTGTTTTTCACATTTCGTTACCCGGAAAAATCTGTGAATTTTAGTTTTTTCCGGATTTTCCTTTTGACAATTTCTAGTCCTGTTAAAGTTAACACACTTGCCGAAATTTCTTGAATTTTGCTTGGTTTTTTCTTGGTGTCTTGCGTTAGGGATTTCTACGGTTTTTCGCTTTTCTTTTGGCTATTTAATTTCCCGAAATTTATTAATCATACTGAGTGTTTCTTACATTTCTAATAAGATAATAACCTACTTTATATTATAATGTATTTAAAACTATGAATTTAACTTTCTAAATTACTTTAAAGGTGTGAATTTTATAACCCTTTCATTTTAATTATTTTTCAAAATTTTACTATATTTTATAATAAAACTTTTCACTCTTCATAACTTCTTTTACTTGGATTTTCTAAAACTTTATTTTTCTATACTTTATTAAAGTCTAAACTTTAATATCATAACTAACTTTTTAAATATGCAATTTTTGCATATACCTTATTTATCGTTTATTTTAGGTCTTTCTTTGTAAGACCTAAAAACCTTTTTCTTTTTTCATTTTGAGCAAATTTGAATTTTCCCCATAAATTTGATCTTTGATTATATAAGAACTACTTTATATTTTGAATTAAAAATATTACATCCCACTCTTGCGTGTTTAGTGCAATATGTTTTCCTGAATAAAACTTAAATACATAATATTCCCGTTTTCTGTTATCTCCTAGGAAATCAGATTGAAAAAGTTTAAGTTAATTTTCCAGTTTGTGCAGGCGTAGTTACAAGGTCACCTTGACGCTAGATACCGCTGGTTGACATATACCTGTCTTGTGACCTTCAACGTTTTCAAACCGCTGCTAGCCCAGAAAAATCGAATTTTGCAAAATTAATTGCAAAGTTCAAGGAATTATAACGGGTTTTTACCGTTGAAATATATATATATATATATATATATATATATATATATATATATATATATATCGGTTTAGTATAAACTCGTGGCTCCTGTTTTAAGAACGCTCTTGCTACAATTGGCTGTAAAGTGAACCTCCCAGAGAACCAAAATATACTTTAGTTTTTAGAATTTACTTTTGAAGTTGTTTATTTATATTCATTTATTATTTTGTGTTATTATGTATAACGCATATGTATTTCATGGAGTCGTATGCAATTGTAGAAAGTGTTCATTGAGTTTTTGACTTTATAAATATCAAATATCTATCCCTGACCAAATGAAATTCAGGGACAAATGTTAAAAAAAAATAAAAAAATCTACAGAATTTAACCGAATTTGGGATAATTATTGTTATTGTTAGTATGGTAGATTTCTTTTCGTTTCAAAATGGCGGCCATTTAACGTTTTCAACTGAAATAGTTCTAAAATTAACCATTTTACAAATAAAAACTAAAGCAACTATTTTTAATAATTTTATGACAAATTCATAACTTTTTACGTAATAAAAATTTATGAGAAAGGCCAAATTCTTGTTTTTATATTTAATAGGAACGAAAATGGAATGATTTAGTGGAGTTGTTTTTACGTATAAAATGTAGTTGTGGTGTTATTCACCTTTGTTTATTTTCAGTAACTATTTATTAAAGGAAAAGTAGTAACTACACATAAGTGGATTTTATGAAATAAAGAAAGTATTAGAATTGATGCAGTTAGTTACTCATTAATAGTAGGACTTCAACAAATAAACTGAATTCTGGTTTTAAAAAATATTTGATAATTATGGAATGTCCATGTTATTATTAAGGTTTAATTCGACAGTTGTGTATAGGAAATTAATTCACGACGTTTCGATAGCATAATTATTCAACTCTCCTTATAAAGTTTAAAATTAGAACATGAAAGAGAAAAACAGTAAGCCTGGGGACATGTTGAAAATTTAAAAAAATCTATAATCTAAGAAAAGTTTCATGCCTAAAACTAAGCCATAACTAATAATGAAACAAGAACTCATGGAAACAAATAAAAACTTGTTTATATTATAACAGCACGACGAATCGCCCTGAGATATATCTGGACCCTACAATAAGGTCCAAATGTGTCATACCTAGGCCTAGCAATGTGTATGAGGTTCAAGACTAAAACTAAGAACGACTATAAACAAACGTGATAGATAAAACCACAACACAGACCTACACTACACAAAGGACGGTAAGCAACTGATTGTAGGTTATGTAACCAAGAGATTGTTTTCCTAACTCTACATGAGGATAAAGAAGCTTTACCTCCTCTTTCAAGTCTTTACTCTTCGATCGCGTCAACATTCCCATTTTTGGGATCAGCGGTAAAATATGAGCCTTATTTAATGTAAAATAATTTTTATATCTGAGTTTTTATTCAGTTTTTATTAAAGTAAACCTACAATTAGTTTTCGTATATGTAAGTTTTATTCTCGGTGTATTATTTATGAAAATTGTGATTTTCGGACCAAATATATTCATCTATATTTGATTTATCAGTTAGGCCTAATCGCGTGTTCTTCTTTATATTCAGTAACTCTCATATTTAGTGCTATTTTTCATCTCACTAATATATTGTCTGTCATATTTATTACTGTAGATAAAGTTTTTATAATCATGAGTCCCATTTGTAAGTTTAGTTTTTACTCTGATTTATACTGTCGAAAAGTCGGATATTAGTTTTCTATACTCAAATACCGGCAAGGATCCGATTGAACTTTATTGATAATATAGCTCTTATTATTACAAATAATACATCTTTAATTTATGTAAAATGTGACCGACAGTTTTTTGCTGCAAAACAATCAAGAGTTTGAAATATACACATAGTTTTTTATTTAAAAATTGGAAATATTATTTAACTAGTTATTGTATGCCGTTATTTGTTGCTGGACTAAAATATTTGTGAACCACTAAAGTAGTGAATTATAAATAAGTACACCTCTGCTGAGTATTGTGAGACACATTATTTTTATGGAAGTGCTAGATCGTACGCAGCGGAAGCTAGATGCCTAAACTAATTTTTGTATCCATGGTTTTTACATACTGTATTTTAAAGTGTAAATTTGTTAATTAACAAACAGTTACTGTCAATAGAAAAAACGTGAATAAAACTACAATTAAAATAAATACCTTTAAAAATAACTCCATTTATTCATTTCGTAGTTGAGTCATTAACATATTCGGAAGAGGACAAGAACGGCCGGAAGCAAATTTAGATTTGTTATAAAATATTTTTAAAAAAATCTTGTATTTTTTTTGCACAGTGGCTAACTACAGATTTATTTCAATTTGAGTTCCGAATGGCCGCTATTTATAAACGAGTTGGGTTATATTAATGAAACTTAACAATATAACCGAAAACTAACATTAACAACAACTCGCCTAAAATTAGTTTAATTATCTATTGCTGTTTTTTAGAAACTTTGTTTTTATAGTTGGAGAACTAATCAAGATAGACCACGGGTTGTAAGCTCTACAAATATTTGTTGTTTTTATTAAAAATGTTGTAACTAACTGTTTGATCAGGATTTCACTGGTTTCTTGATGCTGTGTAATTACGCAAATTATGAATAGTAAAAACGAAGTTGTTTTTGTCTCAATTATCTTACTTGCATACTAGACTTATTTGTGTAAGATATGCAATTATATGTGGTTTATGTTTATGATGCTTTGTTATTGAATTTTTAGTTATTTTTATAATTTATAACTCTAACCTTCATAACTTATAAATTACATAAATTGTATTTACTTACAAAAATAAAATTACCTCACCAAATCCTCAAGTAAAGCTGGTTAGTATTGTGTGGTTAAATTCTTATTTAATACGAAAAATTTAGTCTATCCTATACAACAGATATATTTATGATTTAGAGCGTGACGTAGAAAGGATAAAGTTTACACTTAAAAGTAACTCTACTTTCCTTATCAACATTAGATTACCGTAAAACTATAATCTAGCAATTTGAAGGAACATTCAAACTATGCAGTTTCATATTTTGCAGATAAAATACTGAATTGCATTTTTGATGTAATAACCGTTTATTTTTGAGGGTAAGTTTTGGGAAAAATCATTAAGATAATCCAAAATATGATAATGCAAAAAAGGTTAACCATTATTTTTAGTTGTAGATCATCGCACTGAGAATAAACGACAGCCGTTTAAACCGCCACAGAGAAATCAATTTAAAACATAATTTTGTATATTACCAACAGGAAACTTCAAAAATTTAAAGTTAAATTGCCAGGTTAAGGAAAAACACATAGCCTACAACTGTATCTCAATCATGTATATTTAAAATAAATCACTATAACTATGCATTTGTGTACGTATGTGTTAAAACACGTATTATTCAAATTACACAATAATATCTTCGTAATCAATGTCGTTTAATAAATAAGATTTTATGATAATTCAGTAAAACAGTTTATATCGTATTCAGAAAAGTGCTGAGAAACATATGTTTAATCAATATCATGACTTTTGGATGTTTATAACAAGAACAAAACACTCCCAAAGTATTAAATAATGTTTTTGTTACTTTATTACATTAGATTGAATATAATTATGTTACAGCTATTTCAAACATAAGAAATTAAATTACCTCTGCATTAAAACGTTGTATATTTATTGAATTGGTCTAAGTTCAATCGCCTCAAGTTATACTTCCAAATTAGCTTATTATCTAATTGATTTAAATAAGGAAAAAATATTGAAGTGGGTTAAATTTACTTCTGTTTTATGGACAGTTTTTCCTCTAATTTTAAATTTGGGGTTTTCCGTACTTTAAACATAATCGTACAAAGGTAGAATATTTATATTATTATAGACATGTTTAAACTGACTGTCTCCAATTATATATATATATATATATATATATATATATATATATATATATATATATATATATTAAGTACTGAAATTCGATACACAAATTTTTACTGAAACCATAAAAGTAACTGCAGTTAAATTCTTCATTAAAATACACAAATTATCGGTACAATAAAAACCACCAAACCGGGTCTTTGCTACTAATATTCGTTCCAAATCACTAATTATGTGATCTTATCTGTTTTCGAATTTTAATTTACAAATTCATAAAACTTCCATGTAGCTAACCTTGTCAACATATTTCAAAATGTATTTTAACAATGATGTGTAATTGAACTTATTTGCAAATAGGTAATGTCCGCCATATTAAAAACCTAATATCAAATTATAATAATAGCAATTCATGTTGAAACGAAACAGTCATGTAACAACACTAAATGTAGATACATGGACACACTGATTCATTATAATATGACATATTTCTTGAAACTTTATTTTAACCATAACTTGTGTCTTGTAGACAAGGCAGCATAATTAGAAACGTTAAAATTGCATACTAAAAACGAACTGTATGGAAAGATGATTTACGAACACAGTGTGTAAGGGCATTTTAAATATACAGACCAGTATATTTTCCTATACGTACACTAGATATAACACCCCATTGTGCTTCATCCCTGCTTTCTCACTATATAAATAATGTAAGAGATAAGTGAGTCCACTCAGCTGAGTTATTTGTTTGCACAACTATGACTGTGATACTGAAAAAGTCATTTTGAACAATTATATTTGAGCTATTTGGGTTTCTTATATTTTTAATATAACATATTCAGACTATAAATTGGAAACATTTCTAAATATGTTTTAGAAATATTCACCTGCCTTTCCAAAGACAATACATAAGAGTGTAATGAATTGTGTTATTTATATTATTTTACGTTTAATTATTGTTTTTTTTTTTATTATTTATTATTTTCCACACATATAGAAAACATAGCTTTGTTGATATTTCAATTTAACTAAGCAGACTCTATTTGTTTCGAAATATAAATTATTAAAGAAATTTTTTTTAAATATAATTGAAAATGTATATATGAATTGTATCAAAACCGATGAAGACTACGATTTAAAAAAAACACACACATAATACCAATAGGCATTTATTTCAATATTAAAATGTTATGAAATATTTTAGTTGAAGGAAGTTAGAATAAATTTTTAATATAACTAGTTTTAAAAATACATATGAATTAAAACAATTTAAAACGAGGAATTCATATTTTTCTTGGAACCTCGATGTTATTTCATACTACGTAACTTACTTAGGAATCTACCCTTAAGAAACACTCTTATAGAGCGCTGCTATATTTAGTAAAGACCTATTCATCCGTCCTCACAGGACAACCTTCATTCAGCTTTCCGCTATTGCTATGTACACTACTCTTAGCTAGTTATCGGTTGCAACAACTCTGGTACGAATTCAGTTTCGAAAGACTATTTAACTTATAAATTCCGTTCAAACTATCTAGAGCTATTTTGCTTAGCATTCAGAGTTGTAACCCTCGAATAAGAGGGCAATATTTTTACCCACCTGTATAAACAAGCCATGCCCCGGGCAGGAGGGTAGGCTTATTAGCCAAGCCAAAATATGTTAGAACGAAAATAATCAGATGCTTCCTGGCTAGCCGCTTTCATGCTCGCTATACATGTATGTACTGTATGTAACTCACTCGTTCGCTTGATATATCCTAGAGTCCTAGAGATTGAAAGGAAAATTACTAGGTTGTGAGAACACCCCTTTTATCGCTCTCTCGCTTTCTTTTCTGCAGACCATGTCTAAAACTCGCTCATTATCTCGCTTAATGGTATAGATTAAATTGTATGCAATTGTACAAGAATAATAATCAAGCGAAAGTATATATTATATAATGTGTGCATTAGTTTCTTTTGTTCTATTTAGAACGAAGTATCATGTATTTTCGTGGGTTTGTATCAATCTTCTCGGGAGTTACCGACACAGAGGTATTTATTCTCTAATTCTGTAAACACAGAAAATACATGTCAATTTACTGAGTAACTTTGATTTAAGTTAGGCGTATATCAATATCTTTTAGTTTTATTCTACATGTATCTAATCTACAAGTGAAGTATATTTTATAATAATTATTTTATCTGATTTTTTCTTTGTAATTATTATTTTCTTCAAATTATAGTGATACTTTTAAAATAGCATATACTTATATACTTATAATTAAGTATATATATATATATATATATATATATATATATATATATATATATATATATATATATATATATATATATATAATATTTATTATAGTGTTACAACTACCCGCTTCAAAGGCATTCAATTATTAAACTTTTGCTATGATTGAATAAAAGAATGTTGACTATTTGATGACAAAAAATGTAAATATGTACGAGAAAGGTTGGAAAAAATACAATAGAAACAAGTTATATTCCAGGACTGAGTTAATTTTGTTTTATTTATTTAGTTTGTCAATTATTGTAAATAACCCTTTCATGTTGAAACCAATCACATAAATGTACTTTTTGAGCCTTATAAACATGTTTGATTATTCACCTTTCGCATAAAGTTTAACTTCACGTAGTTAAAGTCTTATAATACAAACAATTATTGTAGTAAAATTAATGTTCTTTAATTTCATTTTGTCTATTGGCGTCTAATGTGGAACTCTTGATAGTAAATATTTCAATGTTATTGGATTTATTGTTTTATTGTTTCCTATACAAAAATAGATTCTATTTCGGTTAAAAAGTGTGTCGTTTCGTTAGTCAAATGTCACAATTTTATTCCTTTTTATTGTAATTTTATGATGATTTTATTAATTATCTCTCTCAATAACCCCTGATCTACAACTTATATTTATTAATTTTTATCATCCGGTTGATATTCTTTGAATTCGGACGACTTTTTGTATTCGGACAACTGTATATGTAAATAGCTTACGAGGTTTATATTTATACAGCATAAATTTTTTTTGTAATTATATTTTCGTATTTAAATATTTAATTCATACCCATTTCTCCTAATATTAAGTAAGTTATTTTCCCTCTCGTCTCTCTCTCGTTATAATAAATGCACAAAGTAAACTTTATTCCAAACTAACAACTTCAAAAATTCTGGTTGCATAATAAATCTTTTCTATTATTTTGATAACAAGACTCAAATATTCCAAAACAATTAATTGACGTCAAATAATAATGACTTGATACATGTGGAGATCTTTTAGTGCTTTCACCCCAATTAGGAAATGAAAAGTTGAATTGTGTTTTAAAACTGTTAAGAACCTAATGTTTTACAAATTAGTAATTACTTTCCAAGAACATTATTTTTTTAAAAATAATTAATCACAAAATTATAATAACCTAATATAAAAACTCGTATTTTTTTTTTACAGAATTCTATAATTACTTTAAAATGATTTTACCCACTTAGACAATATTTAAAAATTATTTTTACTTTGTGTACGATTGTATTTTAAACGAAATGTCATCTGCATTGTAAAAAGTTCATTTGATAAAAAAGTAACTCAACATACGTACTTTTCCTAGATGATTATTAATACACAACTTTCAAAACTATTTTTAATAACATAAAGTTTTACTAAATAAATGTTTAAAATGCAATCTATATACTATCTATTGGAAATTGCTTACAATTTAAGAATAGATTATTTTAATTAGTTGAAATATATAATGGAGTAAATAAAATCTTTAACAGATGCTGAACGGAGTTGCAGACATTATAATTATTTTATATTATTCTCAACATAGTACTTTTATAAGTAACATATACAACAGTTTTACAACTTTCTCACAATTAAAAATATATAATATAAAATATCAAATATTTACTTACAATGATTTAGGTCAATTAACTAAATACTTTTTTTTTTAATAGAGATTAATTGAAACACAATAAATTGTAAATTGTCTTAATATTAGAAAATCGAGTACAAATAATTACTTTAGAAGAAGTAAAGTAATATTAAGGAATTAAATATATGTGCGTAATATGTTATGATAAAATGGGTGCTTTTACTTCAATTCACGTGTTCTTTGTTAAACCCTCAAAAAAGGGATATAGTGAATAATTGAATGGATGTGAATGAAATCGCGTGTATTGTTGTCTTCTTCATAATAATTAAGCACAATAATCATTCTCTTTTTCAATTGTTTTATTTTATTTTTAAATTTTTTTGTGAATATAAAAGTCAGACAAAGATAGATATATTAAACGAACGCATAGTTTACTTCATTTCGTTTAGTCATATTAATATAAACCTTAAATAAATAAAACGGCATAATGGCGACGTTACCTACAATTTGAAACTCCAAGTTAAATAACATTTTATCTCAGTCGTACATACTAACGTGCGCCGAGACTCAAGGGGCTGGGATGTTGTGGTCTATTGGGAACGTTATGTTGATTTATTATTATTTTATTCCCTTCTTGTTGGTCCTTGTAGACAAGTTATATATGAAAACGTATAGTTTTGAACATTTATCTACCTTACTGAACAATGTAAACCCTATTGTGTATATACATCCATTGCATTCGTATTATATTGTATGACACAATAGATTTTATTACAAAGTTCATTAAAAATAAATAAGTACACAGTAATTACCAATCAGTTAAAATATTAATAGAACACTGCAAAGTTTTTCACTTAGAACACTGGACTGTAAGTTGGGTAGGGACTTACATAAGTTAATACCTGTAATTAATATTCTGAAACAGTTTGTCCGGATGATCCTAAACAAAAGTAGGTTGGAATATTCAAAGCCATTATTCCTCTTTTTACGAATATTACCTTTAAGATACTTTTACACTTACAAAGTACTTAATTTATTTTTTATAAAAAGTGGAAACATGCAACTTTCTGATAGGTCTGATGGGAGGAGGGTACGGTTAAGATGTGCAGGATATTTTGCAGTGCCAAAACGTTTTAAAAACTTACTTTATGAAGACTTTTTGTTTCCTGGGGCAAAAAGTTTGACATGTTTCAGCAATGAAGGTCCTGAGAGTTGAGGATTACAAAACCAAACATATTTGTGCTTCAGGAATAAAGTGAGCAAGCAAAGTGTGTACTCTGTTCTTGTATTAGGTTTGCCTATATGAGGAGAGATGAATTGAACTTTGTTTATTGTGTCGCAACAGTGCTTTGCAATATTTAGGTTAAAGATAGTAAACCAACTGTATTAATTTAAGGAATTGAACCACCATTATATTAGAAATATATCAGATTGTGTTAACAGAAATGGAAGATAATATATAACGAATACCTTGACTGAACAATCTATATGTTTATTGTGTGCACGGACCTCATTATAAATACAAATTAACGTTTTCCATATACTCAAGTTTTTTTATTTCTTAAAGTGTAGCCTTTAAAGGCCCAAAGATATAGGTCCACATCGTTATAAAAATGCCTGTTTGTGAGTTATAGAATAAAAAAATATAAAAAAACAACAAAACATCGGTTATACACCTGTTACAAAATACGACTTATTTTAAAATCAAATTTACGGATTTGTTTCAAATTATAGTTAAACGTAAATGTTAATTACAACCCAAGTGCAATATTGTTAGTTTATAAATATTCGGATCAAAAAGAATAGCTAGATAAACGTCAAATAAATTAAAAAACAAAATCACAAAGTTTGATTGTATTCAAATATGATATAAGCTGAGAACGTGTTTACAGCACAAACACATCAAGTTTGGAAGGTAGGTACTCGCTTCGCTCGTGTCATACCCGATCTTGAATGTATACGGGAATATCATATTATCATGAGAACCATATTGGACCTAATAATTAAGATTGGATTATGAAATTCGCTTTAGGGTGATCATACAAAAACATTATTTATATTTAGAAAATTTTAATTACGGCCTAGTGAAAATTATTATGTTCAATTCTTAAGCTTTACTGTGAATATTATAATTAGCAATTGTGCAAAGCAACAACTTGAATGACATTTGCGCAGTTTCAATAAAGGCCCAGAAAATATGTGATTACACTAATTAAAAAAATAATAATTTCTGAATATGTAAAGAGAGATTCTGAGTCGTTGAAATAAAATTTTGGTTCTATAAAGAGTGGTTTTGCTGTAAGCAAATCGTAGGTTTATTTCATTTTATTTTGTAATTAAACCATGTTTACCTTATTTTTTAATCTTTCACAGTATACAAAGTATGAAAAGAATTTGATAAAGACCCAAAATATCAACCTCTTTTTCGAATTATATTTACGTCATATGACATACAGAAACCAACAAATTTATTTTCTCGACATGCCGTCCGTTGTTGTCTGTAGGTAAGACGATAAGCGTCCACAAAAATAAGAAGAAACGTAACATAACGTCAGAGGACTTTAGTGCACGCCAATGTAACGTAACATAACGTCAGAGGACTATAGTGTACGCTAACGTAAAGTTCAATTTCCATTGTCAAATGTGTTGAATAAATAGACGGTTGTTTTCACTAACTTTTATTACACACAAACGTGTGTCATGCTCATGTCGTCCTGTCATAAAAGTATTATAAAAACACAAAGTTTCCATACACTCGGATATTTTGTATATGTCCAGATAACAACCTACAAGTTAGGCAATTTGCACAGCAAGAATAATTTGAAAAACTCTCGTTGCTGTAATAAATACTTCTTTTCATAGCACTTGTGACAGTAATACAAGTAATTAGATATCGATTTGTATTCTTTATGGAATAAATTTTGGACAGGCTTAACTTTAACTAGTTGAGCCTAAAAGATAATAAATGTGTATAACTTTTAGTGCATTATTAGATTATTAACATGCTTTCACACAGTGTCATTTTCAGTTTTCAATAGAACAAAAAAAGGTGATACATTCCACTAGTGATCTCTTTACAGGTTCGACCAGTTACAGTTACGTTATATTAATAATTTTTCCAATAAGACTACTTCATAATAAAACAAATAATCATGTTATTGCAGTCGTCCCAGTCTACAATAACCGTTATTTAGCCAGTAACACTATTGAAATTAAAAACAGTTACTGAGATAGTAACCATTTATCTCATCTCCAATTGTCAGGGAAAAGTGATATTCATTCATTATCTTTTAGGCTCTACCATTTAAAGTCGAGCCTGTCCAAAATTAAATGTAAACATAATTATTTATATGTACTGTATTCATTGTATTTAATACTGTCAGAAATGTTATGATAATCAGTATGTATTATAGCAGTGAGAGGTTTTCAAACTATTCATGCTGTGCGAGTTGCCTAATTTGTAGGTATGTTAAAATCTTGGAATAGACTCATCTAGTATTTCAACTTTATGTTTTTATAATACTTTTTTGAATGGACGCGCAAATTTCAACATGCACGTGCCACTTGTTTGTGCGTAATAAAAGTTATTGAAAACAACCGTTTTATTTTTTAAAAAACAACACGTTTAGGCTGCTAATGTGTAAGTAACGCCACTGTAAGTACGGCACACAGACAGACTCACAACAGCACTTTCTTCAACTCAGGAGACTCCAGAAACTAATATTTAAGCGAAAAGACTGAATATAGATTTTCTATCAATCATATAATTTTCTCTATATTACGTATTTGTGGGTAATTAAGAAACGTATATGTTTGTGGAGATTACAAAGGTAGAAATTTTTCTTTTTTCGATTTCTGAAATTTTAAAATTGTACCAATTCGGTACATAATATAGAAAAGAAACGCAACATGTGTACGTTTATTGGATGATAGTTAATACAGAACATTCAGAATTATTTTTAATAACATAAAGTTTTACTAAATAAATGTATAAAATGTAATCTATATACTAACGATTGGAAATTCCTTACAATTAAGGAATAGATTATTTTTATAAATTGAGATATATAATAATGGACTAAATAAAATGTTTGACTGATGCAAGTTTAGAAGTTATAGTTTTTTGTATTAGTTTCAACATAGTACTTAGATAAGTAACGTATACAAGAGATATGCCACCTTCTCACAATTGCAAATAAATACAATAAAATATCAATTATTTATGTCAATTAACTCTATACCTTTTTGAAAATACGTATTTCAAAAATCGAATATTTTATTTATAAACAAATTAATTATTAGATTTTTTATTTTCGAATATAATGAGCATTAATACAAAATACTTGTAATTTGTCACTATATATAAGTGAGAAACACCGAGATTGACTCAAAATATTAGTTGTCTGGTTTTACTTTTGAGAAATAAAATAAATATTTTATTAGCTTAATTAATACGTTTTGTTTGTGGTTTTAGAATATTTTATACGAATCGTCAGCCAATTATTGTTCAACCCAAACATTAAGCTAATATAGATTACACTGTTGATATTTCAAAATTCTTTTCTTCTATTATTTTATCTCCAAATACATTACTCTCCTAATCAATACCCTAAATATCCAAACCTTCATGCACGTAATTTACACACAAACACACACACATATATATTTCATAATTTTGTGTGCCGTTGCTTGGAGACGGAAATTGGGGAATATCAAATTTGTTTAGCACAATCAAATATAGCTTGTACTCTATTAATAACTAGAAAATTAATGCATTAGCCATGTAATCCTTATAACAACACTTTAATATCAAAGTAATATCTGACATCTGTTAATACTTGGCTTGGAGTATTATAAAATAAAGTAACCTAGTTAAAAAGAGAATGTACACTCACTAAAGTAATTATAGATATAATTCCATTTATAATAATACAATTAATTATGATAGCAATATTTCCATTACAGCCAACAATAAGTTATACTTAATCACTGTTAGATAACAGTTAAGTGAAGGAAATTTTGGAGTACCAACACCTTGTAAAAATTACTTTATGGAGACTATTATTAATAGATCACATTTCAACTCAAAAACTTCAATAACCTACTAAATATTAAGTTACTGACTAATAACGTAAATCAAAGAAATCCGTTTTTTAATCAATTAAAGCAGCCACTTAAGTATTAACAAAGTAAACAACAATCTTCATAGATACCTAGTAAGGTGTATCTAATAAAGATATTGTGGTACTGTAATTAGATTTATTGTTATTTTCATTGTTAACTTTGCCAATAAAGTAACGTGAGTTCGACTAATTTATTTTAGAGATTAATTAAAACACAATAAAAGGTAAATTGTCCTAATATTAAAAATCGAGTACAAATAATTTCTTAAAAACAATTAAAATATGGTTGATATTATGCGGAATTAAATATAATATGTGCGCAATACATTATGATAAAATGTGTGAAAGGGATATATTGAAAAATGGAAGAGGAGTGAATAAACAATGTCTCCTTGAAAATAAGTAAGCACAATAATCATTCTCTTTTCCAATTGCTTTATTTTTATTTTTAAATTTTTTTGTGAATATAAAAGTCAGACAAAGATAGATATAATTATTCAACGCATAGTTTACTTCATTTCGTTTAGTCATATTTATATAAAACTTAAATACATAAAACGGCATAATGGCGAATTGGGTATGTAAACGTTACCTACAGTTTGAAACTCCAAGTTAAATAACATTTTATCTCAGTCGTACATACTAACGTGCGCCGAGACTCAAGGGGCTGGGATGTTGTGGTCTATTGGGATCGTTATGTTGATTTATTATTATTTTATTCCCTTTGTGTTGGTCCTTGTAGACAAGTTATATATAAAAACGTATAGTTTTGAACATTTATCTACCTTACTGAACAATGTAAACCCTATTGTGTAAATACATCCATTGCATTCGAATTATATTGTATGACACAATAGATTTTATCACAAAGTTCTTTAAAAATAAATAAGTACACAATAATTATCAATCAGTTAAAATTATTAATAGAACACTTCAAATATATGTTGGTTACTTATATTGAAATATGTTAAAACTTCTTACAGTTGCAGTTATATTCGACTAGACATGTTGTAATATGTATGTATTTATTTCCATATTCTGATCATTGATAAATTATTATTCTTTTTAATCCTGTTCTTATAATTTGGTTTGAAATCCAATTATGAATATAAATCTATGCGGATTTTATTAATAATTTGTTATAACATTTTCATTGAGTGATATTAACATATTTCTAAAAACATTAACCGTATTTTTGTTCACTTTGTAGTAATACTTTAAATATTATGAACAAGGAAAACAGAACACATGGTACTCATCTCAACAGCAGACAATGTCTGAACGTGTATTTGTGAGGAATAAAACTACTAAGCACCAAGAGCATACATATAACTATAATATTTCCACGGTAATTTCCTACGGAATTACAATCCTCGTAGTTAAACAAATTTTAATTATAAAACAAGATTTTGTTTAGGTGATTAAAACTCGATTGTTTATTTGATATATTGGATTCTTTGTTTTTAAGTACTGTATGTTACAAACATACGTATAATGACGATATAATTTTGAACTAGGATTAATGACTAACTATATTTAATTATTATAAAAGTTTTTTTCCGTGCGGTTGCTTTTAATATTAATTATTTTAATTTTTATATTATTATTTTTTACAAAGACCACCATTTTAATAACGTTTTGTGTAATTGCAGATTATTTAATATATCAACAGGCTGGTAAGATTAAATAATTACATAGGCCTATAGAATGAAAGTAACTTTTGGCAGGGAAAGTAGAACTAATGATACAAATAACGATAGCTGGAAATATGATAGTCAACACACGTACCTTCAAGCTTGGTGAAGGGGGGGGGGGCTAACGTTGGAGGATTCACTTAATGAGTAATTTAATAGAAATATGTTTACTACTACAAATTTGTATATTATACAACTTTGAAACTTTCGGAGGTAAATCAATTTATTTACATCATTTGTGCTTCATATAAGCTCTAACGGAGTTGATGAAATTATGGTAATACTAAAAACTGAAACTTTAAGATCCATATAATTATGGATGTATCGAATTTTTATTTGGGTTGATATAAATTTATCGAGAATCATTTCCCTGATTGTTCCACCGCGAGGAATAAACTTTTATCAAGGTGTTATCAGTTGCTGTAATTTCACCAACTCTAACATATATTAGCAGAGTATTTACTCTACTCTAAATGAAGTGAAATCCAACACATATACTTTACGTATTTATATAACAGTTGTTGCACTCTCTGCTGCTATATACACCAACTCTCAAGTTAACAGCATCTACATTCTTTGAAATTCAAGTACAACGAAAACAATCTACAGTTTTTATAGTTCGATACAATTTTTAAGTATGTTCTGATTGAAACATACTTCTATGTTGGTGTTTGATATTAGGCATTTATTTGTATATTTGTATTTAATGAAAGTTACAAACAAATTGAACGTAATATGACATATTTGAAATATTGTTTACGTATTCGAGGTAGTTTTACTTGCCTCGTAATACACAATGCTTAAGGACATTATAGAATCGTTTAAGACCAGACAACCAACAATTTTCCTATGCATATTAAATATAACAACTATTTCAAATACAATCTATTATCACAGTCCTAAAAAGTGGCCCCCATACACTGCACCAAAATATTTTCTAATATGAACCTTTATTATATTTCTTTCTTTTTTTTTTACGATTTCATTTAAAAATCATATGATTCTAATCATATAATATAGAATAATTTTAATCTTTGCATTTTTAAACAATTTTTCAACCGTTTAGGATATAAAATCATTCTAAAGTTGAGGAATTATAGAATGTTTTAGTTTGTACAAAACATACATTCTACAAAGTTCTAACCAATAAATTTTAAAATCGCTAATTTTATTTTTGGGGTAGGACTCTTAAATTAAAAAAAAAAAAAAGAAGTTTTTAAAGCCGCTGAAATAACTTAATTTACGTAATGATTATAGGAAAATATTTAGATTTTACAGCTCTGATTTTAGAGTTCAATATTTTTAATTTTCAACAAATTTTGAATACAAAGCTGTACGATTATTTAAGGGTTGTATTTTTTAGGAGAACACTTAAAACAAAATGTTAAGTATAATTTTATAACAAAAGGTTACACTTGTTATTGTTTACTTACATCCCTACATTCCTTAGCAAATCATTTGGTGAAATTGGAGTTAACTTATTTCCATTAATTATAAGGACATTTTTATTTGGAATATGTAAAAGTAGTAATTTAATCCTTACTCCTATATAAAAAATTATAAGATAATGTATTTAATTATGATTTAGGTAATAATAAAATTAAGTTAAAATCCAAAGATAAAAATTTCATTATATCTAGTAAGAATAGATAACGAAATAATAGGCTCAACTAAAAAACTTTAATATTAACAATATTTAATTATTTTGTTTAACCGTTACTTACAATACCGTGCTTATAACCAAGTGATACATAGAGTCAAATTAGGTTAATGAAGTATCACACAGTATAGACTATTTTCGTTATAAAATACAGTATATTAGCAATCTAGTGAAACATTTTTTTACAAACTATGAAATAAACTTGTGAAATATATTTTTACAAAAGTAAATATAAATTTGAATATAAACCATGGAAAAAATATTTAACCAAAAATTATATTTGTAAGCTCTTTAAACGTTTTTAAAATTAATAATAGGTTAATATGTTAAGGTTTTCTTTTTTCTTCTCATCTTCTTTGATGAAAATTGTTTCTTCCATCAAATTGAAGTCATATTGTTATTAATTAACATATTACTCTAGTATTATTTAACGAAAACCTAAATAAAACGACAATCACATTCAAACTATGAATACATGATGAACTCGAATGTTTGGAATAATTTAACGCTATTTAATTGTTCTATCCTAAATTTTATTGCTGTACTGGAATGAATTAGTAAAAGTTATTATTCAGTATGTAGAGGAAAGTTTGTAATGATTGGGTGATTTAATTAATCAAACTGTCAATTTTATTTTTATTCTTGTATATAACGGATGTGATTTAAAATTTAGTTTGTCATTTAATGCATATGTGTTGGCGCATAGAGATTTATGTAGGCCTATATTAAATTCTTCAAGTTAATGCATTTCCTTAATTTGTTTTTATAGCTGACACATTCAACAAAGTAATCGTGCATAGGTCCATTAATCTACGGCCATTAAAAAAAATCACAAACCAAAGGAACCATTTTAAAATTATGTTTGAAAATATTTAAATTGTATTCTACTCTTTGTGTTCTATTACACTACGTATAGTTATAACTTTCAAATAGTCTAGAACGGATAGTTTCCATTATATTTCACATCTGGACTCCTTTTACTTTCTGAACTGTTATATACAATATTGCACGTAACATGTTTTGATCACTTGTCAGATACGTTTATATTTTCCAGATTTTCCCTTGTCACAATTGAACACGATGCCCATATGGACTCGTTGCTTAGCAACCACGTCCCTTCCCATGCATTTGAAGTAGAAGATGTGTTCCATTCCATAATTATATTCTGAAGTCTGTGATAATAATATATATTATTACATTGCGTCGTTTAACCTCTTCAGTACTGCTTAATAACATGTGGTCATTTTAAAATATTAATATTTTATTAAACGTTTTTAGCGTTTTGGGTTAAATTTTTCATTCTCTTTCTATAATTTACGTATAGTTTTAGCTATAATCAGAAAAAAATAATGCTTTTGTTTCGGTAATAAAACAACACAAATTAATTTATTTAAAAACAAACAAATAAGTATAACAGGGTTTGTAAGTGATTGTTCAAATACTAGATTCAGTTTTCAGTTCAATATTTTATTTGTGGCTTTTTTTCTCTGAACTACTATTTCCTCAGCATGGTGCAAATCTTTGAGTTATTACCATTTACACATAACCAAAACTAGACTTTTGAATATTATTGGCTTAGTTACTAGATTGTGAAGAATCTATGTTTGCATCATTACTATATCTCTCGACACAGTAATGATTTAAGACGCAAATCGAGTTTGTATATATTACTTATATATTTTATTTATATTTACCCCTAAACATAAAATGAAATACATTTTCATTATCCTTACTACATATTACACATCGCCGTTAAAAATAAATACAAATTTATATTTTCACACACACACACACACACACACACACACACACACTTTTTTTTTATTTAAACTTTCAAAATGTAGTTTGTTAATTTTAAAACAAACATTATGTACAATTTCCGTTTAAACTGTATAAATAAATCGTCGATTGAAATGATTGTGGTAGTGGTTGAATCTAAATAGTTATTTAGATTCTATGTAAATCATAAAATTTGTCGAGTGATATGATTGTGTGCTAAAGAAAAACAGCAATATAAACAACGATTAGATAGATAAATTACTTGAAGAAAGGTCCCCATATCTATTGCAAATTACACAACTATACAAATTAAGTTTATGTAATCAATTTAAGGTGAACAGTTTTCCGATTTATTGTATAAGAAAATTGTCTACGAATTGTGAATATAAAGGCACACAATTAAACTATCTGTGAGATTGTGTGGTTACTGGCCAGCTATGGGAATCAAATAAAAAAAATTTTGTGTAGGGTAATAAAAGGTAAACTTTTTTAAAACCAATGAAAAATAAAGGTTTTTTTTTTTTTAGTTACACAAAGAAAGAAACAATTTCTTTGCTAAAAGTGGACTCACTACTTATAATAGAGACGGTTTAAAAACTGTAAATGTACGTGCCATGCAAATTCATCTAAAATATTAGTTTAGAATTAATTTTGTACTTAAATTATTAACATTTAAATCAAAATGCATTTTAACGATTTTAAGTACATACTTAGAAATGCTATATTTATTGGCAGTAAAATAAATAAATTTTATAGTAATTTCAAAATGAAAACATTTTCTCGTACAGTTAGGCTAGCTTTTTCTCATATCTCTCCAAACGTCCAGCGTAGTATTTTGGAACACAACATATTAAATGAAACATAAACTCGTAAGGGTGGGACAAAACAAAATTTGATACTGACTCAGAAATAATTCGACTAAATTGTATAGTATGTGGTTTTACGTAGTCTCTGTCAGGATAGTTATATATTTCTATGCAAGGTTGCATTGCCGCTCTGATATGACAACCTGAGTTACATAATAAAACAATGGTCATAATAAAACAATAAGCTAATATTATATTTCGTATTTTAATGATTATCATAAATTGTAGATAGTTCTATAATATTTCTGTATTTAAGCACAAAACACCATTTTTTTAAAATGTTTGAGCAACAAGTTAACTGTTTTTATGAAGGAAAATAATAAACTTCGAATAGTTAATATTATTAAACGTCTCTGCAACCCGCAATTATTCTGTAACCTATATTAAGTTCAAGTAATCACATTACATTCAATTACAGACCAAAGTTTCAGAAGGTTTACGGTTACTGCTGAAATTGATTAAGCCCAGCCAAGCTCATAGGTACGTGAGTTGACTGTCATATTTGATGTTTTTCAGATAGTGGTGCCTTTCTTATTAATTATGCAGTATTTGTTTGGACGGAACGGATGTGCTATTGTTAAATAATTTTTCATTCTACATAAATAGAATGTTTTTAAATAGTGCACAACTAAAAAATTTCGAAAACGTACATACTTAAAATAGCATAAAATAATATAAATTAATTTCCAATAAGAGAGATACAATATTACTATGAAGAGTGTCAGATTATTACATGTTGTTAAATCTAAATGTTACTCAAAAGTTCATTAGTATTGTAATAAAATATTTGAACGTCAAAATACATAATAGTGGGTTGATATAATTATCGAAATTTTATAGAGACATATGTGTAGATTTAAAATGAAGAAATTGTATAACTTAAAGTATAACGTCTGGATTATGTAAGATGTCACATGTTTATGAGCGTGTGCAAAGTGGAGGCAGTGGACTATAAGATCGCTATTCATTATCATAGATAAATAATTCCTGTTAATATGATGAAAGTTACTGCAATATAGGAAGATTTGCTATTACAATTTTGTGGTTAGATTAAGAGGGGTGGGGTTGTAATAGTCTCGGGAGCGTGTAAAGACTCTTATTGTGAAAGCGTTTGATAGATCCTCATTGAATGTACGAGAGAATAGCTGGAGTGGGATTTGAAATCTAGGGTATTTTTATTATTTCTGTTGTTTAAAATGTAGGACAGTTGCCTTAATTTTTTTTAAATCATAAATTTCGCTAAGTGTAGTCCTTAACCCCCCCCCCCAAACAAAACGATATCAGAATATTAGAAAATGCCATGTCGTCAGTTATTCCTAAAATAATAATCATAAAGATAATATTTACAAAGAGTTTGGTTATAAATGATATAATATCTCTAACAATATTGTCAAATTTTAGTGATGTGTGAGCGCTAATGACATGAACTTGAGTGCAAAACATATCACCGTTCTAAAATAACTAAAAACAAAATGAAACTCGAGCTCGTTCGTAAAAAGTTATATATTTTAATAAATACTTTATAAGCTGTGCATGAGTTTATTGCTAAAATGAGTACGTTTATGCCTTAATTAATTCACTTTTCTTCATTTGTTAATGGGTTGTACGGTTCAATTACCCTTCTCGATTTAAAATTATTGAACCGATATTTTTTATGTAAATAGCTTTGCTTGGTTCCGTTGATCAGTTAGTGTATCAACTTTATTTTAAAGTAAACAATTTTAATGGATTTGTCTTAAGATTTTATCCAAAATCCATCTTAGCTTACATAATAGACTAGTTTACATTATCTCTGTGAAAGGCCAATACGATTTATTGTTATTATTTCTTAGGAACGTTTAAAACGAATGGTAAAATTTTATCCTCATGTATTACTATTGTTAAATATTAAAAAGATTTTATTGGACAAACCGAACAAAACTAAACTTCCGAAAATATGTTACCTTCAATTTACAGTATGACTTATAAAATAATGAACATTTTAAATTTTATAAACAGTTTAAATACAAAACATTATAAATGTTGTTTAATGTATTTAAAGCACTGTCACCATGTGCTTTTTAAAAAAGAAGAAGAAAACCATATAATAAAGACTCCCCCCGCCCTATATACTCTATTAGCATCAAATTTGGAAAAGAAGAGAAGTTGTTTTAAAGAGATAGTATAAAAAGAAAAGAAAGAGATTTAAAACAAATTACTTGAGAAGAGGACCCAGTAAGGTTCCCTCTGGATTACTAAGCCCACACCCACTAAATTGAACTCCCGAGGGTTGAATACAAAACAAATCTTGATTTGTTTTTAATAAACACAGTCATTTGCCTAAGACATAATAATGTATTCGTTTGTATTACCGATTAAACAACTAGTATTGTAGATGCATTACAAGTAGTGCATCAAACACTTCATAAGATAATATAAAAGTCTCTGTGATTTTTATACTTTATTCTAATAAATTATGCAACACAGTTTCTTACACAAAATTACTTTTATTATTAAAAATATTTCTAGGCTATACGTCTAGTTAATGATGTTTTACTTTGGTAATTTTGTTTGATACTCTGTAAGTTCCTGCAGTTTCCTTAATATTGAGTTTCACCAAGTTTAGTACCGACTGTGTTCATTTTAAGTTATGTTTTATTACACAATGTTTCCTTATATACTTCATGAAAGACTGGATGTACTTAGTAGTATTAGGTTAGCACGGTTTTTAAATTTCTGTAGCTTATGAACTATATGAAATTTTACAATATTAATCTTAAGTTTACCTTTTTTAACTGGCATCTAAATAAATTAAATGATCATTCAAATAACGTTAATAATTTATAAGAAATTAATTATTATCCTTCAACATTAAATTATTAGTCTTCTTCTTGTTTCAAGTATAACAATAAAAAAACATATTTGTTGTTAGTTTCAGCAGAGGTACTGCATATTTGAATAAATTGAATTTGAATATCCAAAGCGACTATTATTGACTGTTTATAAAAAAAATCATTATAAAAATCAAAACAGATGAAAAAATAAGAGAAATTGAATTCATAAATTATTCTGATATCCTTAGCTCCATACAGTAAGTTCTCGACCGACTGCTTAACGAAGAACCTTAGGACATACAATAGTAGTTAGTTATTTTAAAGATATTTGTATATCATATTCGTATCAAGAATATTTGTTGAAAACTGAAAAATATACAAATAAACTAACACGCAATGTTTTCAGTTTGGTGAAAAAAGACATGTATTTGAGACCAATGATTCTATTTTTGTTTTAGAAGCAATAAATTTTGGATTAATTGATGAAGTTTATACAGCATTTATATTTATGGGTACAATTTAGGCTATTGTTGTTGTAATGTAGCAATCACTTTTAATTTTTTTCAAACATTATGATTATGTATGGTATATATAATCCAAAATATAGTGTACTAGTTTAGAAAGAAGTGATTTCTTAAACTTTAAATCTATTCCCAATTCCTTTAAGTAATTCGCAGTGTAGTTAAGTCAAACTGAAAGTATGTTTCTAGGAATTGTTTACATAGTAGCACGATTATGAATAATCATGAATATGAAACAATCGTGATAAGACAGATACATCACACCTGTTACTTGTTAAACAAATGACATCTCTTAATAATTTGTCACTACTTTTATTCTTACTTATGAATAAAAGTAAAACATTTAATTATTGAAAATCGTATTAAGAAATCTCACTTTTACTTTAAATTTTAATATTATATCAGTAATTGTACTTAGGCCTGTTTATATTACATTTTACAAGGGAAATTTTATTAAGTCAAAACTGTAAATCTGCACAGGTATTATAATTTTATATTCAATTAGGTTATTGGATGTTCTGGTAAAATCAACCTTTTTCCAATCATTTACAATAGACCTGAATATTGTGATCAGTAGTTGCATATAAAAATAACTGCTAGGTAGAAGAAGAGTTTACCTAAAATTAAAATATAAAAGCAGACACCAGTGGCCTAATGTTAAATCTGAGGGAAAACCAGTTTGATAAACTTGTTTTTGAGTGTTAAGTTCTTAAAGATAATGGATTAATGGGATTGATGTTTTTATATAATGCATGTAAATTGAGTAATATTACAAACTAGCTTTTTCATGGTTTATACATTAAAGGCTACGTGACAATTTAGAAACGATATGACGAGTCAATTTCTGTTTAGCAAGGAATCTTTGATTTTACCAAAGTACTCGTAGTTAACTAAGAGAGTATTTAAAATATTCAATTAAAATATTCATTATTCACTGAAATTTTAATGTTATGAAGTAGTGTCAAAATGTTGTTAGGGTACCTTTGCATTTCTCATTGATCGACCACTAATTTGAAACTTATACACAAACTTGTTAGGTCATCAAAGGTAAAAAATACAGTTGATGATTTATATAAAATTTAGAGAACTTGTAATAATATCTGTACAAATTACAAAAATATATTCTTATAAACACATCTGAAGATCATTTTAAAAAAAAACCTAAAGTGTCTTAAAAGTGTTTGTGACCAGACGTTAATTACAATTAAATTTAATGTTAAAGTCTAAATATGAAAATTCGAAAAATAATCATGTTGTTGAGTTTTAATTTCTCATTTTAGTCAAAATATTGAACTCTACAAACGTAAATTTAGAATTGTCGATGAACTCTTTAAAACATATTAAAAACTTTTTCATTTGAATTAATTAGACGACTTTCAACTAAAGTCATAGAGTTAAGTATTTTTTGCAGTTAAAATAAATTACTTCCTAATTTAAGACACAGTGATAAATGAGTGTAAGTAATGACTTTAAGGTTGCTTATTTCTCACGAAGGCAGAGAGACGTGAACTGTTTAGAGTTAAATAAAAGAAAAGTTGTGTATTAAACATTTACGTTATTTATTTATGCACAAATAAAAGAAAATAATTAGTACAAGCACTTAACGAGAAAAAAAAGTTTATAATTTATTAAACGGAGATTTTTTAAATTTATTATAATTGGTGAGTATCAGGAAATACTCATGAAACTGTTATAAAAAGGTTTGGAGATGATACGAAAATATATTTTGACGAAACAATGAATCTGATAAAGTTATGAATTAATTTCAAATAAGATATAATATAATTTGATAAAACAATGAATCTGAGAAATGTTTGCAAATAACAGTGAATATTTCAAAAGTACTTTATGAATACTATATATATATATATATATATATATATATATATATATATATATATATATATATAGAACTACATACAGTAAATTATGTCCAATAGTTGGTGTTAAGAAATAATGAGGAAATATTAACAAATTTGAAATTTATGGAATATGTTTAAAAAAAAAAATTGATATTAGAAAACGTACTGATATTAGAAACTATTCTAATGTTAACAATGACGGTTCATAGTAAATTGTGTGACACGCTTTCATCACAGTACTCTTACAAGTTTTAAGGGAGAGCGTAACAACTTTTATGGTGAAAAAAATTTAAACCAAAATATATGTATTATTTCAAAATATTTACATTCGTGATAAAGTAACAAGTTTAATCATTATGAAATATTTACAAACACCTCATTGTTTTTTTAACCCATTTATTTACAAGACCTTGCATCTGTGCCTTCAAAACAGTCACAAGGATGATTGTTATAAGGGGTTCTGTACAATAATAGTGTTACTTTATACTAGTATTTTTTAATGTGAGATCTAGATATGCAATCATGAATTGATTGTTTCTGTACGTATTGTGGCCATTACATTATTCTGCATGTTTTTTATTTTATCAAGAAAAAAAACGTAGAACCTTCAAAACTTCATAAATATCTATCTTAAATGGTCAAAATACATTTATTGAAAGAAGAATTTATTTTAATTATGTTAAACAAATAAAATGGTAATTTACTGCCTACAGGAACCACAGAGGCTGTTTAAAGACTGTTAGATTTCAACCGCTATCTCTGGTTCTTGATGTTGTAGGAAGACGGAAGCGATAATTTATATGTATTTAATAATATCCCTTATTTATTTAAGTATCGTAATTAATAATTATCCTGTTTACTAAACACACCTATTGCCTTTGGATCGAAAGATTGATGTAATATGAGATAGACAGGTGTAGGCGATGAAAAGAGAAAAGAGAGAGAACATCAATGGGAGGATTTGAGGTACGGTATATGAAATTACCCTATACAAGTTTTTATTGTACACTTTTCTACCATACAAGATATTCCATTAATTCTACAGTCTTGGATGGGATTATTAAAATATTCAGTTAAAAGTTAATATCTAAATCCATATCGTATATAGAAGTCACCATGAAGCAAAATGTTTATTAACCAAATAAACTTTTAAGACAATATTTCAATTTAATAATGAGATTCCATGATTGAAATAATGGCCTTTTTATAAACTCGTATATTAATCGTATCAGGGAGGTATTTGCAAATTGGAGAGAGAAGAGTGGAGTCGACATTTGCGTCTACATGTGTTGCAGGTTTTTAATTATGCAATACGAGTTTCTTCATTTCCGTCCAGTTTCTGTAAGCGATATATTACATTAGTAAAAATCATCATGCATTAGTCCTTCTTGGTTTGACGTATGAGAATTCAATACCAAATTATTTAGTTGCAAGTTGTGAATTTTGTTTTTTATTGCTTGGAATTTTAAAGTTTTCTTATTTAATTCAAATGTTTGTTTTTGCAATTGCTTTATTTTAAATTAGTTAATGAATTATTGGATTTTTTTTCTTGAAAACCTTCCTCATATTCTAATACAACGTTATGCTTTAGTATTAGAAAAGGTGTTTCAATAATGTAATGAGAGCTTCAGCTGTGAAATCAGTGATGTTTTTAATGTAAACGGTTTCACTGAGAAAAATATAAACATGCACCTATATGTTGTAGTTTAGAATGAGGGCTATGAGTTTTTCATTTGATTGTTAACCTTTTTGATGCAAGTGCATATTTCACGTTTGAATTATGGTATATACATTTAAAGCGAAAACGAAACAAATATAGGCATATATAATTGAACATGTATGATATTTGTGAATGTGGAAAATGATATTGCAAGGATTTCAGACGTATTTTAAATTATGAAGATATTCGAGATGTGAAACAAGCAACAAGTACGCCACATTTTATTTCTTTGTCGAAACAATACAATTTGTTGAAATCATTAATGTTTTGAGAGATGACAAAAATAAAAATCCATAATTCTGAAAACTCAAGATATAGCCTTAACATTAAAGAAAACAGTATATACAAAGAAACAAGGGGGGTTGAAATTTTAGAGTAACATAATCATTAAAACTGGAGGGCGGAATGAGTTTGAGATGCTGATCACAACATTAAAGAGAGTGGTGACAACCTATCCCTTATCATCAGACAGCATTATTAAGAGAAGGTAAATTAATTAATTAGGAAAGACTTGGAGTGGTTTGAAACAAATGAATTGAACAAAAAAATTTAGAATGTTGTGATGTTTAAATTTTTAATTTCAACTTGTAAAATTGAAATTCAACGAAATGATATGGGAAATTCTAAATCTTTCATTTCATTAAATTAAATATATTTACTAGAGAAAATCAGGATTCTCACTATATTTTTAAATTGGTCATTTTACAAAGTTAAAATATAAAACATAACTAAAGATAACAACATATACCAAATGTGTTGATATATATTAGTTATTATTGTATAATATCACTATATTCATTTTGATAACTATTATGTATTATTTTAATATAATGATTTCATTTTAAATAGTTAAAAAATATTGATTCGTTTGAGTTGTTATAATTTATTTTCAAAACTACCAGAATTCAATTTTTAATTCAAGGTATAGAAAAAGTGCTTTACGATTAAATATGTATGTATATTTCTGCTATCTGATTGACACCAACATACTCTGAAGCAAATTATGTCCATAGAGAGGAGTTGTAAGGAAAAAGCTAGTTATAAAACATTTAACTGAACAAAATATTATCTAGGTTTTTAAGAAAATGAATTTTTGTGATATAAGAAGATACATTTCCTTTTCTTGCCTACGGGAAACATGAAAATCACAGTAATAAAAGGGCAAATATAATTTGAATTAAAATAGGTACAAGTTATTATAAATTTCATTGTGTAAAATTGAAATATATTTTAAAATTTTAAGGCTTTAAATAAATAAGTAGCTACACAGAGCAGAAGGCAAAGAAATCAGAACCCAAGACCCCGAGTAATAGTAGAGAGATTAGCAGTGTCATCACACAAACACTATATAAAAATAAATATTTGGGGAATAGAAGAAAAGATTTTACAGTTAGGCGTAGGTTTCCTAAAATTACTTTTCTGGAAATTAACAGTTAAGGATTAAAAAAATCAAGAGAGAGAGAGAGAGAGAGAGAGAGAGAGAGAGAGAGAGAGAGAGAGAGAGAGAGAGAGAGAGAGAGAGAGAGAGAGAGAGAGAGAGAGAGAGAGAGAGAGAGAATTGAATTGAACTGGTGTAGAAAATACATGTAACACATATCCGGGGGGAGAGAGAGAGAGAGAGAGAGAGAGAATTGAATTGAACTGGTGTAGAAAATACATGTAACACATATCCGGGGGAGAGAGAGAGAGAGAGAGAGAGAGAGAGAGAGAGAGAGAGAGAGAGAGAGAGAGAGAGAGAGAGAGAGAGAGAGAGAGAGAGAGAGAGAGAGAGAATTTGGTTGGGATATATTTTGAGTTTTAGTAGAAATAAATAAACTACTTTAGAATTATGTGTTTTGCATTAGAAAAAAACACACAAACACAACTGTTTGTTTCAGTATATATGTAATAAATAAACTGTTTATACCCTATTCCACCAGCCGTGGCACCTGACGGATTAGGAGACCCTTACTCACACACACACACACACACAATCGCAGCTGGCCCGGCCGCCAGGTAGATGACTCATACACTGGGGCGTCCAGTAAGCAACTGCTGATTTGATTAAACACAAATTTTAACAAATTTAAATGGCATATTTGAAATCTTCGTTAAATTTAAAAGAAAATGACATCAAACTCGACATGATTATGATAATATATGCATAGTAATGAGTCCAAACAACATGCCGTATTGTTACAATAACAATTACGGGACTAAGAGGTTTCTTTAGAAAAAACGCAAAGTTCTGTGATTTAAAACAAGTTTATTTTTATTAATAATAAATCTGACAAATAATCAAAAAGAAAGTCTAGTATAATTAGAACAAATATTAAATTGTATATGTACATTATTTACATGACGCACTTAATACTCAGTCAACATTTAGACGTTTTAAAAATATAGACAATAAACGAACCAGAAAAATTGTTTAGTATATTTATTTGTTAATTCACGGCGTAAACTATTTACAAACAATTTCAGTGACAAATACAATAATTATAATAGAACATAGATGCCATAGATAAACTTTTTTTAAACACGCTACAACAACAATAATCGGATAATAGTGACAAAGATATATAAAAAAAAGAGATACATTAACTTTAAAACATTCAAAAACAGTAACAATATATTATAATAGTGATAGTGATAAGAAATAGATGCAATAGTCTAAAAACGCAAATAAATGTGACAATCATAAAAACAATGCATTAATAATTATTTGTCTTAAAAACTTTATTTTATTTATCTTGTAAATATTTCATATTTATAACAGTTTTCACGAAATTTTGCCTCAAATGCCATCTTGAAACGGCTCAATTTTTAGTTCCGAAGTTGTGTACACTCTTTACAAATGTTATTTACATAGCTGATTTAACTACTTGACAAATGTGTTGAATCTGAATCAATAAAAAAAAGAGAAAAAAAAAAAAAAAACATAGGCCTATAAGTGGAATGATTGTTATTATAAGTAGAAAGAACATTTTTTTTATTATTAAAAATCTCAACATTTTATAATCACAAAGTCCTTATTTTAGTCATAAAATAAAAAATACCAATTAAAGTGTCGTCAACAAAATTAATACTTACGTTTAAATACAATATATTGTCATAATCATGTCGTGTTTGGTGTCGTTTTCTTTTCAATTTAACAAAGATTTCAAATATGCCATTTAAATTTGTTAAAATTAACGATTTATCAAATCAGCAATTGCTTACTGGACGCCCCAGTGTATGAGTCATCTGCCTGGCCGGGCCAGTCAGACCAAGGTGCTTGTGAGTGCGCGTGCGAGAGGAAGGGTCTCCTAATCCTTTAGGTGCCACGGCTGGTGGAATAGGGTATAGAGGTCTAATTAATCACCTCATAAACGCTACTGCGGTTTCGAAAACTCTAGGTTTCCATCATCAGGCCTTCATCAAAATAGTCAAATCACTCATTAGAGGTCGTCACATAACAATAAAACACTAAAAACTAAACACAACATAAAACCGTGAACAGCACAAACATAGTTATTTTGGCCAAAATATTGCGTGATACCGGTACTGTTTTAAGTTCCTTGGAAATATAATCGCTCTATGTTTCGTATACTTTGATATCTCATTGGATATTCTATACTTGGTTTAAGCTTGATATCTCTATTTCTACATTTCTCTCTCTCTCCCTCTCTTAGGAGATGATACTGTATAGTAAATATAAACCACGCGAGCCAATTTTAGGTTGCTTAGTATTCAGGTCATGACTCTCTTTTTCTTTTACTTTTTAACAACGTAAATTATGATGTGCAACTCAGTTTCATCATTTAGTTCACAGACATACATTGACACATTCTTTATTATGATACTGTAATTAATTACTGTATAATTATTTACACTCCAAACGTTATTTGAATATCAATTTTTTTTTTGTATATACAATGTGTAAAATAGTTTTTTCGCTATAACATTATGAATGTCGATTCTATTAAAAATTACATAAGTTTATTCAAATTATTTTCCGAGTGAAATTAAGGGGTAACCAGGATTTTAACAATCAATTAGAGAAAAAATTTCCGTCGTTTTGTGGTTATAAAAACTATCTTGAGTATGGTCGATAATGTTTTAAAATTTGATTTCCCTTCGACTGGCTAAAATCAGGAAAAGCTGATACTGGTGTTTGAAGCGCAGACCAAATGTATTAAATTTGTATAAGTTTCATCCCTGTTAGCTTTTAATTTTTTGCCCGATTTAAACTTAAGGGTAGAAAAAAACGTTTTCTTAATAATTCCGTCTCTTTCTGTTCAGCACTCTTCGCACTCCCATGAAACTTTTTTTATTTATTTTTTATTGGTTCTTAAACACACAACAAGAGTGCAAATTGTTGTTTAGTATTGCTTTGGAATCAAAAGTATATGTCACTCATGGTATACAGTGTATTCCACTAGCAGTAATGAGAGACCAGGTATTAACAGGTTACAATACAGTATAATGCATAAAATAAATAAACTGGAACAAACAACATTAACATACAAATCGTTATTTAGTATTGTATTGGAAACGATAGGGGATGTTAATTATGGATCCAATATATTCCACAAGAGGATACGAAAGACAGGTATAGCGGATGATTGGGAAACAAAAGTTTATATAAATTAATTAAAGTATCCAATATGCCTCTGAGAGGCATGTTGCAATTTTCATGATGATAATTAAATATAATCAAGCATAACTAATTTAAGGCAGTAACATAAGCAGTGATATTATCGTAGAATCTGTATAATCGACGACATGAAAATAAATGTTTTTTTAATACTATTGTCGTATGTCACAAATAATTTAAACAAATAACTTAAGTGCTTTAGAATGAATATAACATAATATGTTATATATAGTCGACGAAACAAATATATTATTATACTATTGTCGGGCATATCAAATAAAAACATATTCAAATGTGTAAAATAAGTAATAACTATCGTATCTATTGATATGTGTTTAAATGCACAAATTACATAGAAAATACGAAACTTTTCTGACTTAGTAGTAGCAGCTGAATCGTTAGTGTCATGCATGTGGAATCGCTGCAACATTGAGCTATTCTTTTATTTCAACTAGTATAACTACTTGCATTCGGAGTATTCGAATTAGTGTCAATGTAAGTATTTTTTTTTAATTTCGTAGGAGAGGGGAAAATACCCAAAGACAAAGGGGGGGACATCAAATTTTTCCAAGTGAATTCTAGCGAAAGCGGGAAAATCCATAACTTTGATTAGTGTTTAAAAAAAAAAAAAAATTGCCAAATTTTACAGTGGAAAAGGAACTGCTCGGAGCTATCACTTGTCTCTATTCGTGAACTTTGAGTCGGAATGTGCTAAGCTCATAGGCAGAAATATTGTTTAGAAAAATTAATAATAATTAAAAATATGGTGTGGTTTCTCGGGTTTTACTTAAATTTACGAAATACATGTCTCAAGGTTTTTAATATCGTTGTGAAGCAGTATCGAGCTTAAAATCGTTACATTTTTTGGATGCGTTAGTGGACATCACGTTTTTAATATTATATAATTCGGTGATGTGAATGTTTATATAATAGGTAGTGTTTCATGAGGGTTTTATTGATGTTCAGTATTTCCAAAGCCTAACTCACTAAACCTGAATTCAAATATTCATTAAAACCGCAACTCTAGAGACAAAATATTTTGGATATATTAATTGTTTTAAATAAATATTATTAATATTTCCTTTAAAAAATATATAACAAATTTTTACTTACAATTGTGTCTGACGTGTTCATTTACGACCTATGAACACGTTCTAAATAGCTGATTACTGTTCATCGGGTAAAAAAAAACTTCCAATTTGACATTGCTTAAACATGATTCTTTTCGTACGGTGAATAAACCAGTTGCTTCAGGTTAGTATTGTCATGTCGCCCGCTCAATGAACAATAAATAAAGAGACTCAACTAGCCTCAATCCAAATATAGGGCTGGTTTTTTAATATAATATCGGAACATGGTTTTCAAAATTGTATACTCCACTTGTAGGCATTTGTTTTAAATGTAATTCGAGTTTAAAGTGTCTTCATCGCTCTCGAGGAATAATTATTAATCTTTACTAAGCGTCGTGTGGTATTTTTTATCCAGTGATAAATACCTAATTTACGCTCTTAATACATTAATAACTATTTCGGAATGAGCAGTCATGTTCATCTTAGTTTTATCATAGTAAATTGTGACAACTCCAAATTGCTATAAGTAACCAATTTTTCATGAATATGTAAAAAAAAAAAAGATCTAACAGTTAACAATATGTTCTGCGAAATATTGATATAATATAGGCTTTTATTAATATATTTTTTCCAATTCAACGGAGGTACTTGTTATATTAGAACATGGTTTAGAATTAATTAATACAATTCAAATTATTTCAATAGTATTAAATTATAAGTTAGAGAACTCTATATTAAACTAACTGAAAAATTTAATGATTACTAAATTTCAATATATTTTTCTTTTCATTTAAGGCTTTACAGTTATTGTGTGAGAACAACTCTCACAATATTAGAAATAAAATTTATAACATTAGTGGTAGCAACGTATTTATATCGTTTAGAGTGTGTATAGGTAGAGATGCTATACAGCTCTAATCATACTGTACAGAGTGGAGAAGAAATCTCTTTCTTTTTATTTATCTGAATACTTGTGTTTTGGTTATTTTACATATTATACTGAGTATACACTCGATTTAAAATTTGTGTGCTTACACCTTAGTATGATTGAATATTTCGTTCTGCATTGCCCATATGCGCACCGATTTGTTTGTAGAAGCAATTTCCAATATAATGTTTGTTTTCGCTTTAACTAATACATTTGGACTAAATCAATCTCTCCCTATTTCTAAAATGAATTTGTGTAAATAAATTGTCAATGAAATGAACAGAAATATTACGATTCATGTGATATAGTTTTTTGATCTGCGTAACGTAATGTATTATTATTTTAATTCAAAAGTTATTATTAATAAAGTATTAAATCTTTAAATAAAAATTAATTAATTTACTATATTTCAAGTCATTTAAATTTATAAAAAAACATTTATAGAGTTTTGAAATTTTCTTTTTCAAATGTTTTGTTATTCAATATGTTTTATTCATTTTATATTATAAATAATTATTAAAATATTGTATGATTTTTTTAAATTATTATTATTACTTTTTAATTTTGTATATTATTATTAGGGTTTAAAAATTATTTTATAATTTTTTTTTTTATTATTATTTTTTTTTTTATTTATTTATTTTTTATCCTTATACAAATTAATATTTATGTGTTTATTCATTTTACTCTAAAACTCTAAGACTCTATATAAGTGATAAAATTCAATTTTAAATTAGGATTAACGGTTTAATCAACATACCATACATACAGAAATAAAATTATTCTTAATTTTAACGTTTCAGTATATTCCTATTTACATCCTCTAACCACATTTCAAGTACTTTAAATTAATATTCCAAGAAAGATGGGAGTTTTAATAGTGAGAGAAACAAGCAACAAGACTATTTTTTTAAATTTCATGTGCTAAATTAGTTTTTCAAATATCAAACCATTTCTATTCTCAGCATGGTCATTACAAAGACCCACGGTCGAGTTCTTTCTCTATCACATTATATTAAGTCCATAATTTTGTATCTAATGTTTCTAAATACATTTTTCAAATGTTGATATTATTTCCGTTTAATTATCTTACTTTTATTTGAAAATGACGACTTACGCCTGGGTTAATTATTCTAAAACTTAGAAATAAAAAAAGACGTTTGTTTGAAAGTAAAAACATAATAATTATTATAATTACTGTAGGCTATATCAACAGTATACATCTTTTAGTAAGTACATTGAAACATGCGAGATAGTGATTACAATGCTTTATAGATATTAAAAGTATTCATATATGTTATAAATTATTTATTCCATCCGACGTCCTCCGGTGATTATCTTCCGCAAATATACCAAATTCAAATTATACTGTAAGTACTTTACCAATAACAATCATGTTTTATCTCTGTCGATGTTTTTGTATAATTTCAAATCATTGGTCCATATATAGTACAATACGTATTTTTGGTAAAATTTAGTGTTGTCTAAAGATCCGCAAAATATTCAAGCTGACAAAATCACTTTCATCTTTCTCTAATAAATGATAGAACTGGATTCCATCAGAATTGTTCTATAAAAATTTAACATTAAAACAGGAACTAGAAATTGATTAAAATCCAAATAAAAAGTATAACAAACTGAATGAAACCGCGTCAATTTATGACAAAATCTCTATACAGTAGTTAAAATGATAGTGTTTTAACACGAGAAAGCGGAATTGAAAAAAATAAAAAAATAAATAAAAAAATCGGTTTCGTATAGTACATCTAGCCTATTCAAGGAGAAATAAAATTCCAACAATTACTAAATTTTAAATTTATTTTAAACTTTTTAAAACAAATACTATTTAAGTTTGGCTTGACGACGTGACGGTAGACTTGTAAGACACACTTTTAGCAGGTAATCTTGATTTAAAGAAATATTTTTAACATAGTGTGAAACTATGTTTAGATCAAATAAAAATTTTAAGTGTGTATTAAAACTTCAACCATTGTTTATTCCACAGACATAGGGAGTACCTACGTGTAATATACACGTACATTAAAGATATATCGTACCTACAATATATACATATTACATTACATATTATTAGCCACACGTAATAGTGATTTGAAGCGTCCTAAAATGATAATTAATTAACTTATAAATATTGTAAAATTATATTTCTTTATACGTAAATAAAAGAACAACCTTTCCGTGTATGAAATTAGTTACTATGAATAATATAAAAACAATTTCAAATATTTATTTATTGTAGTTTCTATCTCGCCTTTAATTTTAATCCTAATTATTTTAACTTTATCAAGTTACTTTTACCATAAAAATTCGTTGGGGTATATTTACATCAATTTGTGTATTTTGAAGTAATTTGTCACATCTGTTGTCACATTTTTGATGAATTCTGGCCTTAATTATTCACAGTTATTCATACTGTGTGGCGTCTGCTTGCTTGCTTCTTCTTAAACGTGAAAATTATTATATGTTTTTTTAAATTTTATTATATTTTAAGATGAAACTGTGGAGTTACTGTTTTTGTTCAAGCGTGATTGTAAAATAAAGATGTTGAACAGTGTATGTAAGTTACATATAAGTGTATGTAAGTCACGAATATTTTAAAGACATATTCTAGTTGTTAAAGTACACTATAATATATACACACATAATAATAAAAACACCGCGTCTAAATTCAGCCGTTGCTATGATACGGAAATTATGGATAATAACATTTGTGTAGGCCTAACACCTGTTACGTTCGTCTAGAATGTCTGGCAGGATTGATTTTTCCCTTCCAATATGTGATGTACTAACGTATTTACAAAACTATGATTTCCTGTTTAATACGTAGTCTATATAACACTAACAATATTATTACCACACTACTTTGTGTAAGTAATGTTTGTATGATTTTATATTCGTGAAAAAGATGTCCACACATTTTAAAGTGGTTAAAATAATTATTTTTACTAAATTGTAACATTTTTTAGTATTGCAAACGTTTGGGTGCCCTCCATTAGTGTGAAAGATTACGTACTTTAAGGGAAATATATTTGAGTATTTATTAGTAAGTAAATATAATAATTAACATTTTTATTCTGGCACATCTAATCCTATGAAAACAATTATTGTATATTCCACTCAAAAGAAATCGAATTATATTTCAATCAAAAGTTCAATAATCAGGTACTTCGAAGTAAAACAACTTTTAATATACTTGTAATTATTGTTAAAATGATTGAAAGCGTTAAGTTGTTAGTGGTATTTTCATGAAACACTCCATTGTTATATTTATTTTTACGATTGATGTGCAGCCTACTTTGCACTAAAATATCCAACGTCATTTTTATATTTCAAATTGCTGTAATATTAAAATCTGTTTTGATTTCAGTAAAATATTTAGTAATAATGGTAAAAATGTAACGAATATAATATTTCTATATGGAAAATAGGATTTGTGATATATTTGGTTATCATAGTAATTGACTAAATATTTTAGAAATTGAGTTTGAGAGGAGTATTTTAACGCCATTAAAAGTTTTTTTGCACAGTTGGAGAGTTTGTTTCATACATTTCTCATAATTTACCAAGTCTGAACTCTTACATAACAATAGTAAGATCAAATAGTTTGAATGAGTGTACCTTTATCGTTTTTAAGTAGGTACATATTTCGTAATACAAAAATTGTATTTCCGTTGGTACAACAAAAACAGTAATCAAATTGTAAACAAACATATTGTTAAACCGATGAGAAATAAAACATGTGCATCATATAAATTGAACATCAAGTAAAACAATAATAACGAAACAGTTTCAGTAACGATCAATCGACCTGATGTGCACTTCGCTCGCCAACAATGTTTGAACTTTTTAACAATATCAATACGGTGTTTAGGTTTGTGTTTTATTGTTTGGTATAAGTGTTACCTGAAGATAGGGGAATGCCCGAAACAGCGGTAGAATGACAATGTTATTTCTACGATAGAACAAGGATTAGTCTGACATACCAAATAAGATAACAATAACTAGTAAAAGAATAATAAACTATTAATAGACATAACTACTCCGCCATTAACTAGTGAAACTTTTTGTTTTTGTTTTTCCTAAAACACATTATTATAAACCTCTTATTAATCAAGCAAATTGTTAATAATTGTCTTTCAACCAGATGGAAGGTTTCAAAACGACTTATTGACACACAAGACATTAGCAATTATAATAGTTAAAGCATTACAATAATCAACATTTTATCAAAATATTTAGTAAGAAAGGTAGTATATGAAATTAAATTCATTATGATAACTAAGGTTTGTTTACAGTTGTTAAAAAACCTATTTTATCCAAATAATTTCGAAAGAAAAGAACGGGTGGGTTCCTTACTGTTTCTGGACATTTACAATTTACATAATTTTATTGGGAATGAATTGAAACTAATGGTTTAATAGATATTTACAAGCAACTTTAAATTTAAATAAAACTTAGTGTAGTATGATATTGCACATGAATAAAAATAGTGATTTATGCAGAGTTTTCGATATTGATATTAAAACACGTAATTTATTTTTACTAACATCTTGCTTAAAACTAAACTTACTGCTAGTATGTTACCTTCACTCCTTTTTGTGTTACACTTCTGCTAAAAATACCAGTGATAATAATTACAAACTAGTGATCTGATAAAATATTGAAATAATTTTTGTTTCCTCAGTAGAGGAAGACTATTTACGATAAACTATCAACAATATCCAATAAGTCTTTTAATTAATAAAATATTGAACAAATAATCCCCAAACAACAAGAAAAACACTAAGACAATTAAGAACTTATTACACTTGCTAAGGTTAACTGTATTAGTGTTTATTTATGGTTTGGTGACTACGTCTTCTTGACAAATAAAAGCGTTGATAGATAGCCTACCTACTACTTAGTTACGTGCCAGTTTAACAATATAATTAAAAATTACATTAGCGTTATTGAGATTTGGATGCTTTTGTATACTTTGTTAATTAGATAAAAGATTGTGTACTCAATTTATTTTACAGGGTACAAGTTTACATTGATTCTTTAATAAAATATCATGCAACACTTGTGTAAAAATAAAATTGTGTCATATTATCTAGTGAATAATTTATTAGGCATATTAGACTCGATGTTTTTATATAAAAATCAGTCCTGTCTGTATACATTGTTGTACAACCAACTTCGAGGTGTGGGAGGGTTGGACAATAACTTTTTGATTAAATAAATAAGATTAGTCATAGAGGTAAAGATCAGTTTTGTATATGTTGGTAGATAGAATTTTATTTAAGAAATTAACTATTAATACTTTATTGTGAATTAAAAGTAAATTTTCATAATTATTGTACTTGAAAATAATATTTTTAATTTATTTTAATACTATTAGGTGGACATATAGGGTTATTATACAATGCTTGTAGAGATATTACCTAAAATGCAAATTGAAAGCGTTTGTACATTGATACCAAATTAAGGGTAAAAGACTACCTGAAATAGAAATTTCTATAGATTGTTAAAAAAATGAATGTAGTTACAGATAACAAGGCAATCGCCATGACAAACAACAAAGACGGCGGTAATGTGTACGGTAGAAGTATTTATGCCGAGGTGGATGTCGGGATGTTGATATTAATATAATTCTTGATTTTGAGGAATCGAGATACATCGGAATTTTAAGCTTAACGAATAATGAACGTATTTCATATTTATAAGAAATACAGCCAGTGTCCAACCATAGTTTTATTAGTTGTTCATTTACTGACCTCAACAACGGGCACTCCATTTTTTATTTGAAAATTGAATGTTGAAAACTGTAATAAAGTTTGCAAAAATCATTCGAAAACATACACTTTATACAATTTAACTAACGTCACTGAACTGAAGTACTTTTACATTTCAGTTTAAATGTAGTTCGAGAAATCTTTTTATAATAATATGTTTCGTATACTGTAAAAGCAAACTTTTGGTGAACATACGATGAGATTTTCTTTAGTGTAATTTGTTTTGTAACCTATTTGCTTAAATGAATTTAGAGATATTAAATAAGGAAACATAAAATCTGAAACAAATAAGACAGTATACTCTCCCATAGTATATAAAACGTTTCATAAGGTGGCCGTAATGAAATTTTGCTACCCTTTTGTTCATAGACAAAATATTAACGAATAACCCTTGCACTATCTCTGTGTATAGTTTACGCTCTTATCAATATATCTGTAACAATTATCCAAAATTTAATAGCTGGCGAAACGTAAACTCTCAATAAAATAGGCAGATTATTAATGCTGCTCGTTATTGTGGAACTGTTTTGTATAGGTCGCGATTGACATAGTGAATATAATTCGGGGGCTCTTGGGAATCCGTCTTCACAAGCACCTGAGATGGTAATAATTATAAGATCAAAATATTTACATCCTTACTTTATTATACAAAAAGATCACTTTTATTATTTAAAAAAAAAGAACCAACGTCGGCTTTATTACCTATCTGCAGCAATGACTAATATTTTTTATAGAAAATCAGCAAAACATACAGATCTAAGTGAATACACCTTTGAGGAAAACAATTAAATAATCTAATCAAACGGAATTAATTACACGGATGAACTAGAAGTATTACAATAAATTTCTCATATTTCACTCGAAGCTGTGAGGTAATAACCCTTCATAAGTTCAATACAATCAATTCATGAAATCCGGTTTTGTGAGTATTGGAGTAAAATTATTTCAAAAGTATTTTCTCTTACTACTTCATCTGTCTGTTTTTACCTCCTTCAAGTACTTACCCCATTATGATTTCTGGTTTTTCAACGTATGCAAATTTATTGTTATCTAATATCTAAATGTCCATATTTATTCTCTTATTTTGTATTTGTTGTGTATTAACCTACTTCACTTTGAGGTCAATGTAGAAACTTATATAGTTTAATATGGATGAATTAGGTTCTCTTTTATATCTAATATAATGTCCTATATAGTATATAGTTCTTCAAAAAAAAAACATTGAGTTCCATTATACATTTAACTATATGTATCTGCATTTATTAGTTTAGTTGGTAGGACGTTATTCATATTATATGGTATTTATAGAGTGTAGACACTAAGATCCAATGGGGCAACAAAGAGTGAATATATATTTTTTAATCTTATTTATTGCGACGCATCTCTGGAAATATAATTATAACAACAGAGTAGTGATATATTCAAAATAGGCGTTCAAGAGAATCCTGGAAACGTCGTAACTAACACTAACAAAATACTTTCGGAAACGGCACTAAATAAAATAAAACATATAAATTGAAGGAACTTGACACAAGTGTTATTGAGCTATTCTGGGGCATTTTATTTATCTTGATTCCCTCTTTCCTATGGACTAATGACTAGCTATGCCAATGCCACCGCTATCAAAGCCAACAAGTGCAATCAGATTGCCCAGGAATTGGCATCGCCCACATGTTGAATTTAAATACAACAAACAACAAATAAGTATAACATTCAATGTTGAAATTTTGTATGAGTTAACTAATAAAATATTCATAAAATCAGTGGTTTTTATTACACTATTTACATTACGATCTGTTATCGATAATAATTTAAAAATTAAATTTAGAAGTCTTATTTTTCAGTGTTGACTTGGATAATGTATATCTAGTGTGTCAATTTAAATTAACAGCATGTATGATTAACACTGATCAAAGTTATCAGATTTATTCTTCAAAGGGACGTTTATATAGGTATTTAAAGGTATATAATAGTAGTAAATATTTTTTTCTAAACTGTAAGTGTTTTTATATAAGTTTAGTATTCATTAAAATAATCTTATTTAGTACATATATAATAAACATACTACATTGTTGCACTGATAAATTAATCTAATATATTTGGTCAATTATATTAAATTTGCTACATCAATGTTATATGTTCGTTCGTTCTAGCATAACAATTATTTATGTTAATTTTAAAATAAATAATCTTATAGTAAACAAGTTATTATAATATTATTCAATTAATATAATACATATAAATTAACAATTATAAAAGTGTTTATTATAAGTAAGTAAAATTTTATAGAGGGAAACTATAGTTTCATAATTTGTTTAAGTTTCCTATTTTATTTATTCCTGTGGCTGAAAAAAAAACAATATAAACTCAATACTATGATGGTAAAGAGTGCAATATAATATCTAAGTTTTCTTCAGAAATAAATGTGAAATAAAGAAGGGGATTTTGTTTTTATAAACATAGGTTAAAAACTATTCGTCTAAGCTGTTATTGCATTAAAATTAATTTCGTAATTTCAACTTCTATTATTTATATTCTATGTTTCAAAAAATGCTGAAACATTATTTCTCATTCTAAGTACTTGAATTTTTATGAATATTATGTTTTGAAAACAATGAACTAGTAAATATAATATATTATTATTCGATTCCTAGCGAAAAAGTATTAAAATATAGTTTAATTTCTGATATATTAATATAATTTTTATGTACAATTTTTAAATGTTTAAAAGATCTAATTCCACTTATATCCATTCACAAACTTAGACATTCGATACAGGAAATTAATTTTTCAACCAAGTTTACTAAGTAATCAACTATTTTATTAAAAGTTATCCTGCTATCAGAAAAAAATGTATATACTACGTTTATTTTAATTGTTGCATTTCCCCCCCTCCCTTTTTTATAACCTTAATAATTTAACTTTGATTTTTCCGTGAAAGTGATCATACATTTTTTAACTTTTATTTATTTGAATTTTATATTAATAGCTATGAACATACATTTAAATTACTCATGTTTTTAAGTATAGGTATAATTACAATAAATTGTCACCATCAAGGTAATGAATATAAATACCGACTTTATTTCAATTTATTTAATTATTTGTACAACCATTAATGGAGGAACAAGTAATAATTTAAAATTTATTACGTATATTTAGAAAGTTCTTCATTCAAATATCAATAGAATATAATATCAGCTAAATTTTATTGAATACTGTGATATTTCTATTTCAATTTATTGATTAACATTTTTAGTGTTTTCTATGTAGTCTCAGCCATTGCAATAAACTTTTTATAGAGCTTAAGAGATTTCTTATTTCAAGAATAATACTCATTTCGCTACTGCATGTTAACGTATTCTTGCACAGCGTGAATAACCCTCGAATTAAAGTTGATTTCCTTCTACCCTAAAAATTCCTAAATTAGGCTGAGTAGGTTATTAAAGTGTGATGATGCTAAATATGGACAATATCGAGGATAAGGTTCCTAGAAAATTGAAGTAAATAATTATATATATTATTTATTTTCTGTCAAATGTAGTCTGTATTTGTATTTTACCTTTTATGTGGCTACATGTTTCACTGCCACAGGCAGCATCATCAGGCCAGCTATTTATGTCCACTCAAACACTTATATATACACAACACTTATTGTAACACATATTTTCATACATTTTTCGTACACGTCACATAAATAAATAAATTATTTCAACATTGCTACACTTGAGAGGTACCTCATTCTGGTATATTTCCTCTAAGACTGATTTGGAAAGATAAAGGTGCAGATCTGTTCATTGCTTATCAGATTGTACCTTGTGCCCTACTAGATTTTCTTATGTCTCTTTGATTTTATGTTGTCGGCAAAATATTAGATCATAAATGCAATTGGAAGCAAAATTCAATTTTTCATTTAAATTTTTTTCTGGATTGCTTTTGTGGTGTTTATAAATCTCATATTCTCAGATGACGTTTATGGTGTGACCTTTATTTATTTTATGAATCACTGACATATTATCCTGGATGCTGGTGTAAGAATGCATGTTATCAATTAAATGGTCCGTGAATGCTGAGTTTGTAGTTCTATTGTTTCTGCTGCTAGGTATATGCTCTTTAAATCTTTCTCTAAATGTTCTGCCTGTTTGTCCAATGTAATATTTATCACAATCACTGCAATTTAGTTTAGCAACAGGTCATTAATAGCAACAGGTCATTAATCATCACTTTTCGATCAAATTTTAACCAAATCGTTATGTCGATTTTAAAAATTTCGTATTTTATTACAGTCGAATATTCGATTTTTGTATACCCTTTACTCTTACTTTATGAATTGGAATTTTTTGAAAGAAATTTAGTTTTTTTTTGTGTTGTTAGAGTCTATATTTGAACTAAATTTGATAACTACACAGTGCATATTATAATAAAATCTTCTTTTTTTTGCAGCCATATTAAACTTTTTTGTTGTACAAAAAATGAATTTTTTCGGGGTTAAATAAATAAAGAATAGCTGAATACTGTTTACAAAATATAGTAACTACTTATTTGATAACCGACTTTAGTGAAATTACATGATTTCATATAGAAAAACTATCGCTAGGTAAAGTAACAGACACTTATCTCATAAACGAATTATACATAAGAAGTTTGGTTGAGACGTTCGTAATGCATAATCCAGCAGTAACGCATTGACTCTTACAACTTTTGGAAAGAAGTCAACAAAAGCTCTGAGTGCATTTACAATTTACACCTGAAGATGTACTTATTAGAATCAAAAGATAAGAACATAATGTAGCTGATGATATGTGTTTCCTAGGGTTATGACATTTTAATTCAAAAGTTTTAAGAACTCTGTGATTTTAAGTAACTTCGTTTGGAAGAAATATGGTCAATTAAATTGATTATGTACACAATTTTAAAATTGGCAATATACATATATTTATATTGAGTCCCAAATATTTCATCAAAATATGTCATAATATATTAAACTCATTAAATTATTTTCTCTTAAATATGTATCCTTGGATAAATTATCACCATAGTGTGTGAGTGTACACTACAGTGCCCATTTGATATTTGATTGGTAAACTATTCTGATTTGCGTATATAAATATAGTTCTAATTTTCAAACACAAGTATATGAAATTGAATAAACCTTACGTTGAACACACGACTGTGTTAACGTAAGGTTTAATTACACATAGATTTAATGAAGTAATTTCAAGAGATGAACTTGAATAAACCTATGTAGTAATCAGTAAATATAACATTTGTACGACTAATCCAACATGTTAAACGTACTCCCAATTAGTAGGGGAGGTATTACGTATGCAAAGCTGTAAGTCTAATTACAATGTTCATTGGAAATATAGACGTGAATCAGCCTCCAACATTAAATAAAAGCTTTTATTCAACACTCACAGAAATACATTAGCATTTTGCTGGACAATATATTAATGTAAGCAAATTGTTCAGGGTCTAGTTCGGTCAATAATCTTAATGGTAAAAAATTCATGCGTACATGTTATATATAGAGAAAAAAAATTCATAATGTAATAACTGAGTGGTTAGACTATGAATTTCACATATTATAAGTATTTCAAAAAAAACTATCTTATCATCACCATTTACAACATTTTGTGTCAGTTTTTCCCTTGTTCTAAGGTAGTGTGCAGCCACAGTTGCTTACCGTATAAACTGACTGTAAACATTATTTTTTATTGAAATTGTATTGTTTTATTAAATATGACTAATTTTTCTGAATTTGAGCTATTTGATAATCAATTTAAAACACTGAGACCCCTACCAAAAGTTTGATACAATAACACACACAAAAATAAAGTAAAATATAATATTTATTTGCCTACGATATTATAGTTCCCGGATGTACATTTCGGTAACCAAGTTACCATCATCGGAGGGATCTGAAATACTAACAAAATATAAAATTTTAAAAACTAAAATGCCAATTCTCCCCTCCACTCTACTTCAAGTGGACCGGCCTATCAAAGTAGAACAACGTCAATAACCTAGGCGAAAGGGGCTAATGGTACCTGTCCTTAGGAAACCCATATTTTTTTATGAATACGGCAATGGCGACAAAAAATTATTGATAACAATATATATTAAAACTACATTAAATATAAAATATAACATGTACAATATAACAAAAAATATAATGAAACGAAGAGCGTGACGTGGAAAAAAAACAAAAAAAAAAAACAACAACAACAACATAATAATATGTACATTATAATACAATCTATATTGAATCGAAAAGCCAAACAATATTCGGTTTCGGTTTCAACCGATAAAAAGACCATCGTTTCGGATAATATTTTAGGTTTGTTAGGTTATAATTGGTGTATTTGTTCTAATAGCAAAACAGGAAATCTGAAAGTATAAATAATATGACATTACACTATGTTGTGAAAAAACTGTCCATCCTACACATGGTAACGTGTTCTAACATGTTAAGCACCACGCGTAAATTCATTTGTATGATTTACAAAATGTATCGTTAACGACAGGATAAATAGTCCGTTAAAATCTATTGATTGTCAAAACTCTAAAACAATTAAACCTTATCTATGTGTAGTAAAATTTTGTCTTGTGACCTCATTGAGAAGTTAAATTATAAATCAATTTGGATTTCTTTCACTTCCCATAATATCTATTTATTTATCTCTGTGTTAGAGGTGGCAAGAATGTCCTCTTGAAATGACATAAGCGCAATACACAAACTTAAATCACTTAACAAAACAAATACGTTTGGCCAAAGAATGAATACTATACTCTAAGATGATTACACTTGTCATACCATTATTTTAATCAACAGTAACGTAAACAATAACACCATAATACATTCTGTGGGTCTTTTATTTTATATTGAATTTATTTTCATAAGAGACGATTTATTCTGATAAATTATTCTCATTCATGAACTAAAGTTTATTAGGTGTCAATTATTTTTTAAGATATTACCTCATAATATCAAAATACGAGTTTAAGGTGATTAGTTATAATTTTTTTTAAGATTCATTTTGTGTTGGTATTGTAATAAAAATAATTTTTTCTCAAATATGCAAATATCCTTACTATTTAAAAATATAAAAAAGTATTTTCAATGCTAAACCAATTAATTTTACTCCGTTTACTAAATAAAAATGTATTTATTTGATTATACGTATATTTGTAGGGAATATGGCTACATTCTCGATACAAAAACATCTCTAAATATAAGAAGTAAAAATAACTGAACTAATAAAATTGCAAAATAAGTCAACAAAATAACTTTTTAGACATAGCAATTCAACTGGAAATAAATTAAAATATACGTAAATATAGTAAAGACTTCAATAATTTTAATTAAACTTTTTTGTGAATATCTCATAATGTACTTAGTTGTGGTCGGATCCTTATATTTGCTATCACTTGTGATGTTTTTTTAATGTGTTCTTAGTAGCAGTTTGTAGTTCTGTGATTGGATATCGCACACAATTTGATCTTTCTACGACTCCAGCCATTACTTTATATCCTGGTTCATTACACATAGGAGTAATAATTTCTTTCTTTGAACGCTTTTTCAAATGGGGAAATATACATTCTTTGCCACTTCTAGGTTATATTTTTTATTTTGAATATACGCGACAAAACAAATATTTTCTTAAATATCTGACAAAAAGTACGACCAGTGGAGTAGAATTTTTCTAAAAATAATCTTTTAGTTTTAAAAGGTTTCACAGTCTTTGATGGTTACGGAACTTTTTAAAGATATCGAAAATCAAATATTTAATTCGAAAATTCTTTCAATTTATATCATGCAGTAGAACATACATATAAACAATTGAATAAAACAGTTTAAAAATATCGCCCTGAGACTGGATTATAAATTTATCATGAATATATGCCACTGGATAAAAAAAGACGGATTATCATGTCCAAAAAGGACATTTTCGCTAGTATCTGTAGTACAGATGATTAATTATTAAAAACCTTAACAAATTGTTACTCTATAATATAGATATGTAGATACATGTACTATTAGTGTAGAATATATATTACTAAACCAATTATTAGAGTTACCTATAATATTTGTTATCTGTCTTGTGACTCACCAATCCTAGATTAAAAAGCGTTTCGGGGCCGGAGTCCCATCATAAGTTGTTCATAATCACTCAGTTATTACATATCAAAACACAAACATAAAAATACGAAACACACATACATCGACATAGTCTTCATTCAAGATGGCTTACAAAATAATAAGTTTTTGGAATTGAGTTAGATACCAAAATCATACAATAACATTTCATTTGATAAAATTAAGTTTTGGGTGTAGGAAATAAAAATTTTAAAATTGTCATCATAAATATTATTAACTATAACTTTGGAACATTGTTACAACAAACAATGCTGCTTCCTTTCTACTATACAGAATTTAATTTCCTGGATATTGGATAAGAGATTGTTTACAAATATTAGATCAAACGGAAATAACATTCTCTGAAGGTCTCTCTTATATCATATAAATTTTAAAGAGAGAAATATTTTTATATAAAAATTATAAAATATCAACGATAACATTTTTAATATAAACTAGAATACAAAATTAATATTTTTCAATCATTTCTTACGTAATAAAATAAAATAAAATATGTGTTTAAAAATTATAAAATTAAAAAAAAAAGATAATATAATCTAAAATTTACTTTGTATTCATACTGAAACATAATAATTTACTCCAACAACTTTTTTTTTAATGCAAGGCCATTAGAAATCACATGAAAATATAACAAATTACATAGGCCTATTACGTGATGTTACGTTTCCCTAAAATTTTAACTTAATATGTTGAATAGATTTTATGAAGTTTATTTTTTTAGATCAGTATCAAGGACTATTTTAAAATTTCTTAACCGATAACTGATAAACCGGAATAATTTTTAGATAGCAATTATTTTAAATTATGTATTTTAGAAGCTAGCCTTGAGCAAAATATGATCTAAATTACTATAGTAGTTGATTTTGAAAAATCGTAAATTGGTGTTTTATTCTTATCTCAGACAAACTAAGATATTTAGTTTAAAAAAGAAAAAAGTCCCAAAAAATATGCCAACAACCAAATTTTATTTATGATCGGTTGAACTGTGTGTTTAGAACACTGCCTATTCGACAAACTACTATTTAAGGACTCAGCAGGAGACCGAAAAACAGATTTATCGGTAATATTTGGACACAGTTTTTTTTAACGTCAAATAACATTCTATACGGTATATTTTGTACATGTGAGAAAATAGAAGTAAAATAGTATTTGCACCAATAACTGTACACGTACTATAAGTAGGTGGTCAAACTGTATTTATGTTGAAATAAACAATTTAGTTATACTTTCATTAATTTCAACGAAACATAAAAAAGAAAGAAAAATTAACATACCACGTTTTTAAAATGGACTAAAAAGTATAAAATAATTTTTCATGACCCATCTACGATTTTGAGCGAGGATTGTTAGTGGCTATGGATATATTTCGAATACTTGGAGAGAAAAAACATGGAGCGCAGCCAGTAAATGATACAAGTAGACAAGCCAGATGAATTCACAGCTAATTTCAGTGAATCGGAAATGAGATTCACTGTAGTTCAATTTATTTACTCCTCCTTATCTATCATAGATTGCCTGCGGCCGACGTTTTTCTCTCCAAGTATTCCAAATATATCTATAACCACTAACAATCCTCCCTCAAAATTGTAGAAGGGTCATGAAAAAATATTTTATACTTTTTATTCGGTTTCAAAAACGATGGATGTACTGTATGTTAAAAAAAAATTATTTGATTTATTAATAATCCAATAACTATCACAAGCCATGAAAAATTTGCCTCATCCTATTTCAATATTCCGGTTACCATTCAAAAGCGAAAACGCTTTTCAGCGATAAAGCGTTTAAGCGATAAAGCGTTTAGGCGATATTCGCGTTAAAAAAAAATCTATATTGGCCAATTTTTATTTGTTTAAATAACTATTGTTTAATCAAATGTAGAGTTAGGAAACCAACTGAATATTGTATTGACATCCAATTCTGACATATGTTCAAAATTTCAGGTCTCCAGCTTATCTTGAAGTTAGTTTAAACTTGATTGCAAAATTCCACCTGGACAGACTGACAGATATGACGGAAACCGAACTAATAAAAACGTTTTAAAATCAAGAAATAGCATGTCATTGTATATAATTTGTATTTAACAAGGTTCAATTAATAAAACTATTTTATTATATTTCTTTCTCAATGTTATTTTGATGGATGAACAATATTACTTGATTTATTAATAGTTTTGGAAATTATATATATATATATATATATATATACACTCTTTATTATAATATGAGATAAATACTTAACAAAGTATTTAGGTGAGGGGCGAAAGACCAAGCTCTATTTTTTTATCCGTGACTTTTAATGTTAAGAAGCAGGGAATCAATTAATTAGTGAGTGACTCGGTAAGTGTTATAATTGGCAGATAGGAGTTGCATTGAGAATAATACGGACCTTTTAAGACACAGATTTTTACTCAAAATTATAAAGCGATTTGATCAGAGTGAAAGATGACAGAAACTTTATTTGTCATGAAGCAATATTATATGTACCATAAGCAGCACTGAACATTATATCTCAGTTTATTGTCAATAAACAAAATGTTATATCTAATACAATAAAAAATGTTATCATGACTAAAGAACGAATAATAATAATATAATGGTAAATTCAAAATCTAGCTTCTTTAAAATACTTTTACAGTTTTAACGTTTTTACGCTCTAGTTATGATAGGATTGAGAGTAATTTCAATTTCAAATTTAATTAAATTATTCATCTCATACATGTTTATGATTTGACTCTAGTCTTCAAACTACAAAAATCAAAATTGTATATTTTTCATAAATTTAAATTCGTAAATTCTACAAGGATCCTAATCATTGTTGTGCAACGTACACTAGTTTGCCATTATTCAATAAACCCGTGTTCAAGGCTCAATATATTTTAAATATATGTTTCCAAAACTAAAAGTAATACATGAAGATAATATTTCCAAAAACATGGAGATATACTATAAATTAAAACTAAAAATAATGAAATTTTTTGCTCCTTTGTGTTAATGTATTAACGGGATATGTAGTATATGCATTATATTATAAATTATATTACTATTACTGACTTTTAAAAAGCCAAAAAGAGTCAATGAGTAAAATTTGTGTCAGTTATTTGATAAATATAAGAGAATCGTTAAATCTACAAACTGATTCTTCATTACCTGATTACCTGAATGTCTGAATAAAGATCATTCTAATACTAACCAACTGCGCAATAATGCATATTATTTGTTTATAATTTGAAATCTAAGAACATTTAAATATAGCTCACTACCAAATATTAGTTTAAATCTGACAAATATATTTTTCAACCACAAACAACTACTTTATTTTATTTTTTGACAAAATATTTAACCGACTATTAATCAACAAAGAACGTGTCGGAATCGAAAATATAAAAGTGACAACAAACATTAATCATTTTCGAACTCTCATCCTTCACAACATATAATTGAAATCGTGATGGACATAGCGGACGTCACACATCCAATGTCAGAAGTGTGGAGATTAAACATATATTTCACAACAAATTCACAATATTTCAAAGTAGTTGAATGTATTTATGGATATTCTGGAAATAAAATAAACAAAATACTTTTATTAAATTTAATATCCTATTCATCGGTTGCAATAATGTTTCACATGAAATAACTTACGTTAATTTTGAGCTATATATTTTAAATTATTGAAACGTTAGCAGTTTTATAAGAATTTGATTAAATGTGTCATAATTATTTTGACGAGATAAAATGTTTTCAACAAAACAGAAACAACATAAACAAATACAGAAATAATATAGTGTAGTATCACAGATATTTTGACGGAATAATTTTATTATATAATGGTAGCGTAAGACAGATCCAAGATTTTAGAAATGTATATCAATAATATATATTCTAACCTCCAATTCATAAGTTAAATGGAACAAAACGCAATCATAAATTTTCTAGATCTAATATGAATATGTGACAACTGGCATTATGAGAAAATAAATAAAAAAATCACCCAACCAGACTATATTATACACACAAAGTGAATTCATATAGCAATATGATGAAAAAGTTAACTACATTAAAAAAAAACAAAAAAAAAATTTAATGAAATAAACACCATATAGCATAAGCGAAGAAAAAAGATATAACCCATAAACACTTGAAAGAAACGTACTGGAAGATGAAACAAAATAATCACTTTACATCACAATCCACAATTTAATCATCCAATCAGCAATTTTTTTTAATCGAATTTTAAACAGGAAAAAATAATCCAATTTTCGAGGTTACAAGATAAGATATATAAATTAAAATTACAGCATATACGGAAAACATTATGTAGAAAAAAATTAACGGTATTTCAAAATAAGATACCAGGAACACATAAAACCAATGAGACATCTAAAAAATATCAAAGGTAGGTGAGTACAGTCATCAATTATAGTCACCAAATATACGAAACAAATAATAATATGAAGATATTGGATAACTGTAAAAAAGGCAAATACATTGATCGAGAAGAAGAGAACAAAATTTATAAAAACTAAACAAAAACTGCAGGATCTCTTTTAAAAGATTAAAAACAAAAATCATTTGAAACGGTTCTGTTATGAGTTAATGTGAAGTTTATCTGCCAGTAAGAAACACGTAAGTCGGTGGACACTGTTGACAGTATTACAGCTACTATAGGTACTTTCAAAACATTTTAATTTGTGTATGGAATTGTGATATATTATAGATTCGTGTTTGTGTACTACTCCACTATGATGACTAGATGATGACGAATATTAATAAGAAAACAAGTATCGAAAATAATAGAAAGACTGAAATACCAGGATTGCTGGCAGTGTGTGAGTATACATTTTATTATCATCCATAATTATAAACAAATCAGGAAATCGTAGTATTCCATTAAATTTATTAGTTAAGTAATGTATGTATAAATATTGAATATGTTATAAAGGTATATTGTTTATTGGTAATATTCTTTGTCAGATATTTAGAAAGAAAATATAATTTATGTTTTGAAGTGGAACTAATTCAAGTATTAGCAAAATTGTTGTAAAATAACTAAGAATGAAATAAGCTCAGCAGACTTATTTATAATGAAATATTTTATAAATAATGAATTTTTAGTAATAGATTTGCTTGTGTGTGCTTTTTTGATTATATATATATATATATTTGTTATAAATTCTAAAGTTTTATTACTAAAATAAAGCATAATTTAATTAATTTAAAAGAGATTCAAGTGGTTCATGAAAAGTAACGTACTTTCTTTGCTTTTTTTTATAAAACCAACTTAAAGTTAGTAAACGGGAAAAGAAAATAAAAAAAGTCACTTTTAAAATGTTATACATTTTCTTACGATGTAGAATAATGCTTATTTTTAATTTCATTTATTAAAAGTTTTAATAATTTAAATAATTTCTTAGAGGAAAATATAAATTATAACTTTATGAAACCTACGTTTTTACCGTGCTACATTCAATAATCATAGTTAAATATAAAATTATAACATTTTAAAATTTATTTATAGCACAATTTATTTTATTTTGTAAACCGTGAGAGAAGGATGTCATGATAACTCGTGTAATATGATTGTTGTATTGTCTTTAATCTGTGATTATATATCTTATGTGTACGGGGAGAGTCTCTAACAACATGGTTACACAGACAATACTCGTTAATCTCTTGAATCATGTATATTTTTGATGTAGTAACTTTAATAAGAATCCAGTTTAAAATATAGTAAATTATTTAAAACTGAAGAGTTTATTATTGGACAAAACTAAAACCTTAAATGTCTTATAAATTAATTTACTACTCATTTTAATTTTTTTTTAAACTTCCCTAATTACATTTAAAAGTGTTTTTGGTCATAAAACGTCTTAATTTAAATCGAAATAGGAACTTGAATTAAGCAAATGTGCAAGAGGAATTTATACTTTCTATTGCATGAGAGTTACAAAATCTGTTTTCCATAAAATGAACCCTTTGATTTCATGAAGGAAGTGAAGAATACAGAGTCATTATTTGAAGTAAAATTGTCTTATCTACATTGAACATACCCATTTTATATTATAAAGTGAAAAGTAAAGTATAAATTGTTAGTGAAATATTAATTAGTCCTAACTTTAACTTTTATTTTTCATTTTTTAAAGCCGGTTTAACTTTTTTTTTTATATCTTGTTGCATTTATCATACTGTATTTTTATTGCCAATATTACACATTTCACATTCTATTTGCTTTAATTATAACAATTATTTGTTTAAATTGTATCAACATAGTGAGGTATTTATCTAATTAAATTAAAGTGGGGAGTGACTTGAGTTAGATAAGAATAGCCACCAAAGACGATAAGGAGTAGTGAAAGTATGATATAATCTGTCCTTTGGGAGTCTTGAAGTGTATCAGGGGAATACAATGGCGGTTTATCTTTGTCTAATCTAGAACTGCTTGGTGTATTGTAGGAGTAAATGTCTTCTTTATTACATAAGCATTACATATTTTACTAGAAAATGGAACTGGTAGTTTTAAAGTTTGTTTTTTAAATGAAAACATTAGCACTTTTTTAAAAGAGGGATAAATTAAATATTTTTGAATAAGATGGTTTTTGCATCATTAGTAAATTTTATCTTTTGTTAATAGTAGCGACTAAGACTGAAAATCAGTTTTATTATCAGTATGTAGATTCAAAACTATCAATTTCATGGATGGTTAGACTCTTTATTCTATAGGTTTGTGTATTTATTGATATTTTATTTAAATATACATGTGTCTACTTATGCGCCTTCAATTTAATTATTAGTGTGTTCCCAATACGTTATATATAATTATCAACCAACTTTTCTTTTTTAACGAAAAACCTATTACGAATATTGGTAGTTTTGTTATCGTCATTATGATGGCCTCTAATGTAAATATTGTGTATATGAGCAGACGATTTTGTGACAAAAGTCGTTTATCACTTAAAACGCAATAGTAGACACTTTAATAACTGCGACTGTAGAAAATTAACCTCAATGTATTTTATATTTTAGACAAAATTTATATCATTATGACGTAATTTTAAGTTTACGTTCCGAAAAGATATACATACATTATTCGTTGGTATAATCATTTTGAAGAACTCGAAAATATGGACAGAAATCTCCAGGCAGATCACATACGAGTAAGTAATGCGTATGACATAGTCATGCTTCCTAAGAAATCGTTCGGTCAACTCTTTTTGGAATTTGGAATTTTTTAAACTATTCTTCACATCGTGATTTATAAATGGTTAAGATTGTGTATTTATAAAATTCAATTTATTCCTGAAATTAATCAAGCGAATCGTGCTAAAAGTAACTGAATACAATAAATGATTGTGAAAGTTACTTAACGAATTTTGGTCAGTAATGGAGCAACTTTCCACATAAATTGCTATGGCTACGTAACCCACCACAAATAACTATAGCGTCTTGATCTATAACTATAGACCTTAGCAAATAATTGGCAATTATAAGTAAGTTCACGATTCTCTCAACATAAACGTGTAGTTTGAGCGAGTTGTGTGTCCATTCATGTTTGCTTGGAAAACGATGAAAGGTGTCACTTGAACGACTCAAACTTTATTTTTCAACACAGATTAATGATAAAAAAAGATCAAATTGATGACATAGAAATAGAAGGAATTAATAAAATAGTTGTCATTTTTCAGGAAGATGGAGTTTCACCCCATGAAAGTATCAAAGTAATCAATCGATACAACTGTTAATATTCAATGAATTAACACCAATCTCTAATTTTACAATAAAACAAGTAAAGTTATTATAACTTTCTAGAAGTTATACAATTTCATTTAGTTAAGAGTATGTGACCGTTAAATTTGAAAATATCAACATTTCTAATTTTGGAGATATGTTTGAATTTATAAAGTGCGATGGATGAAGCATTTATATTTACCAGTACGATTTTTTTTTGTGATGTAAAAACTTTTTGACCAGGATTAATTTTTTTTTTTTTAATGTTTTAAGTTTATTTAATATTTGCTAATAATAGGTTATTTTTAGTTTAAATTGTAATTATAAAATATTGAGCTTAACTTCATATTTGTAAATATGTGTTATCGTCCGTAATAGAGAAAGCCCTATCTCAACGAGGTAAAACTTTTCAGGAAGGAAGAAAAAGTAAAAATCACCTCTGCATTGCAATTTTTATTTTAAAATATTTTGTTTTCAGCTATTCATACTTGGATATGTTTTAAACTTTGTTTGAACATATTTTTTACAGCTTTTTTACCATTTGTTATTAAAATAAAGGAACCACAATAAGTTAGTACTAAAGACTCTAACTCCCTATTGTGTAGGGCTTTCTGTTTTCAAGTATCTTCCTAGTTTTTTGTTTTGTTTATTAGATTAACCATAAAAACTTATATATAAAGTAAAATGATTTAAAATTATAAAAAAGCATAATCAATTCTAATTATTCTTTAAGGCTAAACATCCCTGAAAAAGTTGTGTTTCTGGCCCGGTAGATAGCAGCACCTCTGCGGCAAAATTGCATTACTGATAATTTGCGTAATTTATTGTCCGATTTTTGTTTTGTAAGTTATTTTGTAAATAATATCAATAAAATATTTACGCTACGAAGGTGAAACTTTTTTAGATTTTTTTATAAAAAAGTTGTTGAGCAAAAATATTATTATTATTATCATTATTTTTAATCGAAGGTAGTCATTTTTTAAATAATAATTTTAAATGAATTTTGCCGTTTTCAGATATGAAATCGGTCAAATGGTCCTATCGGAATCGTGTTTTAAATATACTATCATTATTTCTCTCACGCCCCGCGCTCCTTTCCGCGTGGCGCACCGCCATACTGCCCAGCCGCTCTAACGCGAGGCCCCTCCTGTAGTGATGTGGTGCAGCAGCTAATTCCAAGCAGCTAACGAACGTTAGCAGTTTTGCAGAGCACTCCTAACAACTAGAAATAGCTGCTTAACAATTAGCAGAACTTATACTAGGTGATGGTAGTATTTTCACCTGTTTTGACAGCTGATTCTGATAATATTTAAAAGAAGCAGGAATACGGATTTAGCAGTTAAATACAATGATAAATGGAAACAAATTTAACAGACACTTGGTTTGTGGAATGTTTGAGTATTGTAATTTAATTTTGTATGTTGTTGACATTGGCTACACAATTATATTTTTCAACAACTAAGGCATAGATTTAGGTTGTGGGTTGTAAATTAATTGAGATATGTAAATTTTGGTTTAAATAGAGCTTATTTTGTGGATTGATTATACATTTTACAAGAATGATTTTAATTTGTTGTTGCTGTTTATTTGTTTAACTACTTTGACTTGTATATTTATAATTTATCTGTCTTATACAAAAGAAATTTGTCTAAAGGACTAATAAAAAATGGTTGATGTTAAGCTAATACACAAAATTCTTTTTAAAAAACAGAATATATTTTTAACCAAAACTATAACAAACGAAAAAACTTATTTGCTACAAAAAAGTACAAACGAAACGATAGAAACATATTTTTGGGTTACACAAATATTAATTATATATATATATATATATATATATATATATATATATATATATATATATATATATATATATATATATATATATATCGGGAGAGAGAGAGAGAGAGAGAGAGAGAGAGAGAGAGAGAGAGAGAGAGAGAGAGAGAGAGAGAGAGAGAGAGAGAGAGAGAGAGAGAGAGAGAGAGAGAGAGAGAGAGAGAGAGAGAGAGAGAGAGAGAGAGAGAGAGAGAGAGAGAGAGAGAGAGAGAGAGAGAGAGAGAGAGAGAGAGAGAGAGAGAGAGAGAGAGAGAGAGAGATTAAACACAAGTAAACTAAACAATATTTTAATAAAATTTTTAAATTAAGGAACACAAATTAAACTATATAATATTTGTATATTTATATTTGACCTGACTTAAACAAAAGACTAACAAAGTCCAGACAGATACTGTTATTGTGCGAAGCGGACACTTCCACGAATTTATACTTGATAGATTCCACGAATATAGCTTTAGACGATAACAGATCAAATGACTTTCTATTTAGTTTAGCAACCTACTCACTACTGCTTATTTATCATTGCATACGACAGTAAGTTAGCAGTTGCTAATTTTAGCTGATAATCAATATTAGCATTAGCAGCTTAAGCTGCTAACCATAATTAATTAGAACGATAATACTATCAATTAAAACGATAAATAAATAAACAATAAACAGTGCAAAAGACCTTAATTTACTTAATGCAGCTACATAACAGTCACAAAATGTACAGTGCAAAAAATATACGAAACATTTTTACAAGGATCTATGTTCCGTCGTTTAGGCTATTTGGCCCTTGATATTTCGCCATTGAATCCCTCAAGAGGAATCTGTTTTTTAGATTTGGTTAGTTCTAAATCACTTAGCAATTACTTTATTTTTAAAAGAAATATTTAGTTAAGTCATGAGAATCGAACAAATCTGGCACGTCCGGTTCAGGTAGGTTGATCCAAAAATCTCTCCTGTATTCTGACATAAAAGGGCATAACTACAATCAACATTTTTTATAGAGCTTGTTAAACCCACGTACTTTTTCCGTCTTTGCAGATTTACGAAAAGCTCATGGACTACTTATACATTTGACTTGAAGACAATTAAGCTCCTTATGTTTCGGGTCATCATAGTTTGTTAAATAAAAAAGTGAATAGCTCTGAACTTACATTTTAACAATTTTTGAGATATGACCTTGAACCGCTTAAATTCTTTAATTTTTGGTAAGAAGTAAAATCTTTCTATCACAAGAGATCATCTACACCCTGAGTCTTAACATTATCATTTCCAGAATTTGCTTTTTGAACACATTTTTTTTCAAAATCATGAAAGTAAAAAAATTCTCCGCAGTCCTTCATTGCCAATTCTACCTGTAATTTTTTACAAAACAATTGTAATTATTTAATTTACATTCAAATTATATTACTATTTGTACCATTAAGGAATGACTTTATAAACACATTTGTTGTGTTACATTTATTAAAAAGGATAAGAAACTATTATATAAATCTATAAACCTATATTTATACAAATTAGGTTGCTATTATTAAATACATTTGGTAAAACAAAAAATCAAATATAATTATGTTGATACTAAAACATTTTGAACTTAATGTTTTTGATTAATAAAAAAATTATTAAGTACGAATAGATTTAAACTCGGAATTCGCTACAGGACCAATTAAAAATTTTAATAATAAAAAACAATGTCGGTCTTTACATAATTGCACAAATACATATAATTTATAATTTTCCTACAAAAAATTAGGCTCTACATAGACATACAAAATCTCAGTTTTATTTATATAGATTTAATTGTTTTCAAGTTAGATTCTTAAGAATATATTTACTGATCTAACACTTTTTCTGTGATTTTTATTTTGTTTTCAAAAATATGTAATTCTTTATAATTATACTGTTGTGAACACAGTATGTTACCATTTTTTTTAATTGTCTCATATAATGCATTTTTTATCAAATACATTGAAATAAAATACAGAAGGTAATATAACTGAAATAACGAGCGCTTTGAGAAGGGGTTAGTTTTTATAAATTTCCCTAATAAATATCTTTATTTCTATGGCTATTTCAAAATAAATGAACAATTACAATCGAATAAACAGTTCAACTTAACTGTGTACGGCATTTTATATCTAATGTGTCATAAAAAAACAAAATAAAAGACAAAATAAAATGATTGAGAACGTAATCATTTTACCTACCACAATTTTCTGCTCTTGATAAGTATAATAATGGTATGTGCGTTACAGCGTGATTTGTATCATACAGATGTAACAGATGCTCTTAGCAGTGCTACAAGAACACTTCAACCAGGTCTGTATGTGAGAGGCAAGCATTAAGTGCATTACATTTCCTTCAACATCTAGGCAGTGATTTGTTGCTGGAACATTCATCTTTGATTAAGGTAGAAAACTAATTATTTATTTTCACCAAATAAAAAATTAAAAGTTGTCATAATAATATTAAAAAAGTAGAAAAATGAACAATTGTGGTTTATGAAATTACTGGTTAATTATTTTTTTATATAAAAAGTAAATACATACTCATTCCAATAAGGTCGTGTAAAGGCTCTAAACTGAACTTAGATCCCACTCTATTCACATATAATTGAAATAATTATGATATTTATTAGCTTTTACATGTTTTCAAATATAATAACAATTTAAAATAAATTGCGGGTCAAAACAAAACCTATTTCATTACCTTTATTCAACTTATGCCATTTAGAAACTCAAAATTAGAGCTATATTTTTTTTCATACAGAGTAAAAAAATATTAAAGTTGACATACTTTGACTGTTTCTGCTAGTCATTTAAATAATACATTTTTTTACAATGTTTGTGTATGTATAAACCCCATAAAAAACACAAATAAACAAACACAATAAATAAAAAGTATATACAGTATAGTTTTTTCATTTGTAAAAATAAAAATAACATGTTGTCTTATTTGAATAAATTTATATAAGTCTAAAAACGTTTAAATTGCTATTTCAAAGAGACTAGCTTTGCATATGTATCTAAACCCAAACCTATTGTCTATATAAAATAAATATAAAAATTAACTCTCTAGAAGCTTATACAATAATTTATTAGATATATTGCATATATTTATTATGTAACTAAAATCCATTGCAACTTTAGCTAGTACAATAAATTCACTTCTCACTTGCATGCGTTATCTTTCATCCACAAGATAATCTTAGGTCAAACATGCCTCGTATAGAAAAATAAAATTAAATACCTTACATTTAATTACTATGGGCTTAACTCTGATTGTATATATGTAACTTCAAATGGACGATAACTAATCTTTCCTAAGACATATTAAAGATTTTTATTTTACCTAACAGTATATTAACTGTATTATGTATTGCAACGAACAAATGGATGACATCACTGATTTTGTCGAATATGACCGATTTGATGTTACGTTAATCAGAAGTGTAAACATTTACTATTTTATGGACTATAGTTTCAATACGTTTTGCTTTTACTACGTTTATATTTATTTAAACCGAATCACCCAAAATCAGTTTGAACACTTAAGTGTATATTAATTACTATTAATACTATATATTTTTGGTCTGTGCATTTAAATCTTGTTGAATGTCAATTTTATTATAATACGATTTTGTAGCTCTATTTCTTTCATCAGTTCCTAAATTACATATTAAAATAAAGATGTTATCAAAAATACATTTACTAATTTTGATATATTTTAAATTTTTAGATGTTTACTTATAACGGGATATGGATTATTAGTTGTATTTATTGTAAGAGTTCCGTTTTAATGGATATAAACATGCAATTTTTTTTCAATGATTGTGCACGTTCGTCAGTATGGCACATATTTTTCAAGACATTTTTTTTCGGATCCTCAAAGACTACTTACTTTAATGGATCAATTAAACCCACACATTGTTTTCTTACACATTGTTTTCTTTTATGTTTAATAAAATGTCCATTCGTTTCTAAAACAGAGAGACACATTATTGAAAATATATTAGATAAGTACTTACATATCAGATAGTAAGAAAAATAATAATATAAATTTGTCTACAAATCATAGAATGTAGTAATTGCTTTACTTGTGCCAACTCTTTCAATAGATGCCCAGTGAATAAGGGACTAAATAAATAGCGAAAACTCTGGGGATATCACGAACTTGGCATGTCGACAAGAAAATTGTAACCTTTCCTAGAGTTTTTGAAGCAGTTACATGTAAGTAAAAAGACTCTGAAAATAACATCACGACAGAGTAATGGTAAATTGTCTTATTTAATCAAAGAAGTCAAAAAAAATTATTCTAATAGTTAAACAATTTACTTAAATTGCTTTTTGATATGGAATTAAAAGCTATAACATCTTTTTAAATTGTCAATGAAAATAAATGTAATTTAAAAATAAATCAGTGCATTCAAAATATTGCAAGTCTAGCATTATTATATTGAACATCGACTTATTGTTAAAATGATTAAAGAATCATTTATTTCTTACTGTAATAAAGTTACAATTTTAAGCAATTAAGCCTTTAAAATTGCTTGCAACTATCTAATTATGATTTTTAAATTAACCACTTAAATATCTGTCAAATTACAGTTTTAATTTTGAAAACAAAAATAGTCCTTATTTCATCAAAATCGGCCAGTAATTGAATATCTCCACTAAAAGTATGAACAATATTTGTTGAAATTAGTCAACACAATTTCAGAGTTGGGTGTCTGTTTGAAATTTGTTTCTTCTATATTGTCAGAATAATTAAAATTGTACATTTTATAATTATTAATTAATTATTTATTAATTATTTATTATTAATTTATTAATTATTAATTTTGTACATTTTAATTATTACATGTTTATAAAAAAATGTTTTTTTATTAGATAATGCACAAAGTATATATTAAAATCGGATATTAATTAGTCATTTCAAAGGAAAATATCTCATAATATTTCACATTTTGAAAGATACTTCTCCGGTTTGGTAGAAATTTAATTAAATGGCTTGGAGTTGCGTATTTTTTTTTTAAAGTTGACCACAGTACAAAACAAAACATGCACATATTAGGCGTGTGCATTTGGTATCCGTTCATAAATTCATGCCATTCACTTGGGATCGTACCATAATGTACCGACATGCACCATAATGCAAAAATATCTCTCAATCATTACATATTCAATTCTGAATGTAGTTTTTTTTATTGTAGTATTTTAAGTTAAGTGTATAATATACTCTTCATGAAAACTCACGCCGAGCGTTTGTTGTTCTAACGATCTTAAATGCTTTGCCAGGTAACACAGTTTAAAAACTACATCAGTACATTCATTTTAACCGTAGACTTAGACTTTTATATCTGTATCTTCTTCCTGTCATAAATATGAAATCTCCAAATATTGACGTAGGCTCAATTAATTATGAACTTCGTTTTTATAATTATGTGTCAAGTAAAACCAAAGTACAACATTAACATGTTTGATTGTAGCCATTCCTAATATCAATTATAATTTCTTATTAATTGTAATACTTACCTTTTACAATGTTCCTATTTTTCATTTCAAAGTTGGGCATTTCGTATTTTCAGGCATTCTCAAGTACTGGGCAGAATATCATGCTCATAAATACTTAGTATAATACTTAATGAATAAGCAAAACAAAATAATATTTTATTATATGTCATTGTCGCTCGAATATATGTCATTGAATACCTACCGGTACAATGAGCCAAAATAAAATCCAAGCTACATCACACTAAACAATTATAAATCTTAAACTTTTTTTTTTCAATTTTAAAGACAGTGTGAGAAATGAAGTCCTATATTCCTTTCCTCCTTTTCCAAATTTAAAAACAAAAATTTAATCTAATTTCTAACTTCAATCCTTACTAGTCAAAAATTAAATTCATTATGATGTTTTATATTCAGTTGCAGCAAATGTTTCTACAGAAGCTGTCAATCGTATTGGACTCCAGTCTTCGCTAATCTTGTATCGCCTTGCAAAAAAATCACATCTTCTCCTGGATACCTACCAGCCGCATCTTGATTTCTCCTCCTAGAGACCCACTGTGACCACCTCACTCCACTTCTCCACTTGGAGACCTTCTGTGACCACCTGATGACTTCTCAACTACACTTCCCATCCACGCTCACCAAATTGCTGCTTGAACCCTGCCGTCTACCAGCTTACTGTTCAACCCATATACGTTTTTGGTTTCTTCAAACACCTGACTCCTGCTATTCACTGCCAAGATCGTCGCCATTTACAGTATCACCCCGTGGCCTCCCTTAAGGGAAATCAAACGGAGAAATCCGGGCAACGGCATCATCTTGTTTAGCTATTTCGGCCAAGGGCTCTTTTAAGGGCCACCGAGAGTGCCGAGAAACCCCTCATCATTCGCCCGCCAAAACCCCCTCAACCCTCGCATTTCCATCCGCCCCACCGTACCTTCTTCTACCAATCACCTCCCGGCCCGACTAAGGGTACTTCAGGAACAATCCCTCGTTCCCTGAACCCCACCTCCTTGAGTCTTCCCCACCCTCTACATCACTCTTACTTTTCAAACATTGTAATAGTTGATAAAAACGGGTTTTCGTTTGTAGCAGTTAGTTATGTTTTGTGCACCTAAATTCAGTAGAATTACTCTGTTATCAATGATTCGCACTCGGAGGACGATCAAATAAAGCGATAAATAAGAAGAAGTTAATGTCATAAAATATTACCTTGTTTTAGACGAATAAATCTTTTAGGCACATTAATTTTGAGGTTTTATTTTGATCCAAACAAAAATTTTACTCATAACTCCGTCAGTTTTATTGTTGCTAAGCAATATCTTACCTATAAATTATAACGTAACATTTTGACATCAACTATTTTACTAAAAGTATATTGAAATTGTGTCTTATATTTTACGACATAATAATTATTCAATATGGTAGTTTACAACGTTTTACACTCTTTGAAATTAATTAACAATAATTGTCAATTGACATTAACGTTGTAACACAGTAAGCTAAATCGTTACAAAAGAAGAGATGTGTTTTACTCACCCGTTTATAGTAGTTATGGTAATAAAAATTTTGATTTCTATTTGTTTAACGATCTTCGGGTTTAAATTGATTTTAAACTCTCCGTGATTTTGTCGTCATAGTCTCTGTTGTCGTCTACAATAGGAACCACAAAAATTAACTTCAATTTCGTATTTGAGCTCTTGTATGTAACTTAGGAAAAAATCTAAATTTCCACACGTGAGCATTTCAAAAGAACTAATGTTAACAAAAAATTAAAATTAAGTCAGGCTCAAATATCAGTTTTTCTTACGTCGTTTTTAATTTTAATAATTATATGTTTGTAACGAATCTATGTCAAAATCTCCTTTTTCCTTATTAACACAGACTAAGTACAAAGAAAAAGACAATATAATTTTTTTAAACAATCTATGTACGTATTTAAGGAATGTTATACATTAAAAAAAATTATATTTAGATTGTATTGTTTCTAAATATTTTTTGTTTAAAGTAAACCATAATCATTTAACATGGTTCATATGATATATTTTTAATTTCTTTTTTAACAATAAAAGTAACGTATGACAAAATTTCAAAAGGTTTTTTGGAACATTATTATAAAATAACTTTAAAACATCTTTTTCAATTAAATATGTGTATCTTACCACTATTACAAATTATTAAAATAGGCTACATTTAGTTTTTTTAGTGTCTCAGAAATAAGAGGCTACCTGAATTGTGTTCGAAACCACATTTCCAAACTCAAAGCAAACTTTTAACTTGGGACAAGTACCCTGATGTGTCCCAAGTGGTTACAGCTTATTTAACCTTTCCGTTTGATTTATTGTCAGTGTTCTTTACAAAATGTTGTCCCCTAAAGACACAGTGACGTCATCCATACATTCATGCTTGAAGAAGGAAAAGTTTTAGGCCCTCTATGTCTTAAGACATTAATTCCCAATAAAGTTAAATACTTAGTTTATACACATCCGCAATCACAAATACATTAAGGGTGAAATAAAGTGTTTAATATCAAGCTAGATAAACGTTATTAATATCATCAAATTAATAAATGTTTAATAAACGTAATAGCAATGTTTAACAATGACTACGAGCTTTCTTATATTTGCTATTTTTTATTCTCTCACATATACGTAGCATTCAGAATGTTTTAGGATAAGTCAAACATTTTATGGTTCCAAAAGAAAACAAAGAGAGAGATGATTTTACTTCTAAATATTTGAATTTAATTTGGAATTAACACGCAATCATTTACTCCAGATTTTAACTATACTCACTATAAAAAGAACTCGATCATGTTTAAAGTTCATTAACTCCAACAGAGAAACTTGAACCATTATAATTCATCTTGATTTAACTTTATTATTTTAATATATATATATATATATATATATATATATATATATATATATATATATATATATATATATAATATATATATATATATATATATATATATATATATATATATATATATATATATATATATATATATATATATATATATATATATTGTTTTTTATTTTATATAGGCCGACGCTATAAGTTTTGGTTTAAGTTTGGCTGACCCCAGTTTCTTACATCACGTAGACGTTTCAGTTGTAGATGTTATGCAAACTTGTATAAACAGAACTTTCGTAGTAATTTTCGAAATTGAAATTTTGGAAAAAAATTTAGCATAGTAATGAATAATTTTAAATATATAGACATGAAAAACAGACAAGGACAACAAATACTTTAAGGTACATTTTATACAGTTAAAAACACCATTGCATTGGTTCATATATTACTCTAGGAGGAGGGCCCGATCTTTTCTTTGACTTTTCTTTTTTTATGTGTGTGATTTGTAGTTGTTATTGTTTCTTTCGTTTTGTCTGGCGATAATGACCGAAATTGTTTTTCGCATTAAAACTCCACCCAACAATTTTCGTTTTATTTATATATTGAAAAATAATCAGAAACAAGATAAATAAAGTGTATTTATTAATAGTAATTATTGATATTTTAGTTTTCACAAGTCACTCACTAAGGTTTATTTTTAAATTATAAACTCTTACTATAATTATACTGTTATAAATAATAACTTTTTCGTTCATTTATAAGTTCTGTGTGAGGTAATTGTATTTACTTTGCAGTGTTAATTAAGATTGCAGAAAGTAGTGTTTTTTTTATCTTTGGATCTTGGTAGATTTTTATGGTAATATACAAGCGTTATTTTTCAAATATACATACCAGATATTTATTATTCACTAACTTTTTATGATAAATTCACAAGACTCATAAATTTGATATTTATTTATAGTTTAGTAATTATAGCTTGTGAATCACAGAAGATGGCAATTTTGTCGTTGAAATGTGATTAAATAAATAAAAGTCCTATTTGCGAGAATTAGTGTTTTATCTTATAATGGTTTTGTTACAAAAAGCATTAATTAAATATTTTGTTACAAAAAATTTACTTTAAATGTTGTTACATGAGTTTTAAAATTAACTAGTTTGTAGTGGAACCTATTCTATTGAACCTCGAATAGGCACGTGGTTTGTAAATATTTACTACAAAATTGAGAAGAGATATAATAATTTTCGTTGAGCGATATGTTACATTCTTCACTTATATGTTTCATTAAACATTTTTGAATTGTCATTTTTGGTATGTATCGAATTTTAACAAATAAATAATGGAGGCAGAATAAAATGAACAATATTTTACAAAATATTAAAAAATCTACTTAAATATAATTTTGAATTAAAACTCAAAATTACCTGGTTTTTATTTAGAGCAGAAAAAAGTCTCCTGTCTATATCAAAGGAATATCTATGAGTGAGATTGGAAATCCTCTTTGTTACTTCCATATATGCAGAAGTTTTAGGGGGGGGAGGGGTTGTTGTGCAGTGTTAATTTTCATGTACAAAGAAGAACTGTCTGACAGATAAAAAATAAATTATGTTTTATTAATAGTTATCACAGAAAAATAAGTTTATGCGCTACATAATTTTTTTTTATTTGCACATTTTAACTGACAACAACCAAACTAACAATGTAGGTGTCTTATAATAAGTATATATACACAGAAATGAGCTTTCTAATAATGTTAAAGATCTAAAATAAATAGTTAAACTCGCTTCCAGAGCTTCATGACTGCCTTGGTGGAAACAGATTTGCAAACACTAGTGTACAATTATATTTTCTTTTAGTAAAGATTTCATTTATCAAGTTTACGTCACTTTTATTCGTGTTATATATGTTTTTATTTAATCGTATATGGCAATATTATGATTAGCATTTTCAATAAGAGAAGCATTTGTATAGGTTTAAGAACATTAAACAAACATACTATGGAAAGTAACGCTCAAAAATATTAGTACTAATAATGAAATATTACTACACAAGAATGATAGATTGCAACTTTAGAAACATCGACAAGAATCTGTACCTATACTAAAAAACTACTACATATTTCTAACATCAATAGGAACATATATCATATTAATTTGTATACGCCGTAGGTATAATAATTAATACAATTATACATGTAGGTATTATAGTTTAAAAGTATATATTATGTAAAAATCTATTATAGACTAATATTCACATATAATTTTGACTTGTAACAGAACATGATGAACTTTAAAGGTGCATTACCTAAATAAACAACTTGGATTATGCACGTAAATAAAACTTTATTTTTGAAAATTCATATATATATATATATATATATATATATATATATATATATATTTACATATCATAACTCTTTTGGCTGCCTCAAAAAATTAACTTATTTGGAATATATATACTTTTACTTTCCCCATTTACTTTATCCTACCTGTAAAACGTTTCAAAGTTCCTTTCCCACTTCTACCTTCTGCCTTTATTGATCCTCTCCAACAGGCGCAATTAATTTCAGGCAGGTTAAAACCTTTTTTTTTCGAAACAAATTTGTAGTTATGTGAATGTGCATTCAACAAAATGATCTACATTCATCTGTAACCCCCATTCTGATGAATTTTAATTTCTAAAATATACACAGTCAATAGAGAGCAATATAAATTAGATATATAATTTAAATTTTTTTGTGATATTTGTTTTAAAATTCATTTAGTTATAAAATTTGGTTTTGTGAAACGTTTATTTTTACATATGTATGAATCCATATATATATATATATATATAATTATATATATATATATATATATATATATATATATATAAGTAGACTTGTGTATGTATGTATGTGCAATCCGGGCTCATATTTAGTAAACAACTAAACCTAATTATTTTAAAATTATTATGAAATGGTATTTTAAATCTAGAATAATATCGCTACTATAAAAGTGTATATCAACAAAATATAATTAGATTATACACCATAACACATATATGAATATTTTGACAACATTAGAAATCAACTCTAATTATTTTTAATAAAATTTGATCAACCCCTCAATAATCCTAATAAAATGAATTAGTAGATTTTGTTACAATTACAAACTTTTATTCCTACAATAAATCAGTAGAAACAAAACAAAACTATGACACCTTTTTCTTTGAAAAAAAATAATAAATTCATGTTTCTCTGTCCTAGAATGTATTTACAATTATAAAATCTATTATATTAATAAAAGTGGTTGCTTTCGTTTAAAAGTAACATGTCAGCTAAGTGCTCTAAAAAATCATAGAGATTCAGGCCCTTTGGACGTCATGGGCAATAGATATAATAATAATAATTAATAATATATAAATAATAATAAAAATATTACAGAATCACGCATAATACACATAACATTTACATAAACACATAAAAAATTAATCGAAAGAATGAAGGAAGTGCAATATATTTTTCAGAGTTGTGTACAATTTAGTTTTGTCAGCATTTATCCAATTTTGAGTTTTCTCCATGTATTTTATTGTAGAAAAAGCAATTATGGGATTACCTATTTCGTATTGAGAGTTTTATTTTCAGTTTTATATTTTTACTATTAATATTTTTTATTATTGTTTCCTGGTGTAAAACTTGACTATTAATTGAAGGATTAAAGAAAGCCTCTGCTATATCGGTTGTAGTGACAAAACAACTTCTGTATTTGTTTGTGGATTGTTTGTATAGGCTGTAAGTGAAAATATATAACTATGATTATTAATTTTGAACGTTTAATATAAATATTTTAAAGAGGAAGCATCCCCCCATTTACAAATTAAAACTTTGGGCAAAATATTAAACACTTTCTTTTTTTTAAGTTTAATATTTTAATATTCCATGATTTTGTATTTTATAAACCATAGAGTATCCACATAATAATATTGTATTCAATCAAATCGTGTTAAATTATATAAACGGGTGTTCATAAACCTTACGTCGGTTGTATACCTTACGACCATTAGCGAGGTATTCGAATGTTTGATAGTACTATGCAGTTTCGTTAAGATTTAATACTTAATCTAAAATCATTGTACATTTACATATTTTTATAGATAAAACTTTTCTTTGGGTTATGACTAAATTTTAATAAGAAAAATATTAATTAAAATATTCTCTGTAGTCTTTTGCTTAATTTTTCTATAATTTGTGTACAAAAAGAAATATTTTTAATCTGTTGTTATTTTACTTTACAAGAAATTTATATATACCTACCTATGGTAATAAATAAATTGAAAACAAAATCACTGAAAAAAAAGAAGAAAATATATACAAAGAATTAAAATGTTAGCAGCTAATAACTTAACTGTTACACACTTTCGCAACATTTTGATTGAATATTGATTTTGAATTAAATTTTATTTATCTTCAGTAATAAATAGTCGCCAAAACGTTCAGAATAATTATTTCCACATCTTAGATTCTTAATGACATTGAATTCCAACATAATTATATAATTATAAAGTATATGTAATTGAAGAATTTTGCTAACATGAGTTGTTTGTGAATAGAGGTTTGTTAACAATTATTTCAGCTTCTCTTGTTTGTTTTTTTTTGTTAAACTCTAATATGTGAAACACGTTAACAATTCTATAATGAGTCACAACATGTCACTACCGAAGGGCAAACAGAATACTTCAAAGCATAGAAGTATCAAACGTTACTAAGCACATGGCATAAAATGTCAACTGTACAGCAGGACAAGCTAATTAGTTTTGTGCCCAGAGGTTAAAAGAGAACTTGTACGAGTTACGCTTTAAGTTTGTATCTATTAGAATAACTTGTAATAGACTTACAATATGATTATTTTATTAAATAAAAGGACAGCTTTATTCAATGAGATTTGATTGTATTTGTATTGCGGATATAAATGAAATTAGTTTTGTAACTTCATTACAATAATAATATAGTTAATTCTCTATGCTGTATTTATTTATTATCAAAGTATAATGCTGTTTATGTAATAATTAAATGTTCTGATTTTGCTTTAATTCCTCAGTTCGTGGTGATACACACACACACACACACACACACACACACACACACACACACACACACACACACACACACACACACACACACACACACACACACACACGCGCGCGCGCGCGAGCACACATATATGTATATATATTTAGGTACATTCAATGAATACATCAACCTCTGATCACCGTTTCGTTTGAGGACTTATGGTTAAACATCTAAAGGAGTATTATGAGTATATTAAATTATTTCGCTTCTACACACAAATATCTTCAATATAGCTTTATATACGATATATGGAATAAATAATAAAGACTTTAAAGTTTACTGTACACATATTGCAGGAAGTGTATTTAATTCCCCATCAAATAATTTTGATTATGAATAGTTTAAATATTTTACTTTTTTATAATTTTAATTTAAACCCATGAGATTGGAATTCAAGCTGTGGCTAATCGTTAGTGATCATTGTCCCATAATAAAACCGCTAATAATAACCATCGTAGTTCTACCGTAGCCTTTGTTTCCTTTGAAACAGTAACAAGCTTATTGAACGAGATTCAACCAAACAATGAGGTTGTTTTTTGTAATTAATTATTCATTGTGATTACTTTACTTAAACCTTTGCACTGTCATATATTACAAAACTCTGAAGAACTTTATCACGAAGGAGAATAGTTTTATGTTTCCATATTATTATATGCCTAAGATGACAAACAATGGAGTGTTTTTTTCCGAAAAAATAAAGAGTATGACACTGTTGAGTGGAGCAGCGAAATTGTGGAGAAATAGTGGGATGTTGAGACCGAATAACCAGCTACCCCTAGTGTTAGTATGATAGATAGTGATATAATTACATAGACTCCGGAGCAACTGCTGCCTAGTGTAAAGACAGTATTTTCCATACCCTAAGGACAAAGTTAATCTAAAAAATGGATTTTTGTAATTTGTTATTGTTGGGGGATAACGAGATTACTTTCTGGCGTTTTTCACTTAGGGTTGATGGTAACATGAAGACAGTAATGTTAAAGCAGACTGGTACTTTACATATCTATCTATATCTCATAATTACGCGATTCAGTAGTGAACCTCAAAGCATTCCAATAAGTATTTTTCTTCATGTGGACTTATTGAAAATATACAATGCTCCACATTTCTCCAAGTCCGTGACTTGTAGACACTGATGGAAACATCCGCATAGAGATACAACAAGAATACCAAAAGAACGGTTCCTATTTTAAGTGCATGATATGTAAGAATTTCAGATAGGGCTGTTCTCACTTTATCAATAATTCAAAGTTGAACATTACTAATGTAATTTCCAGGAGCTGTGTTTTCTGAAACAATTTTATTGGTAATGTTCATCTGTAATTTGAACTGGCTGTAGATGGTATGACCAACATCTGAAAGTCTGAGAACGATTAAGCTCGTTGCTAAGGAAATAGGTTATCCAATACTTTTTACATATGCCGTAATCGGCATGTCTTCATATTTAAAATCAAAATTCAAAAATCACAAATAAATTTAAATATGAAAATTATTCCATAAGATATATTTTATGGAACAGAGCAGTTTTATGTAAAAATATTAGCTGAACTCTTCAACATTTTATAAAATAGAAATTAATCTAAATTTACTACTTACATCCAACTCACAAAAATCATTAAAAACAGTTGGGTGTTCAATTATAAAAAATGCTTAAGTTCATCAAGCCTGTAGGTGATGCGTAATTTTGGGTCCTACTTGGAAATTTGTGTTAGTTACAGGTGTGCTCAGCTTTTTTTTGCTGATGGGCGGTTTTGGTGTTCACGTGCGTTTTCCACGAAACGCGTGTTTCCTAGCTTCGGTTCAAGTTCGGTTTTACCGTTCCAATCGTATTCTTACGAACGTATGACTGACTGACTGAATTCTCCACCGTCACAACAACTATCGATTTCGTTTAGAATTTATTTGTATTTTGAAAACGACTTATTTCACACAAATATAAAAATATTTATGACTTTAAACTGAATTAAGGAACTCCCCGATTTCGTCCAAACTTCATGCACGTTGCCAATTTACCTTGTAAAAAATGTATTATTCTTTGCAAGCCTTACGATTGAGCTTGTAGTTAAATATCACTTAGAAAAACTAAACTATTACCAAATATTGTTTTTTCCAAATTTTAAGGTATTGAACCGTCGATGAGTATAATTTCTTTGATAATATTTTCAATACACTTCAAAATTACACTTACCCCCATTTTAGCGACTGAACGTTATTTATTCATTTTCTTCATAGAAAGGTAAGTATGCAATGTCTACGTTGCTCATTAACGACTCAATAAGAAAGCAAAACATAAACTCGGATTTTGTAGATAATTTGTATAATCAATTAACAAGCTATTTATTTAAAAATACACTTGGCGTTTAATTTTCTGTGGAAGACCCACTAGAACAATTTTAATGAATACGCTACTTACAATCTCAAAGATAAAGGCAAAAGAAGTATTAACTATTTAAAAAGTAATCTTTAAACTCCTTTTAAAACATCAATCATTAAATATTTCTATAGGTAAATCTTTTTTCAACATTTACAGTTACTTGCTTCACTTCATTTAAAGCAGAAATACATTTAGACCAATACGTATCGATTCCAAAACTAGATAACATGTATGGCCATGACGTACGCGGATCGACAAGTGGACCTACATACTAGTGAAAAATGTATGGTTCGTGAACAAAGGAAATGAAAATGGCAAATATTAAATTTCTATATTTTAACATTGTAACTTATTTAATTTATTACAGTTTCAATACTACAATATTTTCATTAAACATTTTACTTCTAAATCATAATATAGGTATAGAGTCATACTGAGAAGGGAGTTCAAAACTCTCTATTGGATAACATACTCTCAGTATTACTGCCATTGCTGAGGGGTCTTTGTATCAGACGTTCTTTGTACAAGATTTCCCGTAGGAAATCTGAAGCAAAGTTAATTGTATTTAGATGAAAGAGGTTGGAAGAACACAAGAGTAATGATTTCACGAGACAAACTAAGTAATTTAGAATAAAGGATATCGGTAAACAATAATATGTTACGTTTTTAGTTAAATACTTATTTGATTTGAGAATTACACATAATTTATATAAACTGTATGTAATAAATATTTTTAAAGTTTTATATAACATTTAGAAATGATTTCATACGTTTTTTTTTTCTAAAAAAATATTAAACCTCCATCCAGGTAACATTTTATTTATTTTTAAAGTCCGAAAAATAGTTAGTGTACATTGAAGATTGTTTTAATAATCAGTGTGGTTCTTCCAATTAAAAATGATTCTGTTGATTAAGCATAAACCTGTTCTCAGAATGACGTGGAAAAAGTAAATTTGTTTTGTATAATATAATTTATATAGTATATATGCCAAAACGTTCTGTTTACTTTATGAAAATATTTTTACAAAACTCAATATCTCAGCGGTAGTTACAACTCAGTATTCCACAAATATACTCGGATGTTTGATCAGTTTAGAAATGGGCAAACAATCTACCGCTCTTACAAAGGTAGGAACTAACTTAAAATTTATTCAATTGTGCGTGCGTGAGTGTGTGTTTCCCTTTTTTCTCTCGTACATTTCGCTGGTAAATCTGGACACAGGAAACAAATGGTTCCAACGTAACTATTCCATATCTTGGATTTAGACAAATTCGTGCTTTATAACTGTATTTGATGTATGTATGGATTATATAATATTTAATTATTTCCATGTTTTATAAAATATTCATTATCAAACCGGCTGTAAAGTTGAAAAGCTCCAACCAAGACGTGTCCACATAACCTACTTCTATGTTCATATGTCATTTCAATCCTCCCTCATTGTTCAGTTGAGCACAGCAAGCCTTCTTGAAGTACCATTCGGCTGGGACAATTTTTGATAGCTGGACACCATTCGTTCTTTTTAATTATATTTTATTATCCTTATTTCGGTCATTAAAAAAAAGTTAATATGGTATCTTAATTTAGTAAATGTGTATTAAAGAGATAGATTAAATAGACAGAATGCCACAGAAACTTTTCACAAATTTCCTAGATCCAAATCATGTTTTATTTTGTCACTTGCATTGGAAGGATGTAGCAGAAACTCAGCTTATTGAATCCAATAAACGCTGAATATTTTAGGTACATTTATTTGTAGTAAAAATACACTTTTAGTTGAAAGTGACAAAATATGTTTGTTCGTTAGTGTATACTCTTCAGAGGTTCACTTATAGTCTATAGCGTCGGAACAATTTCAATATAACTTAGTTGGAACTACATTTTATTCATGTAGGTTAGATATGTGTTATTCATTTTCTTATCATATAGATATTAAACAAGTAAATAACGTCGCAAATCAAAATTTAAAAATATATTTTGCAATTAATTTCTTTTCCTTGTCATTTCGTCAAAATAGTTTGTCGAAAAAAAAGTTCTTAACAAGTTATTTTGTAAAAACTAAAACAGTAGAATAATTTTAAAGGAATTTTAAATGTTGTAATAAATAATACTCAAACACGAAATCGTCCAGCATCAAACAAACTATTATTCTACGACTTATTGAATATTCTATCATCCCCCCACTCCCATGTTTAATTATTTATGCTAAACTTAACCTGATCAGAAAGAGTTGAATTGAGAATTGTCTCTGGAAAACTCCAAAACCAGTTGTTGGTTCATCTCCTAGTTTAACTTCAACTCTGAATTTTAATAGATCTAACATAACAACTAATACGGGGCCTTTTATCTCTCCTAAAAAGCTTAGTTTTAAATAGTGTCATTAAAACTGTGAAGGAATTATGTATAATTAAAATTGAAAATGTTTACTACAGTTTTTTTATGTTGCATCACTTCCCATTATTTAATTATTTACTTAAAATAAACTTAATAATTACTTAAAAACTTTTTTTGTCCTCCGCTGAAGTTTTAAATGTTGAGGTGATATTATTATGCTATGAGGTACGTTAGTTTTAACATATTTATCACATTATAGATACTCTACTTATCAACAATATTTGCTAATTATATCGTTTTAAGTATTAGTTACAAAAACTATCTAATATATATATATATATATATATATATATATATATATATATATATATATATATATATATATATATATATTAATTTAATTCAGTTTAATTTGTAAAATGTTTAATTTTAACCATTTTGAGTAGTATTTAAAATAAATAATTATACAAAATTTAAATGTTTAGATAATTTTCTGCTACTAATTTTATGAATAAAAGTAGTACATTGAAAATTCTATTAATAAAATTTAACAATTTTAAATAAACGGACTGCAGTTTTGTTAGATAATTTTAGGCAATTAACATAGTTCATTATACTGTAATAATTTGGTGATTTAGGTTTATTATTTTGAGTATGAGTACTATTTAGTGAAGACCTATTCATCCATCCTCAACGCAACCTTCCATACAGTTTTCCGCTATTGCTAATTACACTCTCTACTCCCAGCCAATTATGGTTTGCAACGACTCTAGTATAAATTCTCTTTTGAACGACTAATTACCATAAATTCCATCCAAACGGTCTACAGAAGTTTTAAATAATTTGTAGGATTTCCCCCTCGAATCAGAAGCCTGTATTCTTTCCCGCCATTATACCCAAGCCAAGCTTGATTGGTCAACATTTCGTGCGCTTTGAGTTATACTACCAACAGGAAGGGTAGGTTTAGAAATCAAGTCAAACACATGTTAAAAAGAAAAAATACTAACGTCTGTGGGCATTCATTTCATGCTTCCCGCTCTTAGGCTATTCTACAAAACCCATATCTTAAAATCGCTGGCATGCCGTTCTCTCAATCTTATATATAGAACGGATAATTCATCTGGTGCGATTATATTCTCGCTCGCTCGATCGCCGCTCTCAGGCTAGCGAGATTAATCTTAAATAATAAATTGTATGCAATTGAACAGTAGTGACAATCAAGTATAATGTATAAATATGTGTCGATTAGTTTGTGATTAAACTTAATATCGTGAGTGTGAGTGTTGTTACTAGGACAAAGGGAACAATTCTTGTCGTCGGTTTTTACCAATCACCTCTGCATCTTCACAAAAATAAAATTCAAAAGGAAATAAATCACAATTATTAGATTTAAAACATAAATTTTGGCGTTAATGTATTTACATGATCATCAATATTATTGTAGAGTATTAAACATGTACTGTATTCTTTTCACATTACTGTATCATTTATTACTATAACATTACAATAGGACGACTATTTAAATTGTTTTCACCCTTACCTCCAAATAACATCGTGCAGCCAAACAATTCGTGTATTCAATTCAGCCACTTTGTAGCGTTTAGGAATCAATAGGTTAGAAAGTTAATTTAAAACTGGGAGAGTGTTCACCATCTGCTTTTGGAGTGAAAAAGATAACATTTGATAAAATAAAGCTATAATTGAGATGTTATACATTTGTAGTATTAAAAATTCTCAATGTACAAGTAACATAATACAAACGTTCCTTACTTATATTGTATAGATATAATAAGTGTGTAAAAATAATGTTGTTAAAGATTTTTCAGACATTTTTTAACGTAAGCAAAATTTATTTCCATAAATTTATTTATTTTATGAATACAATTCTAATATTGAATGTATACGTCTTATAAGTCATAATCAAATGTTTTAATGTCTGTAGAATAAAATATGTAAATTCAGTAATTATACGTAAATGAGAAATGGGGTAAAAATATACTCCGCGGTGACTCCCGTGTTTTTAGTAATATCTAGGTCTCGAATTGATATATTATTTCAATAAGGACAAATAAAACAAACCAACCTAATACAAATTTTAGTTTTTATGTTCGAAGCATTTTACTTTTATTTGAACATTAAGTAGTAGACCTTCACGTTAAAATGAAATTATAAATATATATATATATATATATATATATATATATATATATATATATATTTATATTATATAATGCTGAAAATGCATTACATAGTAATTGATCTGGAAACATTTATTCCTTAGATGAAACTAATATTTCATGCGTTATTCATAAGTTAGGTTAAATTAAAATTTTCATATTCACAAGTGTAATTTTAAACAATACTTTTATGCTTTACAATACAATTTCCAAATGTCTAACAACACGCAAAAATTGGATTTCAGCCAAATATTTTTATGAAAATACAAGATAAAGAAATAAATACATTTCCTGAAAATATTCCGCCCTTCATGAATTACTACTTAATAAAAGAATACACAAGATACTCTCAAAAACCTTTTATGGGCTTAGGAGGGAACATCGTGAATATGATATGACTATGGGTTTTGACCTCCAACAGGTCCAACTACATCCCAAGAAGCGTTTTATATGAGGTAACTTGTGCATTGCTGATGTTACATCAAAACATTGTGTATACAACACATGAACCTAAGATCAACCGAGGTAATGTCTGCTCTATTAAATTACTTGCAAACTCAAAATTTTGCAACATTCCAGGAGTTGCATTTGTTCAGTGATGGGTGTAGTTCTCAAAATAAAAATAATATTTCTGTACACACTGCGATGTATTACTATTCTAGACAGAGACCATAGTTTTCTGTATGATGATAATATCTTTGGCAGAGTTGAAAAAAACTGACAGTGGCAATAAATAAAGAATATTATTGTTATTATGAAGTTTGTTGGGGATTTTAGAAACGTGTACATGGCGGTCTTTTCATGATACAAGATCATTGTAGCAAAAATTCAAATATGTGGATTTAATTAGTCAGAAAAAGATAATTATTTTCATAAAATAATGTGAACTGAACAAGACATTTTATCCTAATACTAAAGTTGTAAAAGTTAGGACACTAGAGTTATTCAGATTGGAGGATGAAAAAGAATATTCTTTTTAATTTAATAACAAGGGTGTTTTCATTCAAAGGTTTTCAAAGAACCATTGCAGCAGCTACTCCTTGGACATCAAATATCCGCTGCTATAAAGAAAACCTTAAATCACCTTTAACCAACCCATGGGAAAATGATGAAAGTTTTTCATTTTACAAAATACCTATGAATGTTTAGAATATGACTGTGTATTTCATGTTTGAACACAAATATATTTACATATATCTCAAAAACTGGGATCTCTTTTATTGATGTACAGAACATATTCAGTAGTTATTCTGAACATGTTCATTAGAAAATCGTATTTTGTTCATAAAGTTTATTATATTGCTGTATTAAAATAATTCACCATCTAACTGGTAAGACATAAATATACTTTCAAATTATTCTATGTATAAATTGTGTTCCCGAACCACCTATAAACATTTCATAGTTTTTAAAAGTATTTAACAATACCAATAGGCTTTATTTTTTTATATTATTTTATTTTGTTTAACAAAAAGGAACATGTATAGAATATTTTCGAATAAAAGGAACAGGACCCATTAGCCCGAGATAATTATTTCCGGAGGAAATGATACATTTTGTGCGGCACATCGTTATTTAAGAATTTCGAAATATCGTTCCGACAAAACAGAACACTCATTTCAAAACTCAGACATATATTGCAAGTTAATATACTCTTATATCGGAGGAATTAACATTCAAAGTGGCTTTACGTTACCAAATCCTAATCTAAAACACCGGAGGAAATATTTCTAACGTAAGATATAGATTTGTGACGATGTCAGTTTATATGCTTTAGGCCTATAAACTAAAATATTTCAGTCATAAAACACTGTTGGTAAAATACATTGAATTTAATAATAAAAGAGTTATAATCTGAATAAAAGTTTTAAAATAGAATTATATTTTGAAACACTGCATTACAACGTAAAACACATGTTGTTAACCACATATTTCTGTTAGTTAACCACATTTATTTAGTATAATATCTTGAATAACAATAAAGTTATGAAATCGTCTAAATTTTCGAAATGCTCATCTCCTAAACTTATTTTTTATAAAACATTTCATTTAACGTAAATAAAAAATGGCAACAATTTACAAACTGTGTAAAAAAAAGAAAAAGATATTTGTGTACGTGTGTGTTAATTTATGTGGGTTTTACCTTCATTCGAAATTTATATCAGTTCAGCATAATTTATTTTTAATTGAGGTTTTAATAGGATGCTGGAAAATAAATTGTATATATTATATCAGGTATATTAGGGAATCCTTACATATTAGTAGGGATTTTCAGTATTTTTATAAAAGAGAGTTCTTTATTTTATTTTTAAAGAAAGATGTGAATTTAATATATTAATAAAAATCTCGTAAACTGAATCGTCTTACGTATTGTGCAACTTTGTATTATTGTGCACCCTTCAAATATTTATTTATTCAAAGATGAATAGGGGTTTCCTGTATTTGAATACACAGCTTCAAGTAGAATTTGTCTCCCAATCTTAATAACAAATCTTAGCCTGAATGCTTTATTCATTTTCCTATTTCTGCAAAGAAGTGTATATTTAATTTTTTTCAGAATTTTTACTTTTTAAATGATGAACAAAGAGTTTTGTAATAACTGCTTTCAGTAGTTAAAACGTACAGAGTGTAACAAGAAAAGATGATCAAAAACTTGCCCTGTTATATATGTTTTTTAAATTCAATTAAAATATTTGGCTAAGGATATACAGAGACGTAAAAACTACAATAAAATAAGAAAATACATTTTTTTAGATAAAAATAATTATATCCACTATTTATAAGTTTAAAATAAAACCATATATTTTGCGATTTAGAAATGGATGTAACAGAAATATAGCTCATAGATGTGAATTTTAAGACAGATCATTATTTGTATAAGAAAATTTTGAGAATGGAATGATCAAAAAGAAAAACAAGTGTTTTATAAAAGGTAATACTAGCATATTTCTTGCATTTCTTTCTTCTTATTGCAAAAATACAGTAAGAATGGGTTTAAACAACCAATTGAATTTATTTCACTGACATCTCAGTAACAAATATATATATATATATATATATATATATATATATATATATATATAAAACTATAATAAGATAAACCAATCTCTGAAACTTTATATACACATTGTGTTATAGTTTATCGCTGTGAAAATGTTCAATAGAATAATTAAATTTTAGTCACAATCAAGTTAAGACTAGGACTACATGTAAGAGGTACTTGTTTTCTAACTAGTTTACACCAACTTCAGTAATTAAAATTAAAATGTTACTTTTTTGAATTTATACAGAATAAAGATATTTTGTAACAGTACAACATCTGTAACAACTTCCCTAACGTAGTCTCGTTATTTATCATTCTAAATAGCTTTTCTTGGAAACGTGACTTTTCAATATTCAAGGTCCACAGTAACAACATACTTGAAAGAATAATTTACAATGTCAAAACAACTCCATTTAATAATCATTAAAACCATAGTAGTTAGTCATACCTAGTTTTGCATATTTAATTTGCTTGAACAGAAACTTTCAGTAAATGTTTAGATTAACTACAATGTGATCAAAATCCTAAATAATAATATACAACATAACAAAATCATATATTTTTCCTTTAATATTTTGTTCTAGTTCGTGTTTGTGGCTTATATAAAATTATTTCGGCTTATCGTTTTGTTTACAAGGGTATATGCAGGACTTGGAAAATAACTTTGTATTATGACACAGCGTAGCTCTGCTCGAAGGAAATAAAAGTACAGCAAAGCTTTATCAAATATTTGACGTTATATGTCAACAGCACAACTTTAAAGATTAATTAGATTAGATGAGAGGCTAAAAAATTATTTGTGTAATTCTATTGAAATATAAATTAAGCATAGTTATTATGTAATAGACTTATACTATGTTTATTTCCAAATTTAAAGAAAACCTTCTTTAATATAAAATATTTTATTTTATATCAAGTTATATTACCTGTGTTTATTTATATGTTTTTTTACTTATATTAATTGAAAAATTGTAATAATTTTGCACCTTCTTCTAAATGAATTAAACTAATATTTCAATGAAATAAAGTTATAATTTTACTAGTCCATGAAGAGCTGTGTATTTGTCCAAATCTGTAATAATTGGAAAATTCTTTCACCTTAGCCACACTTACAACAATAACTTCTCCTACTTTATATGAGCTTATAGGAAACATTGATGGTGGATTTGATTTATTATTGTGGTTTGTGATTACTTTACAAAAATACTAAGGATTGTCAGTAATGAACGTACTGAACCTTTATCTCGATAATGAATAATGGGTTTGTGTTTGATTTAATTATGTTTAACATCACACTTAGTAATTGTCATATTTCATATTTTGTTATAGCTTAAATATAACAACTCTGATACAATTTGATATGACAGTGTTAGTTTTATTTTCCACTTCTTGTACCACGGAATAAAGAAAGAAATGTTGCCAATCACAGCGTACTTCTCATTTATTTGTCAAAAAATCTTTTCTGGTGGGTTTGGCTAGACGGCGGAAAAAAGGACGTTCACAGCTTTTTTAAAATAGTGAATCAATTAATACTCATAAAATTTGTTTTGTCTTTATTACAGTGCATTAATATACGTGCTGTTTTATAAATATGAGCAAGAATTGAAACACTTTACACTACATTAATTACTTCAAGATCACACGTAACTAATTGTTAAAAATTGTCTCCTTGGTGATACAATTTAAATGGTTTAAATATTGTTTAAAACCTTTTTAAATTATATTTTTAACAAAATTGAATACAATGATCACAATCATGTGTAGAATAGATTGGACTCACTTATTGTGGTTTGTAAGGTGATTTAAACGCATGTACTACCCTCCATGCTATTGCATTACCAACATTAAATTGTAAAGAAAATGTTTTGGTACTTTTGCAGCATTCTTGGATATCCATTTAATTAATTATTCTTAAATTCAACTGCTATAATTAAAACTAATTTTCCTAATTTACCATTAAATATTTGACTGTGGAATACAGTATTAATAATTACAATAAAGACATTAGTTTTTATTTCGATAATTAACGGAGAGTACATATTAAAACGGAGGTCATAAATTAATTCATTCCAAATTTGTACCACTCCCCACTACAATAATGTTTCAAAAATTATTTTTAAGATTCCATAATAAAAGAATGTTTTTTGAAAATTTTTAAGTATTTAATTGTGGTTGGAATGAAAATTCAAATAAAATACGCTAATACATGTTTATATATTAGATATTTTCCACAAAAATAGTTTATAAAAAAGTTTACAAAAATATTAAAATTAAAAATGTGTACATTTATAATGCAGAGAATATATGTTGTTTTATTTTATGAAACGTTTTCAAATAACACGATTCTAGAATATATAAATTACCATCAAGCAACTAATTTTTAGCTTTATGTATTGCATAGTTTTTGGAATGCAAGTACGCAAAATATGGTTTTACGTTTTCTACTATGGGCAGAGGTTTTAATATATATATATATATATATATATATATATATATATATATATATATATATATATATATATATATATGTCTAGTAAAATTTGAGGTCCAGGATAATTTATATTTTCCTTGCACAACATTTGTTTATGTTGTGGTGTACAACTAATTCTATTTAGAAATACAAATTCGCAACATGAAGTAGAACAATTAAAAGCAGAACCACGAATTTAACGATGTCACGCACAAGAACAAGATAAAAGAAAGCTATAAATAACCACTCGTTATACATAATTATCCTTACTTTAAAGCACATAAATCTTTCAGGCGTTTTCATTATGCGATAATATTTTGAATATAAGCGTGGATTACGCCCATTTTGTTGTTTGTGAGTAATATTTTATCTTCGAATTTGATTTTTCAGTGTAACATTAATTTTCTTGTTTCCTCGGTTGTGTCATATTAAGCAGCTGCTTTATTCATTGAACATAATCTCATTATATTTTGCTTCAAAGGACTTTTTTTATTTTAAAATTAACCTCAATACAATGGTTCACCTAGGTACATACCATTTTTTGTTTTGTTTTATCTGAAATATAGTGTGAATCCTAACTGAAAGTAGAACAAATGAGATTCCAATAATGTTTACAAATCACTGTAGTAAACACTTCTTAACAATGTTCAAAATATAAACCAAATATAGAATGGGAGAGAAATTCGGTTATGTGGAGAAGTAAGGGAAAATAAAGTACTTTCTATTAAAGACAACAACAACAACAATCACTGCTTACTAATTTTTGTTTTGTTTTTAAATCCGAAACAACTCGCAAGATCTCTACCCTTCAAATATTGTAATAGCGTCAGAATCAGAGAAGTAAAAGATTTGGTCAAGAGAGACCTGATGTAATAAATTATTTACGTAGTGATAAAAACCTAAACCTATTTTTATTTGCTGTTATGGATGAATTTATTACATTCCTTTCAACTCAACAACAATAAAACATATTTAAAATGTTGTAATTCAATTTATTAAGTTTTATTTAATTGTTTGTTACAAAATAAGCTTTTTGTCCTGAACTTATTATGTTATAAATACACTTAATAATTAAGAAAACTATATTGTTATGTATGTAATTATGTTTAAAAGGGTCAAGCTAATAAAATTGTAAATAACAAGTTTATATTGTTTAGTTGAAAACACAAAACACGGTTCAAGTGAATAAATCAACTTATTGATTATAATATTCATTATTTCTGATAGGACGTACACAATTATGTTGAGGCTTTGTTATAGTTTTTATTTTGAGCGTTAAATAATATTATTTAGGTAACATGGTTAGGAATGGGAGAAAATAACAATAAATAAAACTACAAATACATTGGGCATAGGTTGTGTAATATATTAAAATACGTAAAATATGAAATTTAATCGTAAATTATAAATGATGTTTAAAAGATGTTATTAGGAGTACAATTAAATATATAATACACTTTTTTAACTGCTATAAGTAAAATTTAAACAGAAATTTTGTCGTAAATATAAGAAACTAATTTTTAAAAACTAATTTGGGTAAATACATTTATATTATGTTATATTTAGCGTGTCAATAACTGACGACATAATAACACAAATAAGATGTAACTTAGTAGTACATTTATTTTTATACTCTAAATAAATGAATTGCTAAGAAATTGAGACAATGTAATCATTTTAGGACGAATATATTTTAGTGTTAGATTTAATTAGATTAGGAAAGTTGTGTTAGGATGATTGTGACCCACTGCACTGTGACTCTTAAAGCCTATTGTGAATCTAACCTAATACGTTTTAATCTAGGAGATTAGTCCTCTCGAATAACCCTAGGATCAGTTATGTTGCTTGAGATTAGTAAGTCCTTGTGCTCAAAACAACATAAGCTTCCTGCCTGTATGAGGCACACTATCAAAGATAATGTCTGCAGCAGATTCGTTATATAAAATACATAGTCTACACACAAGGTTTCCATCATATATCCCTATTTTGTGCATCCTGAGACAACAGTGTCCTGTTAAAAACCCTGTGCCCCTTTTACGTATTCGCCTGCTAAAGGTAATAATTGTTTTGCTGCAATAAGTCTTGCAAGACAGGTCATGGTGTTTTAATTAAATCTACCGGTAAATCCTGTCTTGGCTTGGCGCACTGACATTTTAATTGCGGCTTAGGTCCAGAAGATTGTTTGGAAATCCTACCTTAACTAGGCTCTCTGCCGGTTTATTGCTTTTTATTCCCTTATATGAACTCAGTGCAAGTTAGACGGTTTTTTACTGGAGAAGGCATTAAAATTTTCAAATCATTTAAACCAGTTTTAAATCGATTTTGTGAGCGTTTTGGTCACTGTTTGACAATCTTTTTAAATAATCTGAGTTTTGTTGTATCCAGTTTTAGGTAATCTTGAATAATTTTATTAATGACTAAGACCTCAGACACAGTTTCAGCCTGGAAAATCATGGCGTACCGATCCGGGAGAGTGAAACATTCACTTTTAGTAATAACCATAATTCACGTTACGATTGGTATTTTACTCAATATAATTAAATATTTATCAAAGTGAAAATGGTGGTTATTACTAAAATTAAAATGTTATCAAATTTATCTAGGAAATGTAATTGGTTTTTATTCTTTTTCTAAAGGCAATCATGACTACAAGGTTTATTACTTTTAAACAAACAAAAAATATATATGTTCCTTTGACAGTACTGTATTATAAATAGTAAATAGGGAAGCTGAATTTCTCAGTAGGCAAAATGAATTAATATTTAAGAACTAATAATAATATGCAGTACAATCCCGGATGACTTTGCGTTTTTCGTGATAAGTACTTCCAAGTTTACATTAATTTAAAGGCATAAACAGTGGGACAATAATATAAATTAATTAATAAAAATATTTTTGTGTAAATAAATAAATGTTATAGAAATGAAAATTTCAACCTAATCTTACTTTATAATTAATTTGCATTAAAAAAAACCTACATATGTAAAGATATAAAGTAAACTGAAGATCCTTAAGACCCTAATTTAGTTTAACGAGGAGAACATTCAAAGTAGATTTAATGAACACATACCATAAAGTAATATTTATAGTAATTGATAAAATTATCCATCCCACTTAATTGACGATATTAACAGTTACACATAATTCAGCAATAACATCGAACTCATTAAGATTTGCTCAAAAGGTAAATACATGATCGCGGTTGAGGAATACAAAATGTACAAAGCGTTTAAAATATAAATGTAAACAACGATACACCAACAATTATATCACCAATTAACTTTAATTCCTATACCATATATGAAGAAACTCTGATAAAAATTCAAAATGGCTTGTTAAATACAAGTTCTAGTAGATCAGTTATGGAATATAATTATTGTCCATAATTCCGTAGACAGTTAACAAAACAATAACCATAACGTACGCACCTACAAAATAATTTTATTGTTTGGTGTTGTGTTTTTATGTTGTATTATGTAATTGTTTTAACGTATAACGACCTTACATAAGTGATTAAAGATCATCTGATGATGGGATAGAAATCGCGAAATGCATCAGCCAAATTTGAATGAGGTCCCATGACTTATTTAACATATAAAGGTAATGCACTTTAAAACAATAACATTATATCCTACACCAGTCAGTTCACGAACGCTGAATATCAGTAACTACAAATTACTAATTTATGTAATGTAATGTATTTTATGATTAAATATCACTAAAATAAAGAATTACTCTAAATAAATTGAACTATTTACAATACTTGATCTTATCTTAAGATTAAACCAATAATTATATATATATACAGTATAATGAAAAATAAATCTAATTAATGTATCATCATAGTTAAAAGTAATCAAACTTTCCTTGCAGGATAAGGTCAACAAATCAGAAGTTGTTAGCGTAAAGAAAGTTTGAAAAATATCTCAGATTTACATAATATCTGATTTACATAATTAGTTTTCTCCCTTCGTTAAAGACATTTCTTCATCTAATGATATTAACAAATAATAAAACTTTGAAATACATTTTATTGTATCTTCTTATTTTAAATCTTATAATTATTACAGTTTAACTTTTCAGAAGCATGTCGCAAAATATAAACCTAATATTGCTTGCCTCTAAATAACGTCGTTGTAAATTTTCGAAGAAATGTTCCTTAACTAACGATCGGGATAATTAATTGTTGGGTTTAAAATTTAGATGTTGTATGTATAAATATATATAAAGTAAATAGATTAATTTATTATATCTAAACAATAATCATGGAAATGTAATAGAGTAATAATATTCTTTTCTAATGGTAGAAAACAATAAAATAACTAAAACTATAGAAATATAATATTTGGAATAACTAAATCTAATTAATTACATGACATATTTATGTATGTTTTTGCTCTATAAATCAACCTGGTAGACGATCTTTGTAGATCATTGCTAACAAAATGTAAGCAATAATTTAGGCTTACACTACACTAGATATGCAGTTTTACTAGTTATTTTTATAGATATAATAATCAATGTAATAGTTATACCAAGTTAAACCATTTTTCATTATTGTTTTTATTGTTACATTTTTGTTATACTATTGTTTCATTATTATTATTATTGAATCTTATAATTTGTATTGTATAAATAGAGTTAATAATAATGTGTTTACTCATTATTAACAAAGTATAAAGCATATATATATATATATATATATATATATATATATATATATATATATATATATAATTATAAACATTCATTAGAACCATTTTCACAAATAATTATATTATTTTATTTTATTTGACTTATAAACCATGAATTATATGAGAGAATCTGGAGAAGTTTTCAATTTTGTATAGCTTAGTTAACGAATATTCAGAAACAATGGTTTGGAAAAATTACGTTATCTAGGGAGGAATTCGGTCAATATCTAAGTGGGAGGGACTGGGTGGGACTAGCTAAATATGTTCAACAGGCTTGGAAATATAGGTGGGGATTAATTTGTTCAGGCGGTAAAACCAACGTTACCGTATTCTGTTCGAATATAGTTGTGTGTGGTGTTGATAAACTTCTTACCAGTACTAATTTAAAATTTTTTTTTGCAACATAAATTTCATTACATGTCGTGAATGAGGTGTCTATTCAGTTTACTGCGCAGACATAACAAATGAAAACAAGTTCGATCAATAGTATAAACATACATTTATAACTAAATCGTGTTGTAACTAAGAATATATTTATAAAAATACAACATATAGAAGTTAACCGTTTAAAAAATTTAATTAATTTATATAAATAACTAATATGGTAAATTTACATTTTACTATATTAACACCTTTCAAATTTTGTATATTTTGGAATATTCATTTTCACATTCATTTGTTTGAACCACTATTTATTATTAAAATCTCATACCATAACATTACATTACTAATTACCATAAATGTTACTAATAACATTTGCTTCACTCTATACTACTTACATGTAACAAAGTAAAAGTGTCAGTGCTTCGTTTTATATATGAGTTGGTACGTTTTCAGATAATTTAATGGGAACAAAATAAAGTTAATGTTGGTAACAAAATACCAATATTATTTTTTATAATCCTAAGGAGGACGTTATGTTTATTATTTTTTAAATGTGATTTCAAATTGACTAGAATACTGTTAGTAAATATTAAGTGAGATTTTCCATTGTTTTTTATCAAGAATATTTCCAATCTACTCTGTGACGTTATTACAAACACCGAAGACGATTTTTAGATATATATATATATATATATATATATATATATATATATATATATATATATATATATATACTACAAATATGTAATGTGGTAATTTTGTTTTTGTAATTACTACAAATTGTTTACTTTTGTTTTAGTAAAAAAATAATAAATCAACGCATACTATTGGTTAATGTGTGCTAAAATAAAAAAAAAATTAATAAAAAAATTAAACGCTGAAATATCAACCTATCTAGTATAAACTATTCTGATGTTAAAACTAGCATCTACAAGGAGAAAGTTGTACATCCTTCCAGTGTCAACGTTGTGTTACCTTAAAAATACAAATGTGCGGTTATCAGCGATCAACCCAAAGTATAATCTTACGACTTTAACCATATCCGATGCTGTACACATTATTTCTTGTATTTCCTTTTCGTATTTTGACCTTACATAAACAATAATCCAGCCAGACCTGATTAGAAGTGATTAGAAATCATTTTATATCCATTAATATCATAGAAAGATATCTCACTAATATAAACCCAAACTTCAAATGAAATTATAATATCCTGATAATTTATTATTAAAACTGACTTCAAGACAAAACTTATCAAAATTCTTCTTCTTGAAATTTGTATATTTTGATGTACTAATGTAATACTATTTGCTTGAGTGAAACTTCCTTGAAACCATTCACAACTGAATAAATTGACTTCAAAATCACATACGTGAATCACATGTATATATTGCGCAAGTTTAATTAAGTTTAAATTAAAAATAATAATGTTTATAAAATTAAGTTCTTAAAAAATCTCAAAAAAGAAAATAAGCAAGGAATACCTTTAAGGAAATAAAATACACCTAATTAAACAAAGGTTTGGTACTTATATTACATACATTGAAATAAATCCATACTCCTACAAGTTCAGTAGATTTTTTAATTAACATCACGTTAACCACAGGCAGTCCATCATTCTTCTCATTTAATTGCAGAATTTATAGATTATTTTAAAAATACAGATTATGTAAATCGAACGTTACCTTTTATAATTTGAGATATTACGATAACACTTATTTGGTTTTTAATCCACAAAATTAATAAGAAACAATATTCAATAATGAAAATAATGTAAAAGATAAGTATAAACGAAAAACATATAGTTTACTTTAAAATGTTGATAGTTTGCAATGTATTTATTTATTTTTTTAAACAAATAAACTAACAATTTGGTATGTATAACCAAAAGGTTTTTGTAAGGGTTAAAAATGTTATATACTATATTAAGTCGCATGTCATATTTTTTTTTCACACATAAATTCAGTTGATAAGAATTGCACTGTTGATATTTCAAAATACTAAATTTCCTAACATTAAAATCCAAAACTTTTGAGCACACTGTATTGAACATATAGATTACAAAATAAACACCCAAACTACCACAAATTCAAAAATCAATTGTTTTATTGAATTTGTGGTACTGTGTGTGATTGTTTTTTAAATTTATTTAATTACTAATAAAAACTCAATCAATTTCAAATGGTAGTTTAAGTAATGTAATGTGTGTCCTAAACAATTACAATACTTTTTGACCTTGAAAACATAAAATCAAAGAAAAAAACCACCCTAAATCTATATTCTCTTCGCAATTTTGTGTGCCGTTGCTAGGAGATAGAAATCGGGGATAATCAAATTTGTTTAGCACCTGTCGCCGTCTGGAATCTCAGCGAATTAACCTCCTATGACATATGTATTTCTATTATGTACCACTTCACGCATTGAAACTAAAAAAAATGTATCTCGTATATATGACATATAAACGTATTGTTTTGAATTATAATTACTTTAAAACATTTAAATATAATATTTTCTAATTAATTGTGAAGGTGATACGACAATAGATGTATTTCAATAAAAGAAAGTTTAAAATTATTATAAGGATATTCAATGGAATATTTCTGTTTTACGAAACATGTAGTTTAAATTAGCATTTATTAAAGGTAAAAATATTATTCAAACTTTTAAGTTGTGAGAATAATAAAATATGATGTAAAAATAATTTTTAAAAAATATAAGCATTGCACATATAATAAACTTCGATAAATTGGCAGATCCTGACTCTGTATCATACTTGAAAAATTGCAAGGTAGGTATCCTCATTTTTTATTATATCTTATTATTATAACGAGGTTAAAAACATCTGGTTTATGTTTAAATTGTGTGTAAATGAATGCTTCTATGCATACGTACAGTATATTTAGTTCTTGAAAATATCAATTTCTTCACCATCACAATAATTATTTACTAATAGAAGAGTGAATAAAAAACATGATTTATAACAATTGATTCACAATAATTGTCCTTCCAGATAAATTTTTCAGTTTACAAAGGTTTATAAGAGATTCTGTATGGTTTTTGCAAAATAATCGTAATCATAATTACAAAAAAAAACCACTGCCGTTAATTTCATTTAAAATATGGGAAGAAATTGTTTAAAGTATAACAAAGAAACTACTTTTACTACGTTACTTATTGTTATTAACGATTTGGAACAAAGATCACTAACGACTATGTGTAGCTCACAGTCCATAATACATCTGAAATACTAAACTAATGAATTAAAATATAGAACAATCTGTTTTTGAAGTAAATGTTGTTATGTAAAGTGATCACATATATAGTGAAAATTTATGGTGGTGTATCAAACCATTGTGGTTCCCTTAGTAACCAGTTTTGGGGAATTTACTTACATCTTTGATTTAATTTTTAAATGATCGCAACAACCGTATAAAATAAATTTCAGTATGTTACGTTGCTTAAAAATTCAATTATTTATTGATGAGTAAAGAATATTAAGACATTTACATGATGATAAAGAACTTATTACAAAAATATATTCGTGATTGGAGAAAAAATTTTAAAAGAAACTCGTAGCTTATTCCACGAAAAGTTTTAAAGTAGGTCTTTAGTCAGCATAAAACTTTAGAAACATACGAAAAGTCTTTTAACAAAGTCCAAAAATATATCTGCCTTAATATTCCCGAGAACCAAGTGTTCACAACAGGTCTGATTTACAGCCCTTTATATTTTTTAGTTATTGAATCCTGAAACCGTATGATTTTTCTGTAGACATTATAATCGAAAGTGAAGTTGAAGAATAATTTTCTCAACCTAATTATGTTTACTATTGTTAAGAATAATTGTTAGGTAATTATTAGGCATAGTTGTTAGAAATAATTGATTCGAAAAATTGTTAGTAATTGATGTGAGGAATAATTGTTAGGAATTGTTCTTAGGACAGATTGTTAGGAAAAGTTGTTAGGAATAATTGTTAGGAATAGTGGTTAGGACTGATTGTTAGGAAAAGTTGTTAGGAATAATTGTTAGGAATGGTTGTTAGGACTGATTGTTAGGAAAAGTTGTTAGGACTAATTGTTGGGAATAGTGGTTAGGACAGATTGTTAGGAAAAGTTGTTAGGAATGGTTTGTTAGAAATGTTTTGTTAGGAATAGTTATTAGGAATAATTGTTAGGAATGGTTCTTAGGACAGATTGTTAGGAAAAATTGTTAAGAATAATTGTTGGGAATAGTGGTTAGGAATAATTTTGGGAATAGTTGTTGGGTAAAATTATTTAAAAAAACAATAAACAAATAATTTATAATAAGTCCCAAGATAGCCTGAAGGCAGCCTAGTGTTGTAAATATATCAAAAAGTTTAGCATTGACTCTAGACAAAATACCTAGTTCACAAACCTCAGAAGGTATATAAACCCACCATGACCTGAAAAAGGTGTCAGTCATTATTGAAGAGACCAATAGTGACAGTCGAAGGCTCTGCTTGTAGTTTGACCAAGAGCATTGGTCGAAACTATCAGCGGGATTCATTAGAATTAGCTTTGAGAACATTATGATCAAAAACAGTTGCTTATACTCGCAGAAATAGAGGTGAGCAAACCGACAGTGTATAAAAAAAAGTAGACTCGTTTGAAGTTTTGAATATTTCACATCAACGTTCATGTTGCTCCATCTTGGGACTAATTGATATAGTTTACAATATACGGAATTCGATATCAATAATGTATTCCTTAGAATTATAAAGAACAATAGCTATATGTATTTAATTCAACTAATAGTTTCTTTATCAGAAATAAATAACTTTTGTATATAATGAACAGTATAAATTTAATTTGAGATCAAAATAAGGTCTTAGATAAAACAAAATCCTAACTCTATTATAGCATACTATCATGCTTCAAATCATTTACATAGCTACAATGCTCAAAGTTGGGCAAATTAAGTGTCTCAATCCTTCGTTTAATACACATATGATAGCAAGAAACTTAATATGTGATGGTCTGTTACTCAGTACTTAATAATTATTAGCCCTGTTCATTGCTGAAACGGCTGTAAATAGAATTTTGTCCAACTGGACATTTTGGTGCTTTTTTGTTTTTAAACTTCTTAAAATTATTCACGTCAATGAAAAATCATTACATTCCAACCATAAAAGAGCAAGGGTAGTTTCTTTTAATATTAGTATTTACTACATCTAATCATACACATATATACACAAAACACACATACTGCGTTTTTCAGACACTCTAATTAAATAACATATACAGTTCCGCGTTAAAATCGCTACCGATATTCTGCTAACAAATATTGCGTTACTGATTATACATCAGTATCAGAATTTCTATCTATGTTGCGTTATGGTTCATAATTAGTGATAAACTATTGTCGGTCATGTGAATCAATTCTGTCCTTATTTCCCAACGTGTTGCTTGTTTGTTTATAATCCATTATGATGTAGCTGTTCCTCCAAATGTCTCTGTAAAACTTCTAAGTATTATGTTTGTATATCTTTCTAAAGGATATGTTTTCGTGAAAATATGTTTTATACAGTCCACTCTAATAGGTCTATCATTTTCGATTCCCGTTGATAAATGAAACCATTTTAAATAATTCTTCTAAACTAGATTCCTAATAAATATGTTATTCATAAAAAACTGAAAAATGACAATTATTTAGTTTTCTTGTCTTAAACGATACATTTTTTGTTAGATGCTGAAACTGATTATTCAAAAGAAATATGAAGTAATAGTTGGACACATTCATTTATAAAAAAACCCTCGTTTAAGATTCAAAATATTGCCGTTTTAAAATAGGATTTCAATAAAATTTCTCAATTCTTACTTACATGTCTCACAAATTTTTCATTTAATTATTTAATTCTTCCTTATATTCTATTTCAAAATAAAGGTTCGCTTTCAGCATATTAGTTTCAACTTCATAACATCATCATTAACCAAATAACAACGAGAGTGCTCAATACAACTCGATTATAATATTGATAATTTCATTTGGATTCTCTTTAAATATGCAACACTAATTTTACCTCGCTGTTCTTTGGACAGATTTGTAAGTCAGAAATAATATGTATTATCTTCAAAATGTTTGCTATTTGTAACAGTATTTCGCACCTTTCTGTTAAATTGTGGTTCGTCGTTGAGATTTAGTAGGCCATTTTGAAAATATTTAGCTGCAAAAGTATTCATCAAATTGTACTCATTGTTTACACCACTTGCCAATACTACACTTACTATTCATATTTCTTTAGTGTTTATGAGATCGTACTGTATGGACTAAACTTTGAACAAACATTGTTCTTTTCTATTGACAATTTCCAAACGGTTTGGATTTTAAGAAGTTATTTTTATACTAATAATAGGACAACGTTTTTTGAAGGATCTATCCGAATAGAAAACAAAGTAGTTACACAGAGATTTATATCTGCGAGTAACTATAATTGGAACTGTAATAATATGAGAAATGTAGATTTAATGAAAACTAAGAATTTTTAAATGTTTTAAATGTCAAGAGAATTAAATAAAGAAATTGTGATTGTTGAAATTTATTGTTATAAGTACTGGATAAGAAGTATAACGAATGACTGTTTTTAGTTTAATTTAGTACAACACAAGCATACATACCGATAAAGTAGATATATTACAAACAGAAAGAGGGAAAATTGTACTGTTTTCCTTAAGGTATATTACATTTTCAGGTTTCCCTCAGGCCGCTTTAACCTCCAGAGCTTACAATATTTAGCGGCACTTATTAAATTAGATTGTTGCAAATTTTATTTTAAAGAAAAATAGAAACGCTATGATAACTTTCAAAAAAAGTAGGACTTGCTTAAATCGTGTTTGTTTTAACCAATAATTGCAATAATTTAAAAGATTTTAAAGATTGTTACAAATGTCCACAGTATTTTTGATTGTACAGTACTCAAAGATTTGTTTAATTTGTTCATCAAAATTATGTGAAAAAACAACATTGTAAAATGTTGTAAAGATAATACAGGGTGTTTCAAAAAGGACTTTACAACTTTGAAAATGTATATAAATTTAATGAAACAAGATACAGATCTGATTTTGGTGTTGTTTTAAAGGAAAACACTTCCAGTTTTTTTACCTTAAACTAAAGATGTTCTATGTGGCTTCTGTTGGTTATCCTGCAGACATCCCATCGGTAGTCGATTTCTTCCCAGACTCGCACTAGCATTTCAGGTGTAACTTGCTCAGCGGCAGTGTAAATTCTTGCTCTAAGTTCAGGTAGAGTGGCCGGCAAAGGAGGCACGTACACCATATCTTTTTCGAAACCCCAGAAGAAAAAGTCTAGCGGTGTCAGGTCTGGGGAACGGGGGGCCATGATTGTTGGTGCAGAACGGCCAATCCATTGACCTGGAAAGCGGTCATTGAGAAAAACCCGGACGTCAGTCAGATAGTGTGGTGGTGGGCCATCTTGCATGAAGTAAACATTTCGTTATCGGTCATCCACATCGATCTGTGGTATAAAAAATTGTTGCAACTTATAAAGGTACACTATCTCGTTGATGGTTCTCTTTTGGAAAAAAAGGGGGTCGTACATTTTCCTCTTGCTCAACGCAAACAAAACGTTCACTTTAGGGCTATCACGAACATGTTGCAATGTTTCATGTGGATTTTCACTGCCCCAAATCCTAGTTATGTGTGTTAACCTTGCCAATTAAGTGAAAAGTTGACTCGACAGAAAAGATTATGTTGTCCAAAAAATGTTCATCATCATCCACTCGATTTAACATATCCACACAGAAGTTCTTACGGGCAATCTTATCAGTGTCTTTAATTGCTTGTAAAAGCGAATATCGGTACGGTTTCAAATGTAAACGTTTACTTAACACACGCCAAACCGTCGTATGTGGGACTTGTAACTCACGAGTCGATTACGATCCACGCCGCGGCGCGCAGGGTCGATTTCGTACGGCTGTTGACAAAACTATCCCACTTGCTCAACGACTTCGTCAGATGTGCTTGGATGACCTGAGGATTTCCTTTTTGTTTCATTGAGCACCCTGTTTCTACAAAACATCTCTGCCACTCATAAATTGTATGCCTACTAGGAGGATCTTTAGCGTACTTGGTAAGAAAATTAATTACGCTGAACTGTTGTCGCCGACATTGATTCTTCAAACTAAAACACACAGCTAGCACGCTCGGGTCCAGTGAAGGCAGACATCTTTAACGTAACTGCCGCTAACACTTGTGCGATTTACGCAAATCAAAACTTGAAGTGTTTCCCTTTAAGACAACAGCTCTGTACCTTTTGGAATAATTTTATATGACTTTTCAAAGTTGTAAAGTCCTTTTTGAGACACCCTGTATTTTTAAATGGTGTACCAACCGCTTATAAGTAGACTGGCGAAAGACCTAAAAATATCTAATTTTTTGGTTTTTTATTTTATATATTTTTGAAATGAAAATGTATTTATTACATATATTAGCTGATTTCATAGTATGTTGTATCGCCTCATTAATATTCCTATGTCTAATGATGATTTTTGTGCTGAGCTTGTATGTATTAAACAAATAGCCATTAATAATAGTTATGAGGTTAATCTCATTGATAAAATGTTAAAAAGAAAATTAAAAAATAAGGTTAAATCCTTTATGTTCCCAATAGTCAATTCTAATAATTCCCCACAAAAGTGGCGTAGAATTACCTATTTTGGTAAAGTTAGCCATGTAGTAGGTAAAGTTTTAGAAAAGAAAAAAACACTGTAAACCAGCTTATTATTGTAAACTTAATTTAGGAAAGATGTTATTAAATTCCAAAGATAAAATAGAAAAAATGCAAAAAAGTGGTGTGTACAAACTGACATATAGTATTTGTAATGCTGCTTATGTTGGCCAAACAGGCCGTAGTTTTAAGTGTAGGTTAGTTTAGCATGAAAGGTGTTGGCGGTTAGGTTATAATGATTCTAGTTTTTCTAACCATTTAAAAAATCATGCATTGACAGATTTTTATTCTAATGTTAATTTTGAAATTCTACATGTGAACGGCAAAAGTAGAAAATTAAATGTTTTGGAAATTTTAGAAATTAAGAGACTTTTGTGTAATGATGCTAATCTAGCTTTAAATGACCAAACGGAATTTTTGTCATTTTCTCCTTTACTTCAACCTCAATTCAAGGTTGGTTAATACCTGTGTGAATGACCTGTGGGGGTTTTTCCCCCCGGGTCTTTGTGCTTTGTTTGTTAACGGGAATTTCCTGCCTTTCTCAACCTTTTATAATAGTTATGGTGTGTATTGTATTTAGTCTTGTAAGAGCCTCGTCAATGCCGTAACTAGCGAAACCATGGTCGGCTAGACCAAATAAATTATAGAATTTTACAAAAAAAAGTGTTTTATTTGTTAAAATGGAATTCTATCAAGTACCGTCGGTCATCAGTGTAAACAATTTACAAATTCAGTTGCAACGAGATGAGACCAAACAATATATCGAATTTTAAAAGCGATAAGAACAATGAGATTTTATTGCATGAGTCTTTATTAATTCGATAATTTTGGTTCAAAAGCTGTCATTACTACAGCAAAGGTATTTTATTATTTTCGATCTATATTGTTAGTTATATTTATTTTGACGTCAAGTATTAATAAAGTCTTTCTTATATATATATATATATATATATATATATATATATATATATATATATATATATATATAAACTGAAGTCTTAAAAATATTAATAATACTTTATTTTATCTTTGAATATACGATACATATGTAAAATACACATTACAATGTTTGACGGTAGATAAACTTATTTTACACTTAATTTTAAAAGAAAGCACATCCACTAAATTACAAATATTACTTTAATGGTTTATCAATTCATAATTTCTTTTATTTATAAACAAACAAAAAATTACAATTAAGCAACATATCCCTTAGACTTTCATTCTACCCTACAGGTTTATCAATTATTCATGACTTAACAACTTTTGGAAAGGAAAACCCAACAATTTAAGTACACTTTACTTAGTACACAATTACAAAACACAAATACACGTAGTTAAACTAGAATATAAGTAACGTAAAAAACATTGTTACTTGTTATTTATAATAATAAAATTCCTTTAAAACTCTTTTCTACAGCCATGCTACTGAATATACCAGGTAAGGCTTCTTAATGGTATTATACAATTAAAGGTAACGAATTTTTAAGGTATTGTTAACATTCTTTTTAATAGTTAAGCCCCTGAGAGTTTCATATCCTAGCTTAATCTACACCCTTTTTGAAGTTTTTGAATAAATCCCTCTGTTTCATATTTCCTATCAATACTCGCTTGGCCTATTTTGTTCTCTTCCGACCTGACACTAGTCGATTATTTCAAGACTAACAGTCTCTATTTTATGACCTTATCGAATATTTCGAAATCCAATTTGACTGCAAAGTTTTTGCCCTATAACAAAAATCAATTGTTGGATGGAATCAGATGTGTTGTTAAGTCAATTAAAAAAATAAAAGTTCTAATTACCATTGGCATGAAGCATTTTGATAGAAGTGTAATCAATATATATAGCTACACGTTTATTATTTATAATCGTTTATTGATGCATTGCTTACTAAAATGTATAACAGTTCAAAAGAAAATCTGGTTGACAAAACGTTTAATAATAATTACTTAAAACAAAAACGCCTATCTTCCTTTGTGTGTAGGAAGAACAAGTTCATGGATAAATCACACTACACACCCAATATTGTCACATACTCTATCTTAGATAGAAACAGTTAATCTGTTAATTGCACATATGTCGCCATTGTAGTTATCCTAAGTATCAGTAAAAAACCTCTAATGAGTGTACAAGTTGTTATTAATGTAGAACGTAAATTATTTAGACAGTCCTTAATTGACGTAACATGACTTAGTATGCTAAGACATTTTAAGTGATATTAAACATACAAAAGGTAAAATATCGTTCACCATTAAGAAAACTGTCAAATTTTTAGTGTAAGTTATGTTTATATTAAAAATATATTCTCATAATGATTAAACCAGAACGATTTACAATAATTATGTGACAAAGAAATATATTTATGAGAGTTTTTCTTATTTGAAGTTTTATTTTACTTTGCTCTAAAATATTTATATTTTGCTCGTAAATTTATATTACTTTTATCACCTCTGGACTAAATTTTCAAAGTTGTTATTAACCATTTTACAAAACAATAGTTTAATTTATTTGCGAAAAACTGGAATAAATCATATTTTTAATAAAATAAAGTGAGACTTTACAATCGTGTTTTGTATTGTACTACAAGATTACAAAATAGGGAAGAAATACTTAGGTCAGTAATTAATAAGACAATAGATAGACCATGTGTTGGAGAGATGTAGCTTAGTAACGTAATATTTGACAAAAAAATATATAAAGATAAAATTTTATTTTTGATTCTAAAAACAATAGAGCAAGTAGAGTCTGTACAATGTAATTTTTCTTTAGAAAAAAATATGCATAAATAAATTTTATTTATCCACTTTGGATAAGACAACAAAAAGAATCTTTTCTCAAATCAATAATCAATATTTAAAAATTGTAATTGGCCATATACTTACATGTTTATATATCCAGCAATTATAAAGGAAAGGCGTGATATTATAGAGTTTTTGACGTAATTTAGCTTATAGTATACATTGATTTATTTATTATTATTATTTTTTTTTTACAAAAATAATTCCCAAAGACAGCTTTTGTTCTAGTATCACTGTGTATATTGGTCATCTCAGAAATACAACTTCTAAGAAAGAAGACGTTTTTCTGATAGACACATTTTATTAACATTATAGTTAGGAACAATTAATTGGTGAGAGTAAAGTTTGAGGTTCTATCCACGCAAAAGTCCGAACACCTGAGTATTTTCTTATGGCTGTTAGAAAAAAGTAAAATAAGTCAGCTTGAAAATTTTCGTCTACAACATTAAACAATTGGTAAATAACGACATTTTGTTAAGCGCAACAAGAAGTTTTACAGTACCCGTTAAGAAAATAGACAGAGTAATTATGTATTAACGTTCACTTTAGTAAAAAACGAAATTAAAAGTGCAATAGTTTGTCAGTTATTAATAAAACAACAAGAAGGATGGTAGCATATTTATAAAGCCTAATCGGAGATTTGAAAAACTATCTTCACGCAAGGTAAATATAAAACTAAGATGTATAAATATCGGTAGTTGAAGTCAAAAGTAAAATTTGTACAAAATATCTAGAGGGTAGAATGAAATCTTAAAGTCAAAAAAACAGAAAAGGATGACAGTAGGTCTATAAGTTGAGTGCGATTCCAAGTGTAATGATGCAGCAGGAAAGGTTATGTTGTATTTAATTACAATATATAAAGCAATATATATATTATGCATGTTCGTTCAAAATTATAGATTTTACAAATTCGTCTACTGTGAAGTAACTCTGTACTTATAACATACATAATTTTTACAATGGAGGCCTAAATGCTCGTACTAGGTTTACCTTACATTGAAATGTTAACGCAAGACAGGCGTTAATTGAATAAGAGATATGCAGACTATGTGTTATAGAAGAAAGTAAAAGCATGTAAAGAATTTTAACTTTGGTGGAAAACTTCCGTGAAAGATGGAAGTATTGCTAAAATTTATTACTACCATTGGACTTATAAACTAAATATCTAAGTCATTTCCATCTTTTTGTTTGAAGCTTAGAAATTAGAGTGTCTAGTGCTGTTATCTAACAGTCCACTTCTGGTATATTCAAGGCCAGTATACCATACTGCATGCTACGATTCTTTCCACTAACGAATTCTGAACATAACTCAATAACAACAAGTATTCAACCCAGACACTAAAGCCTGACATTAACGTATACTATAGTAATAAAGTAGATAACACTAATATTACCACTAGCTGACAATTTTATTAACTAGACATATCAAGGAAAGCAAATGACAAGAAAACACATACTCAGAATATGTACACAAATATTTCAATCAAAGAATTCTCGATATTAAGAGAATCTATTAGTGAAACATGGTAGGTCGCCTTTCGTCAAAATACAATTCATAAACTGCAGAACGTAGTACAAATAAAACTGGGAGTGGTTTTAGTAGATATACTAACGTGGACTAGATTACTATTACGAATAATTTACTAAGTGTTTCCTCGGTAAAATAAATAAATAATAATATTAGTGGACAAAAATATTCGAACGGATAGCAAGGAAAATCTATTATAAATTTATCAATGATAATTTGGTACTCTTTTATAGATCCTTATAACTGACGTGTGAAGGATTAGAGTAACATTGTGAAAATAGTTTCTTAATAAAACTTCTATGACGTATATTTGATCGATTTACTGTCAAGTCGAATGCAATATGTTAGTCTTATCCGATTATCCAATTACAGTTATTTTTAGGTTGACATGTAAAATTGAAGCTTGATGCTTTCAAAGCTGTCAACGTTGAATGTCATCTGTTGTATTGCTTTGTATTGTATCTATTTTTCCCACACATAATGTGTTTATTACTAGAATAGAATTGTACATTGAAACCGTATTTATGTTTACAATTATTATCGTTAATATTACTGCTATTGGTTTCATTTTTTACCAAATTATTAATTGCATTATTTTTACGGTTTCTTTTGTTTTATTTTTATTAGTTATTTAATGTACATTTTTAATTATAATTTTAGTTATTTAATTCATTAAAAATGATCTTGAAAAAAATAGTTAAGTTGGGTAAATTATTATCACATTATATAAACATTTATATCTAAACATTTACCAATCAAAATAATATAATTATTACTATCATCATATTTTACAATTCTAAACAAATCGATATATTTATTTATATTTGTTTGTAGGTTTTACGTCCGCCTTGCTTCATATTTGTTCACTAATTAACGTATTTTAGAAGAAAGGATATATCAACTATTTGTTTTCCATTGTTACGTGTACAGAAAGTAAGCGGTGTGCTACTTTGAATAATGTCGCCTTGCCCCTATCATCAGCTCACCCATAAACATATTAAATTTATTTATGCAAATCTAGTATTCAAGCCACCGCCCTCATCAAGGAATATCTCATAAAGTTTACCTCAGTTTTTGCTATCAGTTAATTACATCTGAATTTAATGTGCCAATTAATTTATTTTAGCTGACACTTCAGACACTCCTTAACCTACTGAAGCAGGAAAATTCCTTCTTCGCCTCATTTCATGACATACATTAGGTTATTTCATCTTCTATAAATTACTGAACTACCACAAATAATTATTTTCTTATGAGCAATTCCAAAAATAAGTTTAAATGGTTTTATAAGTTTTTCAATAGCAATTTAAATCATGAATAGAATGTATATAATGTAAATGAAAACCATTTAAAATACATTATCAATTGTATAACTATGGTGGTGCGAAATAGTTTAAACAAACTCAAATATTTAAAAGCAACCGTACACGATAACAACACTATCTAGTTTCCTTTATAAACTAATCAAACAAACTTTATTTCCTGTAGTAGAAAGCAATTTTTATATATTTATTTTACAATTTTATAATACAACAAAAACATTTCTACAATACAAAAATATCAATGTATTCTGTAAGGGAATATTTATATAGTGTGTATTTTTTACGATAAATTGTTATGCAATATTTATATCATTGTAATAAAACGAACAAAAATTGTAACGCATGAATATTGAGTAAACTTATTTCCTCTACCCCTGAGTTCAAAATAGTAATTTATGGAGTTTAACTGCACATCCATTGTTTCGAAACAAATCTGGACTATTATAATAAATCACGTAACAAATTTCTCAACACAATAATTGAATATCCTGATGACACATTCACTCTATGCGGTTATATTAAACTTCTTTGTTTACATGCTCTCTGTATAATGAATTAACAAAATAACCTGTTAACCATTAATCACATTTTCTTGCTGGTTTCACTTTTTACTCTAAAGATAGATTTACAAAAAAATACTTGAAATAATATTGTAATGTAAGATTATTTCAGTTTCTGTTTGAAATAGTTGAAATTCTTTCAGTATAGTGATTCAAAGAGCATAAAATAATTTAAAATGTTAAATTGGAATAAAGTTATAAATAGATCATATTGATATGTACAAGGCCTGACATTATCGGATGCTTTAGTACTTCCTCTTGTAATTAACTACAGAGACCAGTTTCACGCATAACAGGTATATGTATACATTGATGATTATAATGATAATACAATGCAGTTTGTACAACAAGTACGAAAAGAACTAGATTGCCAATACAACTTTGTATCCCAAATACTAGGATATATATATATATATATATATATATAGGCTTCCGTAAGGTGTATACACTTCATTTCCAACTAAAATCAACTTCTTCATATATTTTTATTGGAGAAATATGTACATTAACCAAGGTTTATTGTGTGTTCCTCAGTGAGCCTACCACCACAGGTTATTATTTACGTCTTCAACGAGACTTAGCAGCTTTTGTCAAATAATAGAATGAATATCATTCCTGATTGAGATGTTATAAACATCCCTCTTCTCTCAGTCTCCAGTCTATCACCATCCAGAAGAAGGAGACTGCTGTCTCATCGGACTGTTCACTTGCGTCTTCCTCAATAATACCCGATTTATGCTGGAACTTTCTGAAATGGAGTCGCCTACAATAATATCAGTTACTTGCATAAAATGTCGTCCATTCAAATCCACCAGCCAGCCGGTAAGTCCAGCACTTGGGGCTTTCACTTGTATATTAGCTTATGTTTGACCAAAGTAGTTCTGCCATGGACGAAATTATTTATCTCTGAACCATTTTGTAATTGTACTATACACAGTTGATCTGCTGATACCACAGGCAATATCTGATCCCATGAAAGATAACATAGTATCCGTTCTGACCATGGTGTCTGGTAACTAGTTGTCCTAAATACCTCTGAGTCCTAGTAACATTCAACAACCTGTATATTATATATATCAGAAGGCGCTAATTCATGGTGGGTATTGTTACAGGACATTTCAGGCTGATAATCATGTTAGTTTCGGTGAAGGATGTTAGGTCCTGAAAGGACTCACTTTCTGTAATACATTTACACCAAAATTTCGGGAGTCTTTAGAAAAAAGTTATAATAATTAATCGGTGGTTAACAGATGTTACTAGTGGGATCTGACAAACTATTTATAGTTTTAGTAATGAATGCCACCTTACTGTGCCCCCAAGAATTCGGTGTATCCATAAGTTACCGAGTATAGCAAGATTGTCATAATCTACCAAAAAAATAACTGAAGCGGTCATTGTAACTTAAAACTTTTGTTTATAACTTTGGCCAGAAAGATATCATCTACCTCTGGTTAGTTAAATGTACTAAACCTGTAAATTTTACATTTCACATTGGATATAGTGACACTGCGTCTGGCAATTACACAGTCCGACTTATTCGCTTGCGGCCTCAACAACTCGCACATGGTTTTGTAAAACTATGTTTGAATTGCCATTTACGGAGAATAAACACCCTGTGAAGATGAAAGAAGAAGCTTCAGAAGCCCTTCTCAATATTAGTCCCCCACATAAAAAATCCCAGAGGACTGGTCAGAGGAGATGTCCAAGGTGTCTTAGCCTCGCCCTTTACTTCATTCAGAACGTGCGTTTGATTTTCTTGATTGCCAGACTGTAGTCCGTGAGGGCATAAGTTACACTCCAGTAGGAATTTGCTTAACAATAGTTAAATAATCTATTGACATTATCCCTCTTACGTTTAAGACCATTTGTCAATCAATCGGCATCAGATCTTGTATCCTCCTAACGTGAAAAGTAATTGTCACAGAAGCAGCTCAAAATTGCTTCCTGCTGATCAATGCGTTATGCTAGTCACCACAAACTAACTCTCCCCGGCATTGACCCCGTGCAGCCAGAATATCACCCTTATAGGACTTGAGACAAATAAAATCAAATATATATAGCGAAGAGAAAAACAATAACATGGTTTGATGGAGTTATTGTCATCAAACATAACTATATAAACATATAGATATATATGTTATATATGTTTTATTTTATATTCACTGTATAATTTGGTAATGTTTATAAAGTTATTTATATAAAAATAATGTACTTAAAAAAATCTGATTTTTGCCTGTTGGAAAATGTCACAAGTGAGCGGCGAAACAGCTGTTCTTAATAAACAGTAAGATAAAATGTTGGATATTAACTAAAGGTGTTTTTTATAATTAATATCAACATATTGTGATCAGTCACAATCAAAAAAAAATTACTTTTATATACGTTTTCACCGTCCTAATACTTGTCCAAACTACTTATGTAGAAAATGGAAATATGAATAATCTTGTGGAGTCTTGCGAGCGCAAATTGTCAAATATATTCAAATTTAATCAAATAAAGTTGAAAAGAAATAAGTTTCTCAAAGTAGCTGATTTTACGGTAAAGTTTGGAGTGAAGTTTGTAAGCATTTGTCAACTGATTAGGTATGGAGATTGAAACAATGTCAAGATGTAAAAATCATTAAAAATAATAGTAAAAATGTTGTATTGAAACCGAAATACAAATTTTTATTAATTTACTCATTGGAAGTTTGTAAATTATATTACACAAAAACTGCACTTTCTATATTTTAGGTAGAGTAAACTAAATACACTTTTTTTATTACTCTAAGCAATCGTCTTTATTTAATTTTTTTTAAATCTGAGGATAATTAAAGTAAATATTAATTAATGTTAACCACTTGAGAGGAATATTATGATCGTAAATTATGTATAGTTATTAGATCTGAGATATAAACATCACCATGCCTGTCTCAGTTGTTTTCTAATTAAATGATAATGAATATTTTAGAGTAAATGCTTAAACATAAACTTAAAATGTTAAATTGCACTTAAAACAGTAATGCTTCAAACACAATTCGGTTTTGTGGTTTTGTGGCTCCACAGGGTTCAACAGGAACTTAATTTGAAGATTACAAAATGCACTTCGGATAGGGTGACCGTGTGTCTGGCAACTATCCAATACTCCCGAGTCGCTTTCGGTCACAACAATTCACCCAGAGAGATATATATAAGCACCCAGAGAAATTAGTTAAAATAACAAGTTTGAGATTCTCTTCCGAGGTAAAACTGTCCCGTTTCATGTTCAGAGTCCAGAGGATTGGTCGGAATAGATGTCAAAACGCGTTGCAACCTAGCTGATTGCTTCAATTATCAACCGTCTCCACAACTAGATTTTGGCTTTCTTGATCGTCAGATTGTAATCAACGAGGGCATTACCTTACAATCCAGTAGCCATTGACTTTGCAGTAGATAAATATTCAATTGGCATTATCCCTACTATTTTTGAGATAATTGGTCTACAAGCGGCACTAAACATAGCATTTCCCCAAAGAAAAGTACAATTGTAATGATAGCAGTTAAACATTGTTTTCTCCAGAACATTGCAATGTAGTCAACGTCGGAGCATAAAGTAACTCTCCCCGACATCGGTTCCGTTGCGGTCAAAAGTACAACCTCATAGGATTTGAGAAATCAAATTAAAATCATTTAGAAAAAAGGAAAAATAAATCCGCATACAAAGTCTACAATTATTTTGAATAGTGGCAATGTAGTTTAAAAATTGTCATTTGTGTCGGCTTGAAAATGTCACCAACGGGTCGTGAAACAGTTGTTAAAACCAGTAATCAAAAATGCCAGCTATATACTAAATGTATTTACATAATTAATATCAGTAGGTAATAAGGCACATGTAATTATAAATTATTAACTTTAAACGAGTTTTCACCGTCTTAATACTAATGTAGAAAATAGAAACACCAATAATCTTACACAGTTGATAATTCGGAAATGGATAAAATATACTGAAATTGAATTGAATTAAGTTTGAATGAAAATATGTAAGTTCCTAAAAGTAGCTGATATTAAGTAAAGTTAGAGAGAAGTTTTCAAGCAGGCGTCAGGTGATTAGGCTGTCATAGAAGTTGGAAAGAAGTCGTTCTTGAGAAGTCTTTTAAAATTAAGAGTGAAACTTTTTAAGTAGTGAAAGCAATATAAATTCTTTATATAAATGTATTTCCTGGAAATGCATTCTTGCACAATGATTGGATTTTGGATATTTTAGGTTTATCAAAGCAATATTTACACATTTTTTTAAATTATTCAACATGTTTAATGTTTTTATTTTATTTTATTATTTATTTATTTATTTATTATTTTTTTAAATATTTTTTGCAATGATAATGAAAGATAATTATCAATTAAAACTAACCACTGGTGAGGTAGATTATGAAAGTAAATTATAAACTAAAGTAATTAGAGCTTAGATTTATTTACCTTTATGCTTGTCTCTAGTTTATATCCAATTTAATCAAAATAATATTTTCAGAGTAGAAGTAGTTAATAAAGGCATTAAAATGATAAAAACTCTTAAAATAGTAATTCTTAAAATCAATCTTGTTTTGTGGTTTGTGTATAGATATTTATAAAACTGAGTTTTCATATCGTTTACAACATAGAAAACTAAGTTGTTAATAAGTAGTATTATAAAATGCAAAGCCCAAATATTTCTAATTATTAGTGTTGCATTCTAATGCAAGTAACTATAAAAATGATAGGCACGTGAAATTCTCAAATAAAAGAAAGTTTTCTTTTGATAGGCAATAAACCTATTAATTAAAATAATAGCCTAAAGTTAAAAATAAAATCTAATAATGTAATAAGTGTTATTGCATTTTATTTTTAGGAGTAAATGTAATTTTTAGGCGTTTAATTGATTTGGTTAACTTATAAAAATTTCGTTATTTTTTCTGGTTGTGTAAGAATTTAATTCTGGCTTCAAAATTAGATTTTACGTTAAAATTTGATATTTTGAAAATCTCAACATAAACGCTTCTATAAAAATTATGTATTTTTCCTTATTTACGGAGGGAAAGTAGAACCCAACTAGTGCGTTTCTTTACTGCTAATTTATGTAATTTAATATTAGGACTCTTTAAGGGAATTTAAATGACTTAGAAATTAAAATGAATTATATATCAATCTGTCATTGAAGGAAAGGTTCATGAGGAAATAAATAACCCTCTTTTGAGTGCGCTTTTGGCAATGTTTGAAGTTTGTGTTTCATGTGGTAACGGTTAAGACTCTTCTATTGACAAAAAAGGTTTCGTGTTTAATTTTTTTTCTACAGATTATTTTTCGACGATTAATTGGACCTCGGTTCTATTTACTAAATCAATTGAAAATATAAATGAGATTAGCTTTCTAGACCATTTATTTGTTAAATAACATAATATTAAATAATTTTAAAATCAGAATACATTCTCACACAGCTTAGTTCAAGATCCTATCAAACATTTTGACACTGTAAACAAGAACTTTTGTTTTGTTTGCTTGTTTTATGGAAAATATTATAAATTACAACACACAAATGTGAGTATTGAATATAATAAAAATATCATGTTTTAAATAAATATCATGTTTTAAATAAATATCATGTTTTAAATCTTAATATGATATCTCTCACAGAATAATCAATAGTCATGTACCCGTGTTTTTAGGGTTTTTATTCAGTTCTAATCGAACATATTTCCCCATCCTCAACGTTGGGTGTTGCTGTCATAAGCCAATGAATTTTAGTTCTATTAAAATAACTATCATATGCCTTGTATTTGGCAATTAGATAATATTCGAAATACATTTTATAGGATATCGAAAACTTATGATAAATCTCAACATAAAACTGCCAGCATCACAATTTAGGTTCACGCAATTAATATTAAATTACGAGTTATTACAAAATAACGTGATCGGATTGTGAAATGTGGTAGGTCATACATTGACCGTAAATTTTACATTTTCGAAGTTATTGATTATCAACATTCGCGTTTTGCAAACTACAACGGGATATTGGACTCTTCAACTTCTGAGGGATAAATCGTTCCGAATATTATTGTATCTATGATGGGATACTTCTAGGCCTAAATTCCGCGGAACCAATGACTTTTTTAAAGATTTAAAAGAAACTTTATAATCCGGTTAAATGTTACCTAATCTAACCACACACAAAATTAGTGGAAATTCCAAAGCGAATCATTTAAAATGATCTTCAAATAGAATTTTAGGGAAAGTCACCAAACGGGATGTACTACTTGAAATCACAACCTACCTCGTCCAGTACTTATGGGACGGAACTTATACTCTGAACTTCGGTTACTAAGATCTAATATTATAGAAAAGACTACAAGAATATCCTTTTATTCGGTGGCCATATGCAATAATGATGATGAGATTCAACTCAGTACAATTGAAAGCTTTAGAGAAATGGAATACAATTAATATAGTTGCTTCTGTAGGGTTCATAGTTAATCTCCATCAGGTATTCATAGTTTAGCAGTACTACTGCCTGATCTAAAGTCAGACTGAAATGGACTGAGATGATTATTTTCTTCCAAGTATTTCTTCAACTTCATATGGACAACCGGTTCCAAACAATTTGATATGGATGGATGGATGGATACTCCTTGGATGGATACTCCTTGGCCTAAATTCCGTAGAACCAATTACTTTTTAAAGATTTAAAACAATCTCAATAATCGGGTTAAGTTAACCTAATCTAACCAAACAAGAAATTACTTAAAATTTCTAAACAAATCATGTAGGCTTTGAAGACGATACATTCCGAAAATTATATACAATGATTTGTACTATCATTAATTTTCAGGTATGCCTGTAATGAAATGAAATATATTTTTTATTCTCTAATTGTATTTACTATCTATAAATTGTAAAAAAGCTAAAATGTAAATTGTTATCTTTTTACTATAAAGAACAATAAAAATATAATAAAGTTCTCCCTGCCAGATTATATACAAGGCGCATATTATATTTATTTATGTGTATGTATATTCGATTTTTTACATGAAATAATTGGATACTGTTTAATTATTACATTATGTTGTTAAATTTTAGGAACGACCTAATACAATAGTTATCTATACTTAAAATTATTTTTATTTTTCCATTATTCCTTAACTACAGACCTAAAAACTGTTTATAAAAGAGTATATTTTCGAAAAATATGATTGAATTTATTATTAAGTCCAGGCACTATTAAAGAACACAAAACTAACCGTAAAAATTGTTGAAATGAATAACCACTACAATAAAAGTTTAATTATTGGAATGAATGAGAACTACAATCAAAGTTTAATTAACTAATTAAACGATACAACTTTATTTCTATGTTTGTATTTCATAGAAATTAATATTTTCATATTAGTCACTCCTTCCCCTTGTTATACCATGGTGTAAAATCAAGTTTATATTAGAGAAGCCTCTTACTGTGCCCAGCACTAGCTAAATAATAACAATGAAGAAATGCAATATACAAAGAAGAATTTTAATCATTTACAATGATTGTCTGACTAAACTAGTTTATCTTTATATATTTTATAATTACTAGAAAAATTGATGTTGTTTGTGTTTGTAAATGTGTTGTATCTTTTAAAGGAAAGCATAGTCCATATTTACACTATTTTCATATATTTAAAAATAGTAGAATCTTTCCCTAAGTGATTATTGTATAATACAGTAACTATTATCTTTAATTGCTTTTATTTGTCAGGAGCTCAATTTATTGAAGACTAGCTTGGAAATCTTGAATTGTTTAATCTTCAACATTTGTTATTTACTATTAGACCTTTATCTTTACTACTAGTTCTTAAAATCAAGCAAAACTAAATAAAAAACTGTCACTACAATAGTTGTCAGATTTATTTATATATATTATAAATACCGATGGTAGTATATATATATATATATATATATATATATATATATATATATATATATATATATAAAGCTTACATTAAAGGAGAATGAATGCAACTTCACCATTCTGCTCTGTCTGTGTAATAGTATGATGTTTTATTTCAAAATAAGGTTGAGCTTAAACCCCGTAAAACTAAAACAAATAATAATTTAATTACAGACAAACTTTCAAATCCCCCCTCCCCCCACTTCCTAAGAGCCTATTCGTTTTGTGATATTGCATTTTTATTTTCATTAATCTAATTAAAATTTAGTCAGATAATATTATGTGATATATATTTTCCAGTCGCAGTTAAATTATTGAATGTTCTATTCTCACAAATGGATTTCAAACGTGTTTTTGATACCGGAAGTTGTTTTACTAAATTCAAAGTTATTCAATTTGCGTGGAATAATAAACAGTCTAGAATAATTAATGAATAACTAAAGACTAAATGAACCTTTAATAATATAATAACTAATAACTATGAACCTTTAAAAATTCGCAACGAGCTCTTTATTTATTATTAGTAACGTAAATTCTCTCTCTCTCTCTCTCTCTCTCTCTCTCTCTCTCTCTCTCTCTCTCTCTCTCTCTCTCTCTCTCTCTCTCTCTCTCTCTCTCTCTCTCTCTCTCTCTCTCTCTCTCTCTCTCTCTCTCTCTCTCTCTCTCTCTCTCTCTCTCTCTCTCTCTCTCTCTCTCTCTCTCTCTCTCTCTCTCTCTTATATATATATATATATATATATATATGTGTGTGTGTTATATATATATTAATTCATTTCAAATTTTTCATCTCCTAAATCTATTTAAATTACTTAGAAATGGTGTTATTAATCTGTTAATTATAAAACTATCCATTTTGTACCAAAAAACTACATGTATTTTTAGAATTTTTTTCTTGAATCGTTTCCTTACACAGAAGCTATGCTTTATTTAGTACGATTTAAGAGAAATGTAATAGTTGCATAGAAAATGGCTAAATAGAATTATTAAAAGTCATATTTAATACTACTAACATATACTACTGTCTTCTTATGAAAGAAATAATCTTTTAATTAAACTCCTGTAAATATATTCTTTATTTAATTCCTTTACAAAAAAATAGTGTTTTACTTATAAATTGGTGATGATTATTATTTTTTATGATTCTAAGTTAAAGTAATGTTTACATAATATTTTATTTAACAAGGTGTGGGGATATGTAATATTATGGAAGGAGGAGAACATTTTTCATTTACCTTATATTATTGGTCATATCATACCATTACGTGTAACAAAATCTCATTAACTAAATCCCATAATTGCCTAAAACACGTTATTACCTAAAAGGTAACTTTTGAATAATTCCGTCTAACACTATTTATTATATCAATTCAATTCAAGGAAGATATGTTATTATTTATCTTTAATAATTTTGCCATACGAAATCTTTTTATTAACTTTTTTTGTGGTATTGAACATACTTGACACATAAAGCATAGATTTCAGTGGCGATTATTCAAACATTTCTTGATTATAATCGTAATAAAACTAAACAAAAAAAATCACAATTTTCGTATGACTTACATTTTAGTGGACTTAGTTAATATATTAATTTTAAAGAACTCAAAAAAGATAAATAATAAAACAAAACTTTATACATTGTATGCCTCTCTATCAAACATAAGTCTAGAACCCTATGAATGATCGGAATGTATCTTAAATGAGATGAATATTGCACGGTGTTCAAATAATGAAGCATTTGAATGCAAAATGTATGTCAAAATTTGCGATGCATCGTTTGTCAACGAAAAGGTAATCACAGATCTCTGTAACTTAGTACCATATTCTAAACTAGTACCATGAAATTCCTGTATATGGAAAGTAAAATTATAAATGATTCAAAATCAAACCAAAATCAAAACAATTTAAATTCCTAGATTTTCGTTTATCCAATTACCACATTTTCCATATTATGCACGTATACTAAATATATACTTAACCTTTGAATTATTCTTTAAGGAAGAAAAATGGTCAAGGATAGTAATATTTTATATGTTTAGAAGGTGTTTAAATAATATAGTTTTGTCTTATAAATAATAATATTATGAAAATCTTTGTGTCAGTACAATTTGTAATCATGTATTTTATTGATTTTTTTACACAATGTTTCCCATTTGAAACTTGGACATAGTTTTTAAGACAACTTTGTAATGCTCATAATAAATTTTGGTGTTGCTTTCCGACAAATGCCACTGTTTGTTACCGTCCTACAAGAAATGTTATTAAACACTTAAATCTGAATATTTGTTTCATTGTTTTCTATTTTAGGAAAACATGCAAATGTTCTTAACAAATTGTTATTATAATAATTTAATATTTGAACTCATTTGGGATATCAAATTTTGAAAATGCAAAGTAAAAAATTGAAGTGTTTTCTAATGCTGTATAAATTTGGATTATATGTGTATATTTTACTCTAATAGTTTGTAATAACACCTGAAACGACAATCTATATACTCGATGAAAACATATTCTCCTAACTGACTTTATTCAGTAGGTAAGGGAGTGTGTTGCCTAGTAACCGTATAACAACCTATGCATTCTAAATGATGGAGAAGAATTGCCTTACAGATCATATTTATTCCAACATAAACCTTGCCGCCGTTATTCAAAATTCTATTTCAATAAAATACGATTTATGTCGAGGATTCTACTTTTTAAATATAATTTTATAAATACCGATGGTAGTATTTAAATATATATATATATATATATATATATATATATATTGAGTTTTATAAATTGAATTCATGTCGACTGTGCTGGTTTTTTTCTTCGCGCGGTTACTCGAATAACCGGTTTTTCCTTCCCGGTATTGTTACTCGAATCATTCAAATGTAACCACTATTTGGAATTATATTATATTTACATAAATAAATATCACTGTTAGAACATAACGTACTCTATTCCATTACAATGTAGAGACTGACGGTGTTTAGAAATGTCATTAACTCACGTAATGGATCCAGTGAATGAGTTCCGCTAATGGCGTAACATCATGCTATCGTGTAATCTGAAATTGCGTTCAGCTTTCATAATATTGTAATTCTTTTCTTAGGGCAGTTTTTCAATATAATGATATTGCTGTTTAAAAAATGGAATTAAAACTTAAAATCCATTATTAATGTCTGAAGGTTGGTAGGAATGAAATTCATGTTCGGTAACAATGGAGAAATGCAATAAAATAATAGAGGTGTGATTTTCAATAGAATAGTGTTTTAAAAATCACCCAAGAGTAAAATCCAGCTATGAATTTTTACAAAATTTTAAAATGAAAACTACTTTTGTTTCAAAGACTGTACGACCACAGACTGATTTATGTTGTACTGCATATGTGAAGGTCTAGGAGTTTAATTACGGAAGCCACATATAGACGAAGCAAAGAGGAGTTGTACTGAATGATTCACAAGCAAAAGTGAAGAAAGTTGTAATACAAATTAAATTCGGAACGTGAAAAAAAAGAACCTCATTTACTAGTAATTGCATTTCATTATAAGCATAATATCCCATAACCGAAAGTAACTGTCAAGGAATCTTTCAACTTAAGAAATTTAACTGTAAGCTTATTCTGTATTCATGACATAAAAAGGAAAACAGTTATCTACCTTTACTATGAAGGTATTGGTAGGAAAATCCCTGACACAGTGTGTCACTGGTTTCAACTACTGTACTTGAAAGCCGCTCCACCAGATATTACCGAAGTGAATGTATGTGTTCTGACAACTGTGGGGGTTAAAACCAGATGCGTTGAACATGGTTTTTTGGCCCTAACGGATTCCGGCAGGTTTAAGAAAATGGAACAGTGCTTCCCTATAAGAGTTCGCACTTACTTACCTTGTAACAGTAATTTTTGTAACAATAAAAAAAATAATAAACCTAAGAAAACTAGACAAGTAGTACAAATTGCACCAACTGACTGAACTGATAATTTACCTTTAGTAACAAAAATAAGATTACATTTGCTGAAGTTGATACTTCGGATATTAAAGCTTTCCAAAAGTGGTGACCAAATTTATATATGAAAAACTGTGTTTCAGAGGAAACAAAAGAGAGAGATAACAAGGCAAAATACAAAGTTTCCTCCTAAATAACCTCCTTTATGCATTTCAATTATGGGATTTCTAAAGACATTGTTACTTCCAGAAATCTCATTGGTGGCTTTATTATACATACGTACAAACTTTCCCAAGTAAAACAATCATGGTATTCAATTTCCAGAAAATTATTACTATATACTTGGAAAAATCTCAACCAAACTCCAAAAATAGAGGAAATTTCAACTTTATATTCCATTCTAGTATCTGGACTTTTTAAAGAAATTTTGAAGTGGCCTATAGTTTAAGACGTAGCAACTGGCGAAGATGAACGTGACATCGATTAAAAAATACGTAAAACCATGTAATCTTCAAGTTTTGTCGCATTCTGTAAAGGCTGAACAGTCACTAAATTACGTTATTCAATGTAACATACACTTTTTTCATTAAATGTAAGATATATATATATATATATATATATATATATATATATATATATATATATATATATATATATATATATATGACTGACAACATTGATATTTTTTAATACCCCCATTTTATACAAATAAGTTCTAAATCAGTTGATTTTAGGTACATATAATTACTAAATAGGGTTATTTTTGGCAAAAGTATTAAAGGATTCCAATTGATCTTTAAAAAAACTTCTTAATGTTGTAGTATTTTTATTAGTATTTCATGAGAGCTTATGAGTGTTTTTAATTTCCGAAAGTAGTGGTGTTCTGACTTCAGACGTTTTTATTGAAACCGATTCATAGCTACCATAGTCGTTGTCTTTTAAAAGTATATATTTATACTCTAATTAAATAAAGTGCTAAACTTGTTTCACTTGTGGTATATACGAGACCTCAAGGTAAATCGTATTGAATTAAAATCCGTATTAACATGATTTTTGCACGCGGGATTGTGTTATTTCTCTTTACAAAAATTTTAACAAAATCGATAGAAATTGGCAGTAAAGCTGTTATAACAGACCAATTTCGCCACATCCGTGATGCCGATTTTGTTAAAATTTATAGTGAAATGTGAACATTATTGAGATAAATCGGTACGCAAAAATCTAAAGTAAGAAATTTATTACGGTTCTGGAATTTTAAAAGGTTAATGAAACGTTGACCGCCATCATTAAAAGCTTGATTTTAATCACATACTATTTTGATGAGGGCTCGGTTCAAGCGAAAGCAGTTTAGCTACTTCATAGATATAATCAGCTTTTCATATAGAGCATTCATGGTTCATTTCCAATGTTACAACACGTAAAATTACATTTTTTATGGGGAATTGTTTCGATTCGGTTTTATTTGGTTTTCGGAAGGGTGAATGAGAAAGTTCATGCGATGTTTTATAAAAGTTCAGGTGTAGTAAATAATTTTGCCAAACTTTAACTTAAAATCCGGTTACCATAACAATATTGCAATATATTGTGTGTTATCTACAATCTTTGAAGAGTTAGAGAATGGTTCTGAGTACTTTAGCCATACAAATCTGTAGTTAAAATGACAGTACAGATTATATGACTGAAAATTTAAATCACATGTATTTAAAATGAATAAAAGTATTACAAACATTTCCATTAATTCTTTTGATAATAAAACTTTTTAGATAAAGTAATAATTCATTCCTATTTATAATTCAATGACGTAATCAACACTACGCCCTTGGGTGTGGCTGCAATTAACAGGTGCAATGAGGTAGGTATGTTTTATGTTAATGAACATTAAGTGACTTGGATAATGTTCTGGGATAATTGTTTAATCATTGTGATTTAATGTTATTAAGGTGTTGACAAATTGCATGTGAAAATTATCTCCCTCCAAGCCTTGCATGCCCCAACTCATAGTGGTGTGATACTTGAATATTTTCCTACATTTAGAAAAGGCTAATTTTATCGATATGTTTTAGCATTGAAGGAGAGAGTGTGTGTGACAAAAATCCCTACAACTAGCATTGATCGGAGGTTTTATTATTTACATTATTTTGATAAGTCATTAGGTATGTTCAGTTAAAAAAATATGTAAAACTGTTCATCTCGGATTTTTCAAACAATATTTTAAGTAATCCATAATTTATCTTTCTACCAAAATATTGCAGTTAGACTTGCTTATTGAGTTTTGAAACAAAAATCAGTGTGTTTTATTGATTATTCGCTTTTGCTCAGTAACTTTTTATTTTTTTTAATAACTATATATTGGCATTATGTTAAGGTATAAAATAAAGTACCATATTCTATTTTTGAATACTACAAAGAATTGTTAGTGAAGTTTAGAAAAATTATAATCATAAAAACGGAATTAAAATATAACTTATTCAATACTACAGAGAGGAAAATTAATTTATATTTTAAATATTTGGATTTTTTTAAACAATTTTAAATATACGACCAAATTCTATATTACAAAAAAATGTTATTCTAGACTTTTTTCACCATAAAATGTACACGAAATCAAAAGTTGTATGATAATGCATTTTTTTGGCTGTTATTGTAATAATGCAATACAAAATTTCATTTACTTATTACGTGATGTTAAAACTATACAGTAAAAAATAAAATCATTGCCATACTTGTCTTAATTTAAAACTAAATCAATACCAGTAGTTTTTATTTGTTTAAATTTTATAAAGTTACTTTAAATACTTCAAAACCACACAGTTTTAAAGAGGCATTCTTATAATCAATTTGAGTTATATTTTTCTCCTGTCCCAAAGACCTAGCGAAACCAAAATATTTTTACAATACCAAACCGAAAACATAAAAAAAGGAATATATATATCTTCCTATCAACTTTGATGTAAATAATTTAGATATTGATTCATTCCAAAACCAAAACCATTTAAAAACACAATTTAACTGTTCTTTAATCAAGAAAGGTTTCCAGTGTATGGCTCTATTACTATGTATGAAATGAACCAGCATTACATATATTCAAATGATTTGTTTAAAAATATTTTTCTTAATGAATTTTATTATTACATTATTGAACATATTTGTATTTAGATATTGGGAATTATTTTTGTTATATGAGTCACATGTCATACTTGAGATCTTTAATGTTTTGGCATCTTCAATAAAGATGTAAAACTATCAATGGTCGAAGCAATTGTGCAATAGGTCTCCGTCACGAAGAAGAATAAGAATGGAATAACTAGAAGAGTGAAGATGGATGTGGTTAGAGAATGACAGTAATTTAAGGAGTGGGAAGGTTTTGACAGGAGGAAGATGCTGTAATTTATACAATGTATAATACTCGTCTGTTAAATTAAACAAAAACTGTGGTGTTTGAAAATTAATTATGAGATATAAACCAAAGGCCGTAAAATGTGCTCTAATACAAGAAAAAGTTTCGAAGGGTCATTTTAATTTACTGTATCTGACATCTTTATTGATATAATTTTCCCTAAAACACCTCGGATTTGAAATAATCTAAAACGTATGTCTTGACTTTTAAATCACCATTCAGCCCACATTAATACTGTTTATATACAAAAGGTTAAATTAAATACTGTCAAGTAATGTGTTAATTCAAAACCTTATGAAATCATTGTAAATTATTTGGTCGAAGTATATATGTTTTCCTACAATTTAAGATTGAGGTAATACAATTATACCGACCCTTTGATGGATTTTGACTTGTAAAAATAGGAATGTATCATAAAGTATGGCTTTTTGATGGGCAATAAGCGAAAAAAAAGAGGTTTCTTTTGGTTTTATTGTTAAAGGGCCTCCTCTTGTGAACCTGCATGGTGTGCAGATGGTACACCAAACTATAGATTTCTTTTTTGTTAAGTAGGAATTTATATTATTACCCATTTGTAAAGACTGTTTACACCACATATAATTATTGTTGTTTAACTTCGAAATATTCGGCATAAATCCTATTTAATTTTTACGAAACACAATCTGACACAGGAATATGTTGATAGCTTGACACAGGCTTTTTATTCTTAATAGCGTATACAAACGCTCATAACAAAACATTATCTGAAAACAAAAATTAAAAAATACACCTTGAATTACAACTGGAGACTTAAATATTTTTCAGGACTGTTTTTTAGAGTTTAATAGTATATGCACTACGTAAATCATGACATACAATTCGTATGTTTTTCTGAAAGTGAAATTTGAACTTTAACTAGTGAATAGTTAGAATGATTTCATAACATTTGATAAAACATATTATTACATAAAAATACAACCAAAATAAGTGATATTTTTCGTTAAATGGTTTTTCTTCCATTAGTATATTGACTCGTGAAGAATCTTTTATTTTGAAAATAATATCAGCAACAGCAAAGAGTTTTCAATTTGATATGTTGAATAAACTTAATTTACAAATGATCCGGACTATAACCCAGACTTTGCTATACAACTAGCAATATAATGGACTTAAGGCACCGAATAAAAGAGATTGTGCAAAATATCATTGCCAAAATCAACGTAACTTACAAAAAAACTTTAAAATATTTTAAAATCAAAGTTCTAAATATCTTTTACTTTGTTAGCGTTCGCATATCAATTATTGCATGTTAATTTTAATCTTATGCAATTGCTAAACCTATTTATAATGTTATATTATGTGTGTAGTATCTCTACACAATTTTGTTTTCTCCAATTATAATATTATGCCAAAAAGATTTACTATTTGAGTAAAGTTAAGAGCATTGTTCATTTTTATTGCCCCCTTCTAAAAATTTGGTTGTACAAATTTATTCAAAGATGAATATTGCATTTCGTCTATTTGAATATACAGCTTTATCCATTGCAGTCTGTGCCTTCCAATCGTTATATCCAAGCTGTTCTCAAATGCATTATTCATTTGATATCAGTACACATGCAATTTATTCAAAATTAAAGTTTACTGTTTAAGAAGGAATAGTGCAACAAAGATAAACGTCGTCCATTCGTTTTGTAATTGTCACAAACTTTACATGTACTCATATTTCTTATACAAACATTCTAGGTCAAATAAATGAAAGTAACACAAGTAAACAAATATGTTTGATATTTCATAGTTTCTTCTCAATTTCCAATCTAAGAAATTTGTTTTTCTAATTTTTTTTTAATTGTAAATTTTATAATTTTCCAGATTTGATTAATTTTCTCTAATATCAGATCTCCTTTATTATTAGGCTGTTCTTCATTATTATTAGGAAGTAATCTACATATTGAATATATTCTTAGTAATCACACTTCTGCAAAATACGATTTTTATATGATTTTATTCTAAATGTTAGATGAGGACTTCACTTAAAGTAGCAGATACAGTAATGGATTTCCCATAGACAGGATATCTTTAGGCTTGTATTGAATATAGTTAAGTGTAAATTGATTTTGTTGTATTATAGTTTTTAAAGCTTGTATAAGCTCATTGTAAATATTTTTATTATTTCCTTTAAACGATTTCCCCAAAATGTTCAGAGTTACATTTTTATTGTCGTTGGTTACAATAAGTTCTCTATATCATGTGAACTTTGAAATTTTATTCTTTATATTTTTTTTTACTACTTCAGATGAATTTTCACTAATAACTTGTTTTTTAATAATCCCATTTTATAAATATTATTTGTTAGATATTATGTCTCTTTTATTTGCTAGTGTGATTCTGTATTTTATTATAGATATTATTAAATAGGTTTCTTAGGAATCTTTACTTGCGACCTTATGATTGATAGACTGGAATTCGTATTTGTATTTATTCCATCTAATAGGGAGTCTGACTATTAAACAATATTCTTTTTTTAAATATTTTTCAGTTTTATCTTTTTTCTCTCTTTTGAATTCTGCTATATTTATACAATTTGTTTGTTTTTTTCTTGGTGTAAACTTCTATTCTAATTACAACTATTTCGTTTCCTTTATCAACTTTCGTGATTAAACTATTATTATCTTTTATTGTCTTATTTTATTTTCGAACTATTTTTAGTGCTTTATTATTTATTTTTGCATTGTCTAGTTTTTGTTTTATGTTTACTTTTAACATTTCAGCTGCTACATATCTTGCGTAATCTTGATGTAAGGAATCAATGAAATTGGATTTTTTACATTTATTGCAATTTTTGTTTACATCTTTTTCGATATTAGTATTTCAAATGTTATTACTTAATCCCTTACTTTATTAATTCAACGCTTGTTCTTTAAAATAATATCAATTTCTAGAAGAATAACTACATTTTAGTAAATATATTTTATTTTATGTATTTCATTACACATGTTTCCAAAATTATTGACATTAAAACTCAATAATTTATTTTTCAACTTTTCATGTTTGTTTGTGTTTTCTATAATTATTTCTTTTTGGTTTCTTGTAAAAGTGCGTTTATTGTTTTTGTTAAAAAATATTCACTTAATTGTAAAGTAATGTTCATATAATTACTATCTATCCTTCTTGATGTATAGATTTCTCATGTCTAATTAAACCAATTTTTTTAGAATTTTTAATTACTAAATATATTTGTCTTATTATAGCGTTTGTTAGAACACGTTCTGTAACTAACAGCATGTTTAACCACATATTGGCTATCACTTTGTGGAAATTACTACATTTATATTCTAATAGTTTCAATACTGTGGTATGACTAATCGAGTTTAAATTATTATAATAAATATATCTTTTAAGATGTACATAAATAGTTTGAGTACAATCTTTCGCCAATCCTAGCATTGCGTTATTATATTTGTCGAAGTTTTTTGTAGTTCCTTCATATTTGAGAACGACTTTATTACTGGATTCATCACTTCAGAACTCGTATCCAACAACCAGTCTCCGCCACCCATTCGATTTGTTGTAATAAATTACACTATTTACTAAAAAAGGGTCATATATTTCATGAAGTGAGAGATTCTATGTGGATATTACACCAGTGCAACAAAGGAAGACATCTAAATATAATGAATATTTTAAAAGTAAAGATGAAAGGGAGAAAATATTATTAAAGTGTAAATTTATAACCAGTCAGAAATAAAGGTCCAAAACTTCAAATACTAAATAGAGGAAATAACTTACCAAACGTAAATAACCACCACAGCAAATAACACGGGAAGCAGATCCTGCTAATTGGGGGCGAGGCCATATAGGCTATATATAGACGAGTTCTAAATACGTGATCGTTACTAAAGTACGTGTTGAAGATTGAGGAACCCAGAAACGCGTAGGCAAATTTAATAATAAGTCTATGCTAGGATTGAAAGATGATTGTACATAAACCAAGAACGAAAAGGATTTTTTTTTCGTTACAGGCTATGAAGAAATCAAACGCCTGCTCTGACTAAAATATATATATTGGAAGAAAATGTTTTACGTAGTTATTTTATTTTCCTTGCTTTAATATTGGATGCAATGGAAAACCTATATTTTTTTTAAAACAAAAATTTTATAATAAATTTGCAAAAAAAAAATCTAATTTTTAATTGCCATTTTAAAACTGGTATTTTTTTTTCTTATTTATCACACAATATAAACTTTCAAAATGGCATTCTATATACAAGTGGAAAATTCCATAATTCCATTGTTAAAAGAAGGTTGTGAAATAAAAAAAAAATCTTCTGTCTTATTTTGTAATTAATTTATGTTATACAATTAAGTGTAAATTAAAACTTGAAAGAGATTGTTAATAGTTAGGTATTAAAAAAGTTTTTAATCGCTAGTTGTGTTGTTGTTGTTTTTTAGTTTTTGTATAAGCTACAAAGGCAAAGACTTGGAATAAAACTTGGTAGTCTACACGTTTTTGTAGACGTAATCAAGATCCTGTAAAAAAAAATAATAATAAAGTCATTGTGATTAAAATGTGAATATGGAAAGGAGGTATTTTAATTGTGGTACCTAGTTGTAATTATTTTGCATTATTTTCGTCTTATGTATTAAGTTTGAATACAGAGAAGTTATTTTTTGTTTGGACACTCAAATCAAAAATAATTGTTTTGAAAAAAAAAATAAATAAATATGATAAATTTATTTTTGTTGAAAAAGTTTCAGAAGAAAACTAATATACAACCCCTTCCCACCATCCATGAGTTACACTTTAGTAAACATTATTCAAATTTACTACACTTTTGAGCTCACAGTGGCGAACTTAACGTCTAAAATCTAACACTCAACACCCCTATTCACAGGATTTATTTTCTTAAGTACATTTCAGTAACATAGTTACCATCCTCACAGGTTGAGTATTAACTACACACTTATTCTATAAATTATAACATAAACAGTTAAACGTTAAACAAGTGAGGTTATTTTCCCCTCCTTCCAGTGGTTAGTTACACCAATGTCATTGAACTGTCTTTAACCTAACGATAGTAACTGTGTTACCGAAATTTACTTAAGGATGTAATTTTTGATTAATAGAATGGTGGTATTGAGTCTCTGATTTTAATCAATATTTAAATGTTTTAAACAATAAATATCGATTTTAAAATATTCCTGGCAATGAAATGAAAGACTAAATTATTTCTAACTTAGTTATAAATGAAATAATTATTCTATATCTTCCATTATTTATGTCGTACCAATTGTATTATCTATGTTTTTTTTTCAAGATGTTTATAAAACTGATTATAAAATAGTTAATAATAAGGAAAAGTGAACTACGTAGTTTAGATTAAAATTACTTTTCCAATTGGTGTGGCCTTTTTCATGTTAAATAAGAATCTGGAAAAAGTTACGAATTAAATATTAAGTAATTATATTATTTTTAATACGTAAACATAAAATGTTTTATGATCATGTATGACAGGTTTCTAGGAATAAAATAAACTGAGATGTAATAATAGTAAAAACTCTACATCAATACAGAATTTTTTCTACTCATTCTTCATATTAGTTATGTTCAACACGTTTAAAAAATACACACTAAATATTTTGTTTTATTTAGTGTATACGAATGTCTTTATCTTGTTTTGTACTAAATAACTCAGACGGTCCTTCCATGATGATTTGTTATTTCCTAATGATGAAAGTGTGCTGTGTACAAAAAGGGCGTGACGAAAGATTATGGCTGCACGTATACAATTTCCACGTCAAAGCAGTTTGTAATAAAGTTAAACTCGCCTTGTACATGATAAGATAACTAGACAGGATGATATTTTATTTTATTTTATTATTTGTTCCGGTTTCATTAGACCGTAATATCGATATCGTAATATATAAATATTTCACTTTGATATGCTTATATGATCGTTGATAAATAGGTTAGTTTTATTTTAATTTAATAAATAAAAACTTAATTGTACACTTCTCAATATTTATTGATCCTTGTGTACGAGTTACTTTTCGCCAGTAACGGCATTATATTAGGCAGTTTAAAAAACGTAAGGATTTGTATCTTTTACGTTTATTATTTCCATTGTATGTCAGAATAACACTAATGTGTAAGATTCAATTAATATTTTATGGTAAGTATAAAAGTATTTTTATGTAATCAATTTAAGTGGGAAGTTTAAACAAATGCTACATGAAATTATATTTTCAAAACGCCAATTCAAACCGTCTATTGAAATTTATGCAGTATTATTTCTCAGCAACATTACGATTTTAACTTGATAAAGTTTATTTTATGAAAGGATAATAATTTCAAACAACTTTAACTCATTATAATCAGGTTATTTAAACTGATACGTTTTCTCAAATTTGAAGTTATGCTGAATTTATTTCACGACATTACATTTAATACTCAAGACAGCGCTGCTAGTCAGAGGCAGTAACTGTTTTGCGTGAGAGCCTTTTTAAAATGATAAATTATATTAAAATATTAAATTTGTAAATACATCACTGGGCCTAGTTGCAATGAACAATATTCTCAAGTTTTATAATTATTGGTTGACAAGTTTAGCCGTAAAGCATAACAAACACATAAACACACACACAATATCGCGATAAAAGAGGATCTCTCTGCTGTCTTGGCCAATTAGAAACTCCCTATAATGCACAACTTTATTTTCTAATATTGGAGTCAAGTATAAATTTAGTTACCGGTACTATTAATTTGATTATTTTACAGTTTAGTAGTGATGTTATTTTGTTACAAATTCTTAGAAAAAAATATGATTGAGTAAATTAATAGTCCAAACCTTGATTTGTAACGGTAATTGAACAATTGATAATATTATACACAATTAGTTTTGAAATTAAGGAGTATGTTTTGAGTAGTATTTGAATTAATATCAATCCCTTATACAATACTATTTCTGTATAATTGACCATTAAAATGTCTGTAAATAACATTATCTTTCGTCTTATGATCTTGGAGATTTACATTTTAGATGTTTCTCGGTTATTTTGTATAAATAATCTTAAAGATTGCGCGAGTAGTGAAAGTTCAGAATTTTATGGACAAAGTTTTTAATGTCCCACAAATATTAACACCGGAGGCGATTCAGCTTCCATGGTAATGAAGTCCATGTTATGACAGAATTTCAGAGTAAATGATAATACAGTCCTATAATTACATCTCATCACTGATGTTACACAATTTCACGTGTAGTCTTTTTTCTTAAGATAATTACACATTTACAATTAATTGTATAAACCTATTGTTGTCTTTTTCTAATGAAGCATAAATAAATATTTATATTTGCATTTTTCAAACTGAAACTACTTTTCATATACGTCTACTTTGCAATATTTTAACGAAACTGAAAAAAGGGGGTGGAGTCAGAAGTATTGACAAATTTTAAGACAGTAATTAATTGCCATTATTTTTGCAGCAAGTATGGATAAATATAAAATACGTTGTCCTTTAAACCATAAAATTAATTCAAATTGTAATGGTATTTCAAATTTCGTAAAATAGTGTTAATTCGTTTTTCCTCTCTATTGTGTGTTTTAACAACATGATTTCAGAATATAGACAGAGATTAAATAAAGACTCTTTTTGTTTTTCTTTACGCTATATATTATTTGTAAATTATAATTATTGACTGATGTATAACGGAATATAAAATTCAATATATGCGAGTACACTGCGTCAATGAAATTCAATGAATTTATTTTTTGAGTTTTAATTTATGACATCTTCAGTTTATTTGTTTTGAACATAATATAACTTAAAAATATAAATATTAGTTCTTGAGCATATTACAAAAAATAAATTGCTCATTTTTACACTAAGTAATTATAACACAGTATATTAAACATACTCTTATAATTAATATACCTCAAATCAATAATATACACATTTGAATATATGTTTTCGTATTCACATATGTAGTGAAGTCAATTTGAAAAGTAATCTAATAACCGTAACAATTTTATCTTTCTAAAAATAAACAAAGATTCCATCTGTTGGTCACTTACTCAGTCTGACGACTTTACCGAGTTCTTCAGGTTGTTTCTGCAGATTTACTGTTTTCCTCTTACTATCTTTATCAAAAATACAATAACTCCGTATTAAATTTAGGTCTAAATATCTTTAAAATGATTACAAACGAAATTGACAATACAATAAAAACAAAATGCATTAAAGAAGATATAACAAATAATCGTACCAACCTAACCTAACCTTAAATAATGATGTTAGTAATAAAGAATAACCAAACAAAATAAAATGGAATTAATAATCATAAACTTCCTGTAGGACTGTTATAGTGGACGAATCAGTTGTTTAGTATCTGATTGTTTTAAGAAATAATCTGGATGTCCTCAAGTACTGTGGATACTCTAAAAAACAAAACAAAATAATTGAGTTACACTGTTATGAAAAGAAATGCAAAATTACATTTCAAATTTGTTAAATCACAGCACCAATTAAGATTTTTGGGAGGATATAATGCGACCCACATTTTGTGTTTTATTGTGGTTGTGTATGAAAGGTAGTGTTATTTTTTAATTCAATTAATTTACTACCACTATTAGTCAATGCTAATAATGATTGTCATTTTTATTATTTAACCTTAGTGTTTGAACCGTATGTAACCAATTATTTTACATAAAAAACAGTCTGTAATATAACAGAAATAACAAAAATATCTAGAATGAAAATTGGTGTCAATATTTGAGATAATATACTATATATGACATCCATCTGATATTTGTCTGTTGATAAAAAAAATGTAAGCTTTTACGTAATAATTAGTTAAATTACCTACCCTATAGTATGTAGAGTCTTTTTAAATTAGATTTTATAAACACACATACAAGAAAACAAACAAGAAACAAAGCATTGTGTGCAGGACATAACTTATATTCCGTTCTTCAAATGGAATTTTTATATCCGACACTCTCCATATAAACTCAATTCTAATTCCTGACTTCTTCAGAAAAGGAGATATTTTTCATTTTAGTATTATTTTAATAGATAGAGATAATATCGAAATAGGTAACGTTATCGGTTTACTGTCAAACGGTTGCAGGACAAACATTTAATTTAAGCCAAATAATATATATCGTCAGTCTACGCGTAACGATATCAACGTCAACTTTTAACGTTACAATAACGAATTTATAACCAACAATGTCTTTATCAATGTGAAATCATTGTAATTGGATTATGTCGGCTGTATATGATTTACAAGTGAACCAAGTATATAGTGTTTTGTCTAGAAATTATTTTATGAATAACGACAACGAAATTGTTTTCATGTAGAAACCTTCACGAATAAAATGTTGGAAATCATAAATTCGTCTTAGCTACAAAACTCAGAAAAAATTTTATACTTAAAAATCATCAAAAAATCCTTCAAATTGTTTCAGATTATTTTAAGTATCTATATAACATTTTTTTAATCTAATTATCGAATCGAAATGATAACAAATAAACGTTTGTATAGTTAATTTAGTATTTATTGTTATTACACTTACTTACATGTTTCATTACATATAGGCAGTATCTTCAAGCTAGATATTTACGATTGAAATATCACATACTACACATCTTATCACTAAAACAAACTTAACACAACTTAATATAAGGTGAAATTTCCCGAAGCATATTAATGACAACGATCATGAATATATAGGTTTTGAAACCAACTTCAAACCGATTCAAATATGCAATAAAGGAGCGTTCATAGATGCAGTCGAGGAAATTGAAATATATAAACAACAACCAAATAATAATCTATTGAACGATCAGTTAAATTTCAATTCCAATAACTGTATACGATAAAGCGATGAAATAATCTGAGATAAGTTAAGTCACAATCAGTAGCACGTTCACCTTACCACAGTGCGCACTGTACATCCTGTTTAACAAAACTGAATATGGTAGAAATTGTGTTTATTGTGTTTAGTGTTGTGTTTTATTTATTATTATTATTTTTTTTTATCTTATGTTTGACGACCTCTACGAGTGAGAGAATTCTGACGATAGCACATAGTTCCGAAACATGTCAATCCTCGACGAATAAAGTTACATGACGGATAATATAGGGTAAATATAAATATAATATATAGTGTGACTTGGATACTAATCAACAATGTTTAAACTAAAACAAAGTATGACGTAAAGACAATTGTTTATGGAATTCAATTTTTTATTTAATGTATTGTTCAGATTTTATTTTGAGATCACTGTAAATTCTCTATTCTATTACTTCCAGTGTGACCCCTAGCCTATGTAATATGTCATCTTGTTCTGAACGATGTGTGGGTGTTGGTTAACTATTAAATGTTCTGCCAAAGCTGAAAATGTTACCTACTGCTTGGTATACGTACTTTGAATTTCTTTTTAAATTTTCTACCTGTCTATTTAACATATTAGCTAAGTGCAACATATATATATATATATATATATATATATATATATATATATATATATATATTTAAAAGGGTATTGATTACAAAAACGATTTTTATCAAAATATACGTAATTCTAAGGTTATATAATGAATATAAATAAGAAATTAAATATTATCCATTTTCTTACATATAAATACACAAATGCATCCGCTTTTTTGTATCGACGTTTTAATTGATTTGACACACAAATCAATTATTTGCTTATCACAGTAATTCATTTAAAGACAATATGTTTTATATAAAATGTTAAATTTGAGTATCACTTGTACTTCTCTATATGAACATTGCTATTCAGGTAGCAGTGCTATGTAACAAGAATGCGTTGCTTAGCAACAGATAGTCTCCTGCATATTTTAAATCAAAGGAAAGCAGTAATTTCAGATGGAAAGTTATCTCCTATTAACATTGCAAACATGTTTGTTTGTTTTTTCTCAGAGGACGGGATTAATAATATTTCCCAATTATTGTTTGAATTAAACTTTACTATTATACATTATTTATATTTATAGAACTAACGTAAAGAGTGATGTGCGTTTAAAATTCACTAATTTGGATAGATCATTAAATACAATATCAGGATAAAAATGGTAAAAATATTTAAATGATATTTAAACTGTGGAGTAGAGAAATACTTTTAATCTTAATTCATAAAGCTAATCAATATCATTGAATATAGTACCTCCGGAGGAAAAAGTTTATATAAATTGTGTATTTTATGTTTAAAAAAATTAAAACGTAGTTATTCTAAATTCTTTTCAAATTCCAAATGTTTTTATATCCTTTAATATGTAATTGTTTTTCATAATTCGACCAAACAGAGGTTTTCATTTCTAGACTAGTAGAGTTTTTTAGGAATTTATTTATCTGTTGTTGCTAAGATTCTGTCAATTTAGGAAAAAATACGAAACATAATTATTCATCTGAATGTCTCTTTATGTCATAGAAGCGTTAATTTACTTATTTAAAAGGCCAAATATATATATATATATATATATATATATATATATATATATATATATATAACAATCATAGCGGTGTTACATTTATTGAACCAGGAACTGAACATTACTCACCGTGTATGTGGTCTGATCTAAAATGTAGGTTCTGATACGTGTACAGTATATGGTTTAATTTGAAAGTTTTTTTACAAAAACCAAAATTCATATTGGTGGAAGTGAGTAAGTGTTGTATATCAAAATAAAAAATAGGTTTGTATACAACTTTAGTGTACAGGTTTTTTACTGTGTAGTAAACTGGACATGGAATTCATATTAGATATCCAAGATTTACTCAATAACAAATATATGTGAAGGAGTTAGCTAATATATCTACCAATTAGTTGAATTTAATTATTGAATAATTTTTCTTGTTAGACAAATGTGCTTACCTTTTTTCCCTTTTTCAAAAAATATATATACATATATAGTTGGTAGTTTATTTAAAATTGTTTTTATATGGTTGGGAATTTTAACTTATTTTTATGTTATTTTTATTTTTTCAAGTTTTATTTGCAATTTGGAATTTTCGTATGTTAGTTTTTTGGTCCAGGTTCTATTTATTGTTTTTGATTTGCACCAGATATTTATTTATTTCCTTATTCTAGATAATTTGATATTTGAATTTAATTATTGAATAATTTTCTTATTAGACGGAAGTGCTTTTCTCTATTCTTCTGTTTTGTGCATACAGATGTTAGTTTACTTGATATGGATTTACTCAGTGGGAAATTTGTTAAACATTAACGTAAATTTTGTAAATTTTGAATGTTAGTTTTAGTACAGGTGTACTTATTATTTTTGTTTCGCTTTTGCTTTGCTTCACATGCTTATATTTATTTACTTTTTATTTGTAATGGGTACTTAGAGTTATTTTTATTTTTATTTATACATCTATGTAAGTGTTAATATATTAAATTTTAATAAGTTTAATTATATTATATCAAATTTGGTAATTAAAAACTCGCTACTCTGGCAGACGACCTCGGTCATGCCATATGGGCATTGATTTTAAAGTAGTAATATTAATTTTACTTTGGTTATATAAATGCATTTATTATTATTATTATTATTATTATTATTATTATTATTATTATTATTATTATTATTATTATTATATCTACCAATAATCGAGTGTGTGAGTTGCATCTGCCTACTTCCGTTTGCTTTCAATCAACTACCTAACAATATTCAAAAACAGGTCATTTGGTTGGAAAATAATATTACGGTCTACTAAGTAGAATTAGACCGTATGTAAAATTCTGGAATTAGACCGTATTGTATAAGAGATATTAGATACGTGGAACTGTTTATATCAAGAGAATTGAGACACAAACTTTTTATGATAAATTTGTTATCCGATTTTTATCATAGAGGAATATATAAAGTATAGTCTGGCCTAATTTATGTGTTTAAAAAACAGTTTGTAACAATTTATTTAAGAACTATATATTATCTAACATAATTAGAAAAATTGTGCTTTTATTATTGTTCATATTTTACTCGAATGGTAAAATTAGAGAAACTAGATTAGGATCTAATGAAGATTGTGAATTTAGCAATAAAATAATGTGATACCAGTGGTTATTTGGGTATGTAAGATGATTTGTTAAGTATTTAACAGCAGAATTTTTGTTACATCAGTTAGAGATTTGAAAATTATCTTTAAATAGGTATGAATAACATCAACACATGTATGATGTATGATTGTTATAGTAATTTAACCTTTATTTGTTGTAATTTTGAATTTTTTGCAGTCTCCTTGAAATTGCCATCGAATAACTAGCTATACAATTTTAAATAGCAAACGGATTATGTGACACATCATTTAATTGCCGAAATTATTTTTTAAAACGTTTTTTACAATCAATATCTTATCAATTGATCGAGTTATTTACACTTGGAGACAATAAGAAAAAATGAAGAAGATAACTCTGTATTGTATAGTAAAAGTTATTAATCGTTATTGATATTGTTTTAACTTGTTAATACATTTTATTATTGATAATTTTTGTAAGCTGTACACAATAAAGTTCTCTGGCCTGATCTTATCTCACTAAAGATATTTGGACAAAGAGTAGATGGGAAACCTAATCTTTGTCATCGTGATAACAGCAGCAAACTTTGTAATGAAAAAAGACCAGTCTCCATTCGTTGTTTCAACTGTATATGTGTGAAAAAAATTAGTTACTTTCTTTTTAATGATTTATTTAATATAAAAAATCGCATTGATATACTAATAAATCTGGATTATTGAGACACATCTGTCGGAGGATAAAATAAGTATAAAATATATTATGATCATGTAAAACTTATATTGTTGCTTTTCTTTTATTTGGTTTTTTTTTTTAATTCTAACTCTAGTATTTAAATAAAAATTGAATATTAAAAACTTTGTGATTTTTACTCACGTACAAGCCATGTCGGATGAAAATTTTGTAGTGCAAATTTATTAAAATTTTAACTCACATTCGTGTTCTAATAAATATGAGTTATTGTTAAATGCACTCTATAATTTATTTAACGTAAAACATAGTGGGGCAATTTTTACTAATAAAATGCACAAATCTTCTCACAATGTACATAAGAAGACAATTTCTATATCTTGTAACATGTAATAAAATAAACAATTATATAAAATACAGTTTGTCTACATTCTTGTGTTTATTTTAGAGGTTATTTTGAGTATTTTCTATCCATTTTTGCTGCAATCCAATTTAATACGTGTGGTTGAGTCAAGTTGTTACTTGTATTGTAAGGTCTGGAGTGTAAACGTACCCAAGGGAAATTTCGAAATTTAATTTAACCTGCCTTACAAATAACGGAATACAATTACCACGTTCAGTTTAAGTACAATATTCCGTTCTATATGTTTGTGTTTTTTTGGTTTTTTTATTCTATTCAGGGCTATTCGTCTAAAATTACTACAGATCATATAATAGATATAACATAAAATGTATCACTTTTATTTTCTATTGTAAAATATTTTGTGTAACAGTGTTGCATATCTTTTTAATATTTTTCAAAACACAAAATTTTGCGATTTACCTTCAAGGACTAACGTTCCCCCTTAACCAATATTTACTAATTTATTTATATCAAGATTGTTAAGATATATACTAATTATAACATTTTAAAAATCGTCATAAATTGGATGATTATTCAATAACGATCTTGCTGATCCAAACTCCCGCTTGTGTCCTCCGACAGTCACAATAAGCCAGAATGAATCAATGGTTCCTTTTAAATTTAATAAATCATTAGAGATCAATGTATCAAATTGTATCCAAGTGTAAACAACCCGACCTATTAATAAGATATTGATTAATATAATATCAATATAATATTGATATTAATCCTATAATGAAAAGCGGATTAAAAAAATAATTTCGCCATTGTTAGATGAAGTGTCACATAACCCATTAAAATTGTATAGCTAGTTACACGATGGCGATTTCAAGAAGACAGCAAAAAATTCAAACACATGAAGTTTAATATACATACTTAAAGATAACGTTTGGAAAGTTTTATTTAAATATATGTAAATATTGCCGCATTTATAATATTACATAACCCCCCAAATTCTCCAATAGCGTCAAAGTCGGAAGAAAACAAGATTTAGTCAAGAGATACCTAATACGAAAATTCTATTTGGAAAAAGGTGTAGCTCTAGCTTGGTCACTCGGAGTTGTCAAACCTTGTATTTACTACATTTAGCCCCTATAGGCTCATTGAACAAATGTTCTGATTCCAGGGAAAACGGATAAGTAGTAGTTCTATAGAGTAATTAAAACATGATAACTAGCATGATATATAGTAACTTACAGAGATAGTGCAAGCATGGACAAGCCAATATAATATGCTATTACTAAACGAACCTCCTTTAATGTTAGTGACTAAAATTGTCAAACCTAGTTAGATAACAACAATCTTTCATTTATATTCTACTCTTAAGGTGATTTTGATTATGCTATTTTTATATATATAGACATTTTCTCCACACTTCACTACAACGTAATTTATGTATAACACCATTGTTGTTGTTGATATATTCACTGTTCAAAGTCAACTCATTAAAGTGTAGTAACTCCAATGCTATGTGTTGATACTTTTCACATTTTACAAAATTGTTCGAAACTATTACTGTACACCAGTTCTTCAAAGCGAATATTTCCCAATAACTAGTTCACCACCCACATCTATTAACCTCCTTACATATATATATATATATATATATATATATATATATATATATATATATATACTCATCTTTATTATAACTTGAATACATAAAATCCGTTTCTAATAAATCATGGATACAACTGTTATATTTTGCTTCTATTCAAACGATTTTCAGAATTAAATAGCTAACGGAACCACCTCAAAGATTAACTATTATTTAATAGTACAATTATATCCTTCTCCACACTTGATTTTCGTAGAAAAATCTATCAAACAAAGCGTAAAACCCATGTTTATTATGGAGCCTCTGCTGTTATTTTTTGTTGTATAGCCTGTGGCATACCAAACACTAATGAAGTTGAGAAGAATTTATTGAAAACACAAAAACCTTAAGTCAGTTTTTGTTCAAAAATTCATTTTCAGAAATAATCAATTTGCCTAAAATTTATATATTTTAGGCTAATATATAATATATAATAGGATAATATATAATATTATATAATATATTATATATATACTATATATTTAATTATAGGATTATAACATCACTTGGTCTGTTATACACTTGTGTCTGTTTACACACCTCAAATGTTACACATATATATATATATATATATATATATATATATATATATATATATATATAATGTTACACATATTCATACTGTTGGTTCTGATATATAATCTTAAATTTTAGTCTAGACACACAGCATAATTACAAAAACATTAGATACACCTTTTCCCCAAGACGATATAAGTAAGTGTACAAATTTTAAGAATGATTATTTATTTATTTATATGAATTATATTACTTTTTTGGCAGAGAGTGGTCACAAATCGTTATAGTTCATAAAATGTTTCCACCAAATCTTTATATTACTCCCATTGTTTGTCTGAAGGTAAATGAATCGGTGCTCACTAATGCTCCCAAAGACATTCCATATTCTTCCTTTAAGTGTATCCATATCATTGACGACATTTATACGGTATACCTGATTTGTATACAATCCCAAATAAAAAGATATCACAAGGAGTTATATCTGGTGACTTTGGTTGACAACGGATGAACCTTCACGAATAGTCCAGCTATTAGGAAATTGCTCATCCAGTGACTCCTGCACTAACACTGTTTTGTTGGAATTACGAGAGGTTGTGAATGTTCTAGCTGTTGATGAACATAGATCTTTAACATGTCAAGGGTATGTAAAACAATATCAAAAGTTATTGATGGTAAAACAGTAAACTAACTTTATCATATGAAATGTTACACCATACATTGATTTTAGCGATTTACTGATGTACTCTTGTGTGAAGTAGCGATTTTCTGAATCTCAAATCCTTAGATTTTGTTTCTTTCACTTTTCTACAGCAGTTTTCTACAGACAAACGAATTTATGTGATTCTTGTTGTCACATTTAAGTTTCGTATTATTATTTTTCGATTTCAATCGCTACCTTGAGCAACAATATCTTGTTTGAACAAATCACTCAACTTATTGCGCTTTCTATTGCACTTTATAAACAGCGTTTAGAAGTTATATTTATATCATTTCACGTATCTCGAAATAATGATTAGCTGGAATACACAATAGGCGTTATAAAAATTTTTTTAATTGGTTTATAACTTTGACGCATTAAATCTTGACTAACATTTGTTAATAAATGTTGTAAATACTCTAAAAGATGTATATTATTTATAGACACTCTCCATTACTTTCGATATAATGAGAAAGAAAAACAAAACATGATACTCCCTTCATCGCAACTGCAGACAATGCCCAAGGTTGTATTGTTAAGGGATAATAACACTGAGAAACTGCAGCATACTTTTAATTTTTTTTTGTGTGTGTCAGATTGTCTCTCATTAAATTGTCATCCACGTAATTACATATTCTACGTAAATAGTTCGTGTTTTTATTATTAAAACACTAAAGTAATATTGAGCTCGTTTACTTTTAAATAAATGTTTAATAAATATCTAATGATGAAGTAATTTTACAATTATTGTGTTTTTAACCCATTATATTTTCACATTATAAACGGTTTTTCCTTTGTAATTGCTGATTCTTACCTATAGAGCTCATCCTTTTGTAAACAATGTGTACAAATTTATGCGTTATTGAATAATTCCACAGGCAGGTAAAATTAATTGTTTAGCAGTAAGTGATTTTTCATAGATAGTTCACAACTAATAATACATCTGGTAAGGACAGCTGCAAACAACAATGGAAAATGTGACAGTTATCTCACATACCTCTGTGCTGAAACGGCCTTAATTATTAATTTAATACGAATCTGTAAGCCTCGTGAACCTTTAAGCAGGCAACTAATATTTAAGTTCATTGTCTTTGATCAAGATACAACAAAATTACACAAATTCTGGAAATAAAAAGACCATTACGAATCTGTGTTACAGCGTGAAGAGTTTTTTAATATTTTGGTATAGATTGCAATTCTGTTGTATCAAGATCAATATATTTATTTACTAGTCAAAGTTTCAGAGCTTGTAATTTATTTCACTCGGAAGTAAATGATTTGACTGTCGTATTTTCCTTCGCGTTTATATTGTCATTACTTGTATTATTATTTCTACTACACTTGCTAAAATTACATATAATTTATAGGCAATGAACGAAATTTGCATGCGACCTGTAATTTTCCAAACTTAAATAGAGTACCAAAATGCTATACGGAAAACATCAACCGTTAGTTAAACGATTTTATCAATGGAAAACATTTTTCTATAAATGAAACGAAATATCTACATTTCATCACCATTATAATATACTTACTTAAAACTACAATAAAAACAAAATTTGTGATATCATTTAGATATTGCATTTATTAGAAGAGTGTTGTCTTTTTCTTATTTAAACAATTTAAATTTACATTACTATATATTCGGTTATCTAATTTATATATAAGGTATAGCTCAAGTATATTGTTGATAGTGAATAATAAGTTCTATGGAAGACTTCTCTATTTCGTTTTAAAAATAAAGGATATAATTTGTAGGAGGATTATATTTATAGAATAACATCATCCATAGGCTATATTTATTATTTTATTTGATCCGCCAACTTAGTGAAGAAGATAATGTAATATTTGGAATAAAATTATACACGTGTCAAATGCCATTTGAAACTCATCTCTTAAAAATATTAACTCCCATCATTACAGATATCGGAGGCTAATCCTAGTGATTTAGTGCTTCAAATACAAAGAAGGAATATTGGTACCTTATTATAAAAATATTAATGCTAATGATTCTACTCTAAATAATGATACATTATTATTGACTATATTATAAACTGAAAAATGACTAGGTCCTATACTCAAGTTTAAAAAAATAACGAGATGTATAATCAGGATATGAATATATTTTTCTTAGGGTAAGTTTTTTTTAGAACTTTTCATGATCTCTCTTATGATATTAATGATGACATCTACTGAATAGCTCATTTATTGAAAGATAATTGGTTGCTACAAGTTTCTTATCACTTTTTATAAATTTATGTAACACATTTATTCAGTGAAAATGAAGCTAATAAAATTCACGAGAAAATAAAAAATAAATATATAAAATATTTCAGGCGGGATAGAATATATAGTTTTATTCATGTTTTGCATAGTTATGTTTAACATCTTGAAATCGTGTTAAATGTGTACTGTTTTTAATTTTTAGTCGTAAAACACGCATATGTCATTTCTGGGGAGGCAAAAAATTGTCCAAAATATTTCTATTTTTGAGAAAAATTATAAAATTTAAATACAATTTTTTAAATTGCTATTTTGTAAACAATGTAAACATTTGTAAACAAAATGTTTCCCACAAAATAGAGTATTTGGGTTCTAACATTTTATTTCCGAAACCAATATTATATTGTAAATTTAAATAATAAAACTTGGTACATAATAAATTCTTTTAAAAAATTAATAGTTATTTGTAAATTTTTCACAAAAAAAAAGAAATTATATGTATTATGTGAACACAAAATTTCGGTCTCTTGTTTCGATATAGTTAATTTTAAAATTATCTGAACAGAGTTTTTATTTTAGAACCGAAATATATGTGTGTGTATGGAAATTTCCGAAATATGTATTTTGTGTAGGAAAGTTTATGGCCTACAATTTTAATTTGAAAGCTTTTTTATAAAACTTACAAAAAAGTTATTACGCTAAAAGATTAAAATGGACATTTAGTTACGTTCAACTGAGAATTTATTTTACTTTCATTTACATTTGATGTCTTTTAATACACTATCATGTATGTTTAAAGAATGCGATGAACAGAAAAAAAAATGTAAGAGATTGTAAACCTAGCAAAAGATTCATAGAAAAAGAGTGAGAGAACCAGAAAGAGAAAAATACTACTATAATTTGCATATACGTTATAAATGTATCTTTCAATCATTATCAACGACAAAACATTATTACTATCCTGTGGATCATGAGAGATATAAAAAATGAAATTTAAAAACGTTTGAGAAATTGTTAAAACAGATTTCCTAATAATTAAACAATGTAATTTGTAGCACCACCACGAAAATTTGTAATAATTTATTATAATATGTGCTTGAACACAAGCTTAAGCAGAAAATAATTACTATAGTATAAGGTTCGTCACTTTTACACATATTTATTCAAACTCATACGTAAATAATGAAATGTAACCAAGTCAAAAACTTTTCTTCTGATTATTTTATCGATTATTAATGACAGATAGTTCTTGTTGCAACTGTATCCATTTTAGTGATTGAAAACAGTTATAATTCTTTATTGTAGTATTTAAAAAATATATACGTTAATTCTGAAGAAATTACATTGAGTTATGCACAGATAAGAAAATGAATAATTCATTCATGTATAGCTTTAGGATAAAGATTGGGAGACATAGTTTGCAATGGTCAAAGCAGTGTATTCAAATACAGGAAACACAATATTCATCTTTGAATAAATTTGTACAACAGAAATCTTTGATGGGTGCCAATTATAGAAAATTGAAAACATCAGAACTCTTTTTGGTTTATTACAATTTATTACAAAAGTAAAGATTTTTCATGTTTGTATCAATGTCTGTATAGTTTACGTCCCTGGACAGTCTTGATGATGAAATGTTATTATAGGAAGTTGTAACATCTATTTGTCAGAAAACATCACAACTTACGCACACTTAAAATTATTTCCAGTGTACATTAAACATTTTTAGGACATAAAGTTAAATAAATTGTTGTCAGAATGGCAGTTCATATTTAACAAAATACACGGTTTAAATTTATTGTATAATTTTACATATATGTTTAAAACTATTTAATACATGCCGTTTCTAATGGATTTTTAGTACTTTTTAAATCAATTTAAAATTTAACGAACAACTTATCATAATTATTGTTTGGTGATGTCCTTTATTATTTATTTTAAGTTACTTAGTTTTTCTCTTAAAATCATTATTCTTGTGTTCATCTAAAAACAACTTATACTTTGCTTTTCCGTAGAAAATGGTATAAAGAACATCTGATTTGAAGACCCTTCAGCAATCGCAGTAATAGTAATGATTGTTATTGTCTAATAGAGAGATTTGCACTCCTGTCTGAGTATGTCTCTAGTTATGCCCAATATATAATAGTTTAGAAATGTAAAATCTTTAAAGAAAATATTTTAGTATTAAATCTTTAGTTGAATCTTTAATCGTTATAAATTTAACTTTCAGCGTTTCCATTTATTTTGTTCATAAATAATAAAGTTTTCATAAATGTGTATGTCTACCTGTCCACATGTCTACTTAAAAGAAACATGGCTATAAATTTTATCTAATCTTCCCATTTATACGCATTTTTCAAGATATGTTTATGATTCGAATGATAAGTACAGCATTCATTGAAATGTTTTAATAAGTCTTCACAGATAATTAACGATTTTAGTTGGCCAAGTGTTTTCTTAAATCATTAGCATGTTACTTGCGTAGACAAATTACAAAATCTGAGTAGTTGATTTGCTTTATTATTAAGTCATTACTAACTAACTAAGTCATCATCGTACTAACTATTTACTTCCCTTTCTATGTAGAAAATTAATAATTAAAATTCATCAGCTGCAATAAGGATGACTGTAATTTTCATGCGGAATAAAGACATGATCCCGCAATTTATACTCCTAGTATATTTATTTACGTTTTCTAATGAGAGTTATATTTTATTTTAAGTTGTTAATATTTATCACCTTATTTAATCTTGCTCCAACTGCAAGATAAAACAACTTGAGTTGTTAAATAAATGGGTAAGATTTTATGGTGTGCCCTTATTGACTCCAATAATTAAATTTCGTGTAATAGAAAATTCACACACACACACACACACACACACACACACACACACACACGCACGCATACATAAACAAAGATACAGTGGTTTTATAGGACTCATGTGTACTCGCAAGGTATTTGACTTTTAAATATACTTTTAAATTTGGAGTAAAATTGTAAGTTGTAAGTCGATACACCCACATACAATACTCGATATATGCACGATTAAACCAATCAGTTTTAAAATATTTGTGACTTTAAAAAGGGATAAAATCTAATTTATTTGGAATTATAGGTCTTAATTGCTTATCAAAACTAAATTTAAGATTGTAAAAGTTTAATTCACAAATATTATCGTCGGAAAAACCTAAATTTGGCTCAACTTTTTGTCTCGATCTCTTACAAATTTATAAACGTTCTATAAAAAAATTACATTGACGAAAAGAAATAATATGATCTCAAATGAATATTTGCTCTTTTTAAAAGTTTTTACATTCATAAGCCCTGATTTATAAATTTCTATTTTAATGTTTAAGTCAAAACAACAGAATTTACAGTATTATGGCAAGTAGGTTTCTAATAACAATAATAATAATAATATCAATAATAATAGTAATTGTAATAGTAATAGTAATATAGTTTATATATATATATATGCCTATAATAAAAATCGGACGATTTTGTTATAGGATTTTTAAAGCTTTGCATATTTGGTATTATCATATAGAGACTTCAGGTTGTGTAATTTTTACATTTTAGGGCTTTAGGTGGCCCTCCGAGTCCCTTAACGACCTAGTTTTAAACTATGGAGAATGTGATTCGTAATTATGTAAACACTTATAAAAACATCTGATTTATCATATGTATAACTATAATACCTTGAGAATTAATACAGTCGAGCAATGCAGCAAGGGTAACTCAGTTTCAATGTTTGATAAAGTTTAAGCTTTAACTGACCATGAGAAATAACTAGGAATTTTCTGACTTGAGTTAGGTAATGGTAAGATTCCAAAACCTCGAGGAATGAGAGAAGATGCATCATTACTATTAGTGGTTTATTTGATATAGGATCATCTATTGATTAAATATACATTGGACAGGACTTACTTGATGACATTAAAATAGACGCAGGAATTCTGGTATTACCCAGACACAAATTAGGTTATGTATTTTCTGTGCTCATAAGAAATTTAAATAACGAAAGTAACTCGTAAACGGATCTCGCCTAAGCGCTACTAAGTTTTAAAGAATATTACTCTGGAGCGATTACTGGAGCAAGCCGAGGCGTTAGTATTTTAAATTTTTTAAATCAAGACTTTTCCGCTTTAAAATGTTAATTTTCACTCTTCAGTGAAATCAATTTCCACTCATTTTATTATGTTCATTGACAGTTAAAGAAAACTAGGAATAATCCATTTACCCATTGGTAAAGCTGCAGTTTATTAAAGGAAAACTTGGCAAATTTTATGTTGCACTAAGCTATAAAGTTTTATAAGCTAAAAAAGTTAGTAAATTTTATCATTTACCAGTGTCACAGTATATATACTGAACAAGTTCAAGAACAATCATAAAATAGGGAAATATAGGCTACAAAAAAGTGAAGAGAAATGTTTTGATAATAAAATGTTTACAAATTTTAGATTTTTAAGTTTAAAAATTGACATTTTAGATTTTTAGAATGGACTTTTTGATTTTTAGATTTTCAATGTAAACTACTATATACTGTCTCATTAACAAGTAACTATAATGTTTGGTTTTCAAAATCTTATCGTAGGTTTGCTTTTCAAAACTATACATTTGTTTTTATTTCATATTTTTATTACAATTATATAAAGGTATTTAATTTTATGTTGATATCATTTATGTGTGATATTAAATATTTGTTTAGGGTTTTATACAACAATAAAGATATGGTTACTTTGTTATTTTCATCAAAACTGGATTTTAGAATTTAGCAAAATTATTGTTGATTAGAAAAAAAAGATATTCAGTATACAGAAAAATAAATGTTTACCCTTTCAAGGACACTTAATATCAAGAACCTGTCAGTTAGAGGAAAGGAAATATAAATAACGGGTTTTGTCAAAAACATTTATAATCACACATTTTACACAAATTTATTATTTTGCAAAAAGGTGTTTACGGTTGAAAATGTTTATATAATTTTTCCGATAATTCTAGATACTAATATACAGTGTCAACTTTTTTCAACATTTTCACAATAAGTTTTATGGAGCTTGTTTTACAAATTTACTCAATGGCGTTTCCCGATTTATACAACATTTACAAGTTTTGACAACTGTCATCTGAAAATTTAAAAAAATGCCAAGTTGCATTTATACTTTTTTCACAACGAAAGAGCTTATCGAATATTTCTCGACGTTCACTATTGAAGGTCATAAATATGAGTTATTGATAAGTAAAGGTCTTCATATGTTGTGAAATATATGACCACTGTCTTCAGGTTGACCACAACCCTGTGTTTAAATTCCACAACAATAATCTTCTTACCACATCCCCCCCTTTCGTAAAAAATGCTTACTCTCACTGCATTCTAAGCAATGCGCTTATGAATATGAATTAATTAAAATATTTAGTACAATTATATCAATAGGTTATTTTAACTTATTAAACTGAAAATTAATATATTGAAGAAAATGCTTCATGAAATATTGTTTTGTATTATATTTCGGTAATGGGTCTACAATTCACTAGAAAGGACTTCATCAACAAAGAATCTCTTCCTAATAGGATATATTCAAAAATTAAAATTTTAAAGTATTTTTTAAATTAAAATGATTTCATTTAAAAAATTGTAAATGTTTAAAAATGTCTATATTTATACGAGTTTACCAAGTAAATAACAGTAAATAGTAATAAATAATTAATTTACGTATGAAGAGTGAATTCATATTAAATTTATTGTCAATTAATTATTGACTTTAATTCATTAATATTATATTATATTAGCTTTTAAATATTTACTATAATAATAATCAAAAATATAAAAATAAAAGAATAAGTATTCTTATTGGACATATACTATTTAATTCCATATTTTATTTTAGTTAGAATTCTTTAAAATATGAAGAAAAAAAGTATTGAACATAAAAAAATAATAAATATTTTCCCCTCATAATATTTTGTAAGTTGTATTTTTCGAAGAGAAATAATTATTCCTTTTCCATTAAGACATCCTCTTCTCATATGAGATGACGCTAGTGCGTACAATCCCCCCCGCATGTGCTTACACTCTCCGCTCCCACCCCTGCTGTGTTTGTGTACGTAACGAGATATTGGTTAAACTTGGAAGTTAATTAAAAATCTGCTTCAAAACATATTCACAACAGTTACAATCATTATTTTTAACAAGATTGTATTAAAGATATTTCAATGAAAGAAGAAATACTAGGGGAACATTTTGTCAGATTGAATATCTGAGTATATGTTATAATGGAAGGGGGCTTTGTATGACATTTGCTATCCTTCATATACCTTTTGCTATACAAATGGTTGTTTCCCCTTTCATGAAATTTATGTTATCTTTTTATTAATAAATTTTATTTTTATTGAATGTGAATTACTAAATGTATCTTAAAATTGTAACGCATAAACAATTAAAGGTAACAAAGATGAGTATTAACCACTTCCAATAATATTGTGTAAAGCAATTGCATATTATATATCATATATATATATATATATATATATATATATATATATATATATATATATATATATATATATATATGACAATAGATATAATGAGTGGAATAGAAAATTTCGACTTTCTCATTCATAAAATGCTAAGGCAAAAATACAATCTATTGTTGATAAGAAATATGTAGATTGAATAGAATAGTCAAGAGAAGCTCCAAAGATGAGATTCTTATCAAAAAGGTTAAAAGAAAGGATAGTGTGACTAGCGTGTGTTAAATTATTGACAATCTCTTTGCAATTTATTTATACAAGTTTCTTCCATATCCACAAAACAACACTTAATATGAGTTAGGTAAACAGTTTTGATATTCACATTAGCAACTAATACATTGTGTGTAAAAAGTCTGGAACCGCTTTAAAATTTTATAATGACTGCACGTATAATCATTTAACCAATGAGAATCAGTTCTGATACAAAAATTCTACTTTTTAAACACTCGTAATTCTCGCTTCCATATTGATTTCCGCCATCTTGAATTTAACTTTTAAAAATTTAATGGGAATGGGAAATACTATGACACATCATATTGATGTGGAATTTCAAGAAGAAATCGATGGTGAAGTCAGTTTTTCTATAAACTTATTCACTCACAATTCACCAGCCATTATTGAAACCATTCAATTAAAGTGTAGGTATGAAACTTTTATTGCATTAATTAGGAAAATAGCTGAAGGTATTACAAGCTCCATTGATGAAGATACTGACCGTATCTACATCAATAAAGAGACAATGGCGAAAGAGAGTTCACTTGTGTGATACTTTATTGAAGAATATTATATGATAATTGTACAATGTATCGGAAAGATACTATTGTATAATTATTTTAAAAATTCTTAGTAAACTATTATCTTATGAAATTTCACTACAATTTATTTCTCTTCTTTAAAAGGCAGATTTTTTGATAACTGTATGCAACATTATAAGCTTAACATCTAAGACGCCTTTTGTAATGGGTGTAGATCGGTTCCAGTTAAAAAGGGTAACGATTCGATAATCATAGTGAAAAATGGTCATATAGATGATAATCGTTGCTAGTTATTTAAGAATAGATACGGCAATACAATTAAGTAAGTAGAAATATATTTATACTTAAAGACTCGGATGTCCTTATCATTGTAATAATTCAAAAACTGTACGATTTTTCAATTCATTTATAAATCAATAATAACTCGTATACAGTTGTAAAATATTGTTATTGTATTGTGTGAGGTATCCATAGAAATATCACACATTTTTACGAATATGGTTGCTAGGGGGATAATTCAAAATAATATTACCAATAACCTTGACAGACATGTTAGTAAGAAGGGTGATAAATAACTATTATTTATTTATATGTAAATACAAAAGTCATTACAGGCGCGGGAGTATCAAAGTAGAATAATAGTAATTCACAGAATTGTCCTGATTTCTTTGCTTATCTTACAAAACTGTGTCATGTTGAGCTTAGAAATATAACATCTTTACCAACTAAACTATCATATTTTTAATGCAATATATCAACATAAATATAAACATAAATTATAAGACGTACAAAACATGAAGGAATTATTGCCGTTGTGTTACTGAGTGACAGTAATTTGTAGCAATATATTATACAATAACCTCCACTTACCTATGCAATTTATTACTCGCCAATAACGTACTATATACAAATATATTTTAACTGACGAGGATAGGAACAAGCTTTCTATTATATCTACTGTCATTGTCTGTTTCATTGTCGTATGTATAGAAGGACGGCAATGTTTTGTAGTTGAGGGCGTTCACTCTAGTTTGTACTTCTACTAGGCTACGGATTTTGAAATTATTGACACGTATGGCCTACTATTAATTAACAGGGTATCTTGTTTTGAGATACATGCAATTTAATGTAACAAAGTTTTGAGTTTCGATGTAATGGAAAACTCATTATCTTCACCATTTTAATAATAAAAGTAACATATTAGAGGTGAAATGTGCTTTGTAAAACTTAGAAAATAACTAATTTTATTAGTTTGCAATTAATTTGTAAGCCAAATATAAGAAAAGTTTAACCTGTTATAATTTGTACGATTTTAACACTCATATCTTTCGATATTCATATACCCTTTTTTACATTTTACATCAGTCATTTTTAGATTTCTTTTAAAGGGAAACAAATCGTGCTATCATAATCGCTTTAAAAACAGAATGAAATAAAAATAGCCCTAGAATATTTCTTTTACAAGAGGGTTGGAAGATAAAAGGGCTTGATACAAAGAAACCGTATATGAGAAATGTTTTAACTGAAGAATAGTGTAGATACAGGTAAGAAATGATTTGTGCGTATTTTATTTAAATTTTCAAGTACAATAAACAATTTTAGTGCAGCTATTGAATAGATATTAAAAATCATTTTATGTAATTAATTTCCAAGTTTATTTATTACATAAAATCTCCCGCAACTTAGAATACATTATCCATCAGTTGTTTAAAAAAATATTTTCTTTAAATCACTTGTGTCATTGTCATAATTGTTGATATACAGTGTGAGTCAAAAGTATGGATACACCCTGTTAAATTTTAAATGGATAAAGATAGAAAAATGAAACTTTGAACACCTTTCTAGGAAATAAAAGTGAACTTTTTAGTCACTATTACAACTTTGCCCATTTCCCCAAAATGGAATTTTTGGGGGGCAGCTCAAAATTTTTAAATATAAAGACCCATTAAGTGACGCCTCATTTTAAAATCCTTGATTAAAGAAGAAGAACAGTGAAAACCAGAGCTTTCTATCTCAACCCAGTACAAAATGGCAGCTCATTTAAATTAAGTAAAACTTTATTGACGTTAGATATAATAGTGTTATCAGGTACAAGGGAATTGAAACAAAAATAATTTAATTTAAAAACTTTCAAACATTAAACCATTTTTGACGTATATATACTATAACTATTCAACACACTTTTTTAAAGTGTTTATACATTTATAATAATTAAATACGTCATACAGAATCAATATACTATTAATATAATCAAATTAAAAATGTAATCAATGTACGTAAATACTTTTAAATTATTCAAATACAGTCTATTCTCATTTAATAACAAATATTTTTTAACAAAATTTGTTCTAGATACAATAAATAAGCATCAAGTTATTCTGATACATCCAAATTTATAGCAACTTTATACAAGTTCTCTTTCAACCTCGAGGTAACAAAGCCTGTTGCTTTTCAGATGATACATAATGTCATGTACTTAAAAACCTTTGACATATTCTAGACTTTGAAGTATTATTTTTGTTGATGGGCGGTGAAATACTTTGTCTTGTTTTAGAATTTTCAACATGTTTCACACATTACAATCTTATAAAAAAAAAACATGCTGAAATAATTGTTAAAAAGCTCTATTCTCAAAAAAAACTCGTTTTAAGAAAGGTCCTTAATTTACTATATTTTATGAATATCTATGTTGGAAAACACTTTCATTATGAATTTAAGATGTGGAATAAATTATTGTGTGTAGTGAGAGTTTCGGCTACTACTTATTATTGAAGCTAAATAAAATTCAATCCAAAATCATTTTTCTAACACAATGTTGGGAGGAAAGGATTACTAGTAAACTATAAGTTGTTAAGACGAGAATTGCAAATTTCAGAAGTGAATTATTGTTAATAAAAAATGGTGACGTGTAAACTATTATGAGTATCAATTGATTTGTATATTTTTTTATTTACGTTGTTACCGGGTTTACGATTAAAGTCCATGATTCTAAATATAATATTATTTTTCTCAACATCTTCAAATTGTAAGGAATATTATGTTGTTGTTTTTTATTAGTTTTCGTGTGTTTATAGTAATATTTTTTTGGAATTAAAATTCAATATCTTAACAAATAATTAAGTTATCAGTAGGTAGTCATACTGTGGTTGGACGTGTATTGGCTGTCTGCTCTCAAGAACACTTGTCTGAACCGTTGTTTAGCAACTTTAACGTGTCTTTCGGGTTTTTTTATGATTTTCAAAAAACTATTATTCTTGTATAAACTAGATGCTTGTAAGTGTATTGATATCGTCACGCTTTGCTCAGTACACACATTAACAGGGTAAATATATATTTTTTTGTAGTTTTCGAGAGACTGATGTACTGAGCAAAAATTTAAATAGTGCTGAGCTAAGTGAAAGAAAACACATTCATTGGTAACTGAATACAATAAAAGTGTGTCTAGTCTAGACAATGATGTATTAACAAATAATGACAATGACGTTTTAACGATGTTATCCCAAATATACAAAATTTTGGATTGTTTGGATGCCATAGATAATAAAGTGAATGATTTAGAGAAGCCTTTAAAATTTAATCTGAACAATATGACGTCTTATTGAATGACTTTAAGTGGATTTAAGGAATAAAACATGTGTTTGAAATATATGTTGAGGTCTTAAAAGTAAATTCTCTGGAGTGATCTATTCAATTTGTAAACTAGATTCAATGTACTTGAGCTATTTGAGAGGGCTGTTACCTTGAAAAACCTTGGTCTAGAGAGGCTGACAGGAGAAGACATGGGGGAAATAATACCTTCTGTGGGCGCTCAGACTATCTTTCCGAAGAGAAGTCATTCCTTCTAGGGTGATTGTGCAAATTGTGAATAAAAAACGTGACATTTGTGGCTAGTGAAAGCAAGTAAACGCAATGGTTTACTTTCAAGGGTCATACATTGAATAAACAATATTTTATGAGAACTTAACAGCACATTTTATTGTTTACTTAAAGAGGTATAAAAATTTGCAATACCAGAGTATTAGGTTTCGTATGGGTGAAATAAATTAAAATATTGTGAAAAAATCCGAACCTTCTATCTTTTAAAATGGTGATCTGACCTTTTTTAATAATTATTATTCATTTTCAGTATATTATAAAAGGCATTTTCCAATTCTAAAAGCAAACATTTCATGAATTTGTGTTCATTTTTTGATTAAAAATTACTAAATAAGTATTGAATATAATAAATAGTAATTGTGGAAGCCGGTGATGCTCTGTTTTATCGCTGTGGTTAACAAAACTTACTGATAAAAATATTTTTATTTATAACTTGTATTCCATTTCCGTTGCTTTATTTCAAAGTTATTATATGAATGTTTATCAGTTTTGTTTTATATTATTAATTTAAGCTACATGTATGTGTATGTCTTATTACTTTAAGTTGGTGCCCATAAGGAAAAATAATTGTTGAAAGCATTAAGATAATTGTTTCGTTTTTTAATGTTTCTATTTAGTTTTAGCTGAGGTGGCATATATATATTAGGGCTTTGGCTTCAAATTGTGAAATTAATAATTACAAAATACTCACCGCTGTAATTTAAAAATCGTCCATCAATCAAACTAACCGCTTTTCAGATGGAGTTTGATAATATCTTTTTAAATCACATTATTCCAGTAAATTTCTACCTAATTTGTATTTATCAACATTAGATGTATTTAACCACTTGATAAGTATATGATTTTTAAATTTTACAGATAAATCGAAAAGATATGTGGTAAAAATTCATATTTTGAAATCGCGTTAAAAAATGGTTGTATATCAAACACCTCGACACTCCATTATTTATTTAACGTCAGCACAACAATTTTCTTTCCTCTGGCTGACAGCTGCTGCTTAATGGATCATAAGTGTCTATGAAAAGAAAAACATTTCTTTCCATAATCTCAATTCTTTAAGTTTATTGTGACGAGATTCAGTTTTATTACTAAGCTTATTACGAATTTCTTAAGTTAAATAATGCAACATCAGATGATCTTTCTTATTTTCTTAATATTATAATAAAAAAATTGATAATACAAATATTATTATAATTACATGAACAAAATATGAAAATATAAAATAAATATTTTAATGCTTAGAAGGTAAACAATATATATTCTAATAAGTCAATAAAATATTAATTGGAAAACTAAACAATATATAATGATGAAAGTAATGATAATTTAATAATATTATTGTGATGTTTAATATTAAAATTCTATATGGATTTAGGCGGTATTAAAGAATAAAACAAAGGGATATAAAAAAAGTCATCAAGCGACGATAACAACTATTAGGAGTTTTTTGTTTATATTCACAAATGTTTAATGAGCTATTATGTAATAGCATAAATTTTAATCAAACAGAATGTGTATATCTTATTATTCAAAACGATAATTTAGATTTAGGAACCGAATTGTAAGATTGTTACAATCGTTAATGCATTTGTTCATACATTCATATAATTTATAAATGCCTCTAATAGTAAAACATTAATCAAAATTTTCTTTATTCTCAATTCGATTTGGAAAAAAGTTTTATAACATGTAATTATCTCGCTACAGATCGGACAAGTGAATAATAAAAGCTACACAATATCGAGCCTGATTGATGGCGTTACGTTTTTCTATGTTGTCTACTACCTCGTAATGTGTCTTCATTAGTCTCACATAAATAAAAGTAAAAACTTTGAATAGAAGGCAAAAAAACAAAACAAAATATTCTACTCAATTTTTGGATCCAACCATACTATATCATCAATCATTGGACGATAGAAAATGTTTTCTTAAGGAAATGTATAAAATGTCACACACAATAAAAGTACATATATATTTAAATATCGGATTATTAATTACAAATTAACACGGTTGTAAGCATTCAATACTTATTTCAATAGATAAATTCTGGAAGAGGTTATGAATGTTTAATATAATTAATAGATTTCTTCAAATTCTCCTCCGGATATAATTAGATTACGGAACTTCCTAAAGTAGTTAAATTTATTTGTTTGACATATTTAATTACAATTAACCTTTTACAATATACGTAATTGTTAACTCTGAGATCAATTAAATGTCTTTCTGAAGTAAAAAAAGAAAAAAAAAATGAATACTAATCGTATATAAAAATAGCTAACTAAAATGTAGAATAATAAGAATGCAAACTATAAAATATATGCATATATACAATTTGAAAACCCTAAAGTAAGATGAAGGCTTCGGGCGACCGAATTACATTATAACTGCATAAAAACAAAAATCCATTGTATAAAAAAACTGAAATTAATTAGAAACATTATTTCTTAAAGAATAAACAACTCGTAGAAACAAATACCCACCACATACATTTATATTAAACAAACTATCTTCATTTAAATGGTCTCAACTTTGATAAAAGTTTCTACACACACACACAAACACACACACACACACACACACACACACACACACACACACACACACACACACACACACACACACACACTGCCGCGCTCCGCTCGGGGTCGTGGGTTCTTGCGCCTCTTTTTGCGCTACTTACCACTAACCACTCTGTCTTTACGACTTTAAGATTCTTTGTTCCCTTTTTGGAACACTATTTATCACGAACTCTTAAACTCGCTGTACGATCACCACCGACTGGGCGAACCACCTTTCTTCTCAGAGCAAGCGCGGGCAAGGCCAAGATGCTCACTTTTACTTTTTTGAATCAAAGATTTTGCAACTCTTGGCTCTAGTAAGTATGAGCTTGTCCTCATAAACTTACTAACTTTTAATTTACGCAAAATTCCCTGAATTTTATCTCAATGCTCCATTATTTGACTCTTTTTTAAGATTAACACTCTCTCTCTCCAAGGTCGTGCCTTTTGGGAGAAATCGGCTCTTAAGTTCTGATGATAACTTTTAAAATTTTCAAATTATATTACCAGAGCACATATATAAGATTTATGTTTAAACAAGGTTAATAACATATACAGAATGGATATATATTGAAAACACAACAAAATTTAGAAATGAATTATTTATATATTCTTTTCTCTTTAGCACAGAAAAATGTTAACTTTATAAACTTTTTTAATAACACCAAACAATTTGATTAAACAACAACACAACTATTTATTTATTTGACAAAATTTATCAATGTAATATTTTCTATATCTTAAACAAAATAAAAACGCTTGACTTTTCAGACAGAACCACAAACAGTTTTTCCTGTACTGAAAAAGTCGTATTTAAATTATTAATTATTTTCAACACCAAAGCAGAGGTTTAAAAAATGAATTTAATTTTTAATAATTCCCCTAATGACGTTATATTTGAAATGAAGTTAATATTTGCGAATTATTCCTTAAGTATAAGATACCTTCACACTTAATTAGAAGTTCTAGTTGGATTTGGAATTTGTTGTATAATTAGGCTGATGTTGATTTGATGTTTTCGATCCAGAGTCTGTAAGCTGCTATGTAGTTGAATGCTGGTCTCGAATTCTTCTAAGTTGCCTTGAAGTTCGATTAAAGTTGAAATTATTCTAAGTCCAGTTAAGTAGAGTGACAGTTGAATTTTCCTCTCAGCTCAGAGTCGGTTGCAGAAGAAACGTCCACTTCGCGTCGATTCCAAATCAAAATTGTCCTTCTTTCGAAAGACAAATTACGGTCTCCCTGTCAGTGGGAATTAATCCACTTTTCTGGAGCCAATTTTCCTCCCTTTTAGGGAAAAAGGTATTTTCTTCATATTATGTGTTTTCAGGCCCTTTTGGTCTGAAATATTTTCACTATATATTTTATTAGTCATATTTTTTGACTAATGAATAGTTTTCTTCCTTTATTATTAATTAAAACACCTTTTAATTAATAATTTATTGTATTTATTCTTCAACGTTATCTGTGATCCAAGTTGGCAATATGATGTTTTAAACTTTGGATTCCGGCTGAGGATGCGCACGCCACTTTTCATGTTTTTGCATGAAAATCTCTACTTTGTTCGTTTTTTCGTTCAACTCGCTATAACTTTCGAACGCTCGAACCGATTTTAAAGTTCCTTTCGGATTCTTCTTCCTATCCATCTTGTGGGTCTTGTGGAACTTGATTCATCGCTCTACTACGCTTCGTTCGCGAGTTATCGCCCTTTTCCCGAAATTTAATTTTTCTTCTTTCCAAATTTTGAGATAAGTCCTTTCTCAAAATTCTTTTGACGAAATCTTGTTCCTCTTCTACTACGACGAAAAACTATGTTTGTACTTTTCCCATAACTCGTTTGGTTTTTGAGTTATGCGTCCTTGAAGTCATAAAGTTTGCATCGTATGAGATTATGTTCATAAAAACCCCCCCCATTATATATTATTACTTCTGCTTTGATGTTTTACAATTTTATATACTAGATAGCTATAATTACCATGTTACTTTACCCCTTTAACGTTTAATTTAACCGCTTTTGGGCTTTGAAGTTTTACGTTTTGTAATTATTATATCTCCCTTATTTTATTCTCAAATTTGATTCTAAGTACATATTATTGTGCCCTATTGTGGTCTCTTCAATAGTACTTATTATTATTTTTTAAATAATCCCCCCTTCAACTTAAAAATTCCAAAAAACTCCCCAAGAATGACTTTCTAAGTCCATTTTCACCTGTTAATTATTATTAATTCATATTTCTTATTTATGATTATTATTAGTTCCCCTTTGAGTTATGACTCTACGTTTTTTGAATTTTGAATTTAAGTTTTTTCCAAATTTTAGGTTTTTGAGCCCCTATAAAAACTTGAATAACTTTTTTGTTTTAATTGCTTTTAAATTTATTCTTCGATATTATTTATCGGTTGATTCTACTGTACATTAATTTATTTTAATAATTTAGTATTTTAATAAAATAAGAAACAAGACAGAGCGACTGTACACGATCCAACATGCAGTGTTCAACACCTGTTGCCGTGACGTCATCGTCCCTCCTCGTCTCCCATCTACATGGCTTTATCGCGGGAATTTAAAATGTTTTAAATTGGCTTGAGACTTTTGGCTTTTCCCAAACCGTCTCAACACACACACACACACACACAACACACGCACACACACACACACACACACACACACACACACACACACACACACACACACACACACACACACACACACACACACACACACACACACACACACACACACACACACTGAAACGGTTTTGCCAAGAGTCAAAAGTTTCAAGTCAATTTAAAGCAGTTTAAATTCCCGCGATAAAACGATATAGATAGGGGGCGAGGAGGAATGATAACGTCACGCCAACAGGTGCTGAAGATTGCATGTTGGTACGTGAAATGTCACTTTGCCTCGTTTCTTATTCTATTAAAATACTAAATTATTAAAATACATAAATGTTCAGTAGAATCAACCGAAAAATAATATCGAAAAATAAATTTAGAATTATTTAAAACAAAAAAGTTATTCAAGTTTTTATAGGGGCTCAAAAACCTAAAATTTGGAAAAAACTTAAATTCAAAATTCAAAAAACGTAGAGTCATAACTCAAAGGGGAACTAACAATAATCATAAATAAAACATATGAATTAATAATAATAAACAGGTGAGAATGGACTTAGAAAGTCATTCTTTGGGAGTTTTTTGGAATTTTTGAGTTGAAGGGGGGATTAATTAAAAAATAATAATAAGTACTATTGAAGAGATTACAATAGGGCACAATAATATGTACTTAGATTCAAATTTGAAAATAAAATAAGGGAGATATAATAATTACAAAAAGTAAAACTTTAAAGCCCAAAAGCGGTTAAATTTGAAGTTAAAGGGGAGAAATAACATTGCAATTATAGATATCTATTATATAAAAGTGTAAAACATCAAAGCAGAAATGATAATATATAATGGGGGGGGGGTTATGAACAAAAAACTATACCACAAAAACTTTGGGACTTCAAGGACGTATATATCTAGAACCAAGCGAGCTACGTGAAAAGTACAAACAAAGTTTTTGGTCATAGTAGAAGAGGAACAAGATTTCGTCAAAAGAATTTTGAGAAAGGACTTATCTCAAAATTTGAAAAGAAGAAAAACCGAATTTCGGGAAAAGGGCGATAACTCGCGAACGAAGCACAGTAGAAAGATGAATCAAGTTCCACAAGACCCACAAGATGGAGAGGAAGAAGAATCCGAAAGGAACTTTAAAATCGGTTCGGGCGTTCGAAAGTTATAGCGAGTTGAACGAAAAAATGACAAAAGCTGAGATTTTCATGAAAAATCCTGTAAAGTGGCGCGCGCAGCCTCAGTAGGAATATGGAGTCTGAACCTCATAGTGCCAACTTGGATCACAGATAACACTAAATAATAAATACAATAAATTATTATTTAAAAGGTGTTTTAATTGAGAATAAAGGAAGAAAACTATTCATTAGTCAAAAAATATGACTAATAAAATATATAGTGTAAATATTTCAGACCAAAAGGGCCTGAAAACACGTAAAAAGAAGAAAATACCTTTCTCTGCAAAAGGGAGAAAAATTGGCTCCAGGTAGTGGAATAATTCCCATTAAAAGGGAGACCATAATTTATCCATCGAAAGACGGATACTTTTGTTTTGGAATCGACGCGAGGTAGACGTTTCTTTAGCAACAGACTCCGAGCTGAGAAGAAAATTCAACTGTCACTCTACTTAACTGGACTTAGAATAGTTTCTACTCCTATCGAACTTCAAGGCAACTTAGAAGAATTCGAGACCAGCATTCAACTACATAGCAGTTTACAGACTCTGGACCGAAAACATCATATCAACATCAGCCTAATTATACAACAAATTCCAAAACCAACTAGAACTTCTAATAAAGTGTGAAGGTATCATATAATTAAGGAATAATTCGCAAATATTAACTTCATTTAAAATATAACGTCATTAGGGGAATTATTAAAAATTTAATTCATTTTTATACTTCTGCTTTGGTGTTATAAATAATTAATAATTAAATACGACTTTTTCAGTACAGGAAAAACTGTTTGTGGTTCTGTCTGAAAAGTCTAGCGTTTTTTATTTTTGTTTAGAATATAGAGAATATTCCATTTGTAATTGTTGTCAAATATTTAAATCGTTGTGTTGTTGTTTAATCAACTTTCTTGTTATTAAAAAGTTTATGAATTCAATATTTTCACTGTGCTAAAAAGAAAAGAATATATAAATAATTCATTTCTAATTTTTGTTGTGTTTTCTATATATATCCATTCTGTATATGCTATTAACCTTGTTTAAATATAAATATTATATGTGTGCTCTGGTAATATAATTTGAAAATTTTAAAAGTTATCATCAGAACTTAAGAGCCGATTTCTCCCAAAAGGCACGACCTCAGAGAGAGAGTGTTACTTTAAAATAAAGAGTCTAATAATTGAGCATTGAGATAAAATTCAGGGAATTTTGCGTAAATTAAAAGTTAGTAAGTTTATGAGGACAAGCTCATACTTACTAGTGCCAAGTTTTGCAATATCTTTGATTGTATAAAAGGTAAAAGTGTGCATCTTGGCCTTGCCCGCGCTTGCTCTGAGCAGAAAGGTGGTTCGCCCTATCGGTGGTGATCGTACAGCGAGTTTAAGAGTTCGTGGTAAATAGCGTTCCAAAAAAGGGACGTAAGAGTCTTAAAATCGTAAAAGGGGTAGCGTGGTAAGTGGCGTTCCAGCGTCGGGTAAAAAGAACCCTAAGAGCGGAGCGTAGCGTGGCAACACACACACACACACACACACACACAAACAAACAAACAAACAAACACATGCGCGAGCGTGTTTGTTGAACCCTGTTTGTGCAACTCCTGATTTCAAAGTTATTTGATAATGATATGTTGTCGGCATTAATGATATTCTTTACCTGGACACTTATCATTATTAATTTGTAATGAAACTATGAAGATGATTCAAGAGTAAATAACTATAATCAATACACGTTATCAAGTCAAAGATATGTAACATTGAAAAAGTGAAAAACGCTAACATAGCCTAGTAGCCTAGGGCATTGTGGGAAAATAAAACTAAAACAAAAATAATAACCCGGGCATAAAGTAGGTCTGAGTAGTCAAAAACTGATTGACTTTATCATATTACGCTGTATCACAGAGGCTGTTGGACTTAATACTAAGATAAAATAACAAAATTATTCATCTTAATTCCTAAATTACCATAGTTTTTTTTTGTGGTAAAGCTACACTGTTTACATTAATTTTTTTAACACACATTGATATATGTAGGTATATGATCCAAACACTCATACATGCACAAATGCGCAACTTAATAATAAAAAATGAGATTGATTGTTAAATAAAATAATTAATTTTAAGCTCTAAAATAATGATTTTAAAGCAATTCTTGATGTCCTGTTTGTTCACATTGTTTACCACGACTACTGAAAAATTTGACAATTGTCGTTATTACGTTCATAGGTTATAAAATATAATGTTATGGGCCGGCATACAGGAAATATTTCTGTATATTCCAATTCAAATATGTGGCCTTTTTTTATATTCAACTATGCCTGGCCCATGTGAATAAAAATTATTGTCCCTTACTGGTATTCCCGCTTTTAGTATAAAACAACTTAGTTCTTTTTAAATGATGTGTGTATCTCGTCAATTTTATTATATTTTATATAAAACATTTATTGTTTTGTGTGTTTTATTTTATATATGTCTCAGATAAAAGCGGTTACTTGAATTGTTGTTATAACCACGTTTTCAAGCTCTACGCAATCTTTCGAACATGGTACAACTACCCTGATGTGTCCCATGTGGTCACAGCTTATTGAAACTTTTTCTTTGATTTATTGTCAGGGTACTTTACAAAGTGTTGTTCCCTAAGGATACAGTGACGTCATTTACATATACCTACTTGAAGAAGGAAAATCGCGAGTTCTAGGTTTTCTATATATTAACTTTTCAATAAAGTTATGCACTTAATTTGGACTGTATTGTAGACATTTAACACACACACTAGAGGTGATACAAAGCCTATTAATAAGCAAAGAAAAGGGAAAATTGGACTACGAGTTTCCTTATAGTTAGTATTTTTATTTCACAACAAGATATGTTATTTGCTTATATCGTTGTATTCAAATTTAGAAGGATCAACTTGGACTTGAATATATTACTTCCTATAAATGTTTAACGTATTATCATACATATTTGTATAAAAATGCTTTAACTTTTAAAGTTATAGGAATGATGATAAATAATTTCAAAACCAATAGAAATCAAAAACCTAACTTTTCCCAATGATAGATCTTAGAGGAGAATCTGTATCATATAATAGAAAACATAAGCTTTTTTAAATTAAAATTGAGTTTAGTCGATAAAATAAAGAAATTTGAACATACAAATCGTTCAAACCAATAAATAATAAAAGAAGTAAATCCCCACAAAAAGTTGATTTATAATTTTCTTGATAGGTCGACTGGCGCATGGTCATAAACGGTAAGGTGCAACGAACATAACCCTAATCGCAGAGAGTCTCTAGATAATATAACAACTTGGATCACTTAATGCGTCACTACAACGTGGGGTTGACCATCTCACTGGTTTTAGTTAGAAGCGTCCTTGGCATATCAGTTGTCAGCTGGTTCATACAAGGTTATTTAACTTAAACTTATTTTATACAACTTTCTAAAACATTCTCAGCGAAAATGGACCAATATGCTGTCTGTGAGTGATATTTGAAATCACCTTGGTTACTACTATAAATGCAGTAGTAGGTTATTTTTTTATTGTGCAGTTTTAATTGTCATGTATTTAGAAATAATGGCACATAAGTAAAACAATACTATGGTTTATTATATTATTAATGATAGTTATTATTATTTTATTTCTATTTTCAAAGGTGTTTTCAAGTAAATTGATAAACATTTTTTAAATTGTAGACATCTTTTGTGGTTGAAAAAATACTTAGCATTGAATAATAAATTAAACGTTTCTGACATTTGTTTCAAAATAAAATTCCCAAGTAAAACATAAGTCTATCTACAGAGATGTATGTTATCTAATAATGTTTAAGACCTAAAACAAATATTGAAACTCACTTTCAGAGCTGGATGGCATACCCGAAGAAAAAAGAATGTTCAAACACTAGGAAATATTTATATTTTCTTTTAGTGAGGTTTTCATTTACCATTTTGTGTAACATTTATTTGTATTACCTGTCTGTCTTCTTTAGAATCGTAATATATTATTTGATCAAAGTATACATTCACGTTGACGAGTTAAATTTACAAATTAAATTGATCTCTGGTTTAAAAATCGTTCTATTAGTATAGTACATCCTTGAAAACAATTGGGTTTAAAATTGTTTTTTAAACTTATTTTGTATCCATATCTACGTTTAGATTTATCCATCTTGACAATAAAACATACTAATTTTCCTAGTTTAAATAACCTATAATTTTGAACAAATGTAATTTTTTTCTGCATTTACTTTGCCTACCTTTGAGGCGTTTCAAAGTTCCTTCCCCAAATCTGCTTGCTGTCTTTATTGATCCTGTTCTAACAGACGCAATTAATTTCAGGCTGGTCAAAATATTTAAAATTTAGTAAAAAGTTTACAGTTTTATGAAAGTGTATTCAACAAGATTATTTACTTCTAAATTTCAGCCACACCCACACATACATACATACATACATTCACACAATTATTATTATTATTAAACAGCATTATAATATTGCGTTACTGCAAAATATCTCTGCTATGTGAAAGAAAATTACCATCATTATAGCAACCCAAAAAAATAAATAATGCAATCTCAAATACATTTATAGATATTGTTTTGTATCAATTCCTATTTTATTTCAGAGATTCATCCAAATATTTTTGTATTACTTCAAGATTATCTAATAAAATTGATTTTGGAATATTTCATTTAAACTGAAGTTTACTATTGAGTCATTGACTTTATTCGTTATGTGTATAACTCCCGTTACCAATGGCAGTTTTCTTAGTTGTTAAGAGAAACAATGCAATACAAAGAAATATGATTTTCATTTATGTATTTTAGGTTTTCTTTAAAATATAAGTGTTTTGATGACAATTGGCATTTGTTATAGCTGCATGCGTGCACTAAAGTTTGATAAACATCGAGAGAAAAAAAACAGTAGAAATTGCAAACATTTCTCTCATGCTAAGTTCCATATTGTCATAGAATAAGTTACGGTCTTTATTCTTCACAAGAGAAAATTATCGAAAATACTCTACTTGTAGTCTTACTTAATATAGGTCAGTACCATATATATATATATATATATATATATATATATATATATATATATATATATATATATATATATATATTAAGTAAATATATATATATATATTCTGATTAGTCACGCCCCCTCTCTTTACCCATGTTTTCAGTTTTCTTTCTATTAGTCTATCTTATACTCGTTTAAATTATTTCTGATTAGTTAGAAACATACATATAAAACATATATATATATATATATATATATATATATATATATATTTCATGGTATAGTTATAAAAATCATGTCAAATTTTAAAATAATGTTATCTTGAAGGAGATAAGAAATGAAATTAACTTATGTCAAAAACTATTTGTTTAAACTTATTTTGCAGTTTCACGATATATATTAGTATAGTCGTTTGCTTTGAGGTTTAATTATTCATTTTACATTGCACCCACATTTTCGCAAGATTTTGTATGTACAATAAGAAGAATATATTTATAATTAAACATGAAATAATACCCATATTTTGAAGTAAGCAACCAATTAGATTCTGATTATTAACAAACAATTAATTATTTTACTATTTATTGACCCTTTTTGATTCATCAATAAAATTATTTTATTTTAAAATATATTGAAATATAAATAGACGTCTCGTTTTTTTATCACCATCGTTTTCAGCTTTCTCTGAAAATAAATAAACTGACATTGCTCAACAGGGTGTGACAAGAAATCCACTCGGGACAGGGCAATTTATCGTCTAGAGGCGCACATAAAATATCATGAAACATTCTAACACGCAACTTCGATCTCATGATCTTTAGGTTACAATTTTCTTTAAGTTGTTCTCTGTTGATTTCTAAACTTAATTATTATATTTAAGGTTATAATAATAAAATAACTACTACTTTTATTTTAGAGTTTATTTTATTTTATTTATTTATTTATTATTTTTTTTTTTTTTAACAAATATGAAAAATCATTATTTTATTAGTAAAAAATCAACCGTAAAATTTAAGATATAATAGGCTTATATAAACATCATGTAATTATGTTTTGTTTGCACAAAAATTAGGTTTGATCGCCACTTATTTACCTGCTAAATAAAAATAGAAATTCTAATTTAAGAAGTAATGGAATTTTTAGGAAGCAACTCCGAAACTCGTTAAAAATGAAATAATAAAATAATGTTAAAATTGCAAATAATTGAACCCAAACTAATTACGTAGATCCAAGCAGATGTAATTATTATTATAATTTTGAAATACATGTTCTAACAATAATTTCAATTAAAATATGGAAAACCGAATCTTATATACAAATAAGTTAATAGTTTCGTAAATGTAAAAGAAAATACGTAAATTATATCCACCGCTCTCTTTGAAATTAGTTTTCAATTCAAAACAAACAAAACCAATGAAATATTTTAGCTTTTGGAAAAGTCGTTGTTTGGGTACTTCTTATAGTTGATTAAATCTTTTACAATATATAGTGTGCATTCTTCATCCATATCAATAAAATGAGTTTCCAATCATTAACGTATTCATACATTCTACGCATAATAGGGAATTCCTGTTATTACTTATAATTACAATATAGTATGCAGTTCCAATCTCATGTCGGTTCTCCAAAACGTACTAATGAGGTGGTTTTACAACACATAAAATATTTTTACTTTTTTAGTACTATTGTCAAAATACTCATTACATGGTGCAATATTTGTTTGGCTCTTTTTTGTATTTCATAAGTTATTTGTATTATTATTATTATCTTATGATCGTTGTGTTTTAAATATTGTATTAGTAATCTAATATTTTGTAATTATATGGACGATCAATGGATTTTTTTAAAACATTGTAATTGTCGTTCCTGAATATTTAGTAACATTTGATTGATTTTTATATTCTTTATTTTTGTTATTATTTTGTTTAGTGGATGTCATATTTTTAAAATATTAATATGTTTTTTAATACTGCAGTTAAGTAAGGGTTGTTGTATAGGTTTTAAACTAAAATAAGTACATTATAATTAATACGTTAATCGTGCTCTCCATAATATACGTTATCTCTAAAATGAAAGATATGGCTCCTTCTATGGTATAAATACATTTTGATATTCAAGTATTTTATTTAACCTTTGTGGTAAAAATATGTTTCAACTTATAAAGTCTGTACCGATATACTTTACATACATTGGTAATTATTATGTGATTGCATTCCAAAGCTGAAGCACATGGAAACTAATAATATGTGAACATTGTTAAGAGAAATATAAAATGAAAGTGTTCTCCAGTGTAATATAATTAAAAGATAAACAACACACGTGTTATCATTACTCGAGAGTTTAAACATAATTACAACAGCACTGTTCCCCTGGGTGATAAAAAGCAATGAATGAAACACACTCCTTGTTGTTTACATTAAAACGTTGCACTTTTAATTAACAATATAATTTTCAGTAATATGATGATGATATATTTCTTTACAAGATAATACAAATGTAAATACATAAACTAATGTTTTTCACTTACATTGTTAAGTAACTTCCTTCTTTTCCTTGTATTTGACGTACTTTCGGTTACAAACTACAATTTTTGATAGTGGCATTTGTGTTCATAGTAGGATGCGTTATCAATGTGTAAAAATACGAGTATACGAAAACTTAAATATGTTGCTAATATTTAAAAAATAAAAATGTAATAAATACAATATCGTTGAAAGTTATTTTATTTTTAAAATACTTTCACGTAAATTTGATTCTGTTATTAAGTTGCAGTCTAGATCGCATACATATTTTCGATCAAATTTAAACTCCAATATAGGATTCATTGTGCTGTTTAAAATAGGAAATGATATTCACATTGAATATAGATGAATTTATGTATCACTAATATTGTCGAGGACTGCTTGAATGACATATTTCACAACCATTATTAGCATTCAGTTAAGGGTAAGGATAACTGTACATACTTCAGATTTATTTATTCGCTTTTTTGTAGAGGTGAAGTTAGGATCACAAGGTCCTCTCTTCCACTTAACCTCATCAAAGTAAAACAAAATACATTTGTAAAACATTAATGAAATACGAAAATTTACATAGAAAAGAAAAAATTTAAATTGTTTAAATAATAACTAAACAAACTTGAAATATAACAGACAGGTTGGTGCTGCATACATAATCGACATTAAAACAGAATTAATATTATAAAATAATAGGGATAATAAAATGTATAAGAAAACAAGGGGTGTTAGTTCTACATAGAATGTTTGGAAACGACAAGTGTCCAAACACGAACATGATTTTATTTACACGAATTAGTTTTACATGTGTGGAAAAATTAATTTATATTTTATGAAAGCATTTAAATTTTATTTTTAATACAATTAAGAACGAAAGTTTTCCTCTCAAGTATAGTGATATTTGTTATGACTATAAACGCATTGCAAATGTCTGTTTTAAAAAATCTTTTCTCGCTTCTCATACAAAAACCATAATGTGTAATTTCGCAGAGACAATGTCGTCATGTATGCTTTTTACTATCAACACTATAATTAAAATTCCCACAACTATGATAACTCGTATATTTCTTTAAAGAGAGGAAAAAAAACACGCATTTAAAAATATGGTTCCCTCAAAACGGCCCATCAATTTCCCGCGAGTCTTCTTAACTCGTCTCACTTAGTCTTTAATCTTCCTGTGCGCGAATAATTCCCACTGTGTAATTAAGGGTTTGTATGTGTCCTACTTTATATTCTTAAGATATTTCGATATACAAATGAGATGTATCTCGAAACTTTTCATTTTCGACTTAAAAACAACATTTCTCTAACAATGGTATCCGTAGAAAAACTTCCTTCAAACGCACCTCAAACCCGATAGTTTTGGAAAGTATTAGGGAAATGGAAATGTGATAAAAGATCTAATGCTCATGTTAAAGGATAAATCTTCCAACTAATCTGAATCTTCCTTTTATAAGGATTTGCTCTTTTGATAAAAGTGATATTCATCTTATGTCGATAACTCTGGGGAGAGGGTCAGAAACCTTACGATTTAGAAAGTAGGACAGGATCTTCATCGGATTTTTGTTCTATGATTTTTGGGAAATATTATCAAAATAACGATCATGTAGAGGTATTTATTTATATTATTAAATATTTTGTACTTATACTGTCTCATTATAGAAAATTGTTAAGTAAAAACTGTTATAAATTTAATGTATGAGATAAAATATTATAATTCTTGTAAATTGTTTTAATATGTGTAGCCTATGCAATGCACTTCTGTAGCAAGAGAATAATTTAATTTGGAAACACTGGTATCATCAATCAAATCTGGACATAGAATGCGGCAACATCAGGCCCTCCATGTACTTTTGATTGAAAGCAATCCATCTTACTGATAAAACTACTTTTAACAGCCAGCCGTGTGATAAAATCAATAACAACCATGTGTTTTTATGTTTCAACTTAGCCACAGAACAACTATGTTTTCGGATAAACTCAATCAATTTTACATCTTTGTTTTATATATTGCTAAAAAAAGTAGTTGAGATATAAACATTGTGGTATATAAATTAATACATTTATATAAAATTATATAATTAATTTAAAAAAATAACAGACCGAAGAAGTCACCGTTGAAGGAAGAAACAGGAATATTAAAGAGTAAGTATTATAACGAAGTATATAATCAATATTTGGAATGGCGATAACCCAAAGTTAGAGTATTATATTACCTTGATTAATTCATCCATGACGTTGGAAAATGTAAAATTAGTTTCAATGCAAATCAATAACAATTGTACTGTAATGTAACATATAGCGATGATTAGTTTCATTTGAATACAAATTGTATATTGTCTATTACGCCGTATAAATTATTATTCTATTTTCTTTTAATAATATAAATATTTTGATCTATTTTTTTTTTTTTTTTTTGGTTTTTTTCATATATTCGGTCAATATGACAAATGTGTAAATGACTAATCACCTTGAAACATGTAAATAAAGTAACAGGCAACATGATTTCCATAATTACCACTTTAGATTATTTTTGGAAGGATGTGAAACTATAAAATACAATACCTTCCAACATTTAAAGTTATCAAGTATTCACCACATTGTTTTTCTTATTAAATCATTATTATGTCTTGTTTTAATATACAGAAGGTTTTCAATTATTTCACACCTGTGGGAAATACTGTTTATGTACCTTGCAGTTGTTCGAAATAAATTTGTATTCGCGACGGCGAAAGTACATTTTATCCCCCTTCCCCGCCCACACAACTTCTGAAATATAGTTTTATTAGACTGTATTTTCTTACATTATTTTGGGTTTATGTTTTTCTAATTTAACCAAAATGATATAAAAAACCACTTTTAAAACAGTTCTAATATCAGTTTTGTGCTTTTCTTTCACGTTTAAGTTCAGAACCAACATTTTAGGAAAATGGTGAATATTACGGTTCGTTTAGTAAATTATCAGGTACATTTGAAGTTAGAACATTTTTTTTTATTTAAAGTGGATAATTTGGAAATTATAAACGACTATCACAAAATTGTGAACAAATCTTTAAAACATTTGTGGAAAATTAGTGAAGGGATACATATATTAATAGAGACAGTGATTATGCATTTTTTTTTATTTGGAGATCAAAAATATATCTGTTTCTTGTAAGTACGAATAAGAAAAAAAAAATTCCTTGCAAATATATGGAACTGTTATTAGATTATATTTTTGACATTTAATATAATTAAATATTAATTCAACTACACAACATCTACTGTGAACGTTTGAAAAACATAACAACTTATTAAATTAAAACAAAATTAATAAACAGTATATACATTTTCCAAACACTTTTACATATACATATACAAATACATATACAGCAAACGAAACACTTTTCTGACACTCTGCAAACAAAACCAAACCCTAATAATTAAAAATTGTTGTAATATCTATACAATTGATAGATCTGAACAGAATAAAAAGATGAATAGATGAAATTATTGGGAAATCTTGTAAAGATTTAAGTTTTTTAAATAATTCAAAACGTAAAACAACCAAAATACCAAGCGTGGTGAAAATAGTTTTACCCGTTTCGGTTTAAGGGCACTACAGGTGGACGACGGTTTCGAAACTGATAGATGTAAAACTACTTTTCTGAACTTAAAAGATATCTAAACAGATATGCCGATTTAGAACTAAATATCGCTATTTACTTTCCCTACTATATGATAAAGTAAACAAAATACACACAAAAACAAAACCAATTATTATACTGATAAATAGCTTTATTATGCAATCAGAAGTAAAACATTTAAGTGGAAAAATATAGTTATATAACCCCTTTAGATTTACACACGTTGTATTTCTATGTTTACAGATTATGTACACCAATTAATTCAATGATCTAAGCATTCATAAAACAGATAAAAGAAAATATTTCATTTTATTAGAATATAGGGTTCTCTAAATAAAAGGAGTAACAAAAACCTGGGGTGTTGTTAATGGATGAAGAAATAAAATTATTAAGTTATGCTGGAAGTACGCTTTTGCTCTAATGAACTTTGTCACAATTTATGAAATTATAGATGAAGGGTCGCTAGAGAGGAAACCTGTAAAAAATAATCATGATTTATAATCTGATTCTACAGAAAATTTTACATTGCTACTCAAAGTAAATTAATAATTCGTTAGAAACTTTCCTTGTAAATTCAATAACACAGTGTTACTAATACATGTGTTTACCGTGTATATTAAAAGCTATTCAAAATGTATATGCCTTTCAGTTGAAAAAGATATTTCTTACAATTTGCCTGTTATTATTTCACTGAAGTCATATTTCTTTAGATTTTTAAAATATTCAATGATTAATAACACTATATTATCTGAGGTTTTACACTTAGAATTTAAAAATGCATATCCACCTAAATATACGGTACATAAAGTTGAATATAATTGATTTTATTAATTTTGTTTTAAATTTCACCAATTTTATCAAACTTTATCTCTTTATTTGTATTATTAAAGATTAGGAATCAACATGATCAAAGTAATCACTTTATAAATTAATTTAAAATAAATAATCATGTCTTTATAATCGAAAGATGCCGAAAATTGGTAAATCCTTCTTTAAAGGACATGTAAAAAGAACTATACCCTGAATTATGTGATATTCAATAAGTAAACGTACAGCTCATTAGTTCCCTGTTCAATGTTAAACAAAACTACAATTATAAATTATGAATAACAGTTTTTTACATGTTAGAAGTAAGTAAATGTATACCTATAAACCATATATTTCTCAGAATTTTACACCTCTGTTCTAAGTTATACTACAAAACATACCTTTTTCGTTAGTTTACTCGCCAATTGTGAAAATTTACAGTTCTAAAACATAAATTCGTTGGTAGTTTACCCGCCAACACTAACCAAAGTGAGATTAAACACACGCAGCTACACTGCTATAAAACCTACTTATTAATAACCCTCAATGGCTTACTCGTCAACAAAGTCCAAAGTTACAGCAAGTCAATATAAATTTAACAGTTGTTTTAATCGTCAATAGTATGTAACTTAATATTAATAATTCCTTAGACGTTAAGCCATAACTGCTCGAATAAATATTGGTTTGTAAATATACGTATATTGTAAATATTCCCTTCACCGTTCTATCGAAGTTTTACCTCGCTAGTGGTTAATAAAATTGCAAGGTAAAACCTTGACTGTAAATGTAGTTGACCCATTTCTGTTAAAATACAAAAATTTAAAAAAAATCAATATTCCTGCATGGCCAAAAAATAAACTTGTACAGTTTATTATAGAGTACGAAATACAAAACAAATAATGATTGCCTTTATCATGATTTTGGTGACTATATAAGACCTATTAAAACATAGTGGTTTATTACAAAAAGCAAACACAATATTTTCTGTCAGTCTCTCTTGAAGAAAGAATTTCATTTTTAGAATAATATATTAGTCTAACTAAGAACAAACATTAATTTTAAAACTCGGGCATTTGCAGAAGTTAGAAATTAATTTACGACACTTTAGACGCTGACAGTCCAACTTAGACTCTATATCACTGAGGAAGGCGAAATAACTTGGAACATCGAGGATAATTGTAACCATGCATGAAAAAAATATTATTGTTTATTAAATTCTTTATGTTTTTCCAAACATTTTTATATGTAACACATGTATATTTCATTTAAATATAAACATATAAAACATGTTTTATAAAAATACTAAGCAGTAAATTTTCCTGCATTTTACCATATATTAGTCACATACTACAGTTTGCTTCATTACATATATATATATATATATATATATATATATATATTCTATATATATATTCACATGTTTTTCTTTACAATTTATGTTTATAGTGTTGGATGCACTGTTACAGCTCATAGAGTAGCATAATAATATATAATAAAAATATCACTGCCTGTTTGGACGGAACGTGGCCACAGATCCCTAAACGGTTTATTTACTGTTACCAGTATGGACACCGGTAAAGTATTAGATGCTGTGTCCTTAAAAATATTGTACTTGTAGTGACAAGTAAAAAGGTATAGCTCAACATGAGCAGTTCTGTAGCAAAAATTATGAAGGGACCAGTGGCGGAATGGAGGTAACGCAGCAAAAGAAGTTTATAGGCGATCCAACAGTACAAAATATCTTGGAGACGGGGACAGCAATGCTTTTCAACAGTTGCAGATTTAAAACCTTATGAAAATGTAGAAATCAGTATTAGAATGTATTGGACACGTGCAAAAACGAATGGGGTCCAGATGCTGTCATTGATAGTTTACAAGTTTATTTTGGTATCGTTATTCGTGAAAATACAGATGATGTCAATAAAATGAAGACAGCGGCTTGGGTAACGTACTTCCATAAATTGTCCACTGACGACCGACCGCAACATGAATTGTGTCCAAAAGGCGAAACCTCTTGGTGTGGGTATCAAAGAGCACTACTTATCAGTGGTGAACATTATACGCACAAAAATAGTCTTCTAAAGGCGGTGATGAAACTCATAAAACCCATTTTTTAGAGATCTAACAGAAACCAACCTTTGAAAAATGTCTCCACAGCCGCACACAAAATTGTAATAAATCCATGAATAATGTTATTTGGACTAGAATACCAAAGAACAATTTTGTAAGCCTTCCTACTTTGAGAATAGGTGTGTGAGATGCCATAACTACCTACAACACTGGAGCTCTTGGCAAAGTTCAGGTTTTAGAGAAACTCTGTAAAGACGCTGGTAGAAACTGTGTAATAGGATTACAGATAGTAGACGCGAGACGGATTTTAGAGGCAAAAAGATCTAATAAAGTGCAAAATAAATCTAATAGAAGAGAGAAAAGAAATCAAAAACGAAAGATTGAAGACAATGAAGAAGAAAAGTGTGTTTCTTATAGTGAAAGGGAGTTTTAGTGTGGTTTGAAGTCTAATTGACTGTTTTTGCCTCTAACTAAAACTTTACTTTTTTTTAACTAAGTACACTTTTCTCCTAAACCGCTTGCACTATTTGTTTGAAAATTTTTCTGTCATACTAAGTATTATTACCAAAATGTAACCTATTTCTATTTTGTATCTATGGTAGTTACAGTTAATAAAAATTGATAAATATCAGAATTTTGTAGTTTTTTAGCACTTTATAAAATAAGTTGGAAAAACTTTTTTTTTAAGTTTTAGTAATTGTAATATGTTAACATCATAGATAAAGGTATGAAATGTATTTTTAAAACATTTCAGAATCGCGACATAGGGATTACGTGGTTACCTTAATATTGAAACACAAAAAGTCAATCGAATTTTTAGATTTCTAATTTCGATTCCAAAAATTTAAAGTTAGGATGCTACACATTTTATTTGTCTAAAGTCATAATAGTACTTGTCAGAAGATAGTAATACATTCTGTTTTAAATTTTATTTATATAATTTTGTTATTGAACAAAAATTCCTCTGTTTTTAAAAAAAAAACTTTTTATTTTTATACGACAAGTCAATATAAACTTTAACGTAGAATCAGATCTGTGAGTCACGGCAATAAGAGTCATTCTGGATTCATAGTAGTAATGAGGATATTGTAGTATTGTAACAAGATAGGTGATAGTCATTCTTAAAAATAATTAAGTACTGAATCACTGATTTGATTATATGGAAAATAAAGAACCCAGGTAGCTTAGAGGAATAAATCCTATCAAAGTCCTAAAAACTAATTAAACATTCATTTCAAATCTAAAAATTATTTAAGAATTGTTAATTTTTAGTTATATTATTTCTTTTAACTTATTCCACAACCTGGTTCTTCAGGTTTATTATTGGGATTACTCCGGGTATTTTTTTTATAACTATGCCTGTTTTATTTACACTGTTTTTCCCCTCGAATATTTATTTGATACTTTGGTTGAAATTTACTGTCATTGTACCATGGAGTATGAACTCATCCTTTAGTCACTTGAAGTGCCCTTCTACAATAATATTCCATTGTATACCTTAGGTTTCTTCAGTTTACTCCATTGTATACGTCTTTTCTAATAAGTGATACAAATATACCACTTCCTGTTTGTGGTAGTTTCTACTGAAATAACTACATCATTCTAATACTAGGGTATTAGGTATGATTTTAATTTGTGCGAATCACAAATACAGGATCATCGAAAACGCTATAATAACTAAACGCCATTATAGTTTAGTTATTGTAGCTCATGTATCACTGAAGATGGCGATTTTGTCGGTGAAACGCGTTTGATTAAGTAAACGTAATTGTTGTGAGATCTTGTATTCGAGTGATTTTTTTCTATTGCTAACTTTAGGGCAATATGGTGGTGCCATCGTATTGAAAGTAAATTTCATTAATGTATCTATGCGCATTTATGTTCTGGAACAAATAATATTATGAATCATGAACACATAATGGTGGGTTAGGTAATACTAGGCATAAGACCATTTCTCAAAGGTACTTAACACGCCAAATATCAATTCCAAATATTAGCCTATAGCCTGCATCCATCTTGTCCGAATCTATTGCCTAAAACGATGCTAAAGATGGATACGCTGTAATTTTTCCACTAAATACTCTACTATAGATACGTAGATATTACGTGAGCAAAAATGTTTACAATCCTGTATCGCTCTGTACATTATTTATTTAAATGGATTCTTTAGACTAAAATATTTCACAGTTTTTAAAGAACAGTGAAAAAAACGCGTTTTTTCTCTTACCCTAATCCAATTATACTCTAAGTCTGGTCATTTAGTTGTCTAGAAAAGTTGCCTTTAAAATACTATAAATATGGCCAATACTTTTTGAATTTTAAACAATTCTAAATTTAAATTTCATCAACCGATTTGGTAAGAAATTCAGAATAAATCATTTTTCCTTTGATGACATTTAGATCTGAAAATGTTGCATTTAATTCCATAGATGTTTCCTAGATACCTTTGTTAATTTTTAAGGTTTTTTTTAAAATTTTAACTCACCTACGATAGAATCTGCTCAATATATGGGTGCTTTCAGGCCGATGAACAATAAGCATGGTGAGAAGAGTGTTTTATAAAAATGTTCTCCTTCGATCAATTGATTGGAAATAGATTACAGGATTAAATTGATTAGAGGATATCAGCCGTAAGTCGGTAACTTTTATTTGTAATACGATTTTTGAAATCTACTTTACTTTATGCAATGTTAAATTGTAGCTCGTAATATTTTGGGATATAAATATTAAAACTTTAATGGATTAATTTCAGATAAATGATCTATAATCTGGATTTATAATATCGGCAATATATAAATGTTGATTTGTTTTTGTAACAGGAGCCCATAATTTCGAGTTATTAAGGTTACCTATAATTTAAAATTCAGTCAAATTGTACGTAATAAATATTAATCAAATATTGGCACCATTTTGGCTCTAAGGAACCTGAAAGACTGTGGAAAAATCGACATTTGTCTCAAATTTATGGGTTTGAACTTAAACAAAGTATGTCAATTTAAAATCAATATCTATATTTATGGCATTGAAATATTTTCAATATTATAAGTATTTTTGTGGGAAAAAACCTTCTAAATATATCATCTTCTTGAATAACTTCATGTTAATTTTAGTTGATAAAAGAATAGGTGAAAAATACCATTTTATAAAACCTTTTTAGGTGTTTTTTCTTTCTTTTTTTTCAAATAAACTTGTTGGAAAAATTTCTCATCTCCGTTTTTGTAATAAACTGAATATCCTGAAAGTTATTTTTACCTATTTATTTATTGAAGAGTAAATTACCTAACTTTCAATTTATCAAAAGAAACAGATCTTTAAAGGAAAGAAGTAATCAGGCACAGAGAGAATTATTAAAGATTAGAGATATTAAATTATAAACTTGTCCTGGGAGAACGCTGACGTTCTAATGTACTTTGTCAGAAATAATGTAATTAACATTGTTGAAGAACTGCTGCCTAAAAATCCGTTAATAATAACAATTTCTTATTATAACATTTTACACTAAAGTTTGATAATCAAAGTAAATGAATAATTCATTAGAAACTTCTTTCGTAAAGTTTCACAAAAACACTACCTTTTGTAATTAATATAATGATGAAATTAACCAATTTACATACCTTGGAGACAGAAAACTAAGTTATATTTGAAGTTCTTAAATGTCTGTTTGTAACAATCTTTTTATCACTCTCCTTATATTTTAAAGTTTAGTATTTTCTAATGTTAATATACAGTAAACATGTCTCACAATTTGTAAATTTGTCTCGGCTTTAATCCTTGTAAGGACCCATAATACGGTTGATAACTTCGGTGTCTTTTACTTTAAACAAAATGTATAAGAAAGACTAGTCTTCATTAGCCAACTATAACCATGATAGTCGTGTTTCTTAAAATTAGCTCAATCATTTTCAATTCAAATTTAATGGTATTTTAAAGATTAGCTACCACAACAATAAAACAAATTTTAAAGAAGAAGAAACAACAATTTGATTTGAACTTTGGTTAACTCACACTATTACAAAACAAAAGAGTTATATAAAAACATAATTTGTTTTTTAAATCACTTTTTATTATTGTACTCTACATTTGAGATTAAAGAAGAATATAAACTGCTTCTTTAAACCATTATAATTAATCTATAAAATAACTCAATATTGATTACATATGTTTTATTTGCCTGCATATTTGTGGTACAACGGTATCGGGAATAACAGATATAAAACAATTTGAAAATAACTGATCGTTGTTTAATCATCACCACTTTTACCGTAGAATAGTGTATGAATGATTATATTTTAAATTAGATGTGAGGAAGACACTAGAGTTTGAATGACACTAAGAGTCCCTTCCAGATAAATGTATACTACGAAAATTTATTTAAGTTTTATAGTTTGTGTAAATGTAAGAACTAACATTTACTCTCTAACAGTTACTTAATTTGATTAAATAAATTTGGTTGAGTACTTTGGTTAAAAGTTATATATTTACTGAAAACAATTTTAGAGTTCCAATCAAGAACTGTTCTGAATCGGCTTCAGGTTCGCTTTCGGAAGACCAACTTTTGTTCGAAATTTTGATTTCACTGACAACAATTCTCTGCTTTTCCAACACTCTTTGCGTCAATTTTATTGTTTACTACTTGGCCTCTGATTTTTTATTTAAAATGATATTATTATTTGATTCTATATGTTGACCCCTATCTCAAAGTCTTACCGCCTTAGAACGGTTCTCGGAACAAAATTAATAAATGTTAATTGATTTTTAAATGGCAATCTAGACCTGAGCACTTGTTCTATATTACTTTGATCCGAAAGATTTAATTTCATATTTAAGATATTATTCTTTTTACTATTATATCTTGATTTGATATATTTACCTCTTCTCAATGACAGCTGTTATGACAGGCAACAGAAAATATCTTTTTAACACCTTGACAAATTCTTAATTTATTTCACTTACATTATTCCAATGTTTCCTATCATATATTACCATTTTCTTCTTATTTCTAAACAAAATTATACCATCAATTATCCTTAATATTTCCTTCAATGCTATATGTAGTATTCCCAATCAGTTTTAGTGAATTTAAGCTTACAAAAGTTTAAAACGAGATGAGTAATTTCAGTTTCATTTAATTTTTTTTTTCTTATATTATTGAAGAAGGAATCCACGGACATTCCCTAGTTTTTTCCAAGATATTCTATTTTCTTGATAGAAACGAAAGAAGCAATGAGATTTTAAGACGCTTTCAAAATATATTAAACATTTTATGAATACAAAATTTACAAAATCTGAGCTTCTTTAGACCTTGGTTTATTTGACTGTCTCGGGAAGAGCGTTGATCCCTTGGTGGGTGATGGTTTTGTAAAAAGGGTTTTTTTTTAAATTCATCCAAGGTTTTGCAAGAAAATTAGTGTCTTTCAAAAATTAGGCAGAAGAAAGTTTTCTCCTAGTTTATTGTTGAACACTGATTTAATTAGTTATTGTTTATAACTTTTTTTTTTTTTTTTTCGTTGGCCGACTTATAAACGTCGTCAACTTGGCCGGCGGGTGGATTTTCTGCTCTTTGAATTTGGTTATTTTATGTCCGAAATTAAATTGAAGTACAAAAAATGTCTTTGTTAAAATTTGGCAAAATATGTTTTCACTAAAATGTTTTAGTAAAACTGATCTGAGACTTTAATTCGCTGAATTTATACAATTTATTGAATTGTCATTTGTCCCTTTATCTAGTTTAGGTGTCTCACAATTTACTTTCAAAGATATAATGAATTGTATATCTCACATTGATCTCTCACTTTTCACACCTTGTATTTTTTTATTTTCACTGATAAAGTTAAATGAAAAGCTCAAAAACCCCATAAAAACTTAATTCTAATACCTAAAGTGACATTGGATTGGTTTCTTCATACCTAGATGAAAAATCTGATATCAAAGATAACCAAAAATTTAAGATAATTTTAAGGCTTGGCTTTCAATTAGATAACGTTGTATGCATAGTTGACCTAAATAGATGATTATCAATAACATATTATAAAATATTTATTTCAAAAAAATTTAAAGTTCCGTAAATATTTATCTTTTTAAGTATCCTAGTTCTAATTTATTATTTTATTTGTGCTTAGCCTCCGCATATTAAAAACCAAGTTAACAGGGGGGTTTTTTTTAACAAATTATCTGATACGTGTTATATTTTACAAAGCGAAGATTCTTATTTAATATCGAACTTTTGTATATCCGTTCACCAAATATAAACAAATTATGGGTAACCAAAAATTCAATGTTTATTATTAATGTCTGATTTTGAAGAAAACCAAAATTATGTCTTAAATAGTTGTGTTTTGAGGTCTCTGAGAATAAAATTTTAGACGATTCAAATAATTTTTTAATACGATTTTTAAATTCTCTGCTAATATACCAGGGACTTCGAGGGTATGAACATTTGTTTTGGCACAACCAATTTTTTTATTACCCATTTTACATGTTAATTATATTTTCCATAGAAATGTTCATTAACTGATGAAATAGAGAAAATTTGTCATTTTAAAAAGCTGAAATGGATTTTGACCTGATTTTTAGTTGGGCAATTATAAAAACATAACATGATAGAATCAAGCATTTTATAAGGAATAATTCTGTTGAATTCTTAATTTATTACAGTAGTAAAAAACTATTTTTTAAATCATTTTAATAATAGGTTGCCTATCAATATTATTAATTACACCCTTAAAATGCATTTATTACACCGGTTTATTCTTAAAGACATTTAGTTTCATTAATAGTCATTAACCTAGTTATTACTTATAATTAAAAATGAAATAGCAAGTTATGTACTTTATTTTTATCGATTAGAATACATTTTAAAACTCTTTGATCTGTAACACAATTTACCATTTCTCTAAAATGATGTCATGCTGAGAGTAGTCTTACTATCTGTGACTGCTTCAAAGCTTTAGAAAAAGGATACAATTCTTGTTGACAAGCCAAGTTCGTGATATCCCCAGGGGTTTCACTATTTATCTAGTCCCTTATTCACCGTATATGTGCATCTATTGAAAGAGTTGGTACAGGTAAAGCAATTACTACTGTCTTTGAATCGAAGAATAACGTATTATATTACTTTGCTTACTCTATGATATACAAGTCCTTAAAGGTAATGTGATTAACCGTGTCTGTTTCAGTGTTAGAAATTTATTGATGAAATTAATTTTGAAATGAAATATGTAGAACTTAGGTAATGAAATAAGTTTTATATCAACTTATTATTTATTATACATTATTATCACGCTTAAGATTAAAGCTATTAAATCTGATAAATTTTTAAAAGATAGATAAATTGAATAGTATCTTGAGATCTAATCAATGATTTTACAGCACGCGTTTACAATGTGTGTGATTTTATTTTTATATTAAAATTATTATTCAGTAAGATTGCAAGAACAATCTTGATTTTATTAAATTTAAGTTAACACGACAACTTTTAACTTTTTATTTGGTAAAAATAAATAATCGGTTTTCTACCTCAAACAAAGATGAATGTTTCAGCAACAAATCACTGCCTAGATGTTGAAGGAAATGTAATGCACTTAATGCTTGCCTTTCACATACAGGCCTGCTTGAAGTGTTCTTGTAGCACTGCTAAGAACATCTGTTACATCTGTCTGATACAAATCACGTTGTTACGCACATACCATCTTTATACTACTTATCAAGAACAGACATCTTGTGGTAGGTAAAATGTTTTCGTCCTCAATCATGTACTTTTTGCTTTTATTATATATCTTGTGTTTTTTTATGACACTATAAATTTTACGTCTATTTAAATTGTAATGTTAACTGTTACTGTATATTTTATTATAATTGTTCAGGTATTTTAAAGATAATTTTAGAAATAACCATATTCATTAAGGAAATATATATATATATATATATATATATATATATATTATTAAAATATTCAAAATTTTCGTTTATTTAAACATTACTTTCTCTATATTATTATTTTATTTTTTGATTACAACTTACTTGCAAAGAGCTGTGTGGACAACAGTATTATTATAGAAAAGTAATTCTTTGCGGAAGTGAACCATAATAAACACCTATTTTCGCGTGATTTATTAATAGCATCATTTGAGCATTAATAGAATTACAGTTGATGTTATATACATATATATATATATATATATATATATATATATATATATATATATATATATATAATCTATTATATTTAAAGAAGATGTTTTAAATGACTAGACGAGTTGTGTTTTGCATGTTTTATTCTGATAATTAGACCAATCACGTAGGAGTGTTGATATCTTATGGAAACGAATCCTTAAAGATTTCATTCTAAATCTTAATTTTTTTGAACATATTCCCTCATCACTAATTGGTAATTTTTTGGTGTAATTGGGTGCTCAACTATATGATGTACATTAAAAACATTTTTCGAATTTACGAATTGTTTTTCGATATCTTCAACAACTTCTTAACCAATAAAGAAAGTGAAACCTTTATTAAATTTCAGCTTCATGACAAAAACAATTCTGTTAAACCGATGGAATTTTTGTCAGATTTTTACAAAAAGTTGTTTTGAATCATGTACATCATGACAACCTTATAAACCACCATGTTTTGTTACGTGTGTTAAACATGAAAAGACAACCAAAAATAGAAAAATATATTGATAACTAAAAGAAATTTCATCATTTAAAAAAAAGTATAAAAAACCAAATATCCGATATGTCATGAATAAAGAGGTTAAATATTGGCAGACGTCATCATACGACTAAACTATGTGCACACATGAGTTTTGTAATCGCAGAACTACAAACTGCAAGTAAGTACTTAATAAAATACAATCCATACACGTAATAGAGCCCACATACATTATTGTAAATTAAGATATAATTATAATAATATTGGATTGAAATGTTTATTTAAGGTATATATATATATATATATACAAATATCCCGTTAAATATTTTTATTTATTAGGTTGAATTATTTTAAAAGCATGACCTAAGAAATGGTTTCTACTTCTTATATTTAAGGATGTTTATGGATCGAGAATGTATATATAATAATATCACCTGTCTAATATCACTTCTGTACTTGTCAATCATAAGGAACATCCTTCCTTATGTTCTACGTGTAATATATACACGTATATACAATTCTGTAATCGTAAATACACACACACACACACACACATATATATATTTATATATATATATGTATATATATATATATATATATATATATATATATATATATAATATTACTATATTTCTACAACTTTCTTATTTCTAGTAATCCGAACAAAGAATGAGTCATGATAACCAGTAAATTTTTAACTTAATTTTAGTATATTTATTGTTTAAATAATCATCTTATACTCGTACCTTGATATTACGTGGATATCTATTGAAGACTAGTTTATTCCTATTTTATTTTATTTCATGAATTAGAATAACTTAATCAGAATAAATACTATTATTCCTGCCCTCTAAAAAAAAAAAAATCATTTTTTGACCTAATGGTTTTGGATTGTCAAATGATTTAGTTTTTTGAATTTCGTTTCTGTTATTCCAAAAGAACATTCTTTTTACCTATAACACTTTGATAAATAAATGGTTATGTATTAGTAAATTGGTTTACCGTAGATAGAGAGATGTCTTCAAAAGTTATGACGAATTGGAAGTGAAATATACCAAAATTGATTACAAATTTCTATTCTCAATGAGGACACAAGACATAGGTTTAGTACACATAGATAAGGTTTACTTGTGTTTCGAGCTTTGACAATCAATCATGTTAGCGCACCTGTTATTGCTATAACGTCATTGATGATATATTGTGGCATCCAACAAAATAACTCGAGGTTCACAATTTATAAAGATAGAATATGTTGTCGTTTATAGGGCGGATAGTTCTTTCTAAAATACCGCAAAAGTATATGATTTATACTTCTATGTTACCTCAGTAGTTATTAAAACAAATACTTCAATAATAACCTAACAAACCTGTCTTTAACATTTATTTATTAGTTATTTTGTTTTTTAAGTTTGTAAATTAGTTTGGTTTATTATTTACTTACTTTACTTTAACAGTAAATAACTTATATACACGTAGAACGTAGTATTAAAAAACATATTGGCAAGTTCCCAAGATACAAAACTTGTACTTTGTATAACTTTTAACACATGAATATAAGACAACTCACAAACACTACCCATGTGGGAAATGTCTTCCTTTGTATGGGTTGTTGACAGAATAATTTAGTGAGCTCTCGCTTACACAGTGTTTGATTCGAGTTAGGTTTTCATATCACGTTTCAGATTGTAATCTAATTTTAAACTTGAACATCGTGATGATTCTGTAGGCATGCACTGTATTATACAGAATCTTGTAAGCCTATAACATCATCCTGGATCATGGTTATTTAATCTTGACATTTACGGGCCATAACATACGTGTACCTGTAGCATCTGATTAAATATCTTGATTTACTAATTGTTATTTCGCTAAGTCCTGTTTGTGTGTATCCTTCTAGGGTAAATTGAAAAGTTTCATTTCTTTATTTATGTCGGAATTGTTTGGTATGTTGTACTGAATATCGACCATACAAGGACGACAGTTCAAAATTTATTGAAAGAATTTAAAAAAAATAATAATAATTCTCTTGAACTCCAATTTAAAAAAAAGATATTTACTTACTGTAACACCTCAGCAGAGATAATGAAAATATAGAAGTTTTATGAACTCAAAACGGTCATGTACACCCTAGCGGAAATATAGGTATCATCGTAATTACATCAGGATAGAGTTATGACAATTCCTTACTATAGCTAAGTACATTTTAGTATTATTTTTAACAGAGACAAAAAATGCGATTAATGATAACTTGAGAAAAAACTGAAGGATGTAAAAACAATACGGCGAAAATTTGAACTTGGGGGTGAAGCTCAGTATAATGAAATAACGTCGGATGAGATTGAAGCTACCTGACTCAACACACATTTATGAATAATTCATAGAGCATAACATAACACAGGATAATGTCAACTATATGCACATAGTTCGTAGTATGAATACTGTTCTCAATACCTAAGTTTCTGAATTAAAAATTAAGTTTCCAAACTTCCATTTTATTTTACAAATTAGATTATATAAAAGAACGGCTTACACAAGATATTCCTAAGTATATAATAGACACATAGTAACTTGATAGCAAAACTATTAGCAACTGTTAAATATTACCAAATATATAAGTATCTTAAAACAACTATAGCAACATAGTGTATATATATATATATATATATATATATATATATATAAAATTATATATATACATATATATATATATATATATATATATATATATATAAATATACTTGCATACAATTATAATTTTGTTCAATCTGACAACAATTTTCTTTAGTTTCTCTTTAGTTCCGCTCCATCTTTAATCACAATTTCAATTATAAGAAAATATTAATTGAAAAATGCCGAATTATTATAAGACATCTTGTAAAGGGATTATTAAAATAGATAAGTAATCCAGTTGATATATTTATGTAATTTTATTACTAAAATATATATTCATATGTAATTTATATTATACAAAAGCCAAACATGAACACCGATACTGATATGTACACCTTTTAGAACAGATTGAAAATGTTCTTGCAAAGAGATTGTGGAAATTCAATATTACTACTTGGTCTTTGAGAAATGGGTTTTATATAAGTTTGAATTATTCTACTACTCATTGAATGCTTGATATTAGTTAAATATGAAGAGGATACAATATACCTAATGTTAAATAGCATACCCATTTATTAATTAAGAATATGTATAATATACAACATTAAATTCTCAAATTCTACTTAACCGTAGAACAAATAAAACATTTTCACATTTCAAAGTTATATCTATATACATCATGTATTTGTATTGGTGACACTAAACAAAAATTGGGTAGCGAAATTTCTATTCAAACATTTTAATTTTAAAAGGTAGTGTCTGAAACTTAGTGATAAATAATGTAAAATAAAAATTGACAAGTTATAATATATGAGAAACGTGTTATTATTCTTTGTCTGAATATTTCCAAAAAATAAGTAAGAACTGAAAAATAGTGTATTCAATTTATAGAATCACAATAATTGATTTATAAGAGTTAGTAAGACGTTGTTATTATTATTATTATTATTACTAGTACCTTTATGTATATTAGTAACGTTCTACTTTTAAATCGACCGCATTGCAAATGCAGAACATTAAACCTGTTTGTAATAATAAATAAAAAAAAATGATTGTAGAAATTTGTCTTCAGTCTTGGCAAACTATGTTAGGAATAAGTAAAGAAGTGTTATTTTAAATTGAATTTATTTAATTGTAAAGACAAGATTCTTATCACGTTTGCACTTCTAGCTCTCTCCTACTTTATTTCTTTCTATAAGTATATCTAGACTGCCAGTCGTATATATGCTTATAATACTTGTTTTATATAACTCTACGTCTTTATCACACTTGTTTCACATACTATACGAAACGTTAAATTGTCGATGGATAATATAAAATACTGTTGTTTATTAACAAAATTATGATTTTACAAGGAAATGAATAATGATATTGATAAGCCTACAGGTTTAACTCATGTAAGAACATTTAGTTTTACTTGGGTATTGTTTTTCTTTTCTTTTTTTTAATAGCCACTTTTATAATACTAACACAATTATTTGTTGATAATTATGTCTATTCTATAGGTTTTGGATAAATGTATGGGATGATGGATGATGATTTTACAATATTCTGAATAATAGAAGGAATCAATTATGGATGAACAGTAGGTTGATCGGTATGTCCTTTATTTTTGTATGGTTTATTGTTTATGAACACAAGATGGTATTGTTTAAAATAGTTATTTATTACGAATATATAATTAATGTGGTCACTTACTTGATTATTGCTATTTACTGTAACCAAATGTTTTTTGTTGAACTACGATTAATATAACTCTTCTTAAGTGTCTTTTAACTGAGGTGATAAACTTATGTCTCCTTTTGAATTATTGAATATAATATTAATTATTTTCAGTACCCTTGTTAAGGATTCGTAAAGTCTAATGTCCTCTCCAACATCAATAATCCAATAATCCTCCTCACCTTCATCTCCTTCCCTTGCCTGTAAAAACGTTTTTTATATTTCTGTTTCTTCCCTTTCTTTTGATATTATATATTTTCACTGCACTTTAATAACACATAGACTATTATATACACTAATTATTTTAATATTGAATGGGTGTCAATTTTGGTGGTTATAAATAGTTAGATTGATTAATGTAATGGGATATGAATAAAAATACCCTATGCAATAAAGGTTTGGTGTTCATTACTATTTTGGCGATGGTCAACGTTGATGAAGTGTTACACTGAAGTGATAGTTTATTTACAACCTGAATTATGGTATCATTATCATACTTCATATCCTTATAACATTGCTTTATATAACACCACACCTTTTCCATACTTATTTGACATTATTATCATAATTATTTCACATACGTTCACAACTTTATCACATTTTTTCATCACATGCCATCAAGTCTTTATCACGCTTGTTTCATATACCTTCACATCCTCATCAAACTTGTTTTAAATACAATACACTTATTTCACAAATATCTCTATCTTTATTAATCTTGTTTCATATAACTTTACATTAATATCACACTTGTTTTACATTCATTCAAAACTTTATCCAGAATGATTCACTTTTTTTTTTTAAACTTCACATCCTTATCACAATTATTTCACAAACTTCACATTTTAATAAAACTTGGTGAAATGGCAATCAATTTACAAATCTATTACGCATACTTTTTGTGTGTAACTAAATTATAAATCATTGCAATAATCTCACAATAGAGATGCTAAACGTTTTTATAAAAGCAGGAGCTGTATTCATTTCCCATTTTTAGACGTAGTATAGTCAACTGGTACTTGTTTAAGTATCACATAAGAGAGGATGCTAGTAAGATATATTCTACATGTAATTCAAGATTTGTGACCGGTTTATAACAATATTGGTCAGAAGAGAGCACAAAGACACGTCTTTGAGTTTATGGTCTTTAAAGATAAAGTGACAGATTTAATCGTGTGAATAGAGTAAATAAATAATGATATTAGAGCTGTAAAAATTCTAAAAAAATTTTTAAACAATTATTGTTTATAATTATAATTAAATATGTATCTAGACATGAGAGTGTTTGTGGATTATAACAGGAAATCTTTTGAGCTGTCATGTAAGTAATTGCAATATGTTTAGTTATGAAGAGTTTTTCCAACGAATAACCTACAAACAACAAAATATGGAGGTTAATACACTGAAGCGAGATATCGTGACTTTAGAGTTTCTATTACACGAAGTAATGAACTTTGCTAAAGAATCTATAGAAATAAGGAACTTTGATTGTAATTGACACAGTTTGACACTCAGTTCGGTCTTCTACATTTAATCAAAAACAAATATAGTTTCTAAAACTTTAAGAAAAATGAATTGTAATAATGATGGAAAAATAATAAATAACAAGAAATAAAAATAAATCATTTTACAATATATCCAATAATTAAAATAACTAACTTAACTACCCTATAAAATATCATAATACAATATACAGAAACATTCTATTTTTAAAGTTATTAATAAATGATGGATTTTTATTAATATTATTGTTTGTTCGTACATTTTGTCGGTCGGACTACATTGTTTCACGACCGTTAGTTGTTCTGTGACTGTGGTTGTGAACGGACATATTTTGGTTTGTATTTGTCAGCTGCTGTGTACTCCGTTCATGATCTCTTTTTACTTGTGGTTTCCTGATCACATGTGAGTTTCTTTTTAGTTTTTGACCGCTCAGGGTTTATCCTGTGTGTTTTTTTCATTAGGTTTAGTTTCTGAACATATGGCCTAAACATCTAGGCGTGTGTTCTGCGTGCATGTTTTAGTTTGTAAGTTAGGTACTTGATAACAGGAGTTGATTTCTTTCGAAAAGTCGTGTATTGTGTCTTATGTACATGTGGTGGCAAATGTCTGAACAAACAATAATATTAGTTAAGAAACATATCATATCGTAAACATTAATATAATACTTAAATATTATACATAATAAACCATGAAACAATCTTGTTTGTAAATCGCACTCTCAAATCACCAGGTAATTATTTAGGCATTCTAAAGCTTTTTTATACATGGCTTTTATATTACATCATATGTGAAGAGTTTATTATTTTTCGACAAAGAGTTCCAAAGTCTACTAGATATCGGTAAGTCATTTAACGTAAATTGATCACAATGTTTTTTAAGTTAAAAAAAATAAACGAAAACAATAATTTAGAGTATGTTTAATTTTGTTAGCTTGTTTCACAGTTTTTTTTTTTTGAAACTTAAAAATTGTCAAAAAGAAAATTTAACTTTTGCTATGAGTGACCGTATGGATTCTTCATTAAAACATTTGGGTCAATGATCTGCGTCTCGTTGATTCTATATCAGGAGCTGTATTGTTGCAACATAAATATTAAACGTATTTTAAAAAGAAAAAAAAGATTGCAGAAAAGTGTAAGATTGTCATATTTATGTTTCGCTATATTAGTCAAAATATTTCGAATATTTACATTCCTTCAAATTAAATAATAGAATTACATTTGAACACATGCGTTCTGTGTCACCTTTATTAAAAATTAAATCTTCACCTGAATAAGTGTACAAGTGATTGAAATATAACATTCTTTTATCTATCTACCAGTTTCTCAATATTTTTTTTGTTATATAACCCATTTTCATTAGTAATTCTATTATTGACATAGTCACTAAATGAATGATTTTGTTTTTGTTATATTGTTATTATAAATCTTATATATAGACTATCTTTTTACTGTAACAAAATACGAAACTTTTCTAAACAGTTTCAGATGTGATAGTGACAATTAAAATATAAACTTTTTGCTTATAAATGTGGAAGAAACATTTCCGTATAAATATCTCTTATTTTGTATAATAAATAAAGTATTGCACGTACAAATAATATGTTACAAATAATTATAGCCATTAAATTTGTGAGTATATTATCACTAGTATTAGTGGATTTTTACCTCGTCTAAAGGAAAATATATATCTTAATTCCACCGGTTCCCCTTATTGATTTTAGAACATTTACAACGTTTCAATAAAATTAGATAATACGACTACTGCAAGTATTCGTAACTTAATCGGCGTTACGCTGGTTACGAAGCTAAGTGAAAGTAAAAATTCACATTCCAATCTACCAAGTTAAAGTTTTATACGTATAAATCATTATGCCGGCATAAGAAATCTAGCTTCTTTTTTTGCTGTAATGTTATAATTTATATATAATCTCTTAGTAAATATATAAATTGAAACTGAAATTGTTTGTTAAAAATGTTAAAATAAAAGATTTTATAATTACGGCAAAAAATAAAAATAATATAAGTGAAGTTTATTGTATAGGGTTGTGTGTCTGTGATAATTTTTAATAAATAAATAAATTCCTTTATCTGACAACAGTTTATCATCCACGAAAGCATATCAAAATTCACCCTCGCACATGGATAACTCTTGATGTTCTTTCTACTTATATCTACATTTATTTTACACTGATAAGATCAATGTGATCGAGACAACAATAAATTTCCTGTATGAACTCCCTTAGCAGCGTAATGATCCTGATATTTCATTTGTGTTATATTACAGGATCAATATCCAAGTTCACAATGTTTAAAGGTTTTTTTTTGTTTCCTAGATTAATAAACAAGTGAAACAAGTTAAGAGCAGCGTAATTTTATTTCATTTATTTTAATTTAATTTTTAATCGTCTTACTAATTCATTAATTACTAGGAGAACCCTTCAAGACAGTTTTCCATTCCCAATCCTAAACGTTATTAATTTTTTTTAATGTAATTTTTAAACATAAGAAGGAATCATAATGGTAACATAGTATTTGTTACGCTCAGTAAAATAATAATAGAGGAAAAAATAAAGTAGGTGTTTGAAATTACGTTCTTTGAGACGTGTTACATAAATTTGTAACTGTAACAAATTTCGGGTCATAACGCTAATTAGTGTACTGAGAAAAGCCAAATTGATTAGTCCTTATTGTTACGTCAGAAATACAAATAATAAACTTTCATCAATTTTATACGCTACTAGCTTAATTTTTTTTTTGAAACAACCTCAATTTATTAACTAACAGTTTATTACATTTTAATGTGAAGTTTCCTACAAAATACGTGTTTTTATTTTGTTAACATACAAAACAGATTTTGATAAAATACGATGACAATTTCAGTTTATTTCTTAAAAGATAGTAACCTAATATAGCTAAACATAAAATCTGAGGTGGGTTATGCACCTGCAGCTTAACTAAAAAAAAGGTTAATTTTAATAATAGTATTTACCAATGCTATTAAAGTTGAAGTTATTCCAGAAAATGTATAAAATAAATAGGTTATTTTTTACTTATTACATAATGTTCTATACTATATATTAAAATTTTATCAGATAATGATTATCTTTTTAGTTGACAAACGTGAAGTAGAATATAATTATATTTTTAATTTCATCTGATAAGTGGTTTAAATTTAATGTAGCATTTAGACGACTTCTTTAAATCAATTTTACAACAATAATACAGCTTTTGATTTGAATACATTGTTGAATACATAAGCCGTTGCCTAACTTACAAAATAATCATTCCAAGAAGTTGTACAAATTAAAACTACGCCCGAAGCCGAGTCTACATTTCCCTTATTTTCGTGCATTAATCATTATCATAATATAGGTGATCGTTATAGTTTCCTTCAATATTAACTAAGTACCTGGTTGACCGAGCCTCAGTGTAGACAACAGTGATAAACTTTTAGCAGTATTTATTTACGTTCAAAAATTCCTACTATACATATCACAATCAAGTACATTTATTTAGTTTTCTATAGGCCCACATTTTTTTTTTTTTTTTTTTTTGAGAACGAAAGAAAAACGAATGTTATGAAAGAATATGGTATATTTCAATTATGTTTAACCTCAAAAACAATTTATGTTAGTCTATTTTAATTATATAACTGTTTCCAAATAACAACCAAAAGTCTTTACCGTAATGAAGTTAATATTTAAGGAATTATTATTCTCGCAAACACCTTACGATTGTACATGTTTACCAACTTATAAAACCATCACGACTTAATTATGTAGAGTTTGTATGGCAATATTCAATTTGTGGTTTGTTTATATCTAGTCATCAAACTAAAATAAACAACAATTTGTTAGATTTTTAAATGATACACTTTGCAGTTGGTAGTTAAAATTTGTTAATTAAAAAATAATGTAAAATGATTCTCTTAAATTTGGTGAAAAATTGATTTAAAATTAAACTTTTATTAACAAATGTATGAAAAAATACAGTACGGTAAAGGTATAAACATTCAAGCGCTCTTGCGGCTATTCCTAACACTCATCTAAGACTTGATCATAATATTTATATTGTCAAAGATACACATTGTTTTGTATGTTACTGTATATAGAACTACATTGAAGTTAATTATTAGAGCTGTTTCTTTTACCAGCACTGGAAAATCTTCCATCGGCTAGCCATGTATTTTAAATGAATTAGTTACATTTGTTTTCCCCCATTCAATACCCCTTAAATGAATTTTCCCAATATATTCTTTGTACCAGTAAATATATAAAAACGTAATTTCATCAAAATCGTAATTTCAATAAAACGACTTTGGTAGTTCAATAGTTTAATTATAAATAATTACTGACACCATAAGTTTCAACGTGCTGACAATTTATAATAAATAGAATATGATCACAAGGAATTTTATCTTTCGACTGCCAAATTGAAGAACACTTGAGATATTATGTATACTTTCTTATTATAACAGTATTAAGACGGAATTTCGTATCTGCAGATTCAGTTGGTCCTAACGGAATATATCTCTATATGCACACAGCAAGTGATTGATCATAAGAAATTGTGTCTACAAAGTGTCCATTGTATGTGTTTTACACACATTTTAAAAGTTTTTACTATTTTATTCAGTTGAACATTATTTACTACTTTTTGTATACAAAAACTTATAACTATTGATTAAATAGATTTTACAAATGTTCTGGAATATTAGTTTTTCTTCAAGATCAACGTAGAAATAACATAGTCATCAGAAGTAAGTTAAACGGAATTATATAAAAAGTCTAACTATGACAGTTAAAATAACGGCACAAAGATATATAGTATTAGAAATTTACATGTTTGGATACGTACAATTTATAAATGTATTGTAACATAAAATATTTAAATAAATTGATTTAATGTGTATGTTTATATTTATAAATAATTAAAATTATCACGAAATATGGAATATGAAATATGTATTCACACGCATTTTGGACTGTATAATTTAAGAATATGCAAGCCTAAATTTGGATTTTATATTACAATAATAAATAATTCTGTTTTTTGTGTTATTAATATTTTTAAACAAACAATTTAATTACATAACTAATATATAGTGCTATTAAACATAAAAAATGAAATACAATTAAAAAAAAATTAAATTAATGGTAGTACTATTAATATTTACAATTAAAATTAAACAACAAAAAATAATTGAACTAGAACAATCTTTATAAAAATACTTATTAATGCAGTTTTAAATTTACAAATACATTCAAATAATAAATAAAAAGTTTGAGGGTACTATGACAGCAGAAAACAATAAAATAAATCAATTTAATTTCAACAATGACAGGTTTCGAAGTACTACGTTTTATTGTCACGTGTCAAATCAAATGCATTTCACAACTGCAATTGAAATAATGTAATAATACTAACACATCAGCCGCTCATACGTATTTAATTTGACTTGACAGTTAATCGATCAAATTTTAAAAGACCCTTTATGTGAAAGAATCTGTTGGGAAACGATTAAAGTTATATAAATGGCATACGAACAAAAACGGAGCTTCTCTAACCTGGCAAGATTTATACGATATCGGGTAGGTCAGTGAATACCATACGAGATAATCCTACCTATAGCTCGTAGGAACGTAAATAATAACGTGGTGTAAGTATTATGTATATATTTTCAATATTAAGGCATATATAGTAATACTGATATAAAATTAATGCATGTATTAAATAGGCATGGTGAATATATTTGTTGATAAAAGGCAGTGATAATACTCACAATACTAAAAAAAAAGTTCACTTTCAATATATAGGCAACTCACTTGTTATAGGTGTTGTCTTTTAAATCATAGAACGGGCTCTTGTAAGTGGAACATTCTCTTTCAAAAGATATATTCATATATGACTATCGTATTATCGTATACTGAAGAAAATTTAGTTTTGGAGTTTATCTTGTCTCTCAAAATATATAACAACTTACTTATTGTATCTTCTCATTTTCGTTAAGAACTTCGCAATAACTTGATCGTAAAAAGTACACCAAACCTTAGCTATCCCACTCAAATCCCATCTTAGCTTCATTGTCACATGAAAAGAATTGTTTTGATTGGATTTTCTTGCTGATGATGTCGTCATTACAAACCGACCTCAGTTTTACTAAATATTCCTTATTTAACTTAAAATACTTATGTTTAAAAGTTATGTAATACAAAATAACTTGGATATATATAAAATTCTCTAAATCAAGTTCATGTCTTACTGGACAAATACCATTATTTTTTTTCCGACCATTCCAAACCGTACAATATTCAATGGCTACGAACTCATCCCGGTATTAACTCTATGTCAAACTCAAGTATTTTCCTTTGTTTCTTTCAGAATAGAAAGCTAACCAACTACTTTAAAATCGATTCTACCTGATTTTAAAAAACCCTTGAACAATCTCTAAACTTTCTTTTATATGATAAATTTAGCACATAGCCTGTCCATTCAGGTAGTCTGTAATTTTGTTTTTAGAATTTGTATATCGAAGATGGGTTTATTACAACTATTCTCTACCTATTATATCTTGAATTGGACTAACGAAGTGACACAATTGTCTCTCTCACCCTCTCATGGTTTGTACTTCATATTTACATATTGATGAGTTTCACAATATCTCACACGTGCTTTTTTTTATGAATTCAGATATTACAAGTTCTCTTCTTGTTGCCTCCTTTGATTTATCTTTCCTGTCGCAAAATACATCAGACAATGTGTTACATTACTTTTTAAACAAAATAATGATTTCCTCTGTTAATGGTCTATAACATATATTGTCCCTTATTTTGTCATTAGCCATTATTGTTGTATTAGTTAAAAACCTTAAAATTCTGCAGATTATATACTTCTTGGCTGAACTATTTTCATTTATTAAATTTAATAACAGACCACCATTCTTCTAAATATTTGAAATTTCAGATTTCTTACAAAACAGAAACATTATTTGAGTTTAGGTAACAAGCTACACTCAAGAGCCAACGTATTAAATGTATTAAATTAACTTTAAGCCTCACACTTGTGAGGTATAGACCCATCAGGATCACAGTTCTGGTAAAGGATGTCGAAAAATATTAACTATTTGTAAACAAATTTTAGATAATAATATCGAACAAGATATCCTACATATAATGTGCTTATGAATTATTTGAAATGTACTCTATACACTCTTTTAGTTGATAAGCTGAAAGATATATCCAATGCAAATTTGTGAGGCTAAAATTGAAAACATTATTTAGGGGCAATAAATATGAGGAAGGGGCCTGACCTATAACTCGAATAAAACACTTTAGTAGTGTCTGTATACTCCTTTTTGTACTTAATGATTACTTTTAAAAGAACAAGTTCAAAACGATATTGTTTCCTATACTCGATAATTATTGAAGATAGTCCAAGTAATAGATGACAACCTTTTCTTTAACAAGCGATGATTAAGTACCACGGTGTCATCGATATTCTATAGGGGAAAACATTGAGAATAGTGGATTGATATACATTACTCTTAGAAGTATAAAAAAAATCAAGTATAATTTTAGGACGCTTATCAAATCGTAACATGTGAACTGTAGATAAGAAAACATATAACATAGCTAGGGTAACGATGTATATTGGTTTTCTCTTTTTTAAATCTAAATCAAGGGAGAGGGTTTTGATAAAATAGTTTACGTATTTAGTATACGTTTGTGTAGATCAATATTTCAATACTTAAAATTTTTAGCAAAATGTAAACTTACACATTCATTGAAGAGCGTTAAAATGTGAGTAGATGGGGATGAAAAGACCAACAGTAGTCTACGTTTGTTGTTACATAATTAAATAATGTAGCTCTGTATTGTTCCCTTCCGAAAGAAATAGTTCAAAGGCCTATATTTTATTCAATATTGTTAAAATGTAGAACAACAAATGGGAGGCACAAGCGTGCATTCTCGGGTCGATAAAACAAGAAGCTAAGTGAATAGAATGGCTGTGCTAATGTATTGACATTTACGTCGGAAATAAAATATTTATTTATTTAAGTAGTTGATAAAAAACAGAGAGGGTGAGAGAGACAATTGTGTCACTTCGTTAGTCCAATTCAAGATATAATAGGTAGTGAATAGTTGTAATAAACCCATCTTCGATATACAAATTCTAAAAACAAAATTACAGACTACCTGAATGGACAGGCTATGTGCTAAATTTATCATATAAAAGAAAGTTTAGAGATTGTTCAAGGGTTTTTTAAAATCAGGTAGAATCGATTTTAAAGTAGTTGGTTAGCTTTCTATTCTGAAAGAAACAAAGGAAAATACTTGAGTTTGACATAGAGTTAATACCGGGATGAGTTCGTAGCCATTGAATATTGTACGGTTTGGAATGGTCGGAAAAAAAATAATGGTATTTGTCCAGTAAGACATGAACTTGATTTAGAGAATTTTATATATATCCAAGTTATTTTGTATTACATAACTTTTAAACATAAGTATTTTAAGTTAAATAAGGAATATTTAGTAAAACTGAGGTCGGTTTGTAATGACGACATCATCAGCAAGAAAATCCAATCAAAACAATTCTTTTCATGTGACAATGAAGCTAAGAAGGGATTTGAGTGGGATAGCTAAGGTTTGGTGTACTTTTTACGATCAAGTTATTGCGAAGTTCTTAACGAAAATGAGAAGATACAATAGGTAAGTTTTTATTATATATTTTGAGAGACAAGATAAACTCCAAAACAAAATTTTCTTCAGTATACGATAATACGATAGTCATATATGAATATATCTTTTGAAAGAGAATGTTCCACTTACAAGAGCCCGTTCTATGATTTAAAAGACAACACCTATAACAAGTGAGTTGCCTATATATTGAAAGTGAACTTTTTTTAGTATTGTGAGTATTATCACTGCCTTTTATCAACAAATATATTCACCATGCCTATTTAATACATGCATTAATTTTATATCAGTATTACTATATATGCCTTAATATTGAAAATATATACATAATACTTACACCACGTTATTATTTACGTTCCTACGAGCTATAGGTAGGATTATCTCGTATGGTATTCACCGACCTACCCGATATCGTATAAATCTTGCCAGGTTAGAGAAGCTCCGTTTTTGTTCGTATGCCATTTATATAACTTTAATCGTTTCCCAACAGATGCTTTCACATACAGGGTCTTTTAAAATTTGATCGATTAACTGTCAAGTCAAATTAAATACGTATGAGCGGCTGATGTGTTAGTATTATTACATTATTTCAATTGCAGTTGTGAAATGCATTTGATTTGACACGTGACAATAAAACGTAGTACTTCGAAACCTGTCATTGTTAAAATTAAATTGATTTATTTTATTGTTTTCTGCTGTCATAGTATCGTCTAACTTTTTATTTATTATTTGGATATATACAACTGCATTAATGATTAACAGTATTTTTATAAAGATTGTTCAAGTTCAATTAATTTTTGTTGTTTTATTTTAATTGTAAATATTAATAGTACTGCCATTAATTAAATTTAAAAAAAAAATGTATTTCATTTTGTATGTTTATTAGCACTATATATTAGTTATGTAATTAAATTGTTTGTTTAAAAATAATTAATAACACAAAAACAGAATTATTTATTTTTGTAATATAAAATCCAAATTTAGGCTTGCATATTCTTAAATTATACAGTCCAAAATGCGTGTGAATACATATTTCATATTCCATATTTCGTGATAATTTTAATTATTTATAAATATAAACATACACATTAAATCAATTTAATTAAATATTTTATGTTACAATACATTTATAAATTGTACGTATCCAAACATGTAAATTTCTAATACTATATATCTTTGTGCCGTTATTTTAACTGTCATAGTTAGGCTTTTTATATAATTCCGTTTAACTTACTTCTGATGACTATGTTATTTCTACGTTGATCTTGAAGAAAAACTAATTTTCCAAAACATTTGTAAAATCTATTTAATCAATAGTTATAAGTTTTTGTATACAAAAAGTAATAAATAATGTTCAACTGAATAAAATAGTAAAAACTTTAAATGTGTGTAAAACACATACAATGGACACTTTATAGACACAATTTCTTATGATCAATCACTTGCTGTGTGCATATAGAGATATATTCCGTTAGGACCAACTGAATGTGCAGATAAGAAATTCTGTCTTAATACTGTTATAATAAGAAAGTATACATAATATCTCAAGTGTTCTTCAATTTGGCAGTCGAAAGATAAAATTCCTTGTGATCATATTCTATTTATTAAAAATTGTCAGCACGTTGAAACATATGGTGTCGATAATTATTTATAACTACACTATTGAACAAGCAATGTCGTTTTATTGAAATTACGATTTTGATGAAATTAAGTTTTTATATATTTACTGGTACAAAGAATATATTGGAAAAATTCATTTAAGGGTTATTGGACGGGTTATTGTAACTAATTCATTTAAAATACATGGACAGCTGATGGAAGATTTTCAGTGCTGGTAAAAGAAACAGCTCTAATAATTACCTTCAATGTAGTTCTATATACATTAACATACAAAACAATTTGTATTTCTGACAATTTAGACTCATTTTTCACCAAATTTAAGAGAAACATTTTACAATATTTTTTTAATTAACAAATTTTAAATACCAACTGCAAAGTGTATCATTTAAAAATCTAACAAATTGTTGTTTATTTTAGTTTGATGACTAAATATAAACAAACCACAAATATTAAATATTGCCATACAAACTCTACATAATTAAGTTGTGATGGTTTTATAAGTTGGTAAACATATACAATCTTAAGGTGTTTGCGAGAATAATAATTCGTTAAATATTAACTAAACTTCCTTACGGTAAAGACTTTTGGTTGTTATTTGGAAACAGTTATATAATTAAAATAGACTAACATAAATTGTTTATGAGGTTAAACATAATTGAAAATACCATATTCTTTCATAACAGTCGTTTTTCTTTCGTTCTCAAAAAAATTAAAATAAATAAATAAAAAAATGTGTGCCTATACAAAACTAAATAAATGTAGGTATTTGATCGTGATATGTATAGTAGGAATTTTCGAACATAAATAAATACAGCTAAAAGTTTATCACTGTTGTCTACACTGAGGCTCGGTCAACCAGGTACTTAGTTATTATTGAAGGAAACTATAACGATCACCTATATTATGATAATGATTAATGCACGAAAAAAAAAGGGAAAAAAAGTGAAATATAGACTCAGCTTTGGGCGTAGTTTTAATTTGTACAACTTCTTGGAATGATTATTTTGTAAGTTTGGCAACGGCTAAGAAATCAACAATGTATTCAAATCAAAAGCTGTAGTATTGTTGTAAAATTGATTTAAAGAAGTCATCTAAATGCTACATTAAATTTAAACCACTTATCAGATGAAATTAAAAATATAATTATATTCTACTTCACGTTTGTCAACTAAAAAGATAATCATTATCTGATAAAATTTTAATATATAGTATAGAACATTATGTAATAAGTAAAAATAACCTATTTATTTTATACATTTTCTGGAATAACTTCAACTTTAATAGCATTGGTTAATTCTATTATTAAAACTAACCTTTTTTTAGTTAAGCTGCAGGTGCATAACCCACCTCAGATTTTATGTTTAGCTATATTAGGTTACTATCTTTTAAGAAATAAACTGAAATTGTCATCGTATTTTATCAAAATCTGTTTTGTATGTTAACAAAATAAAAACACGTATTTTGCAGGAAACTTCACATTAAAATGTAATAAACTGTTAGTTAATAAATTGAGGTTGTTTCAAAAAAAAATTAAGCAAGTAGCGTATAAAATTGATGAAAGTTTATTATTTGTATTTCTGACGTAACAATAAGGACTAATCAATTTGGCTTTTCTCAGTATGCTAACTAGCTTTATGACCCGAAATTTGTTACATTTACACATTTATGTAACACGTCTCAAAGAATGTAATTTCAAACACCTATTATTAAAGAATATAAATAGTTCTTGATTGTATGGACGTGATTACAATAATATGCAAATTAATATTCTAGATCGATCCATTGAACTATAAGTTTCAAGTGGTCAGATACTAAAGTTTCCGAATAAAAAATATAAAAATGAATAAAACATTTGAATCTTAACTCTTCTTTATGCTCACTGTCGAACAAGTCTACAAGGTATTACAGCCTCATATGTATAAATAATTGGTAACAAAGGCCCCTAATACAAACATTGCTTCCAATAGAAATAAATATTATCTTTCTATAAAAATATATTAAGATAGAAAAATATTGATAAATTCCGGGGATGTACGAGGTCATTTTTCTACATTTACAAAAGAAATTCGTGAACTGAAAACAAACTGTACCTCCCATTTAGATATTACTCAATTAACAATTCTATTTTCCGATATTGTTATTCTGTAACAAAAGGCAATAGGGCAGGATATTTGTAGTTTGTTTTATCTTTGTTACTAACAAAATTGCATTAAGACAAACTATATTTTAATGTTCTTTCCACAGCATTACTACCTAATACTCATTCCAAAATTACAAACATTAAAAATGTCTACTGACTTATTTATTCCTGCTGATATAATTCTATTCCCTTTTAGTAGTGTTTATTATAATGTAAACTTTAAAATGGTTTTTTACACCTAAACTATTACGAAAGTCTTTGAAATAAAAACAGGAATCATCATTCCCTGTTCTTGTAAAGAGTTAAACATTCCTCTTAGAACTTGTCATTAGATGTGCTAATTACTATTTTAAAGATCTCACTTGTAATCAACATGTCTAAGTAGGACAGTAGTTGGGATCTCCCGACTTAGTATATTTTTCATAATGAAAGTTTCAATCAGCCTCAGATTTATTTGAAACTTAAAAGTCTGTTAGGAGAAGAGAGCCTCTCTCAGTCCAGATTATGATAGGTCGGGTAACATTTGACAACGTTTATTATACTCGTCGGTATAATATAAATTCGAGAGAGCATCAATTCGTGAATATAAGGGAATTGACGTTGATGTCGAAGTTATCAATAATCACTCTCAAATTATTCGCCTGGAAACTTGAAATAAATGTTTTCTAGTAAGGATACATTTGTTAAATATATCGTTTTAAATTTATAAATTGAGTTATCTGTCAGTGTATACCTACACACACGCACACAAACGATTGGTTACAGTCTGAGATCAGCTTTATGAAAAGGTTGGAAAAAATAAATAGGTTGTATATAAATAATTAGAATGTACTAATATACACCTAAATTCATGATGATCTCCAAACACCGAAACGACAATGCCCGAATATTTATCAATGATCAGCAGTTGGAACGAGTGGAGCACACAATGTACCTGGGAACAATAATAAATGGAGAGTGGGACATGACACAAGAGATTAAGTCACGCATATCCAGAGCAACAGCTGCCTTCAATAAAATGAACAAAGTTTTCAAGAGCCATGATGTTACCATTGAAACAAAAATGAGACTTTTGAGGTGTTACGTATTTTCTATTTTTCTGTATGGAGCAGAGTCATGGACAGTAAACAAGAGCATGATAAAGGATTGAAGCTTTTGAACTATGGTTGTACCGGAGAATGCTCAAAATATCATGGACAGAGCATGTAACAAATGAAGAAGTTCTAAGACGGATGAAGAAATCCAGAGAGATTTTGGACACCATTAAGATCCGTAAGCTACAATACTTAGGACACATCATGAGAAATGAGTCCAGATACTCTCTGCTGCAGCTCATCATGCAGGGAAAAATAGATGGAAGGAGAGGACCAGGAAGACGAAGAATATCCTGGTTGCATAACCTTAGGGAATGGACCGGAAAAACATCTGTTGAACTTTTCCGAATTGCTGTCAACAGAGTCAAACTTACCCTGCTGGTCGCCAACGTCCGAAACGGATAGCGCACTATAAGAAGAATATACACCTGTGAAAATAACAAGAGTGCAATACTTAATTCAGAGTCACAACTAGCGCCTATGTAATTGTTACATCCTAGCTCACCTACGCCTCAGAAAGCCAAATCAACATTTTAGCCTGTGAAAGTACTTAACACTATCTTTTGAGATTCATTCATTCATTCATAAAATAATTATTTACCTCAATTTTCTCACAGAACAGAGATTATTACTGCTTAGTACTATTTCTATTAGTCCAGGAGAGAACTAAAACAGGGGAAACTAAAACTAGTTCCACTATTTCTCACACTTTCAATTTGTTTCCTTCAGGACAATGCTTGCCTTCACACTGTCCACTTTGGAGGTAGAAATGGTGTGGACACTTAAGAACTTCATCCACCATATTGTCCAGATTTCGCATTATCGATCTTTTATTTTTACGTCCTATTAAAATAATATATAGGAGGGTAACAACTCAACTATAATAAGAGGGTTAATGTATAATTCAACATGCAGTCACAACATGTATACTCTTCTTGAATTAGGAAACTTTTTCAGCCCAAGAATAAGTGTATTGCAATAGCATGTGACTGCATAGAAAAACAACAAGAAAATATATAATAACATAAATTTCATTACAAATTAGCTGATAAATTATTATTATTATTTTTATATAATAATTTCCAAACATACGTATTAAATTTCAAGCTATTGTTTTCTTAGCCGATAGGTAACCATACAATACATTGATATTGAAAATGTATTGCAGTTATTCAAATAATTGCTTAAAAACTTGAAGAATTTTAATATATGTTTCTATATTGGTGTTTCTGTCAGTTATAGTTTGGAAAGCTTCATAATTTTCTATCTCCATTTATAAATTTATTATTATTTAAGAAAATAAATTTGTAAAAATTTAAAATAATATTATTAATGATGATAAATAATCTCTTTTACGTAAAATATTCGAATTATTTAAAAAAAAAAATTAAATATATCATTTATAATAATACATTTATAATATAGATAGAAAATAATACTAATTCAAAATAGAAAGCTCTGTAAGAAATAAAACATTAAAGTTATGATTACGATTATTGCAAATCAAATTAATACTTGAGATTCATTTTAAATATAAAATGAACAAAATGATATTATGATTTCAACGGATAAAATGAAAATAAAAATACCTAAACTTTACAAACATTAACGTTATGATGACGACTATAACAAATAAAAAACTAACCAATAATTTTACAATAATGTAAAATAAATATAAATTATATGTATACATTTTTTTATAATTAGCAGGATATATTTAATAAAAGAGTTGACTACTTCATCACACTCGGTTGAATATTCTATCCCCTTTGTCGAATGTGTAACCGTATGAATTAACCCTATGAACAAGAGAAATCATATCCTTTAAACATTTTTCAATTGTACAACAAAATTTGTATAATATTTCCGACAATACACAATGTTTTGAAAAGTTTTCCATTAGAAATACTATATTACTATATTTACTAGTGTATGGATTGTTAAAACATATTATTGAGAAGAAACAGCAAGTAATGAGAATGAGGAAGTAATTGTGTACCATATTTTGAAACATCGTATAATAATATTATAGAAAAAAATAAAAATAAAAATAAACAATTAAAATATTACAATGATAATAGTTTACCCTAGTAATTTTAATTGTTTTTTTTTTTTTTAAATAAAATAGTAATAATTTATCTTGGATACAGTAACCATTCTGCTAACAACTATTTTTTTATTTTTTTTATATGAATGAAAAATTCCAGTCCCTGTCCCTATGAAGGATAATTATATCTTCTAAAATATTATCAGATAATTACATGTTATTTAAACATGCAACCCTAACCTACAAGAGGCCACTTTACCTCAGCATTCCTTTCCCCACGGCTGCAGAGGTAATATGACAATGTCATCCAGAGCAATTTTAAGATGCTTTGGAACCTTAAATCTTAGCTGGGACTAAAACATAATCAATTGTGTAGTCATAAAAGATCCATTTAGGTCTCAATGACAAGAGGCCGTACAGTCTCGGACCACAAATTGACTAACTAATTTAATATTAAAGTGACACCCCAGATATATATTAATGTAGCCGAGAGCAAACATTATTGGAGTTCAAAATTTAAGTTACAAAATAATATTTTACATATCTTTATTTATTACTTTTATAAATAACAATTTACGAATATTTTATCTTACAACTCAATATAACTTTAAAAAAGTACAACATTCAATCGATTACTTTTATTTTAATTCAACACCTATTTATACCAACGTAAAATTATAATCAGTCAACGTTTCATAAACCATTTATATATTGATAATATTAAAACATTCTATCACTATGGTAAAAGATGAATATCTTGCTACTAGCCAAATACCCATTTAATTATCACAATCTCTTCAAAATGTACCTGTGGAAGTTTTGTATTTATTAAATATACTCATAATAAGTTTAGGATGGTAAGTTCTTTTTTCCACCATCAATTGTTCAACAAAATTTAAAAAAACTTTTATAAACATTTCAAAAAACTTCTTATCTCCAAGTTTGTATAACCCCTAAACCGCATTTATTATTCTGAAATTTTATTACGCACACAATCAAATTGTAGTGAATCTATGATTTTCATTCACCTTGAGTTGGTATATCTCATTTTGTTGACCTGAATTGTATAACTTAAACAAAAGTTACTGAAGCATAATTGGTTAGTAATAATGTATAAAGCGTACTTGTTTAACTTGAACAATATACCGTAACTGCGGAAAGTGTACTTTTGATATTATTATATGTACCATGTGTCCTACAGTAATTGTGGTAAACTGCTGGGGTGTTGAACTTGACACTTGACAATGTTTTTTTTTTATTTTATTTTTTATCACGAATTTTTCCTGAAGGGCTTGAAGTGAAATTTCTTCTTTTAAATTCTAGTTAATGGTGCTCATAATCCCATTTATTTAAGTTATTAAATAGGTTTACCTCAAATATATATTCATTTAGGAATATATAAAGGTTTTTGTAGTGATATTTCATAATAACTATTCATCTGTGTAGCGTTTTAGTAACAAAGCCGGCTTCAACACTTCACATTTTTTGCATGACGTAAGTCTATAATAAGTTTCATCTTTCAAGGTTTAATAGAATCGAGTCGCAGTGGAGTTCCCAGTAGAAACTCGCTTTATTTTGATATCACGTTAACTATTCGAAAACCTACAAACTCCGGCGTATCTCGAATTTTTTGTATTGGAGGAATATCACCACAATCGACTTTCACTCCGCCATGTAAATATGTCCATCCTCCACATTATCACCATCCTTGATGTTTTTCAAAGCGATGTCTTCAAATTAAACCGTCTATATAAATTTATATTTCAGTTAATCTCTCACCTCTCAAGGTGGATTCAATTTATTTAAGTTTTTAGTTTTATTTTAGGTAATATTCCTAAAAGCATTGTATAACCAATTTAATAAATCTTTGTAATTCACTTTAAAGTCTATATTCGGTAATAATTATTGGGATATTTATGAATCCCAATAACTAATACTTAGAATACTTAACGAATGAATTAGTTTGGTTGTATTACAGTGAATAGATTACTAAAGAGATTTTATATGTATTTTAGTCAATAACTTACTAAAGAAAAACCCAGGTTGTTAATACAACGATTTATAGAACTAAACTATAAATCTTTTTATTTTTAAGCACAAGACTTCAGTTCAAATATAATGATAATGTGTAAAAGAAAAACAAAAAGAAAATTATATACATAAGGAATATTTATTTTTAATAATTAGTTAATTATTCTTGTTTTACTTTATGTCCAATTTATATGATGTGCATGCCGTTTATTGCCTATGAGTTTTTCATTAAACATAATACATTTGATTAAAATTTTTGTATTGCATTTATTAAGAAGAAATATTAACGTAAATATTATTTTTGTGTCATTAAATACTAATCAACTTTAAAAAAATAAGTAGTCATTCAAATGATTTAGACTTACAAATTGCTTTATAAGAGTTCGGAGTTGGTAAATTATGAAAAATGTATGAACCTAACTCTCTAACAGTACAATGGAACTTTTATTGGCGTTAAGCAAAACTTTCCTCATTTTCAACTTTTACAAGATTTAGCGATTTACTGTAATAGCTGAAGAGTTCACAAATCCTATTATCCTAATGGGAAAATGATATGAATTTTCTATTCATGAAATCATTGAATTCCATTTTCTTAATATTAATTCAGGTAGTTGATATAGTTCATACGAGACCTTCTAGTCAAAGAAATAAATAAAATATATTTTCGTAAATCTACGTACTTCTTGGAAATAACATATTAATAATAATATAAGTTGTAACGTCTCTATATTTTTCACCCCACTTCCTAATGAAATGACCATTGTATAAGAATATGTTCTTTAAATTATCACCTTGAACCTACAAATTATAAAACAGTATGTACAAATAATATAGGTAATAATTAAATCATTGGTTGTTGAATCCAATAACTCTCCGAGAGAAAGTGGAACTGCATGGGGTGAAAAAACGACTATACAAAGTTATTTTACGTAAATTTAGGATTCCATATTTTATTTTATTTTTAATCGTTCAATCCATATTGAAGGTTTTTATATTTTATTATATACAATTTACTTTCTGATTAGTCTATTTTCGCGTCTGTGTATGATATTTAGGTATTTATTACTTAATCTTTTAGATAATAAATTTTACAAATTCCTGTTTCATGTATATCTTTTTTTCTTCTAAATTTGCATTGCATATTGCTTTTGAAAGTCTGTAAATGTCATTTTAAATTTCAAAAATAAAGAAATAATAATGTCAAGACAGTATTTAATTTAACATATATAAAGTTTTTTAAAATGAATGCATTTGTAAAAATTATGTATAGAAGAAAAAGTGAATTCATTCAGATACAGCCGTTACAGGTACAGTTGCTAAACAAACTTGATCATCCTTAATTTCTGTCTCCTAGCAACAACTCACAGCTACGTGAAGGAAATTTTAAATTAGTAAAGTAAATTTTTCACCGTTGTTATGTTGACAAACGAAGTATTCCAGTTCTAGAATAGGTTGTTTGAACTCCGATTTAATATTCTCTATATATTTCTGAATAATAATTTTAAAATCGGAGATTAAATCTAATGAAATGGAGAATGGATAAGAGAATTTGTATTCAAAAAGTGTGTATAAAAAGTAATAGTATACAATCATTTTTGGGATAAAAAATGAATAGTTGTTAGTTATAGCCAAAACACTATAGTTAGAACAAACATTGGTTAAAATTCACCATACAAATATGACCAGTACCCTAATTTTTACAGTTAGCAAGATTTTTCAAAATATTTTTTCTTCGTGTTCTTCTACACAAAATAAGAAAAATGAATATCACTTTTCCGTTTTAATTTCTGTTCCTCAACTATGCTAAAACAAACATTTCTCTTTTGATTTAATACAACTTCTATATATTTTTCCATTGATAAATGAGCGTGTTCGTAAGGCCATTCACTGAATTGAAAGGTTTTGCCAACTTGCAATTAATATCCCTTATGTTATTGTTGTTTATATTAATTATAAGTGCTAAAAAGTAATAATCAATAGTTAGAGAGAGAGAGAGAGAGAGAGAGAGAGAGAGAGAGAGAGAGAGAGAGAGAGAGAGAGAGAGAGAGAGAGAGAGAGAGAGAGAGAGAGAGAGAGAGAGAGAGAGAGAGAGAGAGAGAGAGAGAGAGAGAGAGAGAGAGAATAAAAAATAAATATATTTCTAAATAAAAACAAAACACCTAATTACTAGATATTTTAACATAACGTAGACTATGCATCAATTTTATTCCTATCGTACAAATAAATATAACCATATATACATTATCAATGATGTGTTTTATTAAAACAACAAAATATTTTTAATCGATTTAACAATCATTACTAAAATAATAAAACTCTGTTGGCTAATTACGTTGGTGATTATGAAACTATTAATGTAACAATAATTTCTTTTCTTTTCAATGGAATATACATTAACTATGTGTTTAAGATTAGAGAGCAGAGAACACATAATATTTCAAAGATAATTGATACCACAAAATGACAATAAACCATTTCACAACACATACTAGAACAAAATGCAAATTTTGATCTATATTTTACTATATAAAAGCATTTATAAATTACCAGAAGGTGGAAGCAAACCAAACCTTAGATTAAGCCTATCAATTGGTTCAATCTAATACATTGGATTAAACAAGAAATAACAAATTTGTTTGTGCTTAATAATATTGTTGTAATTTGTAAAAAACATACTATTATTTTATTATGTTTATTTTCACAACTTGATAGGCGGTTCCATATATTATGTTTTATTATATAAAATCCTAAATTGTAATTCGTTTTTTAATATTAGTCATAATATGATCATCTGCTTTCATCATTCTGTTCTTTTCTTTTTTTTTTTCTATAAACTGAAGAATATAAATCAAAATTTCTTAAACTTTTATTTTGTTTCTAATTTTTTTCCAGTTTATATAATTATATATGGGAGGGTAATAGTATAGAAATGTTTAACTATTTTCTTACATTATGGTGGTTTTTAGTCAGCGGCTTATATTTACTACGTGTGCAAAATACATCCTGTAGTATTGGTTATATGTTATTTTTATAAGATTTTATTTCTTGATTAAAAGATAAATTTCATTGTTCAAAAGTCACCTAATTTTTCACTAAAAAAGGCGACCTATCTAAAAGTCCGCCTATCCGTTATATGGCCTAAGGTGTAAAGTTTAGTATTTTATATTCTACTATGTGTTGTGAAGAAGGTTTCACAATTTGAAAACGCTATTGCTATGGCGAGACCGGTAAGGAATGCAGCCTACAACTGACCTGGGTGTGACTTCAATTCAATACATTGCTCCTTTTTATAACAACTTTGTGGCGTCACTAATAAACCGTGTTTTTTTAATGTAACTTTTTGTATTATTTTACAATTATCTGCGTAATATAAATTCTTAAACGTTTTTTTGTCTCAAAAGAAACTATTTCTGTTGAAAATTCTATTGTAAAAGCAAGAAGATTTTTATCATTTGTGGCAGATTTTCCTGTCAAAATGTTTTTTTACACAGATGCATTGTACAATATTCTACGTTGAACAACAATAGACATTTATTACTGCAGTTATATTATTCACAAAGTGAACGACATTTTTTGACAACTACAAAATGACAGACAGAATGGTATATTGGAGCTGAGCAATTGCGCAAAACTAGGATAATTATACAGAACTGAGGACAAAAAGAGGTAAACACGGTTCGTAAGCACGCACGCGCTTGTGTGAATGAAATGTAAACACTGTTGATTGCAACCTCTATGACAGATTCACTTCTAAATATCCAAAGAGCATAATATAAAAGGGACTTAGTTGTTGAGCTTTGCATGCACAATGCCGGAGTAGTTTTAACATCCTTGATTAGTCTTAAATTTAATGGTTCTACTACAAATTGCTACATTGGTTTAATAAAGTTAACGTCTCCAAATTACTTCATTGAAACTTGTAATTTAAAATTGTATATAGTATGTATTGCAAAGATTTGTTTTTCAAGTTCATTACTATATTTACATATTGTATCAAAGAAAATGATATTCATGTATCTCACAGACATTATCTCGTAATCACACACATATTAGATATATATATTAGAAGTAACAGTTCCTTCAAGAATAATCATATAAGAGTAAATTAATTTCTGAATTTTTCAAGTTATTCCATATATTGTTTATTCATAAATATTTATTGGCACAAAGGATATCATAATGAATGTGTTTTAACTAAACAATGATGACTAAAATATGTTATTGTACAATACTCTTTTTATAGACATGATTATCATCAAATCTATACCTTTAACACTAAAGTTTCTAATATCTTGTCGTCCGACCCACTTTTACAGCTCGTTCATAACCAATTAGTCTTTAACGTAATTTTCTCGTAGAAATATGTTGTATTTTATATAATTAAGATATTTTAAATCTCACTCTCTCCTCTGAAATCTACGGTTATTATTACAGGAAACCTGTGACTTGGATGATTATCATTCAAAGTTTAAACATTACATTTTCAACTTAGACTCGATGTTCGTAATTATATAGAATTCTAAAAGTTCAGTTGAATTCCTTAATATTGGAATTGAGTTGTCATCTTAATTTTATTTCAAAGGAGGCAGAATGTATTCCTACTAATTTTATTATTATTTAGGTTAAATTTAAATGAATTTACTCAAAATATTTAATAATAAATTTAACAGTTTATTTCTTACAGTTACATTGAAATATTTCTAGCCATTTTAATATATAAAATTAAACATACAAATTAGTACACTGAGATTTATTGAGTGGATTACATTTCCACTATTAAAATAATTATACGACGATAGGTTGAGTGTGAGTTGGTTATGAAATATTAATTTACTGACTTAAGGTAAATAGATTTATTCACGTTTAAACGCATATTTAAACAAGTGATATCACGTTTATTTATCATTAGACATTGCATAAAATTATCACCAGATTGAAAATTACAGTTTATAGTTTGTTGTAGTTGGTCGCTTACGCCTCATAGTTTTTAAACTGCTTTTTTTAATTATTTCGAATATTTAATGTTCAACAAAAGTATTTTGACTTCAAGAACTAAATAAACGGGTCAATTTCTTTTAGACCAGCAATAAATGTGGGTTTTTATTGGAATTAAAGTATTAATCAATACACATTTCATTGTAGTACTGAAATTATAAATTATTGTAATAATTTGTGGTATAACTCAGTCACATTCAACTAATATATATATATATATATATATATATATATATATATATATATATATGCTCAGGTTAAAATTGCTTTGATAAAAGTTTCTTCATTAACATCTTTAAGTAGACATTTTGTAAATTATAGACGTCACTTTAAATATAGTTAATGTAAAAATACGTTGTTTCAAATAAAATAAGTAATAAGTGTATGTACAGTTATTTAACAAAATAACATAAAAATTTATTGTTCAAGGACATCTCCTTTTTGAAATTAAAAATGACACATGGAACAAATACTCAAATTTCAAAATGTAAAAGGAAAATAATATTCAATGTTCATTATATACATAGCATAAAATCTTAGTAGTATAATACTTTAAGCCGTTTATATCTTTGATTCACTGAAGTACTCAAATATGTCATAATTTACAAGTTACCTAAATTCAAGGTCACATACTTAAATGTATCAGAACCGTTTCATCAATTTAAATACGATCGATTTATCAAAAAGAAGCTACACTTGAAGTTGTTAATTCTAAAAGACTAGATAACCTAGTTATTTTAAATTAACATATATTCATAATTGAAGGTTAAAAATTGCCTTAATTCACGATAATCCCATTCTGCAAATATTGTCAAAATAAACTATGAGTCGTACTTCAAATTGAAAAACATGAAGTCTTAAAAATCATCCAGATGGAAAGTAATAATACCAATTTGTAGAAACGGCCCATGTGATTTATAATTTAATCGAATAGTTTAAGTAATGTCATAATTTATTTTAATAACAATAATAAAATTATTATTAACGTATGATAACTGAGCAAACTACGAATCAATGTGATATGTTGGAAGCGAAATGTAATTAATTATTTCAAAAGACATAACAAAACAATTTAATACCACAGCACTAAAATAATTATGTATTATTACTTTAACTTACCTAGTAGCCCTGTCGTAGTTCTTGAATACACATACATTATTTACGTTTATTTTTTCATTTTGTATAATAAACGATAGGTCATAAAAAAAGTAATAGAGTAATTTAAATAAGTTGTGTTCTTTGGAAATGTTATTAGTTACGTTAAGTTGTTTATTTAATTTTCTTCTATAATAACTATATTTTAAAATACATTTATTATTTTATAACAACCAAGATATTCAGATTTTGAAGTAACTTGATAGTGATATTGTTAAGAAAGTGAAAAGAAATGACCAAATTAAGACGAAATAATGCTTAAAAAATATACGACAAATATATTATATTAATAAACAGTTTATTTAAACTAGATACTGTTGTAAATTATTGTTATTTTGACATTATATAATACTAGCTAATACAATTAAAGATAACACCAGGGTTTTGATCATATAGCAGCAACATCGTATACAATTGTATGGCTGTTACCATTCATGTCGGAGATTATAAAGCAATTTTATTTTCAAAAAATCGGTCTACGAACCATTCCGCATCAGTTATAATTTGAAAAATTTTAAACTACCAATATAAAAGTTTTTTAAAATAAAATTTGTAACAATTGCTCGATTTACTGTTAAATTTCACCCCATTGAACATCTCAACGGAATGAGCTGTATATCATCCTTACATTGAATAAGTGGATGTAACACCTTCGTGATTGGTTTCGATTGTGTGAGCAAAGAATTTGCTTGAGAAGGAAATTGTGAATAGTTGAATGTCAGTAGTCGATACTACAGTATTCAGCCAATCTTTGCAAAAATGAACGCTCTTAATGACAAACTTTTACAATTGTTTTGAATGACTTTATTTACTTTTGTCCGTGTTACAAATGAAAACGTTAAATTGGTGATAAATCGGTTTAGAGATTTTTACTGAATACTCATTAAAAAATAATTTCACCCAGTAAATAATCCTCTTTTTCAGTTTCTAATATGAACGTAGCTAATATAACAATTTTAGGTACACCACTTTATTTTGGGTAATATGTGCAAACAAGGCTGTAATCGTTTTAAACTCTCGGGTTTTATAATATACTATTGAACGCATATGGTATTATTTATTACATATTATACGTATAATATTAGTGCGATTCTCTGTATATAAATATATAAATTATTGACATGGTCACTGATTTTGTTTATAAATATAAATATAACAATATTAACAAAAAATTGTTACGTAAATTGTAGTTTCTATGCACAGGATTATTAGAATGTAGACTATTTTAATGATTTACATCTTACATTTTTCCTTAATAGAGTTCAAAGTATGTGTAATTTTAGCTTATAACTGTACTTTTTTGTAATTACGAATGTCCAATTATCAAATACGGAATTAATAAAGCTCAAACAATGGTTCTAAATATTGTGATATTTTCTTATTATTGGCGGTTAAAATATATTTCATGTTGTAATATTTAATAATTTTTCATAAGTTTTTTTTTGGAATATCTAATTTAATATTTATTTTACACCATTAATTTTATTATTTTTTGTTTGTCAGTTCCTTCAAAGTGTAATCAATTTTCATAATCCAAATACAAAAGTATGAATACATGTTAACAATAATGTATTAAGAAATCGAAATATCTAATATTATCAGCTTATATATTGATATTCAAATATTTACACAATTTTGTGACCTCTTTAATATAAAAATTATCTAAATGTATTTCAATGTCTTGAAATAAAGTTAGAATTTATTGACGCTAACTGATTCGATACACATTTTTGAATAATTCATACAGCAGAGCACTGGGTAATGTAAACTACATGGTTATAATTCCTAGTATCAATATAATCTTCATCGATATAAACATGTAGACGATATAAACCCATGTCATATAGTCAATCTCAGAGATTGTATTAAATCTTTCTAAAAAATTAATGTTCATTCTTGGTAAAGTGCTTTAGGAATATATAAAGAAAGGTTATCTTAAATTCAATTTACCTAATTCCGAAGATAGAATTCACATCACGTTTGCACTCTCTCTCTCTCTCTCTCTCTCTCTCTCTCTCTCTCTCTCTCTCTCTCTCTCTCTCTCTCTCTCTCTCTCTCTCTCTCTCTCTCTCTCTCTCTCTCTCTCTCTCTCTCTCTCTCTCTCTCTCTCTCTCTCTCTCTCTCTCTCTCTCTCTCTCTCTCTCTCTCTCTCTCTCTTCCCCCTTCTCTATGACTTTATTTCCTTCTATTACACCTAGATAGCCAGACATTAAAGTTCATATCAAATGTTTTATAATAATTTTTTTTAAATAAGTTTGTACAAATCCTTATGCAGTGCTAATGACGATAATTTTTGAATACAAAAATATAACCTTTATATCATGTCATATTTAAATGTATCCCACTTATTAGAATTAGAGGATGTTAAAGCTAAATAATAAACCCATCTTGAAAGTATACCTTCGTGTGAGGAAACTGAAATGATCGTATTTAACACACAACTTGGCAGTCCTGAGGTAATATAACTTACTTGTGCAAAATAGTATAACGTCTATTATAATATTTTAATTTATGCTTTAATAAATAACAAATATATCGACATATTTATATAGTGTGTTTTCTCTTTGTGTTATAAATATTATACAAATCATTGAATAACATGTGCATGTCTTTCTACAGTCTCGGAATAGGTCTTAACTGTTCATTCAGAAAACATAAACGTTTTTGTTCTCCCAACTATGATATCTCGGTAACTATTGGTATTTTCCTTGAAGGTCAAATATTGTCAACGTTGGTAGATTCTTGTTATGATATTATAAAGTTGATAAAATTTTAAGCTTGTTTGACCCTTGGTATTGGCAATAAATTTGTACACAGTAAACTATTTAAAAAAATATTATTATTATTTTTATTTACCAAAAATAGGTCAAAGTTCTGAACAAAAGTAGGTAAGAAGAACAGAAAATATAAATATGTTTTAATGTTAAAGTATATAATATGGATAAATACAAAAATTATTATCAATTGTTTATCAAAATCAGTTTGATTTCTGATGTTCAAAAAATAGTAAAATGAGAAAACTTACTTTCAAAACAACTGATAAAATAAAATTACTGTACTTTTTTTTTGCAAATTAATAATTGTATAAAATGTAATAAGAACAGGCTAGGTTTAATTACTTTCTTTGTTGATCAATAATTTTCTTTTAATGGTAGTAGACAGACACATAAATACAAACTTTTTATAGTGTTTAAGTTATCTATCAAAAATCAATAATAACATTTTGGTAATAAGAGGTTGTTTTTTTGTGTGTGGAAAGTTGTCAGTTTTACAGAGGCCTGCATCCAAAACTGTTGGACCATCAAATTTGAAATACAGTAGTATTAGATCATAACTCTGAAAGATTTTTATTTTTAACTGTATTGTTTTCCCATTTTTGTATATGACTGCGAAGAGTACTGTAACCTTCGGGGGTACGTGGATCTGCTTTGTTATGCGTTGCCGGGTCGTCCGATCGCGTGTTAAAATTAATAGACTATAAGTACACTGGGCGAATCTCAATCTAGGGTAGCCATTTTTGACGATCTAATTCAAAACTAATTTACTTAAAACTAAACCAAGTTACACTAAAACCAATATTAATATTACTACTCTGTATTGCCACAACTTGTTGGACTAATACAAAAAAGGGCTATTATTCCGCGCAATAGTTCAACTAATAATATTACGATTACTAAAACGCGATGCGCCTAGATATAAACCCTAGGGCCGTACCGGCCTTATTCCTTTGGGTTTAGCTAGGACGCCTTCCCTCACTGGCTGTTTATCCACGACCCACTGTTATCTAGTCCCTGGAATACATACCGGATAGCGAAGGGGAGAGGGGAGGGTGGTGAATAATCACCACATGACAATTGCAAATTTGAGAGTATATACTAAACACTACATTTTTATAATCTTAAAAGTTTCTTTGAAATATAAATAATTCATGAAAATATATATTTTGTTGAGATAGTTTTCAATAATTTTGCTTACTAATGCGTTAAGTTTTAATTTATATAAACCAATGGATTGGTGACAAATATAGCCAATGAGAGTTACGTTTTAACTTTGCTGTGAAATATCATTTATTTAGACGAATTTTTGTGTAGTAATTAATGAGATATATACTATAGCGAAAATCCATCATATAGCTAAATAAAGTCTTAGGTTTGATGATAATCGGCCGACATAAATAATATAAATATATATGTAAGTTATATATGAATCATTATCTTTTAAAAATAAACCGAATATTTAATAAACATTGTCCATTTTATAAGTGAATAAGTACATAAAATGAACGGTTGTTTTTTATAAAATAGAAACATGTATAAGCATGGCAGTTAACCATTTATTCAGCACTATATTTTGCTGTAAAGTTCTTTTTAGTTTGCAGCCTTTTCTTTATTTGCAGTAGTAATTTTTTAATCAAAATTAATTAGGACCATTTGAAATATTTCAAGAAATTATTCCCATAAATAAAATGACACAACTATACTTTTAGACTTACATATTATTGGAGGTGGAAAAGTGGGCAGAAATTTATTTGTGCTGACGTTACGTCTGCTTCCATTTCAACTTTTGTTTAGATATTTTAGTTGAAAACTTGAACAACACTAATAAAAGTGAATGTTACTCAACGAAAATAACGCTCAACTGTCTTTTCCCTGATAAAATTTGTTGTTGTAATGGCAATATAAGTGGAATATTTATATTTTGTAACTTCTGAATTGAGAGTATTTCGTTTACAGAATAAAATTTATGGTTGTGGTACTACGTTTAGTGTCCCTTTTAATGGTGTTAATAAAATTGTATTTGGAGTAAAAATTAACCTTGAGCCTTAATCTCAGAATGAGTTATTAGAAGCCAAGCAATATAAATAGTTTTATTAAAATAAATAAATAATAATAATACTCCAAAATTGTGTGAGTGAGTGTGTGTGTGTGTGTGTGTGTGCGCGCGCGCGTGTGTGTGTGTTTTAAAGGAGTAAAACCTATAATCAAATAAAAAACTAGAGATAATAATCCAGATAATAAAGATAAAAAATAATATCATATTTATATATTCGATTTCTGTCTATTTTTACACAAAATATAAGTTCTTGTTCTCGAGACCCAGTATGCCCCCCTTATAAGTGTATTATAGCTTCATATAGCATTCAGAAACATAGAATGTTGAACTACAAGAAGTGGTCTAATTTAAACTTAGACTAATTGAAGGTACCTCAATTTTTGCAATGTACTTTTTCTTTTCTTTTTTTGAAAAGTCAAGACAGTGGTTGAATGATTATATTTGAGATATTTAAACCACTTAAAAATGTGTTAACATCGATTTTACTAAATAAAATGATACAAACTTCATTCACGCAAAATTGTGTTTCATGCCATTGCATGGATCAGTTCTTTGTTTGTGTTATATAGTCTATCTATTAAAGAGTAAATCGTAGTTTTGTAAATACGTCGGTAGAGCACATATTGGAAGGAAAATCAATTCCGCCAGACTTTCTAGGCGGACGTAACAGGTGTTAGGCCTACGGAAATATTATTATCCACAATTTCTGTATCCTAGCAACGGTTGAATGTAGAGGGGGTGTATTATAGAGTACTTTAACAACGAGGATATGTGTTCTAAAATTTCTGTGATGTAACATATGTACACTGTTCAAAATCTTTATTTTACACTCATGTTGTACAAAAATAAATGATCGTCAGGTACATACTATAATACAATTACATGAAAACACATATTCACACATTACGGAGAAGCAAGGAAGGAGAAATTGCTTTGTATAAATAAATTGTAAATAAATAATTTTGGCCAGAACTAAAGAAAAAGTTGATTTTCACATATTTTGTACACAAACGGAGATATCAAATTACTTCTAACTCACAAATTGTTGGAACTTATTGTAACCCAAAGAATGTTTATGGTCAAAATCATTGGGTATGTAAAGTTTAAACTGCTTTATATTTAGAGGTGGGATTATATCTAGATTAATTAAATATTTGAATATTTGTGTATGTTTTTTCAAAGTGACCTGTTCTGTAAACGTGTAAATAAAACTTTTTCTTAGACAAGAAGAAAAATATTTTTCAACGTTTATTTAAATTAAATATTATAACTATATTACATTATAAATTTATAACTAAGAGAACAAGTACGTTGGTGTGAGAGTTCAATATGCGAGTCGAACAGTTGTAGTTTTGTAAGTTCAATTCCGAATGCCCTCATGTTTGAGAGTTGGAACATGGAATAGACCATGCTGCGTTCCAAATTATCAGCAGTGGGCCGATAGGTGGCAACATTAGAATCTACGGAAATTTCTTAGTATCGGTCTATATCATGGAGATTGCTTCGTTATTGTGTTTGTAAAATCAATGATATTATCCAAATAAACCATACCTTATTACATCAATATAAAATAAATTCAGTAAATTTGAAAATCATTCTGATCAACAGTCTTCTCAACATCATCAAACTTATCACTATGTGTATGGCAAAGTAAACCTCATTATTTGCTTCACTTTATTATATTTTAAAGAATATTTAGAAGAAATAATTATAACTTTCATACTTTTAGCCAATACAATTATTGTGTAATTTGTTGGTACTTAAATTCAACCTCTCGTAAATAATCAGTTATAAGAAATTTAAGTAGTCTTTTGTACAATTCTATCCAAATATGGTACAACAAATATTGATTCTAAAAGTTTACGTAATCTATTTATTTCATGGTAACGCGAACGGATATGAACTTTCTCTGTTGTCCTAAATTTCAGTTGTTTAAAACATTCTATTTCAAATAAATAGAACGTACAACAAATACAACCAATATAAAAGCTTAACAATTTTTTGAAATTCTTATTTTTTCGACATCTTATTAAAGCAATTTCAGGCACCAAGATTTCTAGTGGTTAAATGTAAGCTCTAAGCACACGCTTCAAGGAATTTAAGTGGAATTCTGAACCCACGTTATTGTGGAGGAACGGGGTTTCAACTATGCCAAACATTTAAAATGAAACTGAGATTCTCAACATCTCCATACATTCTTGAATTATAAATTAAACTTTAAAATATAAAACAAATTCCATTTGTATATTATATTTTGTACGTTACATGAATAATATGAGGACTTCTACATGTAACGACTAGGAAAAAGGGGGGGGGAATATGGAATATATTATTATAGACTTTATTAGCTCTTTACGAAATTAAAAATTCAAGTCTTATTCTACTGTTTACTGAATCAAAACCAGTATCACAGGTACACAATATTGAAGCCAAAATAAAGATATTGTAAATCGGTGGTCAAAGAAAACCTTTACTGTGTTAATTAACAATTATTAGGCAATTATTAACATAATAAAACTGCATTAAATGGATATATTTTTTAACAATAGCTTTCTTTGAAAGTTTCAAAATAGCTGCCAATAGTTGATATTGTTGGGGTTGCTATGACGATATTTGATATTCCTTTATTTACTTACCTTTGAACTAATTTTTAGTTGGTAAACATGCATTTTACTCTTGAAGAGGGTGTTTTAATTGAAATACCTACTGGATTACGAACTAGTTGGATGCTAACCAACGATTCTTACATATTTATAAAGTAAACCGGCTAGGCGAACTAAAAATATAGAGATCGATTTAAACGAAACTAAATAATACCAAAAACCAAATTTTACAGCAAACTATGCAAATCAAGTCAAGTAAGTATAACAGAGCATTAAACAGGCACCTTAGGTATCCCGCACTGTATTACTCTTAATAATCAAATCACTCCCCAAGTAAATCATAATATTCATTAGCCGACAATAAGATAAACTCGCAAGTTAAATTTGAAAAGTCTTGTAAAGTGTTTCGTCTCGTAATACGTAACCAACTTATAGACAAAAGAATGTGCTGAGATTGGTTGACATTATGTGTTTATTAGCTTACTACTGAACATTATACACAACATTACAATAACTAAGCTTTATCAGTATTGCATTTTCAATTTTATATTGCATTGCTAACGCATTACTTTTTATACATAATATATAGACGACAAAATCAGTCTTCATTTTACTGGTGTCGATTGTATCTTGTAGTTGCACAGTATGTGCTATATAAATCATAAACTGCGTTGTTGTCTTGTAACACGTAGCAGAGAAAGACAAGTTACAGATACGAGTGAAATTTACATTTAGAAGAGATATAGCTCTGAAAATAGCAATAGTTCTGAATTACAATTGTATTCTATATTCTACATTTGAAAGGAAGTTTTATTAAAACTTATTACCATATTAAGATGACACCCAAATAAACATCTTCTTGAATATTTTTTCAAATTGTTTTTTTACAATTTCATTTCTACACTGAGATACTGTTTTATGTGAAAAATTTATCATACTTTCTATGCTAATTCTACATTTTAAAAGTAGGTAACCAATATAGTGACTTTTTCTTAAGATTAATTTTGTTTTAATTATAACTATTGATTTTATCATATTTTGTTTCTTAATGAAAACAGTTTTGTCACATATTTTATTTATTCTACTATTTTCCAATGATTTTCAGGTTTCTCAGGGTATCATTATTATTATACACGTAAGTATATAAATCAACTTTAAAAAACACCTGGTTACATAACATTGCAACAAACATAATCATGTTAGAAATAAAATCACCGTCATAAACTACAATGATCTAGGTTTAATTGCTGCTTTCAAAAATGTAGGAACACAATTCCTCAATGATAAAGAAAACAACTCTCAAAATTATTCCATGTAATCTAAAAATGTGAGCATTTGATTTAGTCTTTACGTATTGATCTTGTTATAGTTTTTTGTTGAAAAATCAAAGGTTACACTGTTTTATATAAGTTCTGCTCCAATGACACTCTCTTTCACATTGATATCTGCAATTAATTACCCGAAAGTAAATTTGGTCAAACATCCAAATAGAACATCGATATTTGGTTAATGTAGTTTTATAAATAGTTATTTATTTCATTTTTAAGTTTCCTTATGTTTTGATTACAATCAAACTACTATTTAATGCGAACGTCAAGATATTTGACTGGTTCTACTTTTTTAATATTGATAGCTACAACATTTTAACCAACAACAGTCACAATATTAATATTTTATTACACTATTGAAAAGTTGAAGAGGTTCTATGCCTCTATTATAACGTTATATTGTGATGTAAAACTAATGTTTTATATTTTCAAAGTAATTGTAAAATCAAAATGTGAGATACTTTTCATAGTACAAAAAAAGTAAAAGTGTGAAACTACTGCTATATTATAGTGATAGATTAATTAAGGAAGTATATATTTACATACAGTAATGTAAGTTCAAATTAAATCAAATAAGATATTAAAATGTCTTTTAACTTTAAAACCTATATTCCATTTCTTTTATCTGTATATTATATTGTTAAACTTTTGTTCAGTCAAAAATAATTAATCTTATAATTCAATCTTATATATTATAAATAATCTTATAATAAATATCGTTGCAATTTTTAACTTATGAAATTATTATGACTTGCAATATTTTTAAATTTAAAGTAACAGCAGATATTTCTTGTTGAAACTCCATAATATAGGAATCAATAAAGCAGTGAAACTAAAGTTTCAAATTTTATTTTAAATAACATAATATAATTATATATATATATATATATATATATATATATATATATATATATATATATATATCCATTGCTTTATTGAATCCTATGCAATAGTATTACTTAATTTTATAAAGTCTAAAATACAAAGTATATATTTCTGAGACATAAGAGTAATTATTACTTTTAATTTTCAAGGTTTAAGTTTACATGACTTTAGACGTATGAAACTTTCCTAAACTTTACATTATTGTATAACAATAATTTAAATCATGTGCAACTATTTTGAAATATTACAGCTGAAATTTAAAATCCTATTACAAACTCAACATATCTATTTACACTTAAATAATATGTGAAATTAAATTTATTTAAATGATTACTTGATAACAATTTTACAAATAGCGATCTGAACTTAATTTTTTGGGGATTATTTAGCTATTTTTATGACTCACATTTCTTACTTAATTTTTGTGTTAACATTTTTCCCAAATCACAATGTAACATTAAAAAAAAACTGTACTTTAAAACTAAACAACAAAAATATTCCAGGCCAATTTTAGTCATCGTATGTTTTTTAAGCAATCGCATAGCATATAAAACAAAGATGAAGGTGAACCATAAAGTTTAGACAACAAAATAATATATTAGATTATATAGATCATTTTTTCAAAGTACGTCATTTAAATTATTTGTATCTTAAATCTTTACTCAAACATACTTGGCAGTGGAAGTGCTGAATAAAGTAAAGTTATGAACACAAAGTAAATATAAGCTGTGAATTTCTGATCAAACTCTGACAAATTACCGAGATTCGGTGAACAAAGACTAGGCCAAATTACTTCCAATCTTAGTTTAACTTGGTTAATTGATTCTCCATTAGGGTTTGAAACTTTCCGAACATCAATTACAATTCTTGCCATTTACTATAATTCCGGAAATTGTTTAAACTTTAAAGATCAATGAAGTCTTTCTTCCTTTACTTATCTAACCTAATAATGGTCCTGTTACTGTGTACTTACTGACAATATACGCACATAAAAAACAATACATTGAAATACACGAAAAGAAAAACACAGTTACTTTAAAATATAGGTCTACCTAAACAACAATGACAGTAAAAAGTCATCATAATTTTGAAAAACATACAATACAATAAAATAAAACGAAACAATTATTTCAGCTCATTACAATATGATTGACAAATAATGCAAAAAAATTATTCAAAATTTAAAAAATATATTATGATATTATTATTACAGTTAAAAATATTCATAGTCTCAGTTATTCGTTAATATAATATTATAATTGACACAACAGTATTATCGTATTGTATGGAATTTACTTTAGGAGTAAAAGAAAAGAAATGTTTTTGCTATGACAACCCTTGATCGCAGGTACATAGAACCCAACCTTCCCCAATAACCAAGAATTGTCTTAAAGATCAACTTTTGTAAATATCATAAAAAATGTGAAGAGTGTGTGTATATACATATATATGAATGTTAATACTAATTATGTTTAATTCATAAATTAAACAGGAATTTTAATATCAGGAAGTATATGTTACTTAGTTTAACCAAATAAATGCAATGGTTAGCGTTGTATAAATGATTATTGCATTCGAAAAGTTCAAGAATTACAGAAAAGACCATTTTACAGTATGTATTAAAGTAACACCATATTATGTTTTTTATAAAATTAAAGACTACCCAACCCTTGTAATTTATTTCAACTCATTCATTGTAATACTCGTAGATCCTCCAGTTTGCAAATCTATCTGGATCTGCTATTACGATTCTGTCAGGGACATGGCGTGCTAACTGTCTTGAATGTCGACATGGCTTTCTATTCATGGGTGTTATATGATTACAATATAAACTCGTACAACTAGTTTCTAAGCCTTAACCTTCAGTCGTTATTGTATTATTTAAGTTAGTGTTATATTTTATGATAGTTGGTTCTAATTTAAATACTACAAGTTGAAAAATATTGAAGATGACTTGTGGTTTGATATAAAATAATAAAACTTGAACACAGTTTCTATCCAAAAATATTGTATTAATCTAAATGCATTCCAAAGATATGTCGCAATCTTCAATTATCGATGAGCTACAATAAGGAAATAATTAATAAATAAATAAATCTGTATACTTTGATTGTTGTAACTCAAGTATCACTGAATGTGCCGACGTTGTTGAAAATCGTTTTATTTAATAAAAGTATTATTTGTGAAATATTGTGTTCAATTTGTATTACTTTACCCCTCCCTCAGTAAGTAAAGGGTAAATTTAGTAATATCAAAACACTTTTAGCTCGGATTTTTCATTGATCTTCTCGTTTAATTCGTTGAGGATACCGAAAAGATATTTTCGACATGCTGGCAATCTGTCGTTGTTTTCCTCTGTAATTAAACATGAGAGGGGCTTCATAAATTATGGTAGGAACATGACATTTGGGAAATGTGATTAACTCAAATTACCCTATTGAAATTGAAAATGCCACCCATTTTAAACAGTTATTTGCAAACATCTTTTGTTATTCTATTTATAACACTCTAAATTGCATACAAATTTGGATATTTCATTACAGCTTGTAATTGATCCAACTCCACATATCTACGATAAAAAGATAAAAGATAAGGAAGTTATTGTCACAAATGTAATTACGAACGCTACCTTACAAGAAAATGTAATATTCATATAGTTAGAAGATCAGGCACAGCTGAGCCACTGACTAAAGCTTATCGAGTGGAGACTTTGAGGAATGTCAGCAAATACATTGACAAGAAAGAAGCGAGACTTTAACATACACACATCAACAAGACCCATTATAGCCTAGTCGACGTCAAGAAAATAAAGATGTAGTCAATTACTATAAAGTTCACGAAACTTGTTTAACAGCTGTTTTAAACGAACTTACCTTATACTGCGCACATTGGAAAAACCGTTTGAACTAACAATACAATTTAACATTTTCTGCAATGTCCAAGATACTAACTTTTGGGCATTACATTTAGAAGATTTTCTCGTTTTATATCTTATGGTGGGCCTGGATACGTATCATGATAGAACCCTGAAACTTGTTTTAATTTTAAACTATGGAAGTACTGTATTTTAAAATATGAGTATTTTAACATAGTCGGTAAAGAGAAAAAAAATTATTACCCACGATTTTGATATTTCAGAGTGAAAATTTTGAATAGCATGATTAGAAATTACTTTTTAATCCCTTGTAATGCGATGGCTTGGTTATTACATCGTTTGTTTACACGCAAAAACAGATGGCACAAAACGTTATGTTTTCAATAGATTCGAAAAGACAATTAAAAATCCTAGTATTGTATTACGAAACTATAACTATATAGGGAACTTTACGTTGAAAAGTCAATGAAAATAGGATTTACGTTCTAGCTGTAGAACGTAAAAAAATGGAGTTTTAAATACTATAAAAGTAGTATGACTCATTACAGTCCAAATAGGGAGACAATACTGACAACCGCCTGAAATTTGGTTCAGGAGTTTTGGTTATAGAGAAATACATTACGATTTCTCGTCGTCCTTTTAAAATTTATTATTGGTAATTTCTTTATGTATCATTGTTTTCCTAATTATTATTATTTCTCGGTATTATTTATTTTTAATATTTTTATATATTTTTTTTTTTTGCTTCAGAATAATATGATTCACACAAAATAATGAGATTTTCTACAACTATATAGACTAAAACACGCGGATATAAAAAGTCTTAGCAAAGCCTATATAAAATTCTTTCATATTCCCTTATTATTCATGAAACCTCAATATAGTAAACATTATTGAAATAATATTGATATCAGAGCAGTTTTCTTAAATCGCATGTTTTGGTATCAGTTACTATTTTGTATACAGCTAAAGCCTTCAGTGACCTCGATAAACGATAACATTGATCACATAAAATACAAAATCGTTTTGCCCCAAGATAGCTTGACGTGAATCACTTCCTTAGATGCTATATCATATAGATAGGATTCTTTAGCAGAACCTTTATACGTGTAGATAAACACACACTTATTGATCACTCCATAAATATCAAAATACGGGGTGTTTCAAAATGAATATCGGGGTTTTAAGGCTTTGTAGTATTTATTACATTTAACTTACAATTATAAAACATAATACATCAAATAAAATAGCAGCTCAAAGAGTTTTGTTGGTACAGCTGTGGTATGCGCATGCACTGTTTCCTCTCTCTTTTGTTAGAAAGCGCTAGTACCAAAGATGGCGACTAGTGAACAGAAAGTTTTTTTTTTGTTTTACAGTTTGCAAGGACTGAATCTGTAGTTACAGTGCAACGTGCGTTCCATATTAAGTTGAAATCAAATTCTCCAAGTCATAAGAACATCCGTAGATGGTATCATCAACTAGCTTACTTTGTAAGGGGAAGAGTACGGGACGACCAAGAGTGACTCGATCGTGTTGAACGAGTAAGAGAGTCATTCACGCGTAGCCCCAGGAAATCAGTAAATTAATAGATTACCTAATTATTTTTTTATTATTTTCATAATACCGGGTGTTCAAAAAGTCTGGAAACCCCTTAATATTCATTTTATTAATAAACGCAGAACAATGAAACTCTAGGATTACGTCCTCACTGTAGTTACTGACTTTTTGGTCATTTTAAATGTCTTTTTTCGCTTTGGGTTGACGTCCTGTAGAGAAAGTTTAAAAAATCTTAAATGTAAGCATAGGTCGAATTATACCTCGTTTTAAAGGTTTTTGTTAGAGGAACACATTGCCGCAATCACGACCGAAAAAGGACCATTCGTTTGGAAATGGCAGCCTCTTAAAGTTTGTTAACTTTACGTTGTGGAGATATCAGTAATGGTCGATTTAATTGTTTTAAAATGTTAGGAGTGCACAGATGTAATTGGGAACAATTATCATTATTAATAAAATTGAACAGACAGTATGTCAGTTGTTTATGTTTAAATTACCTACTTTGCAAGAGAATAATTATAAAAAAATAAACAAACCTTGGAAGGTATTACAGAAGGTGCTCGAAGTGATGTCTTTGTGTAGCTTTCAATGTGTCATGCGCTGGTAGTACCCTATCATGACATGATCAATCATTTCTGCCGTAATATTGTGTGCCTCTTCTACTATTCGTTCCTTTAGAGCTTCAATGTTGGCCGGCTTAGTTTTATAAACGTTACCCTTCAGAACGCCAAAACAAAAATCTAAGGCTGAAAGGTCAGAGAATCTTGGTGGCCACTCATTTGTACCCCTTCTACCAATCCATCTATCCTCAAAGATGTCATCTAACAGTTCTCTGACTGCAAACCAAAATGAGGAGGGGTCCCATCTTGCTGGAACCAGATAACCTCAAACTGAGGGCCCAGTAATTCCCTTAAATGTGGTAACACCCTAGTTTCCAGTAATTTAACGTAGTGGTGGCATTTAAGTTCCCTTCTATGAAATACGGACCCACAACACGAGTACCAAGCAATCCTGACCAAACATTTACTTGTTGTGTATGGTTCTGCCATCCACCGTGGGTTTTCTTGAGACCAGTAACGTGAATTATGTCGATTCACAGTACCATTCAGACAGAAACTTGCCTCATCAGAAAACAAGACAAGTTTTGCAAAGTTTTCATCGAGAATACATTTGTGCATTATAATTTCACAGTATTGCAGCCACCGGTCTGGGTCATCTTCATTAAGTTCTTGGTGAAGTTGTATCTTAAATGGATGAAATTTGTTTTCGTAAAGTATTTTATGGATGGAACCTGTACTAACACCTACATACTGTGCTGATTTTCTAATAGAGGTGTGCGGATTTTCCACGAAATACTGAAGTGTTTCAAGGGCCATTTCTTCATTGGTTGCTGTTTTGGCCGTCCGGATCTTGACCGATCTGTTACAGAACCGCTTTCTCTAAAGCGCTCTACGGTCTTCAACACTGTTGATTTTTGAATAGGTGGTCTATTGGGGCAAGTTTCATTGAACAAGCGACTTACCTCCTCATATGAACGAGTTCTATCCCCATAACCCCTCATCATCAGAATGCTTATTCGCTCTGTCTCACTAAGTGACATTGTAATCTAATGTAAAGCTTACTAAAAATGAATATCACAAACTAATGTAATACGTTGTCAACTAATGAGCCCGTCAAGGTGCATAGCTTAACATGTACGAGAGATAAGATCGGACAAACCACAAAGGTCAGTGGGCAGTGGCTATCAATAATCTGAATTAGCAAGTAATTAGTTTTGCCAAGAACGTTATTTGCCATTGCATTAGCATTAAAATCAAACAAACTTTGAGAGGCTGCCACTTCCAAATGAATGGTCCTTTTTCAGTTGGGATTGCGGCAATATGTTCCTCCAACAAAGACGTTTAAAATGAGGTATAATTCGACCTATTCTTACATTTAAGGTTTTTTGACCTCCTCCACAGGACGTCCCACCAAAGCGAAAAAAGATAGTTAAAGTGACCAAAAAGTCAGTAACTACAGTGAGGACGTAATCCTAGAGTTTCATTGTTCTGTGTTTATTAATAAAATAAATATTAAGGGGTTTACAGACATTTTGAACACCCGGTATATTGTAATGGTTACTAAAGTTACGAACAAATTCCTAATATAAATTTCACATATATTGTTCCAAAGATACAAACTTTAATGGCTACCTATTTAGAAAAATTTCTTTAAATAAATTTTTGTTTTATGCGAAACTTAAAAAGTAGTACTATTGAGATCGTTCATAAATTTGGACTCATGTCACAACATATATATTTGTGTGTGTATATATAATATATATATATATATATATATATATATATATACATACATTTTAATAAATCATTTCAACACACTAATAGAAATCTGAAATAGGTGTACTGGAGCTATTTTTATTACTTTCACTTCCTGAACACGTATTCATTTTTTTCCATAATAATAATAGAACGCATTCATTTTGTAAGACATTTTATACGTAATACAATAGTGTATTAGATACATAAAAAATTAATTGGCCTGAATAATTAAACGGTAACGTAAATTAATTTGTTACATAAAAAACCTTATTACTATTACTTGTCGGTTAAAATGAAATTCATTTTAAAAACATGTCTTATTGAAATTTTTAATTGCTTCAATAATTCTAATTGCGAAATGTATTTAACTTGTCATTTAAATTGAAAGTTGGTAATTTCAAAACTCTTGACGTTAAGAGGCTCCTGATTTACGTTGTTGATTTGTATCATTTGATGTAACATTATATATTGAACTGTTATTAACTTTTTTTCAATATTATTTATCATTAATCAATTTTTAAAATATCTTCGATAATTAAAACATTTGTCATTTAATTATAGAATTGAATATTAGTTGTGAATTCCATAAATGTAGTATTTTTAAAAGATATGAGCTTGTGATTCATAATTAACTGTTACATTACAATAGAAAATAATATTTAATATAACAGTTTCAGAGTGAACGGTGAAGAGTAGGGGAGATAGTATAAAAGGCGAAAAACAGATTAATCCCCGGGTAAAATATTTTCTCAGGAACAGACAGGAAAACCTGTTAAACGTAATAGTGAGGAAAAGAGCATAACTTCACCAATCTTTATAGGTGGAATTGCCAGGCATAAAAAACTGTCGAAGATCGTTAAACATGATGTAAACTTTAAAATGCATGGAATCAACGAGGATAACATCAACACAATAGAAAGTGATGTTTATTTTGCTATTGTTCTTCTACATAAAAAAATTAGACTACTATTTAGATTCTAATTTGTACAACTATGCCTATCACAATGAATCTAATTCATCAAAATCTTACAAAATCGTAGTTAGATTTTTTTTAAACTTCAATTAATTAGGATTTTTTTAAAGAGGCGTTGGCGAGTGAGGTACATAAAGTCATTTGGTTAATAAATATTGGCATTAAGAAACACGTCAACGGTAGTCTGACTATGTTGATTTGTCCCCCATGACTAATAACATGGATGTATACAAAATTCCTCATATGATATATTTTTAACTTAAATTTAAGCAATTCGGAAAAAATAGAGTGGTTGCCCAATCTTAAAAGTGACAAAACTTTGGGCGTAGGAATAACTAACTATACTTGTCAGAGAGAAGCAAAAAATTAATTATGATGACACTATCACCAATGTTCAATATATACCATAAGTCCATAAGTCACATAGATTAGCATACAACTATGCTAACTGTGGCCCCCCGCGCACACGGCTAGCTGGAAAGGACGTCCGGTTTATAAAATTAGGCTGGCTTCTACGTACAACCCAAAAATGACTATCAAAACGCGTCCAACAAAATAAACTTGAATGCTGTTAAGAATATAACTGAAGTTTAATGAGCTGTTAAGGATATAACTGAAATTTAATGAGCTGTTAAGGATATAACTGAAGTTTAATGAGCTGTTAAGGATATAACTGAAATTTAATGAGCTGTTAAGGATATAACTGAAGTTTAATGAGCTGTTAAGGATATAACTGAAGTTTAATGAGCTGTTAAGGATATAACTGAAGTTTAATGAGCTGTTAAGGATATAACTGAAATTTAATGAGCTGTTAAGGATATAACTGAAGTTTAATGAGCTGTTAAGGATATAACTGAAGTTTAATGAGCTGTTAAGGATATAACTGAAGTTTAATAAGCTGTTAAGGATTTAACTGAAGTTTAATGAGCTGTTAAGGATATAACTGAAGTTTAATGAGCTGTTAAGGATATAACTGAGGTTTAATGAGCTGTTAAGGATTTAACTGAGGTTTAATGAGCTGTTAAGGATTTAACTGAAGTTTAATAAGCTGTTAAGGATTTAACTGAAGTTTAATTAGCTGTTAAGGATATAACTGAAGTTTAATAAGCTGTTAAGGATTTAACTGAGGTTTAATGAGCTGTTAAGGATATAACTGAGGTTTAATGAGCTGTTAAGGATATAACTGAAGTTTAATGATATTTAAACACTTGTATTAATATTTGGAATTCCAATGGTCAGGCATAGCGCGGCAGATAACTCGGAATGTTCCTCCATTATAAAAATTTAGATATAGTTTAGATATCTCGGAGACATACTTCATGAGTAAGAATTATCTCAAAACTACACGATTCACTGTATATCATAACACACATCCTATTGGACGGGCACACGCTGGATCGTTAATTATTGTAAAATCTACGTTAAACATCCAGATACTGTAATTACGGTTCATAAAAACAACGGAGACGTTACTCTAGCAGCTCCAAACTCCATTCATTATCCCTTCCTCCAAATTAGAAAAACAAATATATTAGATATCCTATTAATTAGTTATTCCTCAATGGATGCGTGCTCATCCAAGCCACAGTTGGTTTTTCCAGCCCCTCATCAAAACAAAGAACCTTGATAAAAACCAAATCAACATAAATCCAAATGAAATTCATGAAAAGTGGCAAGAAGAAAGTTTGCAACATGTGCATCTTTTAAATCAAAGCGGAAGTTACAAAGTTTAAAACGGGATTGCAGGATATAGACATAGTACCAGAAGATTGAATACAACCACAGAAAAAAATAGAAAAGAGTCATCGATAAATGAAAAAAATACTAAGCTTACGTACATTTAAAAGATAAAACTACAAATTATAAAAATCAACCAATCATCGTTAAATATGTATAAGACTACAATACACAAGGACACGACATAATAAATAAATAATGGACTCTAAATTTCACCTGTGTCACAAATCACATTGTGAAAAATTCTGAAGTGTACCGAACAACTACAGAGTAGTTCGTAGAAAAGGTATACTAATGTATGTAAGACACGTAACTAAGGACCTAAATGTAATGGTAACGAGACTGACAGAGTAAAATAATTCTGAAAATATGTTATCGGAAGATCATACCAGATGATGCGCTATAAAATATGCTTCTATTATAATTCGAAAGAGAAAGGCAGATAGTAGGTAATGAAAATAAACTATTATTAAATGTTTAAATAATCTTTATCTAAGTTCATACTAATTTTTTCTTATGAAGATGAGATGTGGAAGGTTGTAATATTTATTTACATTTAAGTTATAAACTAATTTAAAATTGGTGAATATGTTAAAATAGAGCAATTAATAAATAACAAGTTGTAACTTGTTGTGTAAAAGGCACAACAATATTGTAACTGAGAGCCTGATTCAAATTTTTGGTGATTTGATTTCTGAACGACATCGTGTACTCATTATATAAATAAATAGAAAGCGATACACTCTATACAGCATGATTAGTTGTACCGTACAAATTATACAGTATCTCTACTTGTATACATTCTGTGTACGACATAAAATCCGTTACTACCTCCAGTGTTATAAATTTTATTGTTAATATTGTGAGAGTGGTTATCACACGATATATGTAAAGTACTTACGTAATAACGCATAAACAATGACATTTACTAACGATTAAACCTCTAGGTTGGTGTAATATAGAGTTGTCTCCCTTATAATTTAATAGTATTGAGATAATATAAACTGTATTAACTCTAGAGTGTATGCATATTTAACATGTACCTTCCCTGAAAGGGAACGATTACATGAATTAAACTCTATTTTATAACAATATTCTCAGAACATATTGTAAACAGTTAGTTCAATTTTGTTGTCACATATTGAAGAAAAATGTGGTACTTTTTACGTGGCATAACTTATTATGTTAAAACTAAGCTGAACATTCTGCTCATTGAAAAATAGTTATTTATGTATTAGGAGCGTAATGTTACTGCACGATTGGAGCATAGCGCGATAATTTCTCAAACAAAAAAGACACTTCACAATCGAATTACATAAAACATCTTTCCTACAACTGTAGTATACTTTTTTTTTTCAAAATGGTGTTCCGAGATTGTATTTCAATAAGTAGACAAATATAATAACAGCATTTATAAACAACTAGGACTATAAATGCATTTCAAATTAGGTGAGTCGGTTTATTGTTCTGTGGGGTGGCCGACTTGATAATAATAAACCTGAATCAGCTGATTTATTCAGCATGCAAATCACATTTTTTAATCAATGTTTAATTTAGGTGCAATAAAATTATTTGGGGCAAAGAGCAGTAATCATCGGTTTGTAGAACCTGTTATAGGTCGTAAATGAACACTTTAATCACAGTTATAGGAAGAAATCATTTATTTAAAACAATTATACTATCCAAACTCCCAGAGTTGGGAGTTTAATAAATTTTTGTGAAGTCAGATTATTGAATCAGGCAGTTGAAACAGTGAACATAAATAAAAAACTCGTAAAACATTATCTTTAACATAAACATTTACATCAACCTAATTATAATATTAACCTTTTTGTCCATTACCGGATCCAAAATACATCGATTTGAACCAAGGACTGCTTCTCAACGATGGAAAAAAATGTTTCTTGAATTTCAATTTCTAAAAACGATATGTTCTTATTGTGGCTTAATTTCTCCTAAGAATATTTCTCCCTCTAAGCCTGACACATTCTGACTCACATTTCGTGGATTGAGGCCAAACATAGCTCCAAGCAGTTCCTTTTCAACTGTATAATTGGACATGTTTTATTATCCGATCTAAACATGAATAAAACTTATGGTTTTCCGATTTTTCCGGTAATAGGCACTGAAGAAAATCGGATGTCTCTCTTTGACTTTAAATATATTTCACCTTTTCTACGAAATTAAAAAAAAAAAAAAACTTACAGGAACACTCTTTTTTTGAATACTCAGAATGTAATTATTAGTTAAAATAGAAGAATAGCTTAAAGTTGCAGCGATATACAGGTATGATATTAACGATTCACCTACCAATAAGTGTTAAAAGATTTTATTTTGCTCCATATATGATATTAATGTCATGTTACTCGTGTTAAGTTAGTTGTTATACTTGACAATAGTATAACAATATATTTTTTTCTTCGATTGTAAATAAATTATTATTTTATAATAATTCCAAAGCTTATGTTATTTGTTTAAATAAATAGTTATATTCGATAATAGTATAAAAACAAAACCATTTATTTACATTTTGTCGATTATGCAGATTATTTTTAACTAGTTATACTTGATTCTATATAACTATCATCGTAAACATTGCAACATGTCAATAGCAATTTCTTATAAATATCCTCTAGTGGTATACATTGTATCATTTATTTGAAATACATCTTCGTTTCCTATTTATCCACTAATAGCTGTCAATCGTATGCTCTTGTGGAATACATTAGATCCCATAAGCAACATGCGCTATCATTTCCGAAACAATAGACTACTTAAATAACGATTTCTATGTTAATGTTCTTATTTCAGTTTAATTTTGTGATGAGTTAAACTGTATTATATAACCTGTTGATACCTGTATATCTCATCCTCTAGTTACAAGCACTTTAATTTCCAAATTATCTTTGGACATTCACTAAGAGCGGTGAGATAGAGATGTTAGGAAAGGTTGACTTCGCGTTGTTATGAAAATTAAGGCAACTGACCGTCTTAAAAATGAACAACGAAGCGACTATGATGAAAACTGTTATAATTGATGCGGTTCAGTATTGGCTATTAGAAATATGAAATCTGACTCGGCGACTTGTAACAACTGTAGTTACTGAAACTGACCTCTGGAAATAAATCCGCGCATCACCGTCTTAGTGATGCTGATACAGTACAAACAAAAAGACAGTGTTACGGGAAAATTCCTTACAATTTAACGGAATTGTGTGTAATAAAAACAATAAAACAATTGGCGGAATGGCTAAATTGATAAAAATTAATATTTATGTTTCGAAGTATGTTTACTTTTCACGTGTATAAAATAAATTGAAGTAAATAAATCTTTAGTACAAAATGAAGGTATAGTCATAGTTAATTCTAAGACTGTTATTGAGAGAATCCATTCGGCTATCTGGGAAGTAATTAATTGTAGTAGTATGTGCTGGCTACATAATATTTTTTTTCCATACATATTTAGGTAAAAAAAATAGCATTTTTTTTTAGTAATAAAAGTTGTGAAAATAATTATACGTTAACTGTAAAAATGACAATTTAAGTACATCAAACATCATCATAGATGGAAATTTATTATGTTACACGCACTTATTTGTGATAAGGTTTTACAGCGATAAGCCTACGATACTCTGCGTTCTTAAATAAAAGATATCAATACAGATATCAAACTATAAGCAATTATCTACAATATTTTAATAATTTTCATTGGGTTACTATATTCACAAAGTCCCAATACATTAATACAAATACATTTGATTAAATATTGTTGTTATTAAAATATGCTTCGTAATTAAATTTTAACTTATATTTTATTTCACACAGGTGACTATGGGACGAATCCGTGCGAAATTTGTACATTTCACTCAGATTTGAAGTTCAGGCCACACATTCTCCTTCATATTGGTTTTCATGCTTATATAAAACTTTTTCATACAAACGTTTAGATGAATTTTAGGTGAACATGTATGATGAAAATGAAAACTTTTGACATTCGCAATTTCCTTTCTCTTTTTGAAACATTCATTAACAATCAGATATATGTTTTACCAGAATGTACAAATTTTGTTGTTTTTGTTGTTTAATTGTATCAAAATCCTCGTCTTGATTATCTCCATCAATAAAGTTATGGTTTCGAATTGTATAGTCAAACGTAAATTCTAAATTAAATTAATTTGTATACAATTAACATAGATAACTTGTAGGGAATTCATGAATTATGTTTTTCTCCAATTCCTATATTGTATGCTAAGCAACATCTTTTTATTTAAGTACAGCCAACTACGTTTGAACGAGTAAACACACTTTGTTTACGAATTTCGGATTACACCGGCTCGTGAGGCCAGAACATTCTAATTGTGTTCAGTCTGGCTATTTCTTGGTTTGACATTTGTTAATTTTGTTTTGGTTTTTTTATGTTTTTTAGTGATATTTAATTTTAATATGAAAGTATAAGTTACTGTTGTTGAAAACGAATCTCAAGTGGTGAATTACCTGAAAAGCAAGTACTGTACATCTATAACGATAATCTTTTCAATAGAGGAACTGACACTCATAGAATTTTAAAATATATATTTTCTATCTTATTATTCGGTTTTAATTGAATTGCATAAGGTAGGAATCAAAATTTTCAACAAATTCAACTTACTGAAGTTCAGTTTCAGGTGAATCAAATACGAGTACACCAAATGGACCAAAAAATATATTCCATTTATGTACGGACAGTGCTGAAATGAGAGAGACGGAATAACTATGAAAATTGTTTTCTACTTTTGAATGCATTTGCAGGAAAGACAATAATAGCCAACAAGGATGAAGTATCTAATTTTTTAACACCCGAAGAGAAGTTTGGATTACACTTCTTCGACCCGTACCAGATTTTCCTGATTTCAGGCATATGTAAAGAACCATGACTCGATGGGAAAATCTCTCTTATCAATTGCTAAAATCCCAGTTACCCTCGTATTTTACATACAAGAAATAATTTTATAAAAATATATAATTTTTAGAAATTTCGAAACTATAATTTCACACTTAGAAAATAACATTGCACAATGTATAAAAATGAAAGTATCACGAATTGATATCATATTATCCTTAGGAGTATAAATATTTATACATTTATTAATTAATTACAGTGCCATAATAAAGAATAAGGCATAATATGTTTGAACTAAATCATAAAATTGTGTGGCACATCATGAAATATTTCGTTGTAAAAAAGAAACGTGTCAGGAGCTGAATACTAAGTAACCAAAGATAGGCTCTCGTGGATTATATTTATTAACCAGTATCTTCTCCTAAGTGAGTGAGAGAGGGAGAAACGGAGATAGAGATATCAAGCTTAAGCCAAGTATAGAATATTTAATGTGACCAGAATATCTAAGCATACACAACATAAAGCGATTATATTGCCGACGAAATTAAAGCTCTGAAAACGTTATTATTATGTCATTTCCATCAAACACACACACACACACACACACACACACACATATATATATATATATATATATATATATATATATATATATATATATATATATATATATATATATATATATATAAATGTTTATATATATATATATATATATATATATATATATATATATATATATATATATATATAAACATTTATATATATATATATATATATATATATATATATATATATATATATATATATATATATATATATATATATATATATATATATATATATATATATATATAAATGTTTATATATATATATATATATATATATATATATATATATATATATATATATATATGAATTTCTGGTTACATATTATCGATAGTTTTGAAACAATAAAAATTAGGAGCCGACAGACATTTACTCGAAATGTCAAAACATTAATCCGCATATAATGTAGTTACTTTTAACAAATTACGAATCTCATTTTTATTAAGTTAAAACGTTAATAACAAACACGGTTATTTAAACCTTTGTGTTGAACTGTGAGCTGCTAAAAATAAATAAACGCATTCCTTCAAATATTTGATCTTTACAAACTCATATATGATATTTATTTGTAATGTTATGTACTTAGAAAAAGATGTACAATGATAAAAACATATTTTTTTCTTTACAGTAAGTCAAAGTGTGACAGTTGAGGTGAAAGTAGATTTTCAACTGTGAAAACATTTATTTAAAACACCTGATCAAAATAAAATAAATATAAAAGTAAAATAATTTTAATGACCAATTAATTTTGCATAGAAAAAAAAGTCGAAGTATTATATTTTGAAGTATTTTCCCATCAATAATACTAGTGACTACGGCTTCTTTGTACGCAAATATTTAAGATTAAATAAATTGTATCAAGACTATAACAATATACTGATTGAATGAAACCCATTATTCTTTCAAATACGTGAGAAATGTATAGGTTGCTAAGCAACTTACCCATGAGAACATTGCGTACAATTGATTGTGACATCATGATAAAAATAATGTATTCTTGTCTAGCAACAAGTTGTCAAAAGGTGGTATGTACAATGTAACAGACAATATCAGTAATGTAATGTTGATCTTCCTACAATAACGGGTGATAACAATCGTGTGTAATACAAAGCAAATGTTATTTAGAAATAAAACAAATACATAGAACATTGTCTCTTTTTTAAATATAATAAAACCTAGCACTATAAATTAAGAAAAATTCTTTCTTTTCTGATTTTGTAGTTTCTGTATTCCATTGTTAATATTCTTTGTTAATAATGATGACAGCAAATACCCGTCAAATAATAATACTAAACATTCTATCATTCATTATTTTCAGTCATCAGTTTATTTCTTTATATTTTTTTACATGGACTAAAAATAAAACTGAGTATAGAATACTGTCTTTTCATAATGATATTCAGAACTCATGACCAAAATCTAGTCTAGAAAAAATACTATATTATTATGTTAGGGCCTATGGCTTATGTGTAGTTTCAATTCCATCAATGCACAAAATGTGTAATTTTAAGGCTGCCTTAACTCTCTTTAATGTTTTATATGCATGTCAAACTCATCTGTCCTCGAGTTTTAATGATTATATTACTTAAAAATCTCAACACCCTTCTTTGTTCGTGAGTTTTACCTTTATTTTTTTAAACGCCTAAACCCATTTTTTGACTTTTCAGAGTTATTAATGATTTTAAAAAAAATTAAATTGTTTTACCAAATAAATAAAACATGGTGCCCTTGTTTTTACATATCTTGAATACCTTTGTTATTTGAAGTATGTATGACAATCCTTGGAATATCATTTTCCACGTACACAAATAGGAATACCAAACATGCTGAATTGAACATGTTTCTTTTTGTTCTTATATTCGCTTCAAACTTAGGTACTAAAAATCAAATATGAGAGATGTACTGGGATCAAAACTCCCAGCCTTCATTCTAGCTATCTAAATACGTTTTACAGTATACAGCTGCATATATAGATGTTTACTATTGAAGCGGTTCACATCGAAACCGTCACTGATCTCACCACTGCAGATTTCATTATTCTATGGAACCACTGTTTTCTAAAGCATAAAGTTCTATAAAACTGTGAATAAGGATTTCAAGACAATTTTTAATAATATCTTAACAAATTAGAGATATCACAATTCATTGTCCATTTGATTTGATCAAAACGATTTTATAATGCCGAGTAATAAAAACAAAGTTCACAACTTTGTATTCAAATAATGTTCGCTTTAATTCTTATGAACCTTATTATTGTGGACTAGTGCTGGATGCTCAGGTAAAGCAAATTAACACTTACACAGTGTAGGGAAAATAATCAAACTGACTATTGCTTAATTAAAAGCAACTAAGTTCAGGTAGATGAAAATTTCAATTCCACCCAGTCACTACACTTTATAACTACCACGCTCATGTTATAGTAATTTGTTGATATATATATATATATATATATATATATATATATATATATATATATATATAATATATATACATTATATATATATATATATATATATATATTTGGATAAAAGTAGTTATTCCAATAATATATTATCATTCTTAAATTGAAATAATTTCTGTAGTTTACTTAAGAGTTGATTTGATTTTACGTTTTGGTTTAATTATTGAACTTCTATGTACGATGTGGTCTTAGATTTTCTTGAAAATTTTTGTAATTGTCATAAAAGACTGTACGGTTAATGACGACTCTTGTGTAATACATGACTGTAGAATAAAGGCTTGTAAAGGGCACTTTTATATAGCCAAATCCACCCAATGTTGTTCTCTCTTTTCCTCTCCTCCCTTTGACTATTTCATATTACGTAAATATTGTATTACAGGAGTTTTAGATATGTTTAGTAAACAAGATAAGTACTGAATAATTAAAGGTATTTCCATGTTTTGTTTTTTTTCCTATTATGAATTTATCACTTCCTAAAATAACAAGAAACAGGAAGTTAAATATTATGGTTACACCTAATAGTCCTTAAACGGGTTCTGTGGCTCCCAATGACACTAATGACTACAGTTGTTTAACTTATTGATAAATAACATGCATCCCTGTTTCAATAAATGTATGTTGACGTACAATGTAATTTCAACCTTTATTAGATTCTTTGTTTCGTCAATACATGTTTACATATTTTCTCCAAAAATTTTTTAACAGTTTCTCGAATATATTGTATTATATATACAAATCAATCAATGTACATTTTTAAAAATTCCTTTTTACAAATATTAATGTATTTTTGTAGGGAATTGCTTGTATTAGATATTTACCTTTGCTTTTGGATAAATCAAAAATGTGTTATTTCTTACACGAATGTTGTCCTAATTAACTGCTCTAAACAGTTTACGGTTCACTGTCTTCATGGGTAATAAACATCACAAATGTCACACTGTACTCATTTATCACTGTGTCCTAATTTAAGAAGTAATTTATTTTAACTTAAAAAAACATTCAACTTTATGACTTTAGTAGAAGTGGTCTAATTAATTCAATTTATAAAACATTTAATAAAATTTTTGTAATATATATATATATATATATATATATATATATATATACAAATATATATTAATTTAAGTATTGCCATGTATTTATTTGCAATTATTTTTGGTGACAAATATTTTGCAATTACTTTCATCTATTTTTTTTTTTTTTTTTTTTTTTTTTTAATTACTGATATTTTAAAAGTAATACTATATCGTAATATAATTTTAAGGAGATATTTTACACCGTTGTAATTTTATGATATATTATCATAAGTTCTCCAAATTTAATGGAAGCATTAACTTTATAGAGTTTTAATATACATCTGATAACTTAAATCAAAGATCAAAGAGAAGTTCAAAAGTAGCAAAATTTTTACAGTATTTCATAATGTTATAATTTTCGTGAGTAAAGAACGCCAGTTGAATAATTTTAAAACTACAGGCACTACGATTTTCGGGTTGTAACTAATAATGTCCATATCATATCTGATCATTCCAGACTATCTTCACTCTTGTAAAATCCCAGACTCGCGGCTAAACAAGCGTTGATGCAGCATTTCTTTTTTAAACAATATTATACGTAGTAATATGAGAAATGATTCAACTAAGAAATATTTTACCATTCTTATTTCCAAGACAATAGATTCAATTTAATTAATAACTAATAGCTTTGATTTGACTATTACGTTTCAAAACAGATTACAATAAAACGGTTTTATTTAAATGAGTTATTTCATAACTAAATTTCAAAACCTTCATTCCGTTTGAAATTCCGCTAAATGAAATATTTTGTTTCAGTCTTGGGTCGGTAGCCGATGTATTTCAAATATATAACTTTTTTTCCTGTTCATGTTAAAAATTAAATAATCTTGACAATCGTCTACATCATTAGGTTAGTGTACGCTAAGTACCAATTATTATTTAAATGCAGCCACTGGCGTTCACCTAAGTAAAAATGTATGGTTAAAATAAACCTAACATTCTAAGGTAATCACATTTAGGTCAAAAGAAATCCCTACATTCTCTCTTCTCGGTCTGCTTATCTGTTGAGTGCTGACAGTCGACCAGCACTTTTTTATTTTATTTTTTTATTGTCGAATTTTGTACTCAAATTTGGAACGTTTGTTTAAAGGATATACAAATTCCTACGTTAATATTGATAATCAATTGTAAACTATCAACACACAAAAACTTTACTAATTTTATTCATAAAATCATTTGCAAAATCAACAATAAAGGACATTGTACGCAGTTATTTCTATTGTAAATTTCAGAGAATATGGAAACCATTAATATATTTCAATTACGTTAAGTAAACATCAAACAAGTTTATATTTGTTTAACGGACATTGTGTAATATAATTAAGTCTGAAATCATTGTGAAACAAGAGTTCGAGAAACTGTACACATTTAACCAATAATATTATTCCATTTATTTGATTTAGTCGTTTAAAACAAAGTTATAGGTTGTTCTACCTTTAGTTTACTTTTTTAAATAATAAGATTTAAAAGAACGGGCGTCATTATAATGATATATACATACATACATACGTCATGTGATATATTATACATAGTTAAAACCCGTATTTATTTTATAATAAATATATATATTTACAAGATATTTTTATGAATTATTGCAACCGTATGTGGACTTGTATTGGAACACATATTGAATTGATGGAGCAATATGTAAAATTGTGAATTTTAAAATCCTTTCATGCAGCACTCACTCATTTAACTTAAAATATGTATAAACGGAGATATAAAAGTGAGAAAGATAGAGTGAAAGATAACAAAAGATAAAAATATAGTAAACTGTCAAAAATCTCATTGGAGTATGATTGTAAATTCATATAACTTAAAACCATTCAATGTAAACACGCACTGTTGACCAATGATAAATAACAACCAGCAATTCTAAAGTAAGGAGAATTGCCTCAAATATTTAATCTCACAATATATTAATATATCTTAAGGTGTGGTGATTTTTATATACAACTACTCAAAGTGATATGAGAGAAAGACGGAGAAATGACAAACGTATCTCTGTTTCAACACTAAAATGTTCAACACTAAAATTCAAATTATTTATTTATTAAAAACTTACATAACCGCTTATGTATTGATAAGAATTATTTAACGAAATTTATATCTATATACGACTTTAGAGTTTGCGTTAGGAGAATTTTTGACTGAAACTCAAAAAAGATAATTTTAATCCACATACAATGTTTTTGTTGATGTTTGTAAAATATTGATGTTAAATATTTTTTCTTCAAAATTAGCACTACCTACGTCATTTGTAAATTTTGTTTCTTCAATTATATTCAAACTAAATATTAAATAATAAGAAATAATTCTCTTTGGTAGTAATATATTCTGCCCTGCGGCTACATAAAAAGGCAATTAATTATTCAATTATCTATTCCCTTTTATATTCTTTGAAGTAGTTTATCTGCCCTAGGGCAGTTACATTCTGTGTCTCATTGCATATAATATAAACATTTTACATTTTCAATTTTTTTTAATAGATATATTGCTTTACAATATATCTATTAAATCAGATTTTAAATAAGCCCTCTGGAGAGAGAGAGAGAGAGAGAGAGAGAGAGAGAGAGAGAGAGAGAGAGAGAGAGAGAGAGAGAGAGAGAGAGAGAGAGAGAGAGAGAGAGAGAGAGAGAGAGAGAGAGAGAGAGAGAGAGAGAGAGAGAGAGAGAGAGAGAGAGAGAGAGAGAGAGAGAGAAGTAAACTTGCCTTAACTCGTCCAAAAACCATATTGGGAAATAGATCAAATAGACTTAAACAAAGTAAAACGATAGGCCTATTATCAAAACCACAACTGTGATGTCTCATTATTAACTAATACCAAAATATTAATAAGGCAAGAGCTATTCACTTGCTTATCCCTTGCTAAAAGACTTTATGTTTCACTTTTATGTTTTTAACTAGGAATAATAAAATATTTACTGATTGTTGACCAGCTTATTGTTACAAATTTTAATGTGTTGCAAATAAAATAAATAACCAAAACAAATAATGTCATTAAAATTTAAGATAAATAAAAATTTATAAAGTCATATACCCTAAGTAGTTTGTGTGTGTTTTAATCGAATTTTCAAATCAAAGGAAAATCAAAATACATTATAAAGCATTTTAAATTCAATTTGTTTTTCAGTTATTCATTTCAATAGATACTTCTGATTTGCTCTAGATTAGGAATGAAATTAAGTGTTTTGGAATAATTACTTCGATATGTCAATTTATGCAGTAAACACATAGAAACAGACAAGTTACAACAATCCTCTAAACTGCACGGCCCAGAAATGAACCTAAATAAATCATAAAATCTTCTTTTTTTGTTTTTAATAAAAAAAGAAACAATAGGCAAAATACAACATTAAGTGTTGAAAACCAGAATACAGAATTGTGGTAATTGTTTACGTTTGGTTAGCTTTCTGAAGATGTCAGGTAGAGCTAAATTAAAAAATAAGATACGACGAAACGGGCACTATACCCGACAAAAAAGGCTGATGGTCTCAATATGCAAAACAACAAAATACACAAAATTTAACTTTATAGAATAATGTCGGTACTAAATAAATATAAAATAATTTTAAAAGAGATTGCACGCTGCTAATATATTACCATTTGGAAAATATCAACATAATATCTTATTTTACGAAGTAAAATGTATTTTTCTTTCCAAATTTAATCTTTGTTTTATTACTCTGCTTATATAATTAATGAAAAATATATTTTATCATTTAGTACACCAATAGATTAAAAATTTAAAGCTGTCCAAATTAATAAAATGTTAACTTGTTCATTAGTGAAAAGTACATTTCTATTCATTCCATAATCATAATTAAATAATCACTACATTAAATATACATTATTTAATGTAATATTATTTAAATATTATATAAACTTATTGTTAGTTTTTTAAATTAACTATGTTCTTAATGGTAATTATGTTTTAATATAATTTTACTTATATAAAATGATATTGAAATATTTGAGAAATAACGTGAGGGAATAGTTGAACTATTTTCTTGAAAAATGTAAGAAGTTCAATCATACAGCACTTTTTCTGTACAATTAACTGAATTCTAACGCTTTGTTAAAGTTTACTTTTAAGGAATTTCCATACTATTCATTTAAACGTTATTTAGTTTCAACTTTGTAATGTAGATTATCAAATAAATTTATTTAAATGACTTTGTGTTGTTTTGATCGATTGTCAAATATAATTGAAACTTTAAGAAACGTGAGGAAATGATAAGTTTACTACAACCATAATAAATAGGTATTATATTTATATTGTGTTAAAGTCCTAATTTATAATATTGTACTATACTCTAGGTTAAATTTTAATGATAAGTTTGTTTCAGTTATTTGCATATTTCAGGAATATGTAATAATAATATTAATATTTACTATTTTGATTGATTTACTTATTTTAGAATTTTATATTTTTAAACTCAATTCTTTGTCTACTCCTAAAAGGAAATATCCCATTTGTAAAATACTAACTTTAACACCCCCCCCCCCCTTACAAACATTTTGTATTATTATTTTTCAGTGTTTTAGGTACTCTGAAATGTTAAATAGAAATGCAAATTTTATTTTAGAAAACAACTTCTTAAATATGGTTAAACGTATTTTAAAAATTACAAGAGAGAAATTCATCAAAAATCTTGTTTCACAGTGCACGTTCAAGAAATTAAATGAAAAGAGACACAATCTCTGTACAAAATCTTTTACAAAATACCCATTTAATCTGAAATATGTTCTTAGAAATGTATGTAAGTGAAAGGATAATTAGTAATCCATTCCAACAAAAGGTTAAGATAAACAATGAGTATTTCAACTTTCAGTGTTTAAATCTGTGTTTTCAAAACGGGAAATCCAATATTAGTCTTTGAAGAGCGGCAATATATAATACCCATACTTCAAAAAGAAAACAAATTATGGTTATAGAAATACAAGTAACAAGCAATAACTTTTCTACTTCAAACATTTTTTAATGTTTTTAATATTTGAACGTTAGGTTCAAACATTAAAAAATTCTGTCTTTAACTTAACACTTTTATACTGTATAACTATTCATAATGGTAACTTACGCTATCCATAATACGTTTTTCTGTTTTGACTTCTCAAATGCTTACTATAATCCTTTTCGTGATACAAAAATCCTTTAATAAATACAATTTATTTTAAATCATATAGTTTTTCGAAGAAATTCAAAACATTTACATTTCAATCACCCCCCTCTCCAAGTTATTTTTACAAGTATGTTTACATTATTTACGTCACTTACCATCAGTAAACACTTAAATTATGATTGTAAAATTCACCATTTTTGACATCGTATTTATATATTGCAACATCTATTGAGCCGTTTTCAACCTCCCCAATTTCAATCAAAACGCAGTACCAAACCTGACAAATGGGCAGATAAATTAACATTTTTTTCTAAAGTTTGAATAAATTAAACAATAGTTTTTGAAATAAATAAAACAATATATATAATTGAAAATGGCTTTTCGAAGATTTTTGATACATAAGACAATAAAAATGTATATGTAGAAATTTGTAGTATATCATCACATTGATTTACGGACAACAGAATTTAAAGTAGAACACGAGCGTTTAGCAGAACCACTTACTCCCATATACAAAATCAAAAAGTTAATTTATTTCATGGTTAGATGACTTCATTATATAAAACAGCAACAATTAAACAAGGTAGGGTAAACAATTTTAATAATTCGAGTACCTATCCAAAGAAAGACGAATATGTCAAGGAATTTTCTTATAAAATGTTTCCATAAATACTGTCTTCTTACGATAGAAATGTGTTTGAAGAGTATTGTGATAAGGGCTAGAATCCATCCAACTTTAAATTAAAAAATTTTATACTCAAATTCGGGTGGAGGAAACAAGAAAAAAAAAATTAATTTAAAAATACAACTTACAAGATATTGACAGTCAACCATGTCTATGGAGATACATTTACTGACTTTCATTTCATCAGTACATATGATATGTAACTCCAAATATTTAGCAATTGAATATAAAATAATGTGTATGAATTGACATAATTACAATAATTTACTGAAATTTCTATTACAATAGATACAAATATGAAATTAAATTATAATATATAGTTTACTTCTATTGTTGAAAATTATTAATGTTAACGGAAAAAGAGGAAATAGTGTTCTGACAAAATATAAGTGTACATAAAATATTACAAAATTTCATAAGCAAATATTTAAAAGGTATTGCTTTTATTTTACATACTGCTTTATATTTATTTGGAATAGAAATTTAATTCATTACTTTATTTTTAACTTACTCCCATCACTGACTGTGTTCAATAATAAAAGTAAATAACATAGAATATAGGACTGTCATACTTATAACATTGTTATAATGTTAGCTCTTGAAATATGTTATAATGGCATCGTGAAATATATATTAGTGATATATAATTTTTATTTATTATTTGTAACAACATTGTTTCAGTTTTATAAAAAAAAAAAGTTTAAAAAATACAACTAAACACATCTATAAAATGAGTATATCTAAAACGTATATTGTTGTTTTTCCTTGAAAAAACAAAAACAACATGCAGGGTAAACTAATTAATTTATTTATCTAAAACTCAAGAATTATAAGAAATATTTTATAAAACAAATTTTTCGATTGTTACTTTTGTATAAACCATGCAGGGTGAATATTTTGGTACTGCTAATCTGTTGAAATTTTTACATATTGGTATTCCAATAAATAGGAGATGTTGTTTATTCCATTCAATAAATTATTTACTTTAAAAAAAATCTGGGACTCTATTGACAAATAAAAGGAGTCAAACTTATCATAATGTAAGTTATATGAGGCACAGGAAATTTGCAAATACCTTAACACGTAATAAAATAAACAGTTGTGAAAAATAGAATCTAAATATATTGTGTAGTTTCATTAAAGGTTACAATGAATATTTTCTAACAATTTTTGCTGCATTCCGATTTAATACGTGTGCCTGAGACAAGTTGGTGTAATTGTATTGTAAACTCTGGATTGTGAAAGTACCTGAGGCAAATTTCGAAATTTAATTTAACCTGCCTTACCAATAACGCAATACAATATTAATTAGTACGTTCGGTTTGGATACAATATTTCGTTCTTTAGGTTGGCTTGTTGTTTTTTATGTATCAATGGCTATTTATCCGAAATTACTACAGACCATGAAATAAATATAACTTGAAAAGATAAAAATGTTAGTTTTGTATAATACTTAAATTGACAGCCTATCTGAAAATATTTATAGCTTTCAGTGAATATTTAATTATGTGACATAAAATTTGTACCTAATTTAAGAGTGAATATTACTTTGCCAATGTTATAATGGTAATATTTTGTATTGATAAATCAAATTAAAAATTACATTTATGAAATTATTTCTTAAATATCTCATAAAAAATATTTGTCTATAAATTTCTCTTTAACAATGCTCTAACATATTTTTCTATAAAAGTATATTCATTTTGTATTTATTAACCTTCGTTCACATTCATATTAATTTATATTCATCCTTATTATTTAATTATTAAGTATGTTAAAATTAAAATCTCATAGTTACAGTTGGCTGTAGAAAATTGGAGCTAATTTCGTTACGTAATACTTGCAGTTCAATTTTATTTCCCATCATTTGTAGGAAAACCTACCGATTTAAAAGGCCTTTTTCTCATGTATCAGAAAAATGAAGTAAAGTATGAATGGTTTTTGCGTCTTCATAGGTGACGCCATTTTAGTGAACATGGAGCAGTGAAGGATCAAAATGAATCTTTAATGAGTTTTTTAATTCTAAATATTTTTAAAATCTTCGTAAATCTTCATGAAAGGCAAATCTTCAGAGTAACGGGATGCTTTAGCCTACCCTTCCCGATGAAGGGTAGGATATTAATCAGATCTAGCTAAAGCAGACATGGCCAACTGGCGGTCCGCGGGATAATTCTATGTGGTCCGAGGAGTTTTTTTTTTTAGTTACATTTTTTCTATTTTTTCAACGAATATTCTGCAAGTTTTATTGAGCGGGTCAAAATGCGGAAATCATTCTCTAAACATGCGAAATCTGAATACAGAGCTACCTAAAGTTTTGTTTTAACATAATCTGATAATCGGTGCTCTTCTCAGGATGACCAGATATTTGGATGATCTGTGGATTCTTATCACAATGGTAACAAATAATAAATTGTTTAACCAACCAACCTCAAAGATCCACGATGTTATCTAGATGGTAAAAATGATGGCCACATAATTCTTGATTGAGCATCTCTTAAAGGCAAGAGGCTTAGGTTGAAGCACCAACTGAACTTTTACAGGATGATGAGTTATCAGTGAGTTATTAAAATTCGATTATTAAAACTAAGTAGAATCTCTGGGCTTAATTGTGCCGCAAGTCACAATCCCACTCACATATATTTTTCAATCTACAGTAGATGGAAACATATTTAATTGTAAATGATTGTACTCTCTATTAATTAGTTAATTTTTACATGCTAGAGATATTACTAAATTCATTTTTAAAGTCACACTAGTAAGCTAGTCACAATGTTTATATGACGCAATAGCATAAGAATATTCCATTCAAATATACATAAAAATTTACGTTCTAATTAAATAAAACACTAAGTAAAAAGTTGCAATATTTCATAGTTAACACAACAAGACATTTCTACGAAAAGAAGACATCATTTTCAGTTTTTACATATTTACAAACTATCTTAGTACATCACTTCCAAAATTTTACACACCTTACAAAAATGTTACCTTGCAAAAAATCTACATACTCGCCATAAAGGAAACAGGTTGTTATATGATGATAGACAACTCAATGTGTTTATACAATTTATGGAACATTTTATTTATTGTTGCAAAATATCAATCGAAAGGAGACATTTGGTATTCCATTATAATGCCAGACATGAGGCAATTGGTTTGTGATGACTATATTATGGAATTGTTGTTTTGTATTTTTATTTAAATAAATATCCATGAAATATATCGTCAATTTTACTACCCGATTTCGTGATGATACGTTGAGATCTTTTTTCATTTTCAAATTAAATTTACGACCTAAATATCTTCAAAAGTTTTACTTCTGAAAAAAAAAAGAAGAAAATCACCACTTAAAAGATATATCTTTTTCAACAAATTCAATATTATATACATCATTATAATGCAATATTAAATATTGTTAATTGAACTATATTATTTTAATCAGAGTTTAAAATATACTTACATTTGTCATAGAGTGGAAAAAGTCTTGCAACCTCAAGGTAAATTAGTGACAAATAGCCCTAAATATATAAGAAAACCAAAACAAACAAACAAACCTAAAGAACGAAATACTGTAACTAAACAAGTTTGTTAGTAGAGGTGAACACTTCTAACCTTCACTAAACCTTACACTTACATTTTTTTGACACGTTTCTCCGCCTTTTTCAAGGGAGGTTAAGAGAAGGATCTAATTTGTTTCAAAGAGCAACCCCCACCGTGTGGCAATAATTTGAAGGGTATAAAAAAGAATACATTACGGTTTACTTTTCAATCATCTGAAATTCACATCCCAGATATGAGATCAAAACTATATGGTTGACTCCAGAAAGTGTTTTTAGCTTATAATATTCAGAGAATCGATTATTCTAGTTTTAATAGAAGTCCATATCAACCTGATTATATTATATAGATAAGCCACACAAATTTAATTAATATAATTAAATCTATACAGTCATCAGTATTAATTTCTTTATAAACAAATAAATACCCATAGGTAGTATGCTATTTACAGCTGATTCAGAAGATAAGTTCAATATATCTTGTAAATCGTGTAAAGTACTTTCTCACTTACAATAATTATTGGCACAGTATTACTGGAACACATATTTAAATAACGTAGGACGTGTTCTGGTGGGCGGAACGGGGTAGTATTATTGTTGCGTTTAAGAAAACACTCATCTTCTTCTAAATAAATTAGTCATGTAGGATATTAATACTTTCATATTATGTCTTACATATACGTACAAATAAGCACATACATATCTGGGATTTATATTTACAGGGAATTAGTAAGCAGCAGGAGAAAACATGTTAAAACTGTCAATTTTATAATAATTTTTTTCTGCTGTATTGACAGAGCATCACTGTCCATTCTGTATGTTTATTTATTTTTTTTATTTTTATTTATTTATTTTTTTATGTATTTAATCATGTTATGATGCTTTCTTATTAAAACTAGAAACAATCAATCAAGATATATTTTTTTAGAAGATTCAGCATGAGCCAGAAAATAAAAGCAAAAGTGATAAGAAACATGATCAAAGAAAACGTTTCCAAACAAAAAATATAACTCTACACTAGTATTTGCACATCTGTTTTCACGGAGTAAGGCATCCAGCTGTGAAAGTCAGTTCCAATATTTACCTTAAGTCTTAAATTTCATGAGAAGGCTTACTTCTGGGAAGGTTATTAGCAATTGTTGTAAATTATATATTTAAATAACCGTCACAACAACGTAATTGCAAAATGAATACAAAGTAAATGACATGTACAGGGTAATTTTCAAAATCAAAATATTTACAGATTTGACTTAATTATACAAGTTTAAAAATATTCATTAAAATTTAAATATATTTTGGAAACAGGGTCTGGGATATTAAAATTATTTACAAAATATTTTGGAGCATATGATTCAGGTCGAGCAATGTTTCGTTTCGTTTCGTTTTTTTTTTTTTTTTTTTTTTAATGTTACTATTTATTATTTCATAAAATAACAGTGTTTTTACAACACGGTTCATAGCTGGGTGAATTAAACTATTGAAAAGTATTATTATTTAAAACAATGAAAGAACTATATATGTCGTGAACTATAACACGTGTTTCTCATCCCTCGTCCTGTGTTTGGGTGACGTCACTTTGTCTATAGGGAGCAGCACTTTGTAAAGTACACTGACCTGAAATCAAAGACAATCGCGCAATAAGTTGTATCCTCTTGGGACACATCAGGGTATTTGTGTCATGTTTAAGAGGTTGCTTAGAGCTTGAAAATTTAGTTGTTAGAAACAGTTGAAAAAGTCTATGGTCTTTATTACATTTACTAACTGCGCCAATAGAGAAACTTATAGAAATTGTGACATTTCAATTAACAATTTTTTATTGTAAAAGCTTATTACCGATTATAGTTATAATCAAACTATAACTATAACTTGGTGTAGCTCGTGTATCACTGAAGAGAACGACCTTGTCGTTGAAACGCGTCTGATACTTAGGCCTATTTTTTGTGAGAATTGTGTTCTCTGTGTATGTTATACTGTATAATTTTTCTCATAAGTCAAGCTCAACATTTAATATATGTACCAACATCAACTTGATATGTTATAATTTTTTTAATGATATTCCAAGCACGTATACAATTTGCACAGGCACCGTGCCTTCAATATAACCGAGGCACCAAATTTGGAGTAGGGAATGGAGGCTTTTCCATCGTAGAATAGTGTTTTTTCCACTAGAGGTTGTTGTGTTTATAGCTCAGCTAAGGTAAGGACATAGATATCAAGGAAACGAGTGGAGAGTCCCAAGTTAAATGTTTACTTCCATAATAAACTAATTTTTTATTTTAAAATTGTTCAATAATAACTTAAACCATATCGGAGATAAAATAAAAATCGGACAAGCTGGACGGAAATGCAAAAACATTTGAGTATTTTATATATTGGAATTCTCTAAAACATAGTTACATCTTGCAATGATGACATATTTTCCGTCCCACAATTCTGAAAAATTAATTGACTGCTTAAAAAGTGACTTAAGCTCATTTATAGCCATACATTCGAGTAAACTTTTATCAATATTCATAAAGTGGAATTTGGTTTGCGATATGATCTCTTGTATGGTGCCACAAAACAACGCACGAAAGTGTTTCGTTGTTTTCCTCCAAAAACGCTATTTGTGTGGGGTGAGTCATGTGCAGCACCTGGATGAAGATGGACAACCGATAACTTTGTTCCACATTTTTAGTTGGCAAGTTGTCAAATTATAATATGAGCTAATTATCCGATGTTTCTCTATACACGATAAGAATCATTATATTTTCTTATCTACACTAATTTGGCTGACTGTATTATACGTCATTTTATATATGAGGTATCTTTTAATTTTCATGTATTAACATTTGTTTACTGTTTATTATCTTAGCCCCTCCATCTCTACAACCTACAGATGTAATTATAAAGTTTGTTTGGGTTTTTTAATTCCAACTTCAAGCTGAGAAAGTTCGTGCAATTATTGTATACAGTGTAATTTACAGATATTATGTCTATTGAGTTACAAAGCAGTTAAATGGTAACTTTCGATTTGGTTATTCAGTTGGAAAATATAAATCTAGATGGTGAATAACCATTCCCGAAAATATATAAATTATCTTTCCGTGTTTACCGTTAGAAAAGTTAATGAACCCATTATAAGAATTTTTACAACACTATGACACAATGCAACTACGAGTTTCTATTGAATATGTTAAATCTATAGATTATTGCTGCCTTAACACACTTTTTATTTCTGTGTATATTAAACGCCCTGCTATCACTTCGCTTCTCTTCTTTCGTCACCCCTGCCGTAACTTATCTGTAAACACAAGATAAGCTTTATTATTGAATCAAGACTTGCGTAACGATACGAATATCAATTTTAGACAGTTGTTTTATATCACATTTTGTTGTATAACTTTTTTATTTTTATCGCATTGGTGTATGTGCCATTCGTTGAGTAGACAAAAGTAATCTATCGTTTTAATATTTATTCACACGCTCTAACTTATATTCGTGTGAAACGGCAATATGATGATAAAAATAAATAAATAAAAACTTAATGAATGTAAAATTTGTAAACTATAATGTAGTAGAAATTTAAGACATTATATTAAGACAGACAATTAATAAAGTATAACAATCTAGATGACAGAGAATAGAGGAAATGTTACGTTTTATTAAAGATACACATTAAGAGGTAAAATATTGTTTAGCAGCAACAATACGTGAAGAGTGAATATAATTTATGTTCGGATTTAACATATAATCTCATAATGAATACGCCTGGAGGATTTATTGTATGAAAGCAAGGAAAGTTATTTATGATCTTAAGTTCGTATTATCGTTTTATTTTATCTTGCTCTGAATGCGGGCCATTGTTAACTGACTGGTTCTGTTTTCTAAAGATACCAATATTTAAACTTTAAAATATTTCAATGGACAAACAGTAGAAGAAATTTTTTTTTTAAATCAACATCTACAAAGATTTAAAACGGAGTATTTAATTGTTTCTTTGTAAAAAAAAGCCTATAGTGTCATGAGAATATCTGTTGGTAACATCCTATACACTGAGTAAAGATTGGACTATTCACTCGAAGTTAATGAGTGTATTTTTATGTGTATTTATATGTGCAGGAGACTCAATCGTAGTATATGTAGGCTCGATTTAACAACTCGTTGGACAAGTAAAAAAAATTAAGTCTATAAATTTCAAAACAGTTTTCCAGTCTTATATTTTGGAAGAAAACAGGTTTTTCAAGAATAATTTGTCTTCCGTTGGTTTCATAACTTTCTTCAATTAACTTTATAATCTTATTCGGTGCTACACAAAAATTGTATATGATAAAAAATAACAACTTTATTACTAAAAAACTAAATTACTTTCGGGCAAATCTTTAAATAAAACACAAATTGAAATAATTATTCTAGCTGGAATTCAATTTAAATTTTCTTCTAATTTAGTGTTTAAAATTTGTTTTAAAATTAGTTGTGTCTCATTTTGTATATCAAAGGGAAGACGTCAAGAGATTGAAAAACGGCGGCCAAATAAAATGTTGTTAGATAGTTAGTAGGGTAATGAATAAGGTTATAAAGGCTCATTTTGTACAGCTTAGTGATCTGCATATAGCAATACTGAGGTCGAGGTTCAGCAACATTGATACTGATTTTTTAAATAATTAAATGAATAAAAGTATTCTTGAAATATCAAACATTAAAACTCGACAGCCATTTTGAAATTTATAAAACAGACACATTCAATTTAATACTCAAAATTTTGTTAGTGTATAAGGCATTATTGAAGGAATAATTTCATGATATTATATAGCCTTTTGTATTATAGCTAAACAACTAAATACTCAGTTTGTTTTAATCATAATAAATGTTCTTATAAACAGGTTCATTTCTAAAGTACAGCCTACGTAGGGAAATGTCTTAAATTTTAGGAGTTGTAAACTATTCCTATATAACAATGACACACACTAGGAGCAAGATAAAACAAAACAATAGGCTATAAGGACTTAAAGTCATAAATACCTATTATTACTTCCATACATATTCAACATCCAGCCCTATTCAATAATTTTCCCCGTATTGTTGTTGTAAAGCAATATATTACCTTTAACTTTGTTTTTTTTAATAAATTGTAAAATTTCCTGCACCCTCTGCCATCCCATATTTATCCATTATTTATAAATTTTATAATTGTTGAATTAATACTTTCAACTTCATGTTGCACACATAGGTTTAAACCTACAGATTGTACCAAAATATTAAAAAGGCGAAGTTACTTTTTACTTACCGAGTAAGTATGATAATTTCCAAAAACATAAATCATTTCAGTTTTCACCACAGTGAGAAGCCATCGTCCTCGTTGCCGTCTGAACCTCAACATGTTAGCCACCACAATAATTACAAATGTTACTTTAATTTTGTTAATTGGATTCTTATACATTAAATTGGACTCTTATACTATTTTACAAACAAAATTTCAAAATATAAGTCATTTTAAACAGTTTCTTTTTCTGTATTTTTTAAATATTTCATCTTAAAAGCACTAAATCAAATTCAAAATTTAAACTGTGCGTGGAACAGAACTAACCTCAGCTTATGAATTGAAAATATACATTATACACAAATTTATAATAAATATCCTTAAAATAAATGGATATCCGTATAGCTCCACCAGTCTAGATTCACTTACAAAGCTTAGTAAATCCTGGCTTTTCAGATATACACAATTTGCAGCCCCACTACGGATCATACGAAGAACAGAAGTGAAATGCGTCCAACCAGAATCGGCAACATGAACATTGGTTAGATCGGATATTGAAATACCACTTGCGAAATTGTGTAATTTTTTAATGGACGTATTTAAAATGGAATACAGATGTGAAAAACTAAAATGTAATTATAATTCAATATTTGTTTAAGTTGAAAGAACTAAATTAATTTTACTATACCTGTTAAACTAAATTAGAATATAGATGATTATATATTAACGTAACATAACTTAAAAAGATGTTTTAAAACACTTTTAATGTTGAATATAAAATATTACTATATAAACTATAAATAACTTTAGAAATTTCACAACCTCAGTTAAATACACATTCTCCAAATCGGTATGTATGCCTCATTCACTCACAGTAATACCAGATCAAACTGATAACTAGTTTTGGGGTTTGAGGGACTTATATACGTCATACTACATCATTTTTATTACAAGTTATACACTATATTAGTTTTAACCTCGTATTTATTTTACTAGTTTCAAAATAAGGCATTTCTTCTAGTTTTTCTCCCACTTCCAACATATAATGAAAGGGTAAACATTCTGGTATTCTTTCATTGTTTGCACAAATTGCGTATTTTATTTGTACATTCCTTAATATGTTTTCTATATCTGTAATCAATATTTTCACTATTAATCATCCCTTTCAAATTAAAATTGTATTTGGACTCGAAATCATATGCGCTAAACCAGTTTAGTATTTTTAATGTTGATATAACATTTATCTACGTGCAGCTAACAAAACAAAATGTTTCTAAGCTCTGATATTCCCTTAGCCAAGTTAAATTTAAAAAGATGAATAGATCATGAGAATGAAATGGTTTCCTTTTCAAGTATACTTAGCATCCATTAAACAACAGCTGTCAACGAGAGGAACAGAAAGTGTTCAGCTGACAATAAATAATGGAGTGTCGAACATTTGATCAACGACCATTTACCACAAACGAAGAAAAATTGAAAACATTTTTCAACAATTATTACTGAGTTTCTCTAAAAAATACTTGTAGAATAGGATGGTAATGCTGATTTATTTATCTTCGTATGTTTATAGTTCAACATATGAATTGTGTGTTTGAGCAATTTACGTTTTAGGAAATTTGTACGCTTTTTTATTTTTAAATACACTTGTGATCGTTTTATCTTCAAACATAAAAAAAATAATAATAATTAAAAAAAACTAACTAAAATTGTCTATATATTTTATGTATTTTTAATTTAATCTTTAATAAATAACACATATTTTTAAGTACCTAATAAATTTGGTATGTGATTTAAATGCTATTTGGAAATAATGTTTTCTTATCAGTTCAATAATTTCCAAGTTTTAACTTTTTTTTACAAACTTTAGTGTACTAACTTTTCGGTTGGGAAATTACTTCGTATACTAGCTTTTCGGTTAGAAAATCTGTGCTGAATTTGCATTTTGGTTGGAAACTTTTATGGAATATCTGGTTTTTGTTTTGAAACTAGTTTGATATTCCAGACTATTGATTAGTGTACCATATTTTTTTATTGAAATCGTTTGGGTTTTTAGTTGCTTTTTAGTTGTAAACTCAATTCGTACTAGCTTTTCGGATGGAAAAACGGTTGGTGTGTCAAATTTTCGAATGGAAACTAAGTATATGTTCCCGTTTATCAGTTGGTGTATCCGATTTTTGGATTACTAGCAACAATACGACTATATTAATTTTTTAATATCAAAACCCAGAACATTGACTGCCGTATTTTGTTAAACAAACAATTTGGTATTTAATTAGTTACACTTTGTTGAAGCTGAAATATGGGAGAGGGAGTGTGAAATATGGATGTACTCTTTTTATTTAGTCATTACAATATAGTCGAATGTGACAATATTATGTATATCAAGATAACTATTTTGCAACTTCTTATTATATTATATTTGTAGAAAGTTACACTAACACATGGTTATTGAGTGATTTCTCAACGTTTTGGTAAAAATCTTGCATAGCAACCTTATCGCTTCATTCGATGATTCCCATTTGATGACAAGCAGAACTTTAGTATTTTGTGTTACTGTGGCATTGTGTTATCTGAAATAGAGGATGGCATGTTAGAGAGTTGAATAATGTTTCACACACAAACATGCTTACATACTCACAAAAAATAGATTATAACGTCATCGTAAATTTAGTAATGTATATAAAACACTGCATTTTGTTGTTGATAACTAACAAATGCTAAGGAAGTCAACTTCGATATAAGTATATAGTTGCATACATGTGTATTAATATATAGGCACGTTGAACCAACATTCACGGAAATAGACCTGAGACCTGGAAAACCAAAGTTACATGAAAACCAAAGTTCATTATATGCTTATCTATTGCACAATAACAGAGTGAATAATATAATAAATCACAAGGTGGTTGAGGTGGTAGTGTGCAGGAGTAAAGACAGGTTTGTAAATCTAATAATACAACCTGTGAGTCTCAGCCTATTGATGTGAGACAGCCAAGATAAAAACAAGGTCGGAAATCAGCTCAATTTACTGTACGTCGACGGGGACAAGATGCTGGCAAGGTCAGAAGTCGGTGCAATTTTCATAGCTCAATGATAACGCGGGGATATCGCGAACGCAAAGCGGTAGTCGAACAAGTTATAAAAAACTAACTCTTTTGTTATGTGGTGGCGCTTGGAGGGAGGGCGGTCTGGCTTGGAGTGGGGAGGCTAGCCCACGGAGGGGAAGCGTATATGCTATGCCTGCCGTCCAGCGCTTCCGCGATTTATCAACACTAACTATAATGTATTTTGAAATGAATAACCATTTGACAAAAGCTATTCTACAGCTATGTTCCCTTACTGTGACAATTAATTAATTATATGTATTATTATGTAATATTACAATATCCGATGTTGTATGATATCATCAATGTCAATTGATTACACATTTTTCGTAATACAATGTCTAGAAACGCACTGACGAAAGGACCGTGGAACACTAACTCACTCGCTACCCCCATCACTAAAAAGTAACGGGAACCTGCCCGATCAAGGCCAAGCGCCACAGTAGACAATATGACCTCTACCAATGATGGCGGCAAGGAGTGAGGTACAAGAATGTGGAAGACGAGAACGAGAATTTCAAATGACATGGTGCGGGGTGGGAACAAAATGGTGGTACACTAGAAAGACAGTGCTTGATCTCACATGGTCACCACACACTACTTTTGCGGTCAACTGTACACTATTCTGACGCTGCTTTGGGATTTTTCTTGAGATTTTCCCAGTTATTTCAATTGTCATGTGCTGGACATTATTATTCATTTTTCTGTTATTTCTATAATGTGTACGTTGCGTTAACGAAATCTTACATTCCGTACACTTTATACATAAAATTGATAAAATATCAGAGTTTTCAGGTTATGTTGTGGGAGAGGGAGGGGGATCAGGTTATATTGACCCTAACTTTTATGGTTAGTACTTGACATTTACATATTGATACAGTTTCACAATATCCTCCATCTGCTTCTTCATACAGATATTGCATGTCCTTTTATTGTTTCCACATGTGTTGCCTAGTTTTATTTAAATTTGTTTGTAATAAAAAAATACCAAATCTTACGTTTTATTATATGTTAAAAATCTACGATTTCATAGGTTGAAGTTCTATAATACAACAACCCCTTATTGACACGCCCTATCATGTATACTTTAGTTTCAAAAAGTTAAAATATACAATTTTTGTATTATTTTATCACTTAACTATTTAATATAGAACTTGACGTAATAAATTGAATTTTTCTCATAAAAACTATACTTAGATTGCTTTTAATGATTTACACAAAACGAGCTGTTAAAATCTATAACATCATATGTATCAGTTCATTTTCAGTAATATTTTGACCTTTTTTGATTTAAAATTATTTGATAATGTGGATTTTTCATATCATTGGTATGTTTTAAGCGGGTCTTTGCAATCATTTATGAAAATAAAAACTGATTCGCGACTTTTTGAGAGTATAAATCAATCCCTGGTATCAAGAAAAACAGCGAGAAAAATAAAATTGTAAAAGCCAATATAACCTAACCTAACCTAGCCTAACCTTGTAGTCTAGGGTCACGCTGAGAACTAATATTAAAACTAGTAAGGACAAAAACCTATTGCTTATCCAGATTATTCTAAATAACCAAGACGTTTAGTATAATAGTAATTTTTGTACAACAATTTATTCGTTTTCTAGACAAATTACGTATATTTATCAGGTTACCTGTTGACAAACCTGTGAATAAATTAATTTTCTCCTAGATAAAAATAAATATTGGGAATCTAAATCTATAAACAAAAATTATCTGATATATTAGAGAGAACTCTTGTCCTGTTTTAATAAAAGCTATTAAACAATAAAAAAACTGCATTTATAGATATATGAAAAACTGCATAAGGTGTTGAAAAATAATACTTTTTTTTAAATCAATGTATATATATATATATATATATATATATATATATAAATGCCCAATAAATATTTAGTACAAATTACCATCTCCACTAAATATTTCGGAAGTTCAGAACGATTAAATGATTTCTCTCTTGTTTGTAGTACGTCATTGCTCAGTTTGCGTTTAGCTTTACAAAGGGTACACAATAGAGTGAAGATAAGGTATGCAATGTATCATCAAAGCTTTGTTAAGGAAAGTAGATATCATTTCATCGTAACGTTATATTAAACGTATAGAAATTTGTTACTTTCTATAAAAATAGACGTATAGAAGTTAACAATGTCTGTTTCAACTCTATGGATAAAAATATTTTATTTAAAAAACGTTTTTCTGTACGTCATGTTGAATAAATGGTTGAAAAATATATTTACTTTAATTTTCAAATATTTTTAATGTGTTTATTCCTTTTACACTGAAATCAACTATATTTTCTTATTTGTTTTTTTTGTGTTTATCATTCTGATTCAACTGTATTTTTAATAATTAAGGATATTTATACATTGTGTTTTCATCGATTGAATTAATTTTGTGGATTGCATGAAAATACAAAAAATAATAAAATAATAATAATAATGATTCGAATTTGTCACTAACCACAATCACTAGAAACTTTAAAATAAAACACAATTGTTTGATCTAGGAAAATCTAGGGGAAATACAGATGTAATAAATTAAGTAGTCACATTATTTTGTATTGTTAAGTTTTTATTGTATTTAAGACTTTTGTAAGGAGTAGGCCACCTGTTCTCATTAGCTTTGTTAGAGGTACAGTTATCTTTCACCCCACTCCATAGGTCAAAAACATATAACAATAACTTGACAAAGGGCCATCCTAAGCTTCCTAAGCTATTGGCCAACTGATCTGTGGAGTGGGAAGGATTTTAGCTTGCACTCAGATTATTATAGTTTAGGTTTAATTTTATTTCGTTAGTAGATATGTAAGTTTAGATTTGGTTTATAAGCAAGACCCTCCGATGATGATAACCATGTTATCGAAATGTACATCAGGGCATTTATTGGAAATAATTAATAAAGAACAATTAATCAAATAATTTTGTTTTATTTTAAAATTTCTAGTGATTGTGGTTAGGGGCAAATTCGAATCATTATTGTGAATTTCACCACAGTGCTCAACAAGATTGTAATTTAAATAATGTCATTTAAATAGCTACAATTTGAAAAATTATAAAATGAAATTATATTATTTACAAAAACGTGAAATAAAATTCACAGAAACTTCCAAAATAATATAATGAAATTGTTCAATCTCATAGAGGGATTTCAGTTATAAATTTTGTAAAAGTGAAATAGTAAACTGAGAACTTTCACCCCTGCAAACGAGAATCTGAGTACATGGAACATCAGCATAAAAAGGTATTTTACATTCAATACACTTATCTCTAACAAGACGTTTATGGCCACGAGGGACTTTCTTTAACAAAAGAATTGATTTCAATAAGATTGTCCAATAGAAGACAATATTGTTTATAGGCCACATTTGGTTTGAAGACAAAGATTCTTAATTATGTACATTATTTTGAGGGAAACTTTTTTTTTGAAACAATATAAATATATCAATTAATTTTGGTGTAGATAATAATTAAAACTTTCTTTAAAATTGTATACGGTCCCAATTTTAAAAATATTGAAAATAAAATTTTGTTGTATGATTTAGTATTGATGACGCGAAAATTTAGTAGTGTGTTTAACTTGCACAATTAAAAATGTTAATTCGGTTAGTAAAACAGTTTAAAAACAAAAAGAGAGCTACCTAAAAATTGAAATCAAAACTATAGATATCCAAAATAACTTGATCTTGTCGTTTATTGACGCTATCCACCGTCATCCCTACACCGTTAGTTAGCGGATAGGACGCAGCAGACTAAGGTGAATTTGGGTTTGAGTGAACCGGGAAATGCTCGCTTCGGAATTCATCAGGGTTCGGTGCTCTCCGGTCCATTATTTTTAATATATGTTAACACGTTATGTAATGGTGCATTTAAGGGTGAGTTGGTAGCATTTGCCGATGACACGGCTTTATTCTATATAGCGGACACTGTGGAACAATTGCGAACTTACATGCAATGTGACACATGTGCAATGCGTTGGTGGTTTACAAGAAATTACATGGTAATGAGCCCAAAATTGAAATATATTATTTTTACTATTACAAAAGAAAAAACAAGTTTCTGTTCCATTAAAGTACCATGAGATAAATTGTAATATGAGTGCCCATGTTCGGCGATTGAACAAGTTCAAGAAATTCAATATTTAGGACTGTTTGTCGATTCCAAGCTTACTTGGAAGAAACATACAACCTATCTTAAAAATAAATTAATAAAATATATCAGGCTATTTTATATGCTCAGATATGTATGCAACGTGAAAGTATTGAAAATGATCTATTTTGCACTGGTTAGTTTTAAGTTAGAATATGGTCTTGCAATTTGGGAAGGACTTACGATACAACTCTAAAACCAATAATTACACTGCAGAAGATCTTTGTTCGTATACTATCACACAAACCCAAAACAAAATATATTGCACCTCTTTTCAAAAACTTAATATATTACCTCTTAAAAACCTTTTTATTTATAAAGTAGTGAGAACCTTTTTTGATAGAAGCGGGAATAGTGATGGCACTTTAATGCCAAGAGCTTTGACATTGCGGAATAGGTCAAATGTTTTTGTACCTAAACCAAATTTTACAATTTATATGAAATCTTATGCATATCTGGCACCTAAATTATTTAATTGTATGTCAGATAGTATTAAATCATTTTCGAACAGACATAAGTTCTCTGGTTTGCTGCGTAATTTTTTGCTCGAGCTTGAAGATGTACAATCGTATTTTAAAATACTATCCTGAACCTTACTTTTTGGAGTTATATTCGGGTGTTGTATCCTTGCAAGTGTGTGCGGTGTGCTTGTGTATAGTGTTTATCCAAGATAACATACATGGATATATTTATTAAGTTGTAAGTTATTCAGTTCAGTTATAAATATGTATTGTTTATAAAAATGCTAGAAGTCATATTTTTTATTGTAGATTTTAATGTAAAAAATTATGTATATTTATTGGGAACTCGCTCGGCTGCGGACCTCAACTTTATCTTTGGACTGTGTTTTGTGTCTGTATATATAGTGTTTAGTGTAAAACCCCAGACAGGTTTTATTACCTCGTGGTTTCTTTTATTGTTTCTTGTCTATTTGGAGGTTATCTTTGTTTTAGATTTAAAATTATTTAGTCTAATTTCATTTGTAAAAACTTATTTATATGTTTGTTGATAAGAGTTATTAAAAATCAATCAATCAATCAATCAGTTTGTTCCGCGTTGTTATTTTATTGGTTTTGTTGGAGTTTTAAATTTTTATAATTTCTGTCTTCAATTTATAATTTCTCAACTGTGATAAACCTTCATTTATCTGAATGTATTATTCTCAAGGATCTCATTGATCTATGCAAGGTCTTGTCGTTTTTGTGGAAGGTGAAATCTAAATAATACAAATTAGAGAAAAATAATACATTGTATTAGCAATGTAGCTATTATACAAAAATAATTAAATTGAAGTGATCATCTCTGTACAAAAAAAAAATATTATTATTGGAGAATTTTCTATCAAAAAGAGTTGATCTAAATATTATTCAAACAATTTATCTAGTGCTGACAAAGATGATATTTACAGGGTAATACGATTTTGTTGGTATCTTATTATATCAAAATGGCTGTACCTATTTACAACAGCCGTAACGATCTGTTGTCGCTTGCTTTATATTTGTAGATAATCTGAGGATTGTGAATTTAAATATCTCTAGTTTGCAGGAATGCGTCGGCTGATGATGTATTTTATGAAACTTGGAAATAGGTTGTGTATCAGAAGTGATTTCAAATTAAAGTAAAACTTTTAGAAGAGTGAAACCCTGGTAATGATTTGTGAATTTCTGAAATATCATACTTTTTAAAAGTAAATTGTATATCTTTGGTCAAGCAAAACCAAATACAACATATTCCAATTAGTTAAAGCAGCAAAACTGAAATATGTTTCTAAAATGTCAGATTTTGTTAAAATTGTGTCCATTTAATGATGACCATCTGAAATTTAAATTATGAATAAAGATTGTTAACGACAGTGATAAGGACCAAGAAGGAAACACTAGCAAAATAATTTCAGGTGGTAATAAAACAAAATTAAGCACTTTTTGTCAAACATAAAACTGTAAATTAATATATTTTATTTGATTTACATTTTAATAATGGCAGCCAACTATTATTCCTTACTATTCACAACATAAGATTTTGAAGAATAAAGTCACACTTCTGTAGTAATTTTCGTAAAACATCAATTCAACTAATATTAATAAATAATGTTAAAGAAATATTTAGCCAATAGAACAGAATTTATTTTTAGGCTTCAACAGGTGTTGAGTTCGTACAACACACATCCTTCTAAGTACGACAAATTAAATAATCTACCCGGTAGTGTTGAGAAATCAAACCAAATATACACTCACTGGCGGGAAAAAAATGTTTTACAACTTAGCGTAGTATTAAAAAGAAAAAGTTAAAACAAAGATCCATATTAGGTACATCAAACCTACAACTAGGTAAATAATCACTAAAAATAGTTGAATAATAATTATTTTTAAAAAATTTAAAAAAAAAACATCTTTAGTAATTTTCGATTTCAATAATTAAAATATTTTATATTGTTTAAATACGTAAATAATTGTTTCCTATAACTGATTGTTAGCAATTACAACATTATTTCCATAGTTACATAATTATATTCATTAATAAATTTAATTCTTTAGGAGACAGTTCAGTTAAATTTTCAATTTGAATATGTACTAGTATTTCATTAATTATAGAACATGGCTACACAAAAAAGCTTAACGGAAATTGTCTGTGACGCTGTCAAAGCATTGCAAGAGCGTAAGGGCAGTAGATTAAAACAAATATTTTCCTACGCCAAAGAAGTAATGCAAAATGAGGAAATAACTATAGCAAAAATTAAACTAGCGTTGAAAAATGCCATTGATAAAAAAATGTTACTCCGAACCTATGATGGCAGGTTTAATTTAAATCTATCTGATGTACCAAACACTGGTGTACAGGATATGAAAAATGAAGGTAATGAAGATATAGAGGATGCCTGTTGTCCAAAGAAGAGGCGAAGAAGGTGTAGACGGAGGCGTAGGAGTTGTAGGTAAAGATCAATCTGAGGCATATATATTAGGTTACTAAATTTTTATTATTAAATTAGAATAAAATATTTTTAAACCATTGTTACATTTCTCAATCAATATTTTTCTGTTAATTTCAGACGCCGTAGAAGGAGGAGTTGTAGGAGGAGAAAGAGACGTTGTCGCCCCAAGCGACGTAGAAGGAGTTGCAAGCCAAAAAGGAGGAGACGTTGCTGTACCAAGATGTGGGTGCCTAAAAGGAGACGTTGTTGTCGATAGTACTCCTTTCTTTCTTCAGTCGCGATTCATTTTGTACCGAGCCTTATAAATCTTAAAGAAATATTTGTTTTGTTAATTAAAATTTAAAATACAATGTAGTCAATATACATACTGTGTGGTTGTGTTATAACCAATGTACATATTTGTTATATTTTCTTAATATATGGGCAAATTGACCTTGTTATTTTGTTTTGTTATTTGTGTTATAATAGAGTTTTAGATATACTTTCCCAATTATTTATTACAGTCTTTAAACAATTTTTAATAAATTGTAAATAAATTTACCGCGGGTTTATGGAATATTTGATGATTGAAAACAAAAACAAAAAATAATAAAAATAAAAATTACGTTATAACAGTAATAAAAGATTCATTTTTCATAGTTGTTTAATATTAAATTCGCTAAAATAAAACAACTTTAGACGCTGTGCAAACATTCCATTTAGTTTCTCACACACCAATGTACAAAACCATTCATACACAAAACGAGGTAGAATTTGATTTTAAGGCAAAAGAGTGAAAATAAACTTCTATTTCGGAATTTCTAGTAATTATAATCAACGCCAATTTAACAGTTTTATTATTTAAATATATGTGCACTTCTAATTGGTATCTTTCCAACGTTGTGGTTCTATTAATAGCTACGGCCTCGCAGTATATTAGTATATTAGTTTCCCCACCCTCCTCACTGTACCTATGGGTCATATGATTTATCCAAGTTAGGCCAAGTTTCCCGAGAAATCCTCTGAGTGTGTTATGTCCCGTGAGGAAACCAATTAGTAGTTGTTGCCTAGTCTTGCATAGACCAATGGTAACCCTAGATTTCTTGCGGTCGTAATTCCCGAACAACTTAGCTTTCTTCAGTCCTTTTGTTTATGTCTTGAGTCCTGACCTACTGGCATCTTCACCTCTTTTGAGTCTCATCGTGAAGTAGTTTTCACTAAGTCCACAGAATGATTCTGGTCCTACAATGCCTCTTCTTTATATGATCATTTGGTTTTTAATTTTGCTCTATTCTCATGTGTTCTGGTATTCAGAAGTACTTTATTACTCCTGACTAGTTCATTCAGTTTTTGTAGGCATTCCCAAACGCTCACTGGACTGATGATTCTATAGCTCATCGCTTTGATAGCAGATTAGCTGTTTGATAGAATTGCGATGTTTTTCTTCTTGTATCGCCTGTTCCTTTGTATACATCTTTCTATACATTTTCGTTTAAAATATGCTGCGAAATTTGCCCATTGCTTCCAACTACCTGGTATCTGAAACAAATACTCCAGCTCAAGTTCCCTCTTCGGTTTTTGATCCTTGTTTGTACCAAATTATGGTACCATTTACCAGTGAGTAGATGCACTCCTTGCTCCATTTATTTTTAGAAGTCAGTACAGTGAGGAAGTCTCTCAAAGTTGTACTTTCTTAGCTATAAATCTCTTGGGAGTTCCCATCAGTCTGCTACTTCTTTCCATCGCTACCGATCTCTCTAAGTTAATAACTGTCAATACTTAGTTTTATTGTTCATCTGTCTCCACAACTAAATGGAGGGTATATAGTTTAGGGTGATCTAAATAGCTTCTGTTGGGCAAGATCTTATTCCTCCTGTAATTCATATGCATGTCAGCCGCTATACCTTTCGCAATGACTTCCTTGTTGCAATCAACCATGTTCTCTTCGTCCATACCACCAGCCAATGTCATTATTGGGCTCACTATCAAAGTGAATCCGCGAGTAACAACCCCATTATATTCCATCTATTCTCTTGCACAGAAATAGGGTAGAAGCAACTTTACCTACAGTACATTATACATATTTTTCCCACAGAATCTTTTTGTCTTTATTCAGCCCTGGATATGTTACCTCTGTTTGTTATTCTAATTTTGCTTCATTCAAACTAATGGTGCTCAAGTTTGAGAACTTTACTTCCTAAGTAAATTGTACTAGGGTGGTTTTCGTTGGATTTATACTCAACACCCCCGCGGTGCACCAATTTTCGTAATTGTAATCAACTTTGTACTAACTTCTCACATAAGGTGCCATTAACTTTTCTTCTGACGATAATGACGATATAGTCGGCATATTTAAAGCAGTCAATGTTTTCTGGATGATCTCCGTCAGTTATGAGAGAGAGCTATCTGTGGATATACTTCACCTGAAAGCTTGCAAGACTACTCTCCAGAATGCTCATCCTGATGTAACCTATGACCTTCTCCATCGCTTTTACTTTAAATGATGTTTAAATAATCGGCCTGTAGAAATTGCACGAGGTAGCATCATATCTCCCAATTTCAGGGATGAATAACATTGCTCTTTTCCAGGTTCTTGGAATTTATCCAGTAGCTAGTTTATTTTGTACTAATTATGATAAATATGGCAAAATTTCCTTTTTCCGTTTCTACAGAAAGGATAGAGATATCTATATACTACGTATATAAACATTAGCATAATCAAATATTCCACTAATGTTTGTATTATTATAACTGTCAATGTTGCTTTAGACGCGATATCAAACTCATGTTTTCTTTTTATTTTTTTTAACTGAAAAGTGATTATATCCAGGAAACCATTGAAAAATACAATATTCACAATTGGAATGGAAAACGACTCATTGGCTATGCAGCGTCTAAGAACATGATTATTGGTATTTCGTTAAATACCCCGTGAAAGATATCCACAATAATACTAAGAAATTAAAATACAGTAAACCAATTAAACATTGATATAAGTCAAACCTTTTTATAGTCAAGGATATATAAAGGAGCGAATGTGAAAAATGCCCATTATCTAATTATAACCTATGTTAAAGTCAGCACCTTCAATCTTTGAATACATCAGACCAGGATTATTACAGGTTGGCACATTTTTTTAATTTTTATTGTAATTATTATTATTATTGTTATTATTATTTATTCATTTATTTATTGTGTTACATTAAAACTACTCTTATAGACTAACCATTAATTTGTTTCTGGAATGTATTACATATCATAGAGATCACCCAATAGTGACAAATAATTGTTCTATTATACTATATTCTATTCATTGATACACTGTGCACCACACAATAAACCAACTCCAATGGTTTCGTTCTATTCAGTCTTCTGATCAGATTACAGTTGTCAAGAAGTTGGACTGCCTCTGCATTTATGTGTAGTTTCAAACGATATTCATGCTTTGTAGCAAACCTTCTTATTTCACTAAAAACATCTGTAATTCCAAGATCCTGATGTAGGTCGATGTTTCATATGTACCATGGTGCGTTGACCATGTTCCGTAAAACTATTTTGAAAAGTTTGAATCTTTTTAATCTGACATTTCTTAGCACAACCCCACAGTTGTATGTCATACACCCAGACAGGCTTCTAAATCTGGTTATACATTAATATTTTATTTTGTATTTATAACTTAAACTTGCCTCCCAAGAGCTAATATAGCTGTCCATATTTGACTTTCAGTTCTGTTATTTCCTTTCTAACATGTTCCTTCCATTTCAACTTGGTGTCCAATTTCATACCCAGATACTTTGCTGTATTTTCATAGGGAATTTCAACTCCATTTAATTTCACTTAAGGATGATTCTTTATATTTATATTTGTGAAATTGATGTGTACCGATTTCATCTCATTTAACTTAATTTTCCACTTTTTAGTCCAGCGATAGATGCGATCACTTGCTTGCTGAATTTTAGTGGTAGCTTCATGTAAGCTTTTGCCAACTGCCAATAAGGCAGTATCATCTGCAAATGTGGCCACAGTACACATAGTACACAAGTAATAAAATACACACAAAAAACACTATATATATATAATATATATATATATATATATATATATATATATATATATATAATATCAATCTTTCTTAACACCATTTAAAAAAAAAACGATATGAAATTGGCTAATACAAAAATAATATTTATCATCTTATACAAATATTATTTTATCTCTGTAAAAATGCACTTATTTTAAAATTGTTATTTAATTTAAGTACCTAAATCATGGAAAGGTTGAAATTTTTGTTTTAATTATTTTTTGTTTTACATATAATATTTTTGACATAAACGTAAGTTAACTATGTTCGGCTTAGGCCCCGCCACCCTTGTCAGACTTTACCTTTTTTTTTTAATTTAGTACTAAAACTTACTGCTCCAAATTTAGAGGCTCCACATGATGTCAGCATTAAGAATCAACTTACTCAGGTTGAAAGATTGCGCAGTCTTTAAGTACAATAAATACAGAGACCATTTGTTTAAACTACATTTTTATAATCTTCTAAAATGAGTCAATTGTACGACGGATGGATTCTACAAACATATTATTTAAAATTATCTATTATATTTCAATCACTCAAACATGCATAACTTTCTAATCTACTTTTGTTACTTAACTAATAACAGAGTTTCTCTAAATTTAATATTGAAATGATTATATTGTTTACAAACACCCTCTTTAGGACTACATACAAAAATTTGTTTACAGTTCCCTAGTTTGAGTTTGTTAGTATAAAATTATTTAAATGTGCAATGTTTAATCAATAATAAATATTGTAACTTAAAAAATTAAAAATAGTAGTTGTTTTTCTCACTACGATGTACTAGAGATACCTCATTCCACATTAGGTATGAAAGTCTTAGAATTACTAATTTTCGTTTTATACTACCTTTTCTTATAGTGAAATGAAATAAAATTCACCAAAACCACAATAAACCACTAACAACACAATGACTGTGTAGCTGTGTTTATTCTAACTTATATACATTTAACTTATATACGCATTCAACAACAAATTACCTTCAGCTTTAGAAATGTAGATACTTTCAAAGCTATAAAGCAATCTGTTATTTGTTACTTCTTTTATAGTGAATTTAAAATAAATTATTTTTATTCTTTAATTCCAAAATAACATAAGTCTATCATTTTCTTTATCTTCAACAAAATTTAAAAATGTTAGTTTCTCTTTATTTTATTTTTTTTTTATTGATTTAAATTTATTTTCACTTTTGATTTTACTCTAAACTATTAATTAACTTCATACTTCCAGTTGACTTGATTTAATAAGTTAAATCCATTTTTAAAATTGTCCAAACACGAAGTTTTAAATACTAATACTTACTTAGGCCTATCTATTTGTTTTGTAATTCATAAATTTCACTCTTTAATACAATTTAAACACTTTTAAAAATTTTACTCTCAGCGATTTTCCAACCGCACTTCTATTATATTTCCTCCCTTTTAATTCATTGCACCACACTTTTTCTGTTGAGTTGTTTTACGTGTGCAAATTTCATCAAACCCTTACTTTTCCTTTGACACCACTTGTGTTTACTTACTTCAATTAAATTATTGATTTTATATGAAACAGTCCGATTTATTTTTATATCAATAAGCACTGAGATATAGTGTGTTGATGATTATCACTACCTGAACGGACTATCTCTTCCCGAGTTTTGTGTTCTCTCGAAGGCATTGTTATTGTATTATAATCTACATGTGGCTCTGCCTATTGATTAATTGGTAAACTTGTGTTTCATTACACATGGGCAGGTTCTTAACAATACAATGATGAAATATTCCCATATAAAGTGGGAACGGAAATAGTAATACTGATTTGCTTTTAATATAATTATAGTGTTTAGTAAACAGGTTCATGATTTTTAATTTCAAGTTAATTTAATTTCTTTGGAGTTGTATTAATTCAACTATTTAAACTAAGAAACTTAGGCCTATTCCAGTATTTCTTAATATAAAATCCTCTCCTGTATATTGTCCACCGATTTTGATTAAATTGAATGTTGCATGTTTTTTTTAGGACGTACAACATAAATGTCTTCCAATTTAATTTTAATTGCATTCTTGTCTTTTTCCTTAATATGGCATATTGTTATAATAAATAATATATTTCATATTTAAAATTTATTATGATAATATACGACGAGTTTAAAGTTTTTTTGTGTGTGTGTGTGTGTGTTTTTTTTAACAACATACTGTATTGAAAGCGTGTTGTGATTAAAATTTAGAATTAGCCTTTAATCTTGATATGAAATGATCTCGACATAAATTTCTTTCACTCAAATGACAATTTATTTTTTTCTGATTTATCGTGGGAACGAAGACGTCAAAGACAAGTGCAATTTTTAAATATTACTTCACAGGGCTTAGTTTTAAGTTTTTCAGGGGAATTTTAATTACTTGGAAATAACAATGATTAATACAAGACAGTTCCGTTGAGGAGAGGTGGTTTATACCCAAGGAAATAATGCCCCGTTCTTAGTGTTTGATGGCAGAAATTATACTGTAAATAAATGATAATATAAAAAATACGAAAAGGAAAATAATTTCTCTGTATTACAATTTTTTCATACTCTTAAGAAAACCAATAAAATTGTGTTCTTGATTTATATTTAATATTTAGAAGAATGAAACTGATTGAAGTTAACAATCTCTCGGTCATTATGTTTGTTTCGACATCGGTTTACGGTCTAGGATGAAGTACTAATCAAGGTTATATACATATATATATATATATATAGATATATATAAGCTTGATTATATATATATATATACAAAAATATTAATAAAATACAAAATATAATGCTTTTTTTAATGTAAGAAATATCTAGTAGTAATATTTTTGTAGTATGGATTTAGTACACTACAATTCTTCAAAATAATAATATACCCATAATAACATTTTGATATACAGTAACATGTCTGAACAAGATAAGGTTCATTCAGAAAATTTTAATATTTGAGTATAAACAGCCAACAATTTAAGTAATCACATAACTGAACAATTTATAGGCCAGTAGAACTCTGAAAATCTATATAATTGGGTAAAATAATTTTAGGCAATTTTTAATCTCACAAAATGTACTTACACAAATTTCATAGCATTAGCAAATATATTTTTAAATTTTAACCATGATTAATCTCAAGGTTGTCTAAATATCTACTGATTAAACTCTATAGCTATAACAGAAATCATAATTAATAAGTAATTTATAACAAGTTTAGTATTAATTAATATAAGTTTAGAACAATCATTGATTATAACTTACACCTACCTAAACAGAGACTAAGAGAGTCTTCCTGTATGAGATAATATTTTTTCATTTTAAAATTAAAATACAATTACAAATTTTTCTACACAAAATCAAAAATGGCTTTCTCTTTACAACTCAAATTAAGACCTGTATTATTATTATTATTTTATTTTTTTTATACCGAGAGTCATTAATAAATAAATAAATATAATTTTATAAAACTACCCAAATACGTGTTCTTAGACCGACACACTCAGATTTTATATTAAATTTAGAAGAATATCAACAGTAGCATAATCCTTTGCATAAGCAGAGTGGACCAGTTTGTAACACCTCGTTCCTTAATTTATTTTAAAACTCTATTGGGGTGGAAGAGGCTCCTAGGGAGTTATAAATAGAAACGTCATGCTATAAATAAGGCAAGCCCCTTTTTAAGAAGAGTTGCAAATACTTACAATTCTTCTGTTTAAATTCTCAAAGAAAAGTATTTAAATTAATGATGTTATCATCAAGAACAAAACTAAATCTGAGGATATTTAGGATTTGTTGAAATGAGTATAGCCTACATGCTACACAAAGTGGTTTGAAATGTGCTTATTTATAACAAAAAATATGAAGAGGTCATTTTATAATTCACATACTATATTATTACAATATTTACAGTTTAAAATTTACGGTTGTCCTCTAAAAACTTAGGTCTAAAAAAATCTTAAACATTAGTTACAAAAATTAACATCCTACTTGTATCTCTTGAAACCGGCTCAAAAGCTAATACTTCTGAAAATTTATACGCCCTTAAGTTTAAAAAAAAATCCTTTCCCAAGTTAATTAGTTAACTTTAAATGTCCCCATTAACAAATTTTTTAATTCCACAATTTGAACAAAGTTAAATTTCAATTCCCAAAATAAAAACTAATATCGTAAGACAATTTGTAATTTGTTTCACAAATTACCCTGATTATCCCGGGTAACATATTTTGAACATATGGAGACTGTCCCAGCGAATCATAGTGCACGGACTACGAATGCAAACCCCTTCTCAAATACTGGGACTCTTATCTTGTGACAGGATAACTAATCAGTTGACGATCGAGCCACATCAAGAAAGGTCACCAACAACGTTTGTCGCCAGTTCATTTTAAATAAATGTTAATAATTTGTATTGTTTAAGTGTTTTGTGTAGTATATTCTACGAGTACATTTGATAATGACTGATAAATAGTCGAAACGCGTCATGTGAAAAAATACAAGAAAAGGACATCAAAACAAGGATTGTTCGACAGCTTCACCATAAGGTAACTGATATTAGTTAACTAATTAATAACAATCCAGTAAGGCTACAAGCGTAAATTAAACAAATTTTCCTTAACACAATTTAGATTATTTTTAAATTATGACCAAAATGTTTGGCTTGCACCATAATACTGCCCTATTGTATGTTAAACATATATAATTGTGTCAATAAAATATTAGTAAAATTTACACAGACACAATCCAAACTGTTGTGGAACATGTTGGGTTAGAAATTTGGTTTCACTTAAAACATCCTGTATTGATCCTTTTACACCTAATCTTCATGATACGGAAGTTACGACCGTGAAGCTGGTATCTCTTCTCCTAGAAGTCGATCAGTACTCAGTGCATGTCCCTGACTAGTTTCAAGGTGTTACAAATGTTTGAGGAGGGTAACGTCAAATCCTAAAAAAAACCATAACATAAGTCAAAGGAATATAATGTGAACTTCCCTGAATTACAATAGACAAAAGAAATATACACAATATAACTGTTGTACATGACTTTCAGAAACACTTTTTTTTTATATTAAATCAATTTACTAGAGTCATTATATGTTTTTGTTTAAATATTCAAATATAACTTTGTCTTCTCTTCTCCCTTTTCAAATAAACAATAACTTTCTCATTACAAATATGGATACCTAATTCACAATATTAATTAAAGTAATTTTCTTTTAAAAAAAAGTTACATGTCAAAAAATATAACTATTCTCTCAAAATCTATCTTAGTATCAAGATTGCTTCCGATTGCTAAAGGAAAATTTTCAAAGTTATCAATCCAAATGAAGTTATACCTTAATTAAAGATGTTCATTATAGAATGTGCTACTAAAAAATTACACCTAAAGATTTCCTTTAATTACAATAAAATAGATTTCATAAATCAGATTTCATTCAAATTTTCTAGTTCACAATACATAGCTGTATAATTAGTAATATTTAAGTTACTCACCATGTATAATGGCTTTCCTAAACATTTTCCACTTAACATATTACAAACCTAACCTAACAAACCATAACAAAAACACAACCTACAACTACATTCGCATTACTGCTCTATCCTAAAAAAATATAACTTTTTTTGCTGTTGACTACAACTTATGTTGTAATCTCCTCGACATTACATGAGTAAAAAAAGATGCTTCTAACTTTTATACAACGCATCTCTCTATTACCTACATCATCCGATGCATCGGTTGATCCTTTTTGACCAATTAAAATTAAGTATTCACATGGTGTAATATGACATGACTCTCTGGTGTTAGCAATTCTACCACTGGTCCTTTCAAAAAGGAATATTTTGCTCCTACGCTGGACTTGTCTTTAAGGACGTTAGCAACAATTAGGCATAAAGTTATGACAGATGATCATACAAACTTTCTGCATTTTTCCCTTAACCGGCTTTACTTTAACTCCCCATAGATGTTGTATGCTTCGTGATTTTTAATATTCTCTGATTTGTATTATCTGTAAGACCCACATTATTGACTTCGCGAGATTTTATTAACCTCGGGACACATAATCGCTAAAACCTTAAAATATACTAAAATAACAATTATTACACTAACACAAAATTTTATTCTAGTGTTCTATCACGAGCAGAACAAGATTTTTTTTTTTAAATTAGAAAATTATTCTAAGTTTCTCGATTATGTTATTTTTATTATTATTACTATTTGTAACAAATTCTTACTGACAAATTAAAAAAGAAATAACATATTGATTTTGCCAATAATACGAGCAGTATGTAACTTACGCTTGATCTAAGATCTAAGTAGTTAATTTGACTACAATCTTTTCCCAATTCTATCGTTTTCATATTTCTTGTATTTGTTGACGCGTTTTGGAGTTGCTCCATCTTGAGATTTAAACACCATCCTTAATTTAGAGGACAAAATTAAGTCTTGAATGTAGTGGAACTCCGAAAATCGCCGACAAATATAATATTAAGAAAATACTAAGGTTGGTAGACGATTCTACTCAAATTAAGAATACATTCCTTAGGATTATTTTTATGTTTAAAAAAAGTTATTATGAAGTCAGAAATTGGAATTACCTATGATATGCGTTAATTTTGTAATTTACTGATTGACAGTAATGCACACGTGCTCTATTGTTACTGTCAATTACTATTGTTACTGGTGGGAATTTAGGGATCTTTTAATTTTACATTGCAAAGACAATAGAAAATAACGAATTAACACAGATTAAATTAACCTATGATTTGCTTAAGGTGATCAAACAAAAGACCTTGTATAAATAACATTTAATTATACTATTTGAATTTGTTTTCCTCTTCTCATGGTGCGTAATTATTGTACACATATTAACACATCCTCTGACGTACACTTGCACACATCACATACATATATGAACCAATAATTTCAATGAAATATTCTTCCATTAATGTCTGTGCTATAAAATACTTTATTAAATTGTTACTTCGGCTTTGAATTTAAAACCTTTATGATCTCAATAATATTTTTCAAAGTTTGATGGTGGTATATATAAATTTTGAACATTTTTTTCTTCAGAAATATACTTTTTTATGCCTACATCCGGTTTTACTTTAAATAAAATAGATTCAACCACTGGATAACCTCACTCAAACAAATAATATTAGGGGGGGGGGGACATTCCCTAAACTTTTTATTAATCATTTTGCTATGTAATAGTTTCATCAATCTGTGATTTTGTTTCGCATTTATTTCATTCCACACGTGTATGTATGTGTGTGTAAATATTATAGAGGAAAGGACAAACTATGAATAAATAATTCGGCTGTCTTGTATTCCAAATACAGTAAATACAGTCTCTTTGTACTGATGAAACCGAATTGCACTGGATTATTACAGCCCACACCCAAGAGTGAGGTGTGTTCGATTAAGTTAATTGAAACGCAAGCAAGGTTGCATGACTATCGATTAATCGTTAAAATATCAAATGTATAATTAAAATAATCTATGGAACCTTATTATCATAAATATATTCATAATGTATGTCAACCATAAATAGAGACTGATCATCTACTAATTTTGTGAAACAATCTTAGTGATGAAACCCTCCATTTCAAATATTTTCAACTCTTTCAAGGCAAAAATTAGTTTGTTAGCTCATTTATATTGTTACCTGGATAAAGTAAATTAAGGCCAGGTGCAATTAATTACTTTTTAAGATCTTGAAGTTTCCCAAGAATCGCTTATCATAGTCATGCTAACTGTTTGTATTAAAATTATCGCCTCAGCATATAACATGAAGCTTAGAGTGCAGGTAATGTTTTCAGCTACGAATAAACAAAGACTAACCATCCAAAAACTAAATTTTCAATAATAATGACTCAAAACAAGCTTTCATAATTTCGAGAAAAATTACTATATTACCGTCATCCTTTTTCTGAAATAGCGGTGTATTTGTTTTGCACAAATAAAGTAATTTTGTGGAAAGTGTTTTATTCATTTGGTTATTGTCGTTTCCAAAAGTGTAACTTATTATAGTTGAAATATATTCTTCTTAACAAGAGCACATAATATTAATTATTTTTTACCTACAATTATAACTATATAATGATAGACGACTAATAGTTGAATTAAGTGACAAGTTTCAATAAAAAAATAAACTACATAATTACTTTTCATTCGGCATACTTTCCACTTAATATATGTCTATTTCAAATTTCTAGGTTAGTAAATTTGAATTAAATATGATCCAGTTACATTTAATTTTATGAACTATAATGAAACAAAATATTCGTATAAAGACACTTTTAACTGATATCTTAATTGAACCTAGCAGTAAGCTAAAACCACGGGAATAAAATATTTAATCGTAGTATTTAAAAAAATAATTGGAAACTATCTATATATAATACCAAAGAAGCTATAAAGTTGTGAACTGCTAAAACTTCACTTTAAAAAAGAGAGAACGAACAAAGCTTTTATTTATGTTGGGCAAAAAACTAACGAAATCTCTGGAGAAAACTACTTTCCGATTTTCCTTTTGTGTGTGTGTCTAATTTTGTAAACTACTAAAAAATCACACGAAAATGCTAAGCAAAACCTAAACACCTGTTCTAAGTACCACTATTGGTTCATATTCCATAGATCACATGCGATCAGAATATATATTAATTTAAATAGATGAAATTACACGTACGATATTTTGTGTATTCTAACTAATAAATTATACAAACAAAAAATATTTTAAACCCACCAAAAAATATTTTTTTAGATCTCTATATTATAAATTTATCGATCTTCGATAAAAAAGTGTCCAAACATAAAAGTTATTTTCGTCTTTAGCAAAATTAATTTGTCATAATATCAACCAAATATAACTGATTATAAAGTTATTAAAGTATACTTCTTTTGTTTACTAAAGTCTCAGGTTTGGTAAAATGTACACTCTCCTTGGTTGAGACAGAAGTGTCTTCTAATATAAATGAAACGATATTTTAAGAAAACATATTTTAAAACTCAGTGTCAATGTTATTGATTATAGTATCATACTCAAATTTGATGTGTGCAGGCCTGTTCATAACATATTCGTGATGATTGGAGATATTATTGATAAGATATATAAAAACTTGCATAAATCATAAAGGTAAACATAAAACGTCGACACTTCTGCCTTTGTAATCAATTTAATACTGAGACATGCTACTAAATAAAGAATATTTACTTAAAATTAATGAAGAACTTTATATTTGATCATTGTTTTAATTAGCTCCTCAACTTAAGTCTTAGCAGTAGGTTGAGTACTTGGAGGATAAGCAGAGGTTTCTTTGAACTGGTAAACTTTGTTAAATTTCTTTTATAATTAATCAATTTGATACGCACATTCTTGAACAAATTATATTCTCCAATATCTGACCTTGGAAAACCAAATAATGTACCGTAATTAATTTTAAAATGAAGAAGAAAAAAGCTAAGAAATATTCCGATGGTCTACTTGATACTTGAGACATATAATTTACATAAAAAAGGCTGTTTCATAATACCTTTTTTTATAATAAATGGTGATATGTTAACTGAGATGTTTTCCTACCTCTATTTATTCAGGGGTAGCACTATACCACTATTTTAAAACAAAACCAATTTTAAGTGGAACTTGGAAAGTAGAGAACGAATATTTGTGAAAATACTATTTACTTTCATATTTTGATGAGCTTGAAAATAAAGGCAGATAGCGTTCTTGGTTCTTCTTAGTTGTTCATGCACATTGACCAATAAGAAATAAAAAATCAAGAACTATGACGAAAGATGATTGGACATTAAACATCAACTGTCTTGGAACAATATGATTACCTTCTGTCTTCAACATAACAGTTTGCAATAATATATTTAGTAAAATGTACATAAAAGAGTCGTTTGTTAAATGTTGCTTGAATAATTTTGATGAAAGTTATTTAATTCATTTATTTTACCAGAATTTCAGTTTGTAATTATCATGTTTTCAATATAAAGGCGGTTGCTAGGCAACTAGATATTAGAATTTTATTATTGGATTTTATGTCCTCTTACATTGTTCCTAAGATTTTATTAGACAAGGAATTATTTTTACTTTGGGTGTTTTAAAACATATGGACTTTACCAGATTCGACCGACCCGTTAGTTTTATATTATGAAATAAAAAACAAAAGATAGAGGTATTTGTCACTGAAAAAAGCCGCAATTAATTCCATAAATTAATTAGGAACCAACAAACAAATTGTCTTCGGTGAACTAGTCTGCTTTTACCGTTGATAGATAGAGCTAATTGTATCGGATATGCCTTCCGTGTATTTACTGATATATTTAATTGTAGTTGTTGAATAATTTATAATCTAGGATTTTTTCTGTTTACTTTATTATATTTTATAGGTTAAATGTTTAATACTATTATTATATTATAATTAATGTTTAATACTGATTTGTAATAACACAGGAGTTACGTTGCAATTGGGTAACCCTAACCCAATATTCTAACCTAAATTCACGAGCAAAATAAAAAGAAGGATTTTAAACAGACTTATTAAAAAATAAACACACACAAAAATACTACCACTAAGGAAAACGGACCATCAAACTTTAAAAAGAAAAAAAGAATACAATATAAAAATAAACTAAACGTATCTCATATTTAATTTGGCCTAAAGAAAAACATATCATGATGTTAGAAATAACAAACTTGTGTAAAATATAATTGTTAATACAAATAAACAACACACTCATTACCCTTAGTTCAATGATTAAACGTAATTACTACCGCACTGTTCTCTGGGGGTGATAAAACCCATTAAATAAAACACACTCCGCCTTGTTTACATTACAACATGGGAGTGCTGTACATTAATTAACACTATTACTGCAATTTGATGATGTGTTATTTAGAAGTTACTAGACATAAAATTGCATAAACTAATGGAGTATTTACCATAATGTTATAATATGATGTCTGTATCAGTATATATACCGTGTAATTTATTGTCACTAAATTTTTTAGCTATATTTTCTACATTTTTTAAAAATGTGATTTACTTTCAAAGTTTACCCTTTGGCACAAAGTCCACTATAAAAATTTATATTTCCTAAAATGTTGTTTATTTAATATCTACTTTACTTATCAGAAAAAAAGCTCAAATTAAATTTATAGATTATCAAAAATTGCTAAAAAGTGAAAGTTACCGTTCTCTGATAATTTTGAATGGATTTTGACAATCTTTATTTTATTTTTTATAGAGATAAGAAAGTTTGTCGTACCAACTAGTGAACACCTTTTACATGAGACAGTATCCAAGCTACATTTTCTTACGCTTAGCTCCCTTCTTAAAACCTAAAGCCTAAATCTCGATCTGTCTTACTCCTGACAAAATTGATAGAGAGGGCCTTTTTACCGCTTTATTTCTTCGACTATTAAGCTTCATGGCTGCTGCGGTGGAGAAGAAGTTCTTCGGTACAGCGGAGTAGGCGGAAGAGGCAACCCAGTTCTGCTCGGGGTAAATAATGCAGGAAAATAACTAGTATGAAGATGGAGAAAGATAAAGTGAAGTTTACGGAGCAGGGGAGGGATACCCCAGTTCCGGTCGGTAGCGTGAGTGGTACTGCAGGCTCTGATCGACCGTCAACCAGCGACTGCAAATTATTATCATCAACACTACCTCATGAACTACTGCCTAATAAGGATCCTTTCGCAAGAAGTTCAACGATATCAAGATCCCCCATTAAGAGTGGGAGCTTTAACATAGAGGAAAGAAATAGACATCTAATGAGGGAAAATGAAGATCTACGTCGGAGACTGGAAGAGATTGAACTTAGTATCAAAGTACTAGGAAAAGAAGTTTTAGAGCTAAGACTTGAAAATAAGGAGCTTAAAAAGGCCAAAAATGTTGTGCTTAAAAACAAAAATGATGAATACCTAGGAAAAGAAAGTGAGGACCTTAGATATACACTGGATGAAGGTAGGCTTTCTGATGATCAAATGAGAAAAGAACTGTCTGAGTTTAGATATGATAAAGAGAAGCTTAGCAAGGCACAGAATTCAAACGTAAATAGTTTGGCAGAAGGCAATCGGGCTTCTAGTGAAGACCAGGAATATCACACAGACGAAGAAGAATTAAGTAAAGAAACTGAATGGATTATTAAAAAGAGAAGACCAGTTAAAAAAAGGAAAGCCAATTTCTCACCGGAGGTTCAAGAATTATCTGAAAATAACGCGGAAACTCCACAATTAGCAAAAACAACAACAATAAAATCGAGAGAGCAAAAGCCTCCTCCGATCAACATTGTTGGTGTGACAGAATACAGTACTATACAATCTCTGTTAAATGCTGTCACGATTAAGGATATCAAAATTATTTCCTTGAACAACAACATCTGGAAGGTCAATACACCTGACTCTGAATCCTATAGATCGTTAGCCCAAAAACTAAATGATAATAACATACAGTGGTATTCATACGAAAATAAAAATGATAGACCGATCAAAGTTATGGCAAGAGGTCTTCATTCATCTTGCAGTCAAGATGAAATTGTTAAGGATCTACAAGAAAAAGGTCTAAAGATAATTGATGCTGTCAATATCCTTAAAAAAGAAAAAGTAGAAAATGATCAAGGTGAGATAACAATAAGAAAAATAGGTCTACCGTTGTTCATGCTAAGCTTTGACCAAAAGGAAGTCGTTAATAACATATATAATATAAAAACTATACTAAATATTGTTGTCAAAATAGAACCATTGAGAAGAAATTACACTCTGATTCCACAATGCAAAAAGTGTCAAGGATATAATCATACACAAAGGTACTGTCAAAAGGAACCAAGATGTGTTAAATGCGCTGGAAAACACATAACATTAGCCTGTACATTGAATAGAAGTAATACTCCAAAATGTGTAAACTGTAATGGATCGCATCCTGCAAACTATAGAGGGTGTGAGGTGGCTAAAGAATTACAAAAGAGAAGAAATGCTATGATAAGGGATAAAACTCAAGTGCAAAAGTTTAACGCTGCAGATCAAAATTCAAATAATGTGACTAAAAAACTAGAAGTACCGGTAACTAGTAATACACAAGACCCTGGTTCAAAAACCTATGCACAAATCGTACATAATGAGATCACTGAGAAAACAAGTATAGATAAGGCTATTCAAGGTATATTGGACAGGCTAGATGAACAAGATAATGTAAACAAGTTAATAATTGATAAGTTGGAAAAGCTGACAAATAATCAAAGTAAAATAGAGTTAAAGAGGAGAAAATGATTAACACCTTAAGAATAGCAACATGGAATTCTAACGGTCTTCTTCAGCATAAGCTGGACCTGGAATCATTCCTGATTGGAGAACGAATAGACATCTGTTTAATTTCAGAGACACACTTCACTAAACATTCGTATCTCAAAATAAAAGGCTACTGCGTATATCATGTGGAACATCCAGCAGATAAAGCAAGGGGAGGGTCTGCAGTAATTATAAAACATAGTATCAAGCACTATGACGAAACTCAAATAAAAATTGACATAATGCAAGTTACAACTGTTAAAGTGCACACGAAGAATAAGTACTTTAATGTATCATCTATATATTGTCCACCAAGACATAATTTAAAAAAGGCAGACTACATGAATCTTTTTGATATGCTGGGCGATAACTTCATTCTTGGAGGGGATTTTAATGCGAAAAACACATTTTGGGGATCTCGACTTACTAATGCAAAAGGTAGAGAGTTATATGAAGCAAGTAAGGAGGTTAAATGTGACTTCTTTTCAACTGGTAAACCAACTTATTGGCCATTAGATCCAAGAAAGGTACCGGATTTGATTGACTTCTTTGTGGTGAAGGGCGTATCTGACAACTATATCCACGTGAGTGAAAGTTTTGATTTGGGCTCTGATCACTCTCCTATTATTTTAACATTATGTCACAGCATAATACAAAGAGAAGAACCACCCAGATTAACTAATAACAGGACTAACTGGGAAGGTGTCAGAGTTGAAATTGAAAATAATATTGACCTGCATGTTCCCCTTAAAACACCAATGGAGCTCGAGGAGGAAGTTGAATTATTTGTTGTTAATATCCAGCAAGCAGCGTGGAACAATACACCTCAAGTAACTAAACGATACCATAATAGCAATACTTACCCACTTGAAGTGCTAGAATTGGTTAGTAAAAAAAGAAAAATGCGAAGAAAATGGCAGCAAACTCGAGTTCCTGATCATAAAACTGAACTAAATCGTATTAGCGAGAAACTCACAAATTTACTACAAACTATTAAAAATGAATCCATTGCTAGATACCTTGAAAGCCTTTCAGATGATAAAGAGAGCGAACTCAAGATATGGAAGGCCACTAAATATCTTAAAAGGCCTAATATCCAAATTCCACCAATCAGGAAAAATGATAACACATGGGCTAGAAGTGATAAAGAAAAGGCAGATTTGTTTGCTGAATACCTAGAGGAAACCTTCCAGCCACTTACTAGACAGACAGTTGAAAATATAACAACAATCAAGAACAAGGATGAATTTCAAATTCGTAAAGTATCATTTAAAGAACTTAAAAATGAAATTAAACACCTCAAGGATAAAAAAGCTCCAGGATATGATCTTATCACGAGTGAGGTGTTGAAAGAATTGCCATATAAAGCACTAAACAAATTTATTCACCTTATTAACGCCACGTTTAGACTAAGGTATGTTCCAAGACAGTGGAAGATTGCAGAAGTGATTATGATACCCAAACCGGGAAAAGATCCTAACGATAAATCATCATACCGACCAATCTCCTTGCTGCCAGCTATGTCAAAGATTTTTGAAAAATTACTGAAGAAACGCCTTAAGCCAATCATTGAAGAAAAACAACTAATCCCTCACCACCAGTTTGGTTTAGAGATAAACACTCAACCATAGATCAAGTACACAGAATCACACATGTAATAGAAAAAGCCTTGGAGGAACGCAAAATTTGCTCAAGTATATTTTTAGATGTTGCTAAAGCATTCGACAAGGTCTGGCACGAGGGATTAATTTTTAAACTGCAGCGCGATCTTCCAGAGTCGATTTGTCAGATTCTGGAATCTTACCTATCAGAAAGATGTTTCAGAGTTAAGCACAAAGGGGAGTACTCAGAATTGAAAAGCATTTCAGCGGGGGTACCACAAGGAAGTGTCCTTGGACCTTTGCTCTATCTCTTGTACACCAGCGATATTCCCCAAGAAAATGGTACAATTACTGCGACTTTTGCTGATGACACAGCAATCTTGGCGACCGGTAGCAATGTGGAAGAGGCAACACAAAAACTGCAAAGAGCGATCGATAGAGTTAGTATCTGGATAAAGAAATGGAGATTAAAATTAAATGAATCTAAGTCAACCTTTGTTAATTTTACAACTAGAAAAATAAATCCAATTCCTATTAAAATAAATTCCCATTTAGTAATTCCGGCTAATACTGCTAAATACTTGGGAATGACACTAGATGCCAAGCTACACTGGAAGGAGCATGTTAAAAAAAAGAAGGTAGAATTGAATATGCAATTTAGGAAAATGTACTGGTTACTTGGGAGAAAATCACAATTAGATCTACACAACAAACTGCTTCTCTATAGGCAAATATTGAAACCAGTGTGGACCTATGGGTTACAGTTGTGGGGTTGCACAGCGAAGACAAATGTTCAGATTATACAAACTTTTCAGAATAAGGTTCTACGGAGTATTGTTGATGCACCATGGTACATCCGCAATGATAGTCTGCATCGTGATCTTAAGATGAATACCGTCGCAGAGGAAATCAGAAGGTATGCAGAGAAGCACAAACACAGACTTCAAAAACACGAAAATTATGAAATGAATTGTTTACTAAACTGCTCTGGGGAGATTCGCCGGCTGAAGAGAACGAAGCCTTTTGAACTTTGATTAGTGAAAATTACACATGATTACACATGAGAGGAGTGCATCAATGGGTGATATTCCGGCTAACAGTGTTATTTAATGTTAAATGTATATTGCTTGATAGGCTCTGCCTAGTTGTAATTAATAATAAATTAAAAAAAAAAAAAAAAAAAAAAAATACAGTCAAAAAAAAAAAAAAAAAAATTAAGCTTCATAATGAGGTTTTCGATATACTGTTAGATTTATTTGTTGTTCTTGACAAGAACCCTGGGAATGCTCAGTGGGTTTGAAAATAGCATATTTAATTCTTTAAAACATTGACAATAATAAATTTGTCTATGTAATTAAATTAAAATGTAACTTTTTAACTTTTAATTTATGTTTTATCCGTTGTAAATTGAAAGCAAATGTTGTTTAACACAGAAATATTATAGTTTACGATTGGAAATTTAATTAATTACTGTTAATTTTTAGGTTAATAATCTTCAATTTACTAATCATTGCATGTGAAAACCCATTAGTTTAGAACTTGTACAGCAAAATCAGTAGGTTATTAAATTCAAAGAATTTTCATAAGTTTGATTTCACCAACAATTTTAGGGACATTAGAAGAACAAAAATATCCCATAACAATTCTATTTAAAATTATTATTTTTATAAACATTAAAAAAATCATAAAATTATCTTTTTAATTTCTCTTTCTTTTAGTAAAACAGAATCATTTAAAAGTAACCAATGAAATAACTATCATGCGTTTTACACTGGTAAAAGTAGTGTCTAAATCGATTAACTTAACCAATTCATAAATCCATTAAGACTAATCCATCAAATTTAGAGAAAATAGAAAAGTTTTTTTCATGAATAATTAGAAAAACATGTAATCTTTTTGAAAGTGTGAATGTAATCTTTTTGGAAGTGTGATTGTGAAGAGATTTCTAAAATATCCTCTGTACATTTGTTGTAATCGTTTGTTCAAACTATTGCATGTTCAACAGCATAGAGAATGGAATTGCCTCCTTTGTCCATTCGGTCTACTGCAAGCCCCATAGATCGGGTTTTAAAAACATATATGGTTAACTTGCCTGTAATCAACCAGATACTTTATACAAGCACATACCAAACTTATTAGTGAAGTAATTGATTCATTTCCTTTCCTTATCATACTATAGATAAAACCAGGAAATAAATCAGATGTTTATATATTTGTTTATTTTATTTCAGTTGTTAAAATCTACTTCTTCTTGGTCCTACACAGTTATTACCACACCATGTACGGAGGATAAATAAGTTATGCATAAACAGTTTTAAAGTAAAATTTACATTTCAATGAATTTATTATTACGCTTCAGTTTTAAACTGCTCCATAATTCTATATTACACCATTATAGTCTGATTACATAAAAGTTAAGACTTTGTTTGTACATGGCATACCGGTAGTTATACCGGCATACCTGACTGCCTCTTTGTTTTTTGTACATTTCACAAAATATAATGTAAGAAGAAGTGTTAATCAACATTCATGTTTATTATTACCATGATAGATACATACGGTTGCTTATTACAGTTGTGAAATAGTCACTATTCAAAATATACCACTATAGGTAACCATGCTAGGGGGCAAAGTACCTGTTCCATCAAAGGACCGTGCCATTTTCACACAATACTGAACTGATTAGTACACTTTTTTAAAGGGTAATCTTTTTCAAATGCTCAAAATTTACTTTAAGTTGAAAAGTAACATTAAAACTAAGTTCAACTTAGTATTAATACAAGAACGTTATATTAAAATAATAAATTACGAATATGGATACTGTTTGAAATACTACCTTAATATTTTCCATTAGGAGTTAAATATTTGTAAAACATTTTCTTCAACTGTTTTTATAGATTTGTTGTTTTACACCAGACCTAGCTGTTATGGGACTTTCAATAGGTGTAGTGATTACGTCCTGTTGATTTATGGGAATAGAACAATGACGTCGACAACCACAACCAAAACAATGACAATGACGACCATAAAAATGACGACGACAAAAAAATCGTCTTCAAATGCCAGAAGTAAAAATAATCTCACAAAAAGTAAATATAATAATAATTTAAATTCTCTACTTTACTTGATGAACAAACTCACAATATCTTTATGAAACAACAGGACAGACAACAGTTTAAATCAGGAGAAATCCAATCAGGTAAGTAATAATAGCGAAGTATATAAATTAAATTTTAATGTATGCTCATAATATTATATAGGATAAACTGGAAAGGCATTCAAAACAAGATTTAAAGAACATCTGTAGAAAAGGAACCACAACTCACAGAGATCTACATTTTGCCCAACACCTAACTGAGATTAATCACTCACACAAAACACAGAAGCGCATAATTATGAATGTACAAGAAGGAATTTGAATTTTACAAACGTACAAAATACAGTACATAAGATATATTAAACGATAAATTACAATTAATTTCTAACAGCATTAATGATTTAAGAAATCTGATATCCGAAACTCCAACAACATGCAGAAACTAGCTCTGATCTAGATGAGATAATTATATATTACAATCCAGCTGCCGTAACATGTAGTTACTGACTGAATATTTTAATTATTATAAATATAAGTAGGCCTATACAAAATAACATTATTTCTACACTTATTTTATGTCGTGTAAGTGTTATAAGTGTTGTATAGTGTTGAGTGTTTTATGTTAAGTGTCAGTCTGAAGATGGCGTAAATGAAACGGTGAAACATATATCACAAATATATGGGTTACTAAGACATACAAAAAGGTATTTATTATCATTTATTATAACAATGATATATTTAAATCTAAAATGATTTCTAATAATAATTGATGTTACCTGCACATGACTTTTAGAATACTTATGTAAATTTAAGTAAATAACGGTTTACTTTAAATGGACATAGTTAAATTTGGAATCACCGTCATATAAATATTAAACATATTGATTCAGAAAGAAACGGAGAAACTTTCAGGACGTGCTCTACTAGTGAAAATAATGAAAAAATTTTATATAATCATACGTCCGGAAATGCATTGTTTACCAGTTATCCGCCTTTTGTTTTTACAAAATACTTAATACCATTGAATGTAGGAAATATATTGAACTCAAATTTTGTAAAACTATTTGGTATAACTTCTATTACCTATGTAAAAAAACCAAAACGTCCTTCCATCTATTTAATAATGGCGGCCGTTTAATATTTTAAATGCCAAAATCACTAACTTTACAAAATATTTTCAAGAAACAATAAATTTCTTTTTTAATGACAAATAAAACTGCTTTTTAATTTGTTCTGTAACATTTTGTTTTAGTGTAATAATAACATTTTTGTAACCTTGTGAAAATTTATTATGGACTTCATATGATTCTTCTCATAATTTGGTTCTGGAGTAATTTTGGACATTGTGGACATTCTGAAGTAATTTTTAGTTTTTTAGCCAATAACTCGGTTATCTTTTAAGTTGCAAGAAAAAAAGAAAAAACAGTTTTGTTTGTCATTAAAAAAGGAACATGTTTGTTTGTTGAAAATATTATGTTAATTTAGCAGTTTTCGATATATTTTACTTAAATTAATTTAAACGACCGCCATTTTGAAAATAGATTAAAGGACGTTTTGGTTTTTGTACATGGGTAAAAGTGGTTATACCAAATATGTATAGAAAATTTGAGTTCAATATATTTCCTACATCCAACGATATTAAGCATTTTATAAAAATACAAAATGGAGGATAACTGAAAAACGAAGCATTTCCGGACCTATGTTTATATGTGTTTTTTTCTATATTTTCACTAGTAGAGCACGTCCTGAAAGTTCTTCGTTTCTTCCTGAATCACCCTGTATATTATGTATAAATTGCAACACTCAACACAGTCCATCTGTGAATGTAGAATTTTTTAGTGTGTACATGGTCCAGGTATGTACAAACGTATGTCAAATTTGAATTGTTTTATTTAAAAATAGAAATATTAATTAATTAAAATATTTAAAAATTAAATATAAGATTATTAATTTAAGGGTCATTAAAAGAGTTTCAAAATTGTTGGAGTTTAAACAAACTGATGTCGAATCAGCACTCTAAAATAAATATTATGAATTTCATGAATATAAAATCATAATTTAAAATATTATAAATTTGTAGGGCATGTACAATTTTCATCTCCGCTCCTTAAACGAGGTTGACCACTAAGTTAATAATTGTACAAACTTTATAACGTAAAATTTCAAAATATTGTAATTGTAGAGTGTAGACAAATACCAAGAAGTTGAACTTAGTTTTTTGTCGTTAAAAGAGGAAAATATTTTTCTCTCTTGTACATTTTTCGAAATACGAACGATTTTTGAGAAATTGTATCGTTCACAACTTTGATATATTTATGTTATGTTTGAGGGGGTAGTAATGAGTACAAAGCATGTAATAAGGCATTGAGGATAAAAAAAAGGTGAAGAAGTTGGTTTTCAATGTATTATGAAAATAGTAGGATTGATAAACAATATTGAGATATGTTCATTTTAAGTAAAATGTTACATATTGAGTTTAAACTCATTCCTGAAGGCAGGGTTGTAGCCAAAGTAGAACACGGTATGTCGATGTACCTAAAATGCTGTGCAATTCATTGATGATTCGGGTTTAGATGACATACCAAAATATCTAACTAGCAACCAACACTTTGTCTCACAAGTTTGAACAAATGATGTAAGTTGTGATTTATGTTTTTAGTTGTCATAAACCTCCATAGCATTAGTTTAAAAAAATAAAATAGGATGTCAGTAAAATAATTAGTTGTGAAGGATTCTAGTTGAGTGGATTACAAAATAAGTACAGATTGGATTCATAAGCGGGGAGAAGGAAAGGAAATTGAAACGGATTATTTGTTGAGGAATATATCGCCAATGTAAAACGTCTTGGTTTGAAAGGTTTTGTAAGTCATGAATTAGGGTCAAGTCAGCCAGCTGTGTTGCGTAATCAATGTGAGTTTGGAGGAGACAAACAGATGCTAGGCTAAAGAATAGAGAAGGATATAGGACTGTAGAGTTGCACAAAAACTAAGCACCAAGAGTCTACCCATTCTATAAACAAAGATAAGAAGGTCTAAGGCTGCAGGGTAGAGACAAAGACATTCTTGTAGGCTTATATGACAAACTCATAGAACTGAGTATTTGTGTTATTTGGAAAATTTATTTTTTTAAATAATAATTTAGAATTTCTTAATATAAAATAATTATAAAAAAAAATAACTAAATTGGTATGTTTAATTAAATTAAGAGAAAATTTTATTTTGTGAAGTAAAGACAAATAAAGTTGTCAGAAATGGAGTGCGCGTTAGAGACAAATCAAAAGATAGATACTAAATTTTAATTTTTAGTAACAATTTTAATAGAAACAATCTAAATATAGTCATAATTTTTTCTATAATTAAAATAGGTATACAAGGTTCATTGCAGGTGACTTCTGCAATTAATCTTATAGCTATATTTGGAATGATTTAATATATTTTAAAGTTCTTGAGCACCACCCTACAGTCTTAAACCATATATTACAATGGTTTGATAAAAGTCATATAGACTGTTCGTACATAATTCTTGGGTACACAGACTTTCCAATTTCTTAACAAGAATATTATTCTTAAAAGTGCAAACTATAGATGTGTGGATATGGAGTGAGTTTATTATCAATATTGATACAAATATTTTCATATTAGTTATGTTACTCTGTATGTGTCTTAAACTAAAAACTATCTTATGTTTTTTCACTATTTATTAAATAATATATTATAACCTTTGTTATTTATTTTTAATTAATTACTTTGATTAAAACACAACTACGTTATCATATTTAAAATTATTTATTCTTTAAAATACAATTTGCACCTAAAGTTGGGTGCCAATATATAACAGTTGAATTAATTAAATCTTCAAATTATTTGATGCATATATGAGTATTCAAATTTATTCATCTTATCAATAAATCTCATCCATTCAACTTAAACTAGACATAAACATTTATAACACAATGAAATACTTAATTCTAGAACATAGCAATTTTTTTATTATTATTAGGTGCATCAAAATCGTATCATTAATTGTAATTTTAATTTAGTCTTTATATTTTAATATCTCAATTGCTTTATTGATTTATTGGGCGCCAGGTATAATTTACCAATTATATAATGAAGTTACTTTGATTGCTCTTTGAAAATTTAAGTTTAAATGGCTCTCGGCCTAGCTCAGATTTTATTTAAAGTGGGGCGTGGTTTCTTTGGTAACCTGAAGTAAAAACTACAATAACTAATCAGATAACTTATCGTGGTTCAGTAGCATGGAATGATGTCTTCTTGGAGTTTTTTACAGGTGAGATGATCCCTCGAACTTATGGCAGATATCACAAGAAACTTAATCCAATTTATAGGCACTTTGACGATCTCGAAGCTTGAACTACCTCACTCTGTTGCTTGAATTCTTAGTCAATTAATCAAACTCTTCTTTAACTTTACGATGATTTTAATATAATTCGATGACTTAAAACTTTTCTTCAACTCTACGACGATTTGGCGAACTTCGCCCTGTGCCTAGTTCCTCTCCCTTGCGACGCTCGTTCTTCACTGCTTTTTTTTGATTTTTGAATTCTTACGCAGAGTTTTCCCGTTTTACCCCTTCTTCGCTTATTTCTGGATGACGCTTCTTTTTGGTTGGTTGGATTTGATTTTTCAAACTCTAACCGTCTTTCAAAGTTCGTTAAATCTTGTTTCTTAGCTGAGTTCAACGTACCTCTGCCTAGTTTTTTGTCTCTTTTTCTTTTGTTAACTTGGGCGTACACAAACTTTCTAATTTCCCATGTTGTCACATTACATAACTCAACTCTTCCTATTTAATTTGTCACGCTGCCCTCGCCCTTTCAATAATTTTGTAGTTTCGAAGTATTGTTTCCTTAGAAATCCTTTAACAAAATTTATTATGTGTTGGAGTGACGTTTATGTTTGACATTTATTTCTAACTGACAAGGTTTAAACATTTTGAATTGGACAAAGCTTTTACTTAGGGCTTCTCAACGTTACATAAGTCCCAAGAAATTTTATGTTAATTGCATAATTAATGATAAAATTTGCTTTTGATACACCTTTACACTAAACTTATTTTAATAATACACATATACATATCGTAACATGGACTATGACCTACTCTTACTCTCATTTAAAAACCCATTAGAATTACTGTCCCTTTAAATGACTTTATGACCTACTCTTACTCTCATTTAAAAACCCACTAGAATTACTGTCCCTTTAAATGACTTTATGACCTAAACTGCGGTCAACCTTTTTTCTTAACAATGGCATTGTCTAGAATCCCACGTCAACAAACCCTTCTTGTAAACCCCAATTAACATTGTTCCCTTGACCCTCTTCAACTGTAGGACATGTGTTTGTTTACATTTTATTTTACAGTTAAATTCATTTATTTTTGTTTACTTAACTCTCTAATTAATTATGAAACCTTTTTAATAATCTACAATTAAATATACCTCGGATGTGAGTTTTATTATTTTTAATACTAGCTAACTTATAAGTAGTTTTTCCTATCTTAGAGATTACGGTGTATGGTCCTTCATATAGTTCACAGAACTTGTGATATCGTTTTTCAATTGTGCTTGACGGAATACAAGCTCTTACTAGTACTAAATCATTTATCTGATATTCGGTTGGTGGATGCAGTTCATTGAACTTCTTAGCGAATTTTTCCCTTTTATTTTTAATTCGTAAGTATATTTCTCCGTGGTCAATGTCGTTTGTTTCTGTGTTGCCTGGATTAATTAAATATTTTTTCCAAATTCGTGTCGGACGTGTATTAAATTGTACTTCTAATGGTGTTGACTCAATTGTATCATGGTATGATTCGTTCATGAAACTTTCCACAGTTTCAAGTAGCCTTCCCCATTCTTGGTGATTGTCAGGTAACAGGATCCTGAAAAGTTGACCTAGATTTCGCATTACTCTCTCCGCCAAGTTGCTTTGTGGATTTCGTATTGCAACGGTTCTTTGTCTAATTCCCAGTTCTTGTAACCCTTCTGTCCATTTTTTGGATGTAAATTGTGTACCATTATCCGAAAGTATGTATTTTGGTAATTGGACTTCTTTAATGTATTTCCTGATTTGATTTAATGTTGTTACGGTTGTTGTGTTTTTTACCTTATACAATTTTGTGTATTTAGAAAATGCGTCAATCACTACTAAGATGTACCTTGACCCGTAGACTGACCGAGGCAATGGTCCGTAATAGTCTACACACACTAGTTCACCCTTACCTTTTGGTATAATAGGCGTAAGTTCTGCGTTTCTACCTTTGTTGTCATGTTTACATTTTTGACATCGTAAACATTTAATTATTATATCCCTGACCTTTTTAGCGACTTTGTCTCCCGTGAAATCTTCCTTAAAATTATGGTAACATTTGCTTATTCCTATATGTCCGCAAATTTCATGAATTTCCTTAATTAATACTTCAATGAATTTTTCTGGAATCATTAATTTCCACATTCCTCTTTCCTTGCGAAATAATTTTTTTTCAAACAATTTATAACATTCTAAAATTTTTGGATCATTTTCTTCTAATTTACCTACTATATTCCTAAATTTTGTATCCTTCTTCTGTAAAACTTCTATATTTTGTAACTGTTCGCCCACTTCTGGATTAAACTTCTGTAACACTAATTGGATTTGTACAAGTCGGTCCTCCCCATTTTCTTGTGAACATTCTCCATCCTCTGGGAATCTGCTCAATGTATCTGCAACAATATTTTCTTTTCCCTTGCAGTGTCGAATTTGGATGTTATACTCCTGAATTAATAAGATCCACCTCGTCATTCTAGCGTTAAGTAGTTTGCATTGGTTAATGAAAGTGATCGCCTTATTGTCAGTTATAACGGTTATTTTTCTCCCTAATAAATAATTCCTAAATTTCCTTAATCCTAATACTACACTATACAATTCCTTTTCGGCAGTGCTATAAAATCTCTCAGCCCCTTTAAATGTTCTGCTTGTAAATCCTACTACAGCAATGTTATTCTGGTCATCGAGTTGGTACAGTTGTGCTCCTGACGCAATATCGGACGCATCTGTCTGTAAGTAAAACATCTTTTCCATATTTGGGTGCTTTAACGTTACAGCCTCAATAAATTCCTCCTTTACAGCTAAAAAACTCTGGTTAATACTATTTGTCCATTTAAATTTTGTTCCTTTCTTCAGTAGTCCTTGTAATGGAGCTGTTGTTTGTGCGTAATTTTTTGAAAACCGGTGGTAGAAATTTGTTAATCCTAAAAAGCTTTTTAATTGTTTTGGTGTCTTAGGACGCGGAAAATTTTGAATTGCCATCATTTTTTGCTCTTGCGGTTTGATACCATCTGTGGTGATAACAAAACCTAGATAATCTATTTCTTTCCTGCAGAACATAGATTTCTCAAAATTTACTGTTAAGTTGGCGTCTTGAAATACCTTTAATATTTTTTCTAATTGGTCCACATGATCTTCCCAGTTTTGCGAAATACATAAACAGTCGTCCACATACATAATTAAATTCCTTTTAACTTCTTCCGTCAGAATTGAGTCCAAACCTCGCGTTAAACTTGCTAAGCTTGTGCTCAACCCAAACGGAACGGTTTTGTACCTGTAGCACAATCCTTTGTACAGAAATGCCGTGAAATCCTTGCAATCTTCGTGCAACGGGATTTGCCAAAAACTGCTAGTTAGGTCTAAACTACTCATCCAACTGATCTTCTTACCGATTGTCAATAACTCTTGGATTGGTCGAATCCCTTCGTAATCCGGTATGGTTCTCGCATTTATAGTCCTGGCGTCTAAACAGATCCTTACGCTCCCATCTTTCTTACATACAGGTACTATAGGATTAATGTATGCGCTGTTTGCTCTCTCGATGATCCCATAACTTAGCATTCTCTGAATCTCTGCATCAACGGCTTCTCTAAACTTAGTTGCTACTGGCCAACTCCTCTGACAGTATGGTGTTCTATCAGTTACTTGAAATTTATGGTAATAAGTTGAAATTAATCCTGGTTTTTTGCTGAAAACTGTTTTATATTTATTAAATATGCTGTATAACCGCTGCCTATTCTCAAGTGGTACATGTTCCAAATTGCTTATTTTGTTTATATCAAATTCATATTTATCCTCTTCAATTTGTAGGCAATTATTCAAACTTTCAATATTAACTTCTGACGAATCCTCGAATTCAATTTCCTTTCTACCAACTCCATAGTTTAATTTATTTCCTATTTCTAACTTATTATTAATAAAATTGACGATTGCATGATTTCTTGATAAAAACTCTAACCCAAGTATACAATCTCGAATTAGTTCTGGTACTATTATAAAATGCACGGCGATTAATTCTGTTCCTAACTTAACTTTAATGAAAATTTGTTTTTTAACACTTTTGGAACGCAGACCTAATGCTCCAATAACTTTTACTCCTGCTACCGGTAATTCTTCAAAAACTCCTAAATTTAATTTATTTGTGTTGTAGAAAGATTCAGATATCGAATTTACCTCACAACCTGTATCGATTAACGCTCTGACCTGTACACACTCATTAAAAACTAACTTAATTTCTGGACATTTATTAATGTCATTAATTATATCGCTTGTGTCGTGATTGTCCTCTAAATAATCTTTTAAATCGGTGAATAAGGTATTTATGGTTGCCTTGTTCTTATCCGCTAGGTCTACATTCCATTCCAACTTTCACTTTTGCCCTCTTCCGTCCCTGTCTGCAGGTTGTCGACCTTCCCAACGGTTCCCTGGTCCATTTTTTATGTCGGCACGCACATCTGGTTTTCTGTAAACATCCCTATTCTGACGTAACGGTAAATGTCTACTGTTGTACCCATTCATTTGTCCCCAAGGCCTGTTTACAACTTCTCCCTCTCTCTCGTCGCGTGGATAGGATGCCTTATAATTACCATTTCTTTCTTCGTAACTATTAATGTGTCGTACATCTGCCTGTCGGAATTCCATCAATAGTTTTACAAATTCCTGCTTTGTTTTCACACCCCTGGTGATAACAGCAATTAGTGTAGTTGGGTGAAAGTGCTTAGCGATTTTTTGGACTAACTGGGCTTCTAAAATCGGCGGTTCTAACTCTGAACATTCCAACATCATGTTCTCCACATATGTGATAGCTTCATCCCCAATTTTTCCTTTAAACTTTCCGAATTCCAACCTGTCTCGGATGTTTGCTTGTATCATTTCGTTAAAATATTTATCCATAAATATTTTTTCAAAATCTTCGAAGTTTTTAACTTCCCTACGGTGTAGAAACCACCATACACATGCTTCATCTTTTAAATATCTATCTAACCAATACATGTTCCCTTGATGTGTGTAACTAACGCTAACTTCTTTTATGATCCTTAAAAATTGCATTGGGAATCTTTCTTTTCCTGTAAAACTAATATCCCTTATCTCTGGTTCCCTTATTATGATACCATCCCTTGTTTTTAAATTACTTAATCTTTCATCTACTTCTGTCACTTTATTTTTCATTTCGTCCGTTTGTTTCTGATATTGGTTAATTTTTTGTGAATTTTCTTGGCATTGTGATTCGATTTCTAGAATTTTATTATTAGATCTAGCTTGACTTTCCTTTACCTTATCAATCTGAGCGTCTACGTTAATTTGATTTTCAGTTAAATTTTTGTTTACGGTGATTTCGATTTCTTTAATGCTCTCTTGCACATCCTTTTCTACTTCCACGACTTTACTTGCAATTTCTTTTAAATTTTCTCTTAAATCTTCGCACTTATTACCTAATTTATCGGTGAAATTTTCTTCAATTTTATTTAATTTATCATTCATTTCCGTCCTAATTGTCTCGGCTGTGGTATCCGATCTTAATTTAATTTCTTCGAGCTTGTTCTCGAATCTCTCCGCAAATTCATTAAATTTTCGGTCCATTGTCTCCGCATTTTGACTAACATTGCCACTAAGTTCTTCTAATTTTTTATTATTTTCCTCGAGCTTTTTATTTTGTTCTGCGAATTTTTTATCGATGCTTGCTTTTAGAATTTCCGCATTTTTATTAATTTCTTCGAAATTCTTTTTATTAAGGGCTTCCGCATTTTTACTACTTTCTTCAAATTTTTTATCGATGCTTGTTTTTAGGATTTCCGCATTTTTATTACTTTCATCAAATTTTTTATTAAGGATTTCGATTAATTCGTTTAATCCTACCGTTGGGGTCCCATACACCTTTAAATTTTCACTCTCCCCTGAATTATTACCCTCATTAGTATTACTTTCACTATTATTAATCCCTATAGCTCTATCCATTTCTGATTCTATCCCCATTTGATTATTAATCTCCTCATCAAACCCCATTGTTATTTGGTTATTTGCCATCTTTTTATAATTTTTTATCCTATTACTACGTCTTAACATTAAATTAATTATATCTAATAGTCTTTCTGTCTCTTATCTTATAATGCTACCTTCAGGTTACACCACGTGAACTAAATTTTAATTTTAATTAAACCACGAGTTGGACGCCAATTATAACCTTTGTTATTTATTTTTAATTAATTACTTTGATTAAAACACAACTACGTTATCATATTTAAAATTATTTATTCTTTAAAATACAATTTGCACCTAAAGTTGGGTGCCAATATATAACAGTTGAATTAATTAAATCTTCAAATTATTTGATGCATATATGAGTATTCAAATTTATTCATCTTATCAATAAATCTCATCCATTCAACTTAAACTAGACATAAACATTTATAACACAATGAAATACTTAATTCTAGAACATAGCAATTTTTTTATTATTATTAGGTGCATCAAAATCGTATCATTAATTGTAATTTTAATTTAGTCTTTATATTTTAATATCTCAATTGCTTTATTGATTTATTGGGCGCCAGGTATAATTTACCAATTATATAATGAAGTTACTTTGATTGCTCTTTGAAAATTTAAGTTTAAATGGCTCTCGGCCTAGCTCAGATTTTATTTAAAGTGGGGCGTGGTTTCTTTGGTAACCTGAAGTAAAAACTACAATAACTAATCAGATAACTTATCGTGGTTCAGTAGCATGGAATGATGTCTTCTTGGAGTTTTTTACAGGTGAGATGATCCCTCGAACTTATGGCAGATATCACAAGAAACTTAATCCAATTTATAGGCACTTTGACGATCTCGAAGCTTGAACTACCTCACTCTGTTGCTTGAATTCTTAGTCAATTAATCAAACTCTTCTTTAACTTTACGATGATTTTAATATAATTCGATGACTTAAAACTTTTCTTCAACTCTACGACGATTTGGCGAACTTCGCCCTGTGCCTAGTTCCTCTCCCTTGCGACGCTCGTTCTTCACTGCTTTTTTTTGATTTTTGAATTCTTACGCAGAGTTTTCCCGTTTTACCCCTTCTTCGCTTATTTCTGGATGACGCTTCTTTTTGGTTGGTTGGATTTGATTTTTCAAACTCTAACCGTCTTTCAAAGTTCGTTAAATCTTGTTTCTTAGCTGAGTTCAACGTACCTCTGCCTAGTTTTTTGTCTCTTTTTCTTTTGTTAACTTGGGCGTACACAAACTTTCTAATTTCCCATGTTGTCACATTACATAACTCAACTCTTCCTATTTAATTTGTCACGCTGCCCTCGCCCTTTCAATAATTTTGTAGTTTCGAAGTATTGTTTCCTTAGAAATCCTTTAACAAAATTTATTATGTGTTGGAGTGACGTTTATGTTTGACATTTATTTCTAACTGACAAGGTTTAAACATTTTGAATTGGACAAAGCTTTTACTTAGGGCTTCTCAACGTTACAATATTCATTAATAATATAATATCTACCGTTATTTCGGTAATGGAATAATCACAAGTAATATATTACTGACATCAAATGATGTTTTTCATTTCAACAATTTATGACCGTGTGTAAAAATATTATTTATATAGCCAACATAAATTTAATTCGATCAATAATATTAACTATGTAATATTTCTGATTTTTAAAGTGTAGATGTGATTATTTAAAACTCTAAAAATAGCATATAGATATACTGTTGATACATAACACGTAACTTGCAAATCACAAAACATTAGATATTTTGAAAGCCTCTCTACACGGACAATCACATAAAAGTTGAGAACACATGTAGCACCAATCCTAAGTGTGCAATATCTGAATGCATGAAGTAGCAGATGGGCGATATTGTAAAACCGTATCAATATGTAAATGTAAATACTAACATAAAGTTTAACTTGATTTACACACACATAGAGCACATATATTGTGTAAAGTTTCTCAAATTCAACACTATCATAATACAGAAAACCAGGATTCACTGAACCACAAAAAAAGAGAATCTAAACTAAGACTGTAATTAATTGAATTATGTTTATTATATTACCCTTATATACATTTCGATGATATAGTTATCATCCTTAGATGAACTGGTACACACTAAAATAAACCTAATGCGAAATGCCAAGTAGTGCCACCTCCCACTCTTAGCAGGTCAATCATAAAGAGGCACATCTTGCCTTAGGTAACTGACCAGTCTCTCAGCAAACTGTACAATAATTTCACAATGAAGATGTTCGAAATTAAAACAATAGTGTATATAATCGAATTAAACTATATAAAATTTATTATAATTCTATGTTTTATTACTTTTTTTATTAACATATATTTAGGGGTATCATCAACTATTCACCAATTTTGTCAATATAAACGTTTAAGCACATTTTTATTCTAGTCAATTTTTTTTTTTGTTTGACACTCTTAGTCGGTGAATATTAGGACTTTAACGCTAACACTCAAAACTGGCAAACCGTATGATGTTATTTTTAACGACGTCATTTCCTGTCAGTCATATATCACATAATTATAACTGTTGAACATAATTATGATGTAGAACAAAAACTCGAACACAAGATCTCACAAAAACTACGTTTATTCAATCAAACGCGTTTCAACGACAAAGTCGCCATCCTCAGTGATACATGAGCTACAATAACAAAACTATAACAGTTAGAGTTTTGTTATTGTAGCCCATGTATCACTAAGGATGTCGACTTTGACGTTGAAACTCGTTTGATTGAATAAACGTAGTTTTTGTGAGATCTTGTGTTCGAGTTTTTGTTCTACTTAATAATTATTATCTCACAAGTCTAACTCAATATTTATTTACAAATATTCGTACATAATAATTAGCCAAATTCAGCAAAAGTGTATGAGGATATACAAAATGTAAATCAATGCAATAATTCATTAATTTCGCAAACAAATAAAAGACATGATACAAAAAAAAAGTGTTAAAATTTGAAAATCCAGTAAAAAATACTCATTTGAAAGTTTTAATCCGTGTTTTTGAAATAAAAATAACCATATAAAAACAAAATGAGAATAATATTTAAGAACAATGTTTTATTACATCCATAAGATATAGGTGAGATTGAAAGTTTGTACTGTAAGATATAAACCATTAATTCTACCTTTGGACGTCACGAATATAAAATAAAATATAGAACCTAACCAAATTATAATTAAATATATGTTATAGTGGAATTCCTAAATTGTAAAACTTTCAGAACATGTGTTTTTATTTCAGATCTATCATCAAAATTTGAGCATGTACGGAATTATGGCTTCTCTACAACACAAACAATTTAAACGATTTGTATGCTGTTTTCACTAACAAGTTTTTCTTGAATAGTTTAGTTGTTCATCTTTAAGCCTGATTTTCGAATTTTACATTTACAACTTTAGTTTTTAAATTGTAAAAAAAGCCACGAAATAATTTTACAAAAAGTAGGTAAGGAAGGACGATTTCCTTACATCTTTTCTGCCATAAAAGAGAGAGAGAGAGAGAGAGAGAGAGAGAGAGAGAGAGAGAGAGAGAGAGAGAGAGAGAGAGAGAGAGAGAGAGAGAGAGAGAGAGAGAGAGAGAGAGAGAGAGAGAGAGAGAGAGAGAGAGAGAGAGAGAGAGAGAGAGAGAGAGAGAGAGAGAGAGAGAGAGAGAGAGAGAGAGAGAGAGAGAGAGAGAGAGAGAGAGAGAGACAAAAATAAAAAATGCTACGGTTTTTTGATTTTGATTAATCTTTTTTTTTGTGGAAAAAAGACGTAGGCCTATTAGTATAACTTGGATGAACTATTAACACAATTTGTAAATCTTTTTTTTAAATGACCTTCTTCCCTCTAAAATTTTACGTTTACCTTGATTTAGTAAAAACTATTGACAAATTCCTGTCTACAATCCAAATTTTTCAAAAAAAATATAAAGGATTTCTATTTTGAATTTGCGTCATTTTTATCATTGCCATGGAAATATTAATTTTTTTTTTAGTTTGATACATTAAATGTATTTTATTTTAATCTATATTCACCATCTTCAACGATTGGATGTGTATAATTGCCATTTCAGTAAAGTCTGAAACAAAAACCTAAGTTATAAACCATAAACCTTTAAAAAAATTCAACATTCGGTGCTCCAACAATAGCATTTATTAGCAACTAAAAATATTTTATAATCAACCATAACATCCATCCATCCATAACGTTCATTACATTAATAAACCCTGTCAATCTTGTTGGCATTACACAATAGCATGAACAAAAGTTACATTTAGAGTAAAGTTATTCCTACACCTAAATTCCTTTAACCACGATATGTAGTTGCACAATTGTTGAGTGTCTGGTTACAAAACAATACTGTATTAATATCAATTAAGTAGATTTTGTAATGATTTTATGATAAACTTTGTTCAATTTACTAAAACTGATCTTAAACTTTGTTAATTGTTGACATTTTTAATCAAACATTTTAACGTGTCATAAAATCATTATCCCAGTGTAAATCTGCATACAAGTATATTAACATTTCTTAGTTAAATCTTTTCTTAGCTACTATTTATTAATATATTATTCAGTTTTAGAAACAAATTACATTGTAATTGAGGTCATAGGTGCACAGTGAAGACTATTGAAATCTGTTGCATTGTTTCAAAATATTTACATACAGTCTACTTATATTCAAGACTACTAAAATAGGGTGAATAATAATGTATGTAATATACTGTCGGGAGTGACATAGCTATTCGATCAGATTGTTAAAACAAAGTAGTTGTTAGTCACGGCTTTGAGCTTTTAGTATCTTCATGAAACAGGTAAATTTATTTGAAAATTTATGTTTCCGTTATTTTGCAATTACACTTTCCCTGTAGTATAAATTAAAATACTAAAATGGTGAATAAAGTATATTTTGAAATGTTTGCAAAACTTTTATTGGATACTCTCAATTTTTTACCGTACTTAATTAATGTTTTACTCTTGTGGACTAATATAATATAGTGTCTTATAATAGAAAAACAAAATTTAACATCTCAGAATTTATTTAATAATTGTTCTCAAATTATGGTGAAAACAATGTAGCTCTTAAGATTAAAAACAAATTATATTAATAGCCATCTTTAAAAAAAGTTATTTTTGGACACCAAATAGGCTATCAAAATGAAGCCTTATGGCATGTCCTTAGCTTAGTGAACGTTACAAATATTCCGCCGAACCGATTATTTAAGTAGATCTACAAAATATAATAGTAAAACATATTACCCTATTCAATTCAAAATATAATAAAAGGAAAATGTACAAAAATCACTATATAATGCAAAGTTTAATCGACGAGTAAAAATATACGAACCATGACGCCTGTCTAAGCATTTTCGGAAACCATTAGGTTGAGACTGACCATTAACCATTGTTTTTAATGGGGTTAAAATGGGATCGCGGATAACTTTTTTTTTTATTTACAAAAAAAAATCAAGAATTGTTTTTAAAGTTTTTGAAATTACCTTATTTTTTAATTTAGCTATACCATCACAATTGACCAAACTATAATTATTTAAACCAGACAACTAGTGCAAATGCTAAATTCACACTCTATTATTTTCAAAAACTTGAACACTAAAAACTATTTATTTTATATTCAACACTGTTATTTTTAGTTTTTGGATTACCTTTGATGTTGATTTTTCTTTTCTTTTTCACTCTACGATACAAACTGACCAACATTTTATTTGGTACCATCGAAATATGTTACCAGTTTTAAAATGGCAGCAGTTCAAAAATGGAAGGTAAAATAGACAATATTCTAAATTTTTTTGAATAAATAGAGGTGTGGATTCTAACTCTGTAAGTCAAACTACACAGTACAAACTCTTTCGCTTACTTTACCTTAAATTACTGCAGACAACTGTTTGTGACTAAAGAACTTTTAAAAGATATAAGAGTACACATATTTTTTTAAATACAATAACGCCACCCATTTTTATTGTTCAGCGAAATCAAAATGAGGAAATGGAAGGTAATTGAACAACATATAATTCACATTTTGCTCCATTCTTCACTTTAGCATTATTTATAAATGAAAAAAAAATTATTTTTCCTTTTCTTATAAGTTTGAATTGTCATTATTAATAAATGATCAATTTATAATAATGATTTTAATTCCCTGGTGTTCGGTTGTTGTTGAAGTTTACAGTTGATCCATGTGTCCTTAGCGAAGTTCCTGTGGTGTGTTAATTTTCGTTAACTCTGGATGTTTAAGATTTACCACTTTTTCGGAACTCCCTGCAGATTCGCTAGTTTAACATTTCACTTCTCACTTCAACTTATTTCCTTTACGGTTTGATCTTTAGCACTGATACTTAAACATTTTAACTTTTTTATAACTTTTTCGAAATAGCTTCGGGCATAGTGACACCTTACACTTGTTTAATATTTTTTTTTTATCGAGAGAGCGTCGGGCATAGTAACCCCTTACCACTGTTCCAAATACTTTTTTAAGAGAGAGCGCTCGGGCATAGTAACCCCTTACAACAGTTCCATAACTTTTTTTTGAAGTCTGGTGCAACTGTATTTATAGACTAAAACTACCGTATTCCCATACCAATTTCTTTCCCTCTCTGGGATAATACGATAGTTCTTTATTTTCGTATTTCTTACGTAACTCCTGCGTTAATTTTCAGTTCTAATGTTTGGTATGTTTACCTATGAGTGAATTACCATGGTCCAAGTCCTCTAATCTATTGTTTTAATTGTTTTCCTGTAATTAATGATTTTCATTATTATTGCTGTCGGTTGGTACGTTGGCTCCTACACTTTATACGTCACGAAGTCCTGGAGTTTGGAACTCTACATCTTCAAACTTGCTACTGTAAAATTCCCTCTTCTAACGGTTTTCCTATTTGAGTTTTCATTTTTTATTTATCAGCATTTTGTAGGTCTTCATGTCTGCTTTCGCGAGAATTTCGCGTGGTGTTTTTCGGCCCGCTCGTTCACCTGCAATTCGTTATGCAATAATCGGCGTGATTTCCAGTTTTTGTTTTTCACACCTGTCACTTTAGAGTTTTGAAACTTCACCATTTTGTTTAGTTCCATTAATAAACGCACTGGCCGCAGCGAAGATTCTTTCCGACATTCAGGTATTATCTATTTTCACACTTGGTTTCACACTTTTTTGTTGGGGGGGGGGGGTTATTATTTACTGATCACCCTGGGACTTATAGATTCATTAGTATATTTCGTTTTAACAGGTTTTCTTAATTTTGAAATTCTAACTTTATCCGTTTCCACACAAAGGTTATCTTTTCTATTTTACTCAACTTTTTATTTTTTTACTTTAATTACTTGTTAAACTTTACCCTAATATATACTATACATTCTCGAAATTTGCATTTATTTACGTTTTATCTAACTTTCAAATTATATCATTTCTCTTAAATTTTTTAATATTAACTTTTTCAAAATTTGTCCAAGAATCTTTTATTCTTAGAATTATTTACCAATCACAGAAATACCAAGGTTTTTTGATTTTTAGTAATTTTGAAGAATTTTTAATACTTTATTTAAATCTGCTGCAGCGCATGTTAATTTTTATGAAATAACCGTAACTGATCTGTATTGCGTACCACTTGTACTACAATTACACACCCTTTACATTATTATTTCATATTTTCATAATTCATAATACGAATTTTTTATTTAAAATCTACCGACATACGATTTTACTATCAAAACGGGTAGGCGAAAGTTGACTTTAGACCGAGTCATAGGCCAGTGTCACCGAATCGCCCTGAGCAGCAAAGTTGGTTACAATTCAGCCTAACCTTGTATTAGGATTAAATTTTGATTTTTCTCATTTTTGACCAAAATATAATCCCATACAACGAATTTCCGTTGTAGTACATTAATATCTTGGTTATTACTTAATCGTACACATATTTTATTAAATAATAAAATTTATTTATATAAGCCAAACAATATTATCCGAAATTTATTTCTACGTCTATTGTTTCAGAAATATTTGCACAATACTGAAAAAAATTCCTAATTTGTTAATAGTGTTTAAACATTTTTACTATTACTCCTGAAAACGTATAATAGTTTTATTTACTCCTGATTTGGAAAAGAATCATTAAATAAGTTCATGAAGCTCTAATAATATGTAATATGCTCTCGACCACTTAGCTCTACTTCACCAGTAACATGAAAAAAAACTCTTTACTTGGTTAACACTTGAAACTGAAGTTCAAATTTAAATCTCACAATCACTAAAAAAATTGTTGGTCCTAGTTTGTCGAAGTTGTTCAAAGTTATTTTGAAAAGTGATAGTTTGTCTTTTGGGATTTTCAAGAATGTGGGTGTTTTTCTCAACTTAGACTTCATGTCGTTACTTGTAAATAAAATCTTACAAAAGAAATAATAGTATTATTTTAATATTCACCCATTAAACATTCCATTATAAACAAAGTTATTAATACCCAGACAGAAATGAGTTTCTCTCAAGGTTGATGTTATGAATATTTCAATGGGCCGCAATTTTTTATGGGATTCACGTTTAGTTTCACCGTTATTTTTCATTTATTAATACATTTAAAAGACGTGTTTCTCAATGGGGATTTACATTTAAGATTTTTTAGCTGCCCCGAAAATCCCCAATTTTGCCGTATGCTAGAAAAAGGTACTTTTTTATAACCTAAAATTGTGTTCTAAGTTTGGTTTTAATAGATTCACAGATTCAAAAGGTAACAGGGTGTCACCACACTTTTGCCTAACACTGTTTAAAATTGACCCTTTCATTTAGTTGATTGGTTTTCAGTGCGGATATACTTTACAACTACCACACAGTTTTTTTCTCCAATAAGAAAATCTGCGCTATATAACAGTGTTCGAAAATTATTTGGAGAAAAAAAATTCTTTTTTTCAAACTTTAATCCTTTTAAATTTCATGAAAGATTTTGTTTAACATCAAGAAAAATAAAACTTTTACATTTATTTGAACCTTTATTGTAGGACAGCTGAATATGTATTTCTCAATTAAAAATATATTTGTTCACTGCAAATGTGACAGACTAGTTTAAGAAACGAACTTTACCTGTTTTTGTAGTTGGGGGATTCTTTATTTTCCTTAACTAATAAGAAAATGATATTTTTACTAGTCTCTTGTAAAATTATCAGTTTTTATTACAGATCTTGGTTCTGTAATAAAATCAGTTTTAATTTGTGTACCAGTCCATCAAAAAAAAAAGTGTGAATATAATAAAATTACAATGGAAAAACATTTAAATTCAAATGAGTGTGTTTTGTGTTCAACTTTACTTACGTTTAATTTCTATTAATAACTTAAATAAATAAAGTAAAACTTTCAAGTTAATAGATAAATAACATGAATTGAGAAATATAGAAGCAATATTTTAGAAAAGGTTCACATTTAAAATTACGGAGTCATAAGGACATTAAATTCAGTTTATTTTTTTCAATTTTAAGCCAGCATTAATGCTATAGATTTTTATTTGATTTTGTAAAACTCATGTAAAAATTTAATTTTGTAGTGAAGTTTTAATAATAAATATTGACATAAGTGTTATGTATTGGTTTTCAGTATGAAAGTTGATCCACAGCTGACAATTCCTGAATTCTTTTCTGGGCAAAGTATTTTGATTACTGGTGGAACCGGTTTTATAGGAAAAGTACTGATAGAAAAGTTGTTACGAGATTGTCCAGATGTTAAAACTCTTTACCTTATAATACGCTCTAAGAAAAACAAAAGTGCAAAAGAACGATGGTCTACTATAACACAAGATCCTGTAAGTGTTTTAAAAATCAATATTGTTATTTAAATAAAACAAAAATATGAAAATGTGATCTTTTTCTCTCTTCATGGCAAATCTAATAATGTTGGGAAGAGTATGTATGATCTTAAAACTCTCTTTGTTCCAGAATTCCTCTCAAATCAGTTATCAAATATATTCAAACACATGCACAATTACCAGGACACATTGACAATTTCTGTGAACTTCTTGTGATATTACACTTCTTTTTATCCTGACAGAATGATTTTATTCTGGCCATTTTCAATTTCCAGGTTATAATTTTGTTCATAATTTTAATCAACATGCCGTGATATCTGTGTTGTCTAGATATCATCTTCTACTACGAAATCGGTTGATATCCAATCTTATATCGTGAGGTCTGGACTATATTCTTATCGTGACTATATATTTTGTGAGACCAGATACTACATTCTTGGAGTTAAAAACAACTGTTTATAAAGATATGTTTACTATATATATGTATATATATATATATATATATAACTACATGGAAAGTTTGACCTTATTGTTCTATACAGTTTTATAATATATATTGTTTAATTCTAATTAATATCTTCTACAGTAAAGTTACATAAAGGGACACAAGTTTTGGTTCTCACTAACGTTTGCCATATTTAAAAATTTTACTTCTGTAGTGAGTGAGTTTAATTCTATTATTTCGTTTTTTATGGGTCAATATAAATTATATCAAATTTAGCGCTATTTTTATTTTTTATCTTCCTTTCAACAAGACCTTTATACCATTCGTGTTAAATAGATTCTGTTTCAACTTTTTTTTTAGTATTTTCATTTGAAATTACTTTAAAACTTTTGGCAATTTTTTAGTATTTTGGATTTCTGTTGTCATAACCCTTATTTTATTACACTTGTATTTATTTTAACGGGTTCAAAAGAATAAGTTAGTTTGCTTGTTGGTAATTGGTGCTTTTTTATACTGTTGAATTTAACTATAACAAATCTCGTTTAATATTTTGACCCCCGTTTCGGGCTCTATTGAACATCATAAATTGATAACATTTCGCATATAATACCACTAAATTTTTCGGCTTTGGCCATTAGAATGAAGAGAATAACTTGCACTAAAAATCTCATTAATCCCAATTACTTTTTTTAACAATAATTTGAACAAAGTTGAGTAAAAAAACAAATCCTAACTTGTGTATGGGTGAATATTTGAGCAATTCATGTGATTTAAAAAAAAAAAAAAAAAAAAAAAAAAGTGATACAATAATTAATTTGATTTTTTAATAATCTACATGAAAAAAATTGTAATCTAATATTGATACAAATTTTATTCTTTATGAATGTATTCATTATCCTTAACAAAAGTTTTTAATATACTGCTTCATAAAGCGTAATAATAATTTACAATTTGATGAACATTCACGTAACATGTTACAGAATTTTTTTTTAAACAATATTTAATAACCTAAAATTATAATAATTTCTAAAATTGAGAGCAATGGTAAAATTTTGTTTATGGTAAATCAATTCTATGAAACTTATTTTAATACTTTTGGAACAGAGTGTTTCTATTACTCCCAATTTTTGCCATTTTTCTCACATATATAAACATAGTGCAGAGAGTTATGTGAGTCAAAAAATTGATATCTAGTTGTTTGTAAACAGATTAATTTTGTGGCCTCTTGAGTATGATGGCTGTCTGATTTCTGGTATCTGTCGTCTGCAGTGTGAATACCCCAAACTTGAGGATAGATTTTAATGGGATTATATGTGGCAGCTTTTTCGATAACTTCAAATTGTAAGGTTACTTCCTTAAAAAAATTAAAATTATAATTTTATCAAAATGAGTCCATCGATTTTTATCAAATTTGGTCAAGTTTAGCGTCAAAGGACCTACACAAAACGTATTGTATCTCAGCATAAAAGCGTGGTTTGTTAGCTATTGATAAAAAATCAGTATTCGACAATGGGCTTAACAGACATAATTTCTCAAAATCGGTTCTAATAATTTCGTTCAAAATTTAGTGAAATGTGAATATTCATGACCCAAATCCATGCGTAAAATTGGAAGTAACGAAATATTACGATTCAAATCGGATGAAAACCAAAAACGTCCTTGAACACTGTCACTAAATACTCAATTTAATCAATTTACGCTGAGGAAGCTTTTATAGCACAAGTAGGTTAAAGAATTTTAAAGCTTATTTAAATACTTTAATAATTGTTTTATTTACACTTTTTAACAGACCAAACTGACATTAATGGTGACAAATAATTGTAACTAGTTTTTTATTTGGTTTTGGGATGGGTGAGTGAGAAGATTTATTGCACGGTTTATTTAAACTGGAGGCAGTTTTTGATTATTTATTTTATGTTGTTGAAGATGCAAAAGCTGAAAAGCAAAGAGAAAACTTGTTCTAAACAATTACCTTTACCAATAACTAAGTTATTACTTAATTTCCAAGAAAAACAATGACATTACCATGTTCAGTGTCAACAAGACAAAAATTTTCCTTTATTTATTATTCTCTTGTATTTTGGAAAAAAAATTATGGTTTATTATTTTTTTATCAAAAGATATTTTAAGTTCCCTGATTTTGAAATGATATTTATATACATTTTAATTTTGAGTGTCACCACTTAACAATTGCCACCACCAAGATTCACAAACATATACAAAATATTGACTCATTATTTTAATCAGTCACTTTTAATTTCTACCAAAGCATTTTCAGACACACGTTTATTGAAACTTTTGTTGATTAAGGCCACCTAAAAACATAATATTGCTTTACCAATTATAAACACTTCCCTCTAAACATCTCTGTGTAATAAATTGAAGAGTGTATTAGCAGTATCTCAGTTATCCCTTAGTTTCCCAATTTCGTCTCATGTAATCGTTTAGTAAAGCCAATGGTTGTGAGAGATTTGGGATACAAAATTTCAAATGCTCTCTATTTTGAAATAGAATTAAATCAAACTATAATTATATTATTATTTGGACACATGCATATTTTCAATCATCATTTGTTTTAGTTTTATTTTGTTTGATGGGCCTAATTTTAATTAATCTACTAAGTAATTAAACTTCGTAGTTATTTTCCATGTTTATTCTAAATTTCTTAGTAGTCTACGTGATAGTGTTGAACAACTGGAAATCATCATCTTTTACAATAATTCAATTGTAATTAATTGTACTGTAGCAAAATATACTATTTAATTTTAAGTTAACATAATAATTATTATGACTGTATAAGACAGCATAAATGAAACATTAATATGGTATGATTTGTTTTTATTTTATTTATTTATTTTATTTTTCAGTTATTTGATTCACTGAAGAGAGAACATCCACATGGATTAGATAAAGTAATTTTATGTAATGGTGACATCAGTAAAAAAGACCTTGGACTATCCTCTCAAGATAAAAAGGTGATTAATCACTTCTTAATTTTTGATCTTCTCATAAATTTGATATCTATCCTTCAACATTATAAACAATTTGTTTTGATAAATTTGTATATTGAAATATTTGAAAACATAATCTTATAAACCACCAAATATTATATTTAAAATTAAATGGCTTTTGAGATCAATCATCTTCCTAGTTTCCAATACTAAAATTATATGTATATTACTCAACTTATTACTTAAAATTCTTTAATAAATAACTAAATAAATGTTTAAATAATAATATACTTTATATACGTTGCCTCCAAGAACTTATATAAACTAATAAAATTTGTTAATGTACCTTACATCCGAGTACAGTCCTTTGTACGCCCTTATTTAAACGAACTATCGCTTTCAAAGATCATGCCTCCATTATCAAGTCAATTATAAACGTTTATACAGTTATTCGCATAGTTACAATTAAAAACAACACAACACAAAACACTTAAATAACTTAACACATTAAATAAATTAGGAAATATAGTCTATCGTTTTTACTAATGTTTTTACTTTCTTTATTACTTGAAAAAAATTCAAATTCAAATTTGAATAACTTTTTTTTATGTCCTCTAGCCATACATTATACAGAAAGTCCTTACAATTACTCTCAATTAAATTTTTAAAATTAAAATTAAAAGATAAATTACAAATTGAAAAATAATCAAAATAAAAATTTAATAATTTCTTTTCTATGGTAGGGGTATCTGTGAATCTGATGATTTTAAGGAATCTGATCTCATGGTGCTCATAGATTTCATAGGAAGCCTGAGTATAATATGGGATAAATACTAGTCGGGTCATCTTCTGTAGTAGATCATAAGGGTCCCGTTAGACAGAGCCCTGTGAGTGCCCTTCGATTCCAAAAAAGAGGAGAAACTGTAACCCCTTGAACTCAAAATAGTACTTTGATCATAAGTAGAATTACACAGACTCCTCAAACATAGCCTGTGATATTTTACTTCAGAGGTTAAAACCATTGCATTGATTGCGTGGGTTGAGGTTAGTCCATGGACTTTGCTTTAATCAGGATAATCCTGAGTGTTATCAGGATAAATTTGGTTGACAGGTCTCTACTGAACGCGGTTATACTGTAATAGGCACCATTCTCTTGTACTTACTTTCCCAGCTCAACTCCATTGCTTTGTTAGATGAACCTACTACTAAATATAGGTCTCCTGCAGTGAAATCAACATAAATTGTCTCCTGCTTGAGTGTCTTTAAGCAGTGACCAAGGATAAATCTTCCTGCTGTTATCTTCTTTCATGCAAACCAAATATTGTAGTTGAAGCTGCCACAGGACCCATGAATTATTTTGTCTTTGATGTCATCAAGGATATGTTCTTACTCAGTGTCAGGTATATTGCACAGATGACTTTGTCAAATACATCAAGAAAGATGAGTTGCTACTACACCAAGATATGAATGTGAGGCATATCGTTTTTTGCTGCCACACATAAAACATGTTATTTTGGAAATCATGAGATTATTGCCCAGGCATTATAGCATCTGTTATATTATTCCAGTTAGGATTACAGGAGCAAATAATTCTACTCATTCTCTTGTTTGGTAAAAGATAAAGTAAGAGGAAGTAGAAGTACACCACTGATTGACTTCCTTCTGTTTGGCCAAAACTTAAGGGAATGGAATAGAAGTTCCTCACAGAGACTGCCTCTTGTAGGTCAACTACGTATTTAGATAGGCAATGGAGTATCCATCTTTCTGTGGCAAAAAAAAAGATGGGCTATATTATGTTGTCTTGAATTTCCACCAAAATTTCTCACTACTTCAATTTCTGATTAACATTCAACAGAGACAACACATTAGTTTTTGATACATAGAAGCTATCTCCATGTATAGCTATTTGTCTGCATGTATGAGGACTCTAAATATTTTCCATGTTGAAGAGAGCTTGTCCAAGGGTAACTTTTAGTTCTTTATATATACTTGTCGATGTCATGTAGCATTCAATGAAGTTGTTTAACTAATCCCTATTTAATTTCAGGAAAGTTACACCATTGCAAGTGATCACCTCGTATATTATCACCTGTGGAATATAATTTCAGGATTATGTTAAAGGTATATTTCCATTATAGCACTCACTAAATGATACAAATGCTCTTGAATTTAGAACATCTGCAAGAAGCCGTTTCATGCAACCAGTTTAGCCCAGAATGGTGTAATTTGAAAGCTGCATCATACTTCATGATTGTCATGCATCTTAAACACCCTCATGGTGACATCCATTACCAGGATATAGAAAAACTTATACAAAGTTTCAATGGGACCTTTCCAGCACTGCAACACATTCCGGTGGCCTCCTCTTTCTATTTGAAAAAATTGTAGAATACATTGACTCAAGGATATCAGATTATAGTCCTGTCTCCCTCATGCCACACACATGCCAGGATCACACATTATGCCAGAGTGAGCCTTGACCTGTCATAGAAGTTCTCACCTTTCTACCGGTCTTCTGTGATATTTTTGGACATATCAAGACTTTGTCAATATGACCCCTTAGAGGTGAACTTACTGGTTCCTGATCACTACAGCTTCGGAATATATTTTTTTTTGAACGTAAACACCAAAACATGGTTCACTCTGCACATTACCTTTCTTTGTTACTTATCAAGTGCGTAAAAATCCTATATACCAAATAACTGACGCAAATTTAAAACAATTACAAAATCTGTAGGAAATAATTAATTTGCATGTTTAATTATTAATCATTCAATTAATATAATTGATATGTTTAGGTAATAGAAGACAATGTGACAATAATCTTTCATATAGCTGCGTCAACTAGATTTGATGATTCTTTACAAACTGCACTTCTTCTAAACACATATGCAACCTATGAAGTTGTTCAACTTGCAAAAAATGCTCAATTACTACAGGTATTAACATTGGCGTAAAATGTACTTATTAAGGATATGCTTTTATTACATATGAATAATTTATATCTCGTCAGTATTTAAATAAAACAAGACAATTTGTATAAGATGTGTAAGTACAAATAGTTGAATATTTAAATTTGTGAAAAAATATTAAATATGTATTTTAAATAAATAATAACATCAGTGTTGAACACAGTAAGGGGATACCATTATTTTTTTAAATATAAAAATACATAAAACTGTACAGTCTATATAATTTAAATTTACAATTTATTTATTTAAGCAGACATATCTAACTAAATTAATATTTAAAAAAGAAACATAATTTCAGTGATTTTTTAGAGGTACCAAAAAATTTTCGACTTGTTCCCTCAATACAAAATAACACCTTTCTACTTGGTAGTTAAACATGTAGCAAATTTACATTAAATTAAAAATCTATTCATTTATTTGAGTACAATCATAGTGGTCTTTAGTACAATGCACAGGCAAAATTGCTTCTCCATGTATAGTATTCTTCATAGCAACTTGCCGTTACATTGCAATGTTAATTATATATATTAACATTATATATTTGGGAATATATGATCTACATTCTAACATAATAACTGTGACATTTATTAAAAAAATTAAGGAAAAATGAAGGAAATATCAATTTAGTTTAATCACTTACTTGGTTAATCAAGTACCATACCCATCACGCAGGACTTCCTAAGAAAACTGTTAAAATTTGTGTGTCACAAGGAATTAAAGATCCTACAGTGTATTTTAAGTATTAAGACACACAGTGTAAGTGTAATTGAGGGTTTAGTATTTGTATAATTTGGTCTACCAGATATGGGAATTGTTCTTTTTAACTTAAAAGATTTTTTATTTGAACAAATTCTCAAATAAATTAGAACAAGTCCATTTGTTTTGGATAGTGTTTTTTTATGAATTCATCAACAGGATGATTTAACTTTGCGTAAAAGGATAAGTTGGATTATGTTATCTCACCTTTAGGATTTTGAAAATGACTGTTTGAAAACTGTGAGGAAATAACAGTTGTGGGATCACTAACTGTATTAACTGTATTAACAGGTGCTGTTAAGGTTAAGCATACAATTCATTTTGTATTTTGGTAATCCTAACAATAACTCTATTTTTATTCCAATAACCTATATCAATATGCTTTGTCTATGCATATGCAGTTTTAAACTGTCTAGCAGCAGCTATCTGTGAGGCAAGAACTCAATAATGAGGTCTACTAATTCCAACTAACCTGAAATATTTTATTTTATTATTATTTTTTTTTATTTTATATTTTAATTTAAGTATCAATTATAAATCAGTGTTCCTAAATCAAAAGTTAAGTGCACTCTCCTACCTTTATTCCATTTATTACCTTAAAATTCAATAATTAATTGTTAATAGATCTACATAAACATAAGTAACTGTTTCAATTTCATTCTATACATTAAATCAAATATACCTTTTCAGAGAAACTATTAAAACCAGAGGTAAATACTTTTGGTCCATCCTGATTTGGATATCTAAATAATGATATACCGGTAACACTAATTACATTAATTACCAAATATTTCATGCAAGTTTATTTCATTAACTGTGAATTTGTTAATACAGTGTAACAAAACTGCAATAATGTATAATTAGAAATCAAAATACAATAATTATATTTAATTTCACTCAATGAATTAATTAGTCAATTAATTATCTTTCCTGGAATATTAAATAATAAAACTACACATTCATGCATAAAACATTGGCCAAAAAATTTCATTTTAAATATTTTAGGAAATTTATGGTAAATAAATCTGATATCTGTATATGATATGGAACAGACCAATCATCAACAGACCCTGTGCGAATACATCTGGCAAACAACAGAAGGACTAAGCATAAGGGAATAAGGGTGGAGTAATGAAGAGAAAGTTGCTTAGGTCTACTAAAAACTACTGTAAATCATCTCCAACTTACCCGCTGTATACATAGCTGTCCCTTCCTCTTTGCCCCCAGGTCATAACACTGGCAATTGTGAAGGAGAACTTCACTCCAGACTCTCGCCGAACGAACTTTAGATTTGCGTTACAACAATGGACACATGATAGAAAATATAGATTTCAAATAGTGTACAAATATTTATGTTGATCATGTAATTACAAGAACAGAAACATTTGAATAAGTTTAAGATCTTAAAATTAGTCTCATTAATTTGTGTAAAATCTGATGGCTTAAATAATAAAATTGGTTAGCAATTTTCTTGTATTACTAGATCCTCTTCCTTTCAAATGTTGAGATTTTCCATTGTTATGTATGACGATCCTCCACAATCATGTTAAATCAGTTGACAATTTCATAACATGTCAACACCTAAGCTATGATAACTTGAAAACTAATATACTCGTTGCTCAAATCCTATGGGATTTTACCTGTGGTATTCTAGGCTAAATCTTTCTTTCAAATTCTCTGGACTGTTAAGCTGGGCTGGTGTGATATCTTGCCTCAAGTATACCGTTCACATGGGACACTTTCGATAATCAAATTAACAAATTGAGTAAATCAAAATATCTAGACATATACCTCTTAATAAATAATTACTCCAATTACATAGATTCTTATGTAATGAATTTCTATTGACATAATTTTTGCTTCTAACTCTATTCCAATGAGTCACTGTGTGGTATTTTTGAATGAAACAACAACATTCTACAAACTATGTCTTACAGTTTCTGAATTTCGTCATTCATTATATGTCTGGTAAATCTGTATACACAATAAGGACAATTCAGTAAAACCACTGTTCCAACAAGCTTTTTTTTCTCTACATCACATTCTAGATAAAACACAGAAAGGAAATAAAATCTAGGTTTAATCAAGTTGATAGAAAATTACATCATATAGATCTGCTTTATGATGCAGATCCTGTTACCGAAAAACCATCATTTTATAGATCTCATAATTGAACATCATCATTTAGACTCATTGCAGTTCACTAGACATATTGCAATAAACGATTTGGATATTATCTACTTGGATCATAATTGACAAACAATTATATAATTCCGGCTAATCTACATGATTTCAGACAACCTCCGCTCAACCATCTATGACATACCTGTCAAATGTCAGAGAGGTTCTTTTAATACCTCGTATGTGGCTATCATGACTGATGACACCACAGAGAAGTGTGAACATATATAATCAGTTATCATTTTTCATTGTGAACTTCAAGGTGTAGTATGAATGATTTTCTGGGTTTTTCACTCCATAAAATACAACCACAGAAGGTTTATTGAAATGTTTACTTAATGAAATAAACAAAATGTTAAAAAGTTATCCTAATAAGTCAATAGCCCAATATATTATATATACATATAATATATGATGGGGAGAATGTTATGGAAGGTAAAAAAAGGAAGGGTTTAGTGTAAAGTACAACAAGATTTCAAATATGCTAATTTCATTCATTATTTTGCACATCAACTAAATTTTATAATGAATCACAAAGTAGTAACGCTAAGTTGTAATGTTAAATTCAGAACCGCTTCCATGATATAAAATAGAAGGAGTGCATGTGGACACAGTGTGAGATGAAAAAATTTCGAATTCCATGGGTGTTATTGGCATGGATACCAAATTTGTATCAAGTGACTTTGAAAAACATGTTATTTCCACTTAAAAAACAAAGACAGCAATAATTGAAACAAACAGTTTGCACATCCGTTTGCAAAAACATTTGTAATTGTGAACAGGTATAACTTATTGTTTCAACAAATAATATTTCTAGTATGTCAAATATTATGTTTAACAATAATTATCTTTGACTAAAAATAAAGAAATAATTCATCTTCAAGTAAATGAAACAAAAGAAAAATTGCTATTTTTGTATATTGTTTACTATGTATGAACCTTTAACTTTAATATTATTAATTTTCAGTATGGGTATTTAAGAATAATTGTTATGTTTTATTACAAAAGTTAAATATTATGTAAAATAATGAATTACAATAATATTGTATATTATTTTGTAAAGATATAAAATAAAAGTTTAAATTTAACTGTCTTTTTGATAATCACTCTCTAAATTAAAAAAAAAAATTATAAAAGTAGCTTATAAACAAGGTTTCTCTCATGTGACTTGAAGTGGTAAGGATTGTGATGTTGCCAATTCATTGGACATGGTCTTTATTTACGGCTATGACATAATACAATATTTTCCATTTTATTAAATTATTTTGTTAAACCCTTAAAAATATGTGTTTTTATTATTATAATTTAAATTGCAAAACTAACATTAATTAACTTTCTTAGGTAAGAAAAAGGAGCATCATCTTAAATATTTATTATCTTTTCCAGGGTTTGGTATATGTGTCATCTACTTATTCTAATTGTCATCTGAAAAATACTATAATAGAAGAAAAAATATATGAAAGTGAGTTTGCTTATGAAGATTTACTCAAATTGCAATTGTCCTCAGATCAAAGTAGCCTCGAATTTCTACGAAATAAGTAAGTGTTGCTAAAGAAATACATTAAATTAATGTTGTTTCAGATGTAGTTTTTAATTTGTTAAGTATCTTATGGCAATGAACCTAAGATGGTTCAATTCAATCAATTTTATTAATCTCATTTGACAGTACAAACATTGCATGTGAAATTTCATGCAACTTGATACAATAATCCATAATATTTTATTTCAATATTCCATTAATATTTCATAAATTCATTTAAATACATGATATAATAATTATTTACAACCTTAATGTATTTATCATACCGGAACCTCAACATACAGAACTCTGTTCGTCATGTATGAAACCATCAGACTCAAAGGTATAACCCGTATATGTAATATTTTATTTTGTTCAAAAGTATTTTAAAATTGATACACAGTCAAATGATTTACTTAAATCAAGGAAAATACTATTTATCTGTTCCTTTTGATCTAAGTCTTACAACAACAGTATTGACAGTCCGACAGGAGTTTAAATTTTGTATATACTTGGTTAGTCTGTAAAAAAAAAAATAATAATTCTTTAAAGACATGATGACACTTTATTCATCAGTTGAATAATTCATGTTATGTTATGTGCAAAAATGCAATGGTGATTAAAACATTATCTCATTCATCAGTACCATGGAAGGATGTGATTGTGCATTCTCTATCACTAATAGCATTTTTATATTTTTGCAACGGTTTTGCAAATTTTGTTCACTTCAGGTATGAAGGTGTTGTTATACCAATCAACATTCACTTTGGTGTCTACACATAACTTCCTCTGATTGTTGTACACTAAAAGGATGTTAGCATTTTTAAAACACAGAGGTTAATGTGATTTACCATTTACGAGCATGGGAATTTTTGAGTTCCAGTGGTATTAGCATAAACCATAAGAGACACCAATTCCTTACTTACTTTATGCTCAGGGGCTGAGTTTTCAAGTTTTAGTTACTATTGTTTTAGACTAAAAAGTTCCATTTAATCCACATTATGCATTAGTTCTAGATTATACTAGCTGCCTATAATAATGTATGCAAATTTTTTAACAAACAAAGGCTTCTGCACTCATTTGTTCACCTTGTATATCAAGATCTGGAATCCTGAGTAGTGGTTTAATTGCATAAGCACCCATCACTTGCTAAAGCAAGACATTAGTTGACTGCATGCCTGTTTCTGACACTCCTCTATATTTTGAATATTTATTTTTTGTTGTTGTATACAATAACCTCAGAGTAACCTAAACCTAGAGGTACAACACAGACCCGTACCATAAAGCGTACGCGGGTTTTTCCACACGCTAAGCACTCGGTACGTCTTACGGTAAGGGGTATGTGTCCAACCTCGTCCTTCTACGAAATGTTCAGGCGTATTGCCTAACATATGGATATATCATACAGGGTCAAACCTATCGTAGTGCGCTTTGGTTACGTTCGGCGGCAACTACTCAACGAGTACTCCCGATAGCTCAGTCGGTAGTTTGTCTGCATTCAGGTGACTTCGTCGGTTCCAGTGACTTCGTTGGTTTCATATCAGGTAAGCACCAGTTATTTTGGGGTAGGTACAGTTAATTTTGGGTATGAACTATGTGGGGAGGTTCATGTGGGCTGTGGTAAGCATACGTTTAGGCAAAAGTAGGAACATAAAATTTTCATACATTATAATAGACATAGGGTTAGGTTAAATATCTTTGGATTAGATGCAACACGTATATGATACATAAACACATGTGGACTGTGGTAAGAATAGGTTTAGACTAGGTTAGGCTAGGTTAGGTTAGATTAGGTTAGGCAATAGTAGGAACATAAACGTTTTGTACATTATAATAGACATAGGGTTAGGTTAACTATCTTTGGTCATAGGAGGGGTATGTGTCCAACCTTGTCATCAACGCAAACATATCACGCAGGGTCAAACCTATGGTGGTGCGCTCTGGTTACTGTTCATACATATGATTGTGTTTTATTATTAGTAAATTGTGTGTTCAATGCATACTTTTAAACCAACCTGTGTTCAATTCACTTCTTTTGCCCTCAAGTTATCCATTGGAACTGGGTACTTCCAATGCTGTCTACAATCAATGGTATTATTTTTTATGAGATTTTTCTGCCTACAATAATTAGCCTTAGAAGTTACAACATAATTACTCTCCACTGGAGTTACACTGTCTCCTGTCTTTCTGTCTTCTTCAAAAAAAACTTGGTCCTCTGCAAGGTAAACTGTAAAAAAACTTCTTTTTATATCCCTTTTCCAGCCTCAATCCGGTTATGTAGGTTTTCTGTTGATAGTGTGATGCAAAACCTTTCCAATCTTCTTATCATGCATCTCAACCACTCATCTAATAAAGTTGGTTGTAAATATTTTAGAGGATTCAAAACAGCATTGGTTATAGCCTCAACTGTAGCACCTGACATTACTATTCCAAGAACTTTGTAATTTTTAGACTGTCTTGTATAATGTTATACATACCATGACAATGGTTATTTCCAAACATATATCCATTCCGCTTAGTTTGATTTTTAGATGTAAGTTGTTATTTACGTGTTATGTTAAGAATAAGTTAAATGCAATATTAAATATTGTTAGGTGTAAGATTAAATTTGTTAGAAAAGTGATTAGGCAAGACATAGAATTATAATTTAAAAATATAAGGCCAGGAGATCTATTTATGTGAAATGGTAGCACTAAGTGAGAAGTTGTGCAAATGCTGACTAGGCCTACTGGTCTAGTGAATATTTAATGTGCAAAATTACATAGTTGAGGAGGGGCGATGGAAATGTTTTAAATAATCAGAGAGGACATTGAGAACGGTTTTTTTTTTCTGGGGGATCAGCCAAGTGGAATGGTCTCTCACGTGGAGAGATTTTGGTGCAGCAATGAAGGAGCCACGTGTGGAAAGTCCTGGCACAGGAAAGAATACTGGTAAATTAGAATTTGAGACTTGAAAGGTCAGGCAGTCTAGAGTCGGGCAGCTTTAGAGAAGAAGATAGGTTAGGAGGCCATTTCTCTTTTTCTGTTTTAGTTTTGTTTTGAGATCAAAGTCAAGAAAGACATATATTCTTAACTGGGGGAGCATCATATTATTTTTGGAAATAATATTGGGGTCGATAGATCTGGGTTTATGGAATAACTTAAGCTCAGCTGTGTCATTTAGTATCATGTTTCTTTGAGATAAAATGTAAGTGGTGATCTAATAATTGTGTGAAAAAAGATAAATACTGGATAGTTTTCCAGTAAATATATAGATATGTTTTATGTGTAATAAGTTATCTTTTGCCAAGCAATTTTATTTTATTTGAACCTGTTAAAAATAAATATATGTGAAAACCTATTACTCATAACACTTTATAACAGTATTTGTTTTTTTATTGTATTACAACTAATTTTAAAGTTGTTATTTTTTTACTTTATTATGTTTTTTTTTTATTATTATTATTAAGACTGGGGAGAGTGTTTTAAAAGCGCCTCCTGCACTGCAACCAAATTAGATCTTTTGTGCCCCCCTCTTGTTGGACTCAGGAGAGATCTATGTCTTTGACAAAATTGATCAAACCCCTGGTCGGGAGGTTTAGTAATTCTTCTTCCGAAATGAAGATAAATTCTAGAAATTTATATCTTTTTTGGCATAAAGCTGGGCACTCCATGATGATGTGTTCCATGCGTTCCACCTCTTCACCACAGTACCTGCAAGTATCATCGTCCACCAGGCCCATCTTACTTAAGTGGTACCTGCAATGGATATGTCCTGTTAGTATACCACAGAGGAGTTTTAGCTCTCTTCTGCTTAGGTTTAGCACTTCCTTCCCTCTCTTTTTATTAGGGCTAAGGAACTTCTTGGAATGTATTAGACCCGGCAATGTATTCCAGGTTCTGTTGATTACTTTGTTGGCCCAGTTGGTAATAACCTCCTGGTAATCCCTAGGGCCAAATCCATACATAGGAAATGGCCCTGTAAAGGGTTTAGATGCACCAAGTTTAGCTTGCTGATCTGCTTCCTTGTTGCCTGCTATTCCCTCATGCCCTGGCACCCAGACAAGTTCAACTTTATTCTTGTCCGCCAGCTGGTTTAGGGCCTGATGGCACTCGTGAAGCATCTTTGATCTCAAGTTGTTACTTTGAAGTGCTTTTAATGCCGCTTGACTATCTGACATAATGCTAATTTTCTGTTTGCATTGGTTTTTATTGATCAGATGATTTGCCACCAAATGGATGGCATGTACCTCTGCTTGAAAGATGGTGGCGTCAGCACTGAGGGACACATGTCTTTTGAACCTTGGTCCCACCACTCCTGCCCCCACACCACCTTCCATTTTAGATCCGTCTGTGAACCATTTTTGGGAGTCCGCTGGCACACATTCCGTGCCTCCCGTCCAGTCTTCCCTAATGGGGAAGCGAACTTTGTATTTGTGATCAAAGATCATTTTTACTTTCATCTGGTCATTTGCAGCAGCCATATCCAATAAAGGAGTGGCTCTGAGAATTTCCAGATGTCCTTTGAGGTTTCTTACTTTGAAATGGTATTCCTCATGTAGTTTGAGGACCTGCTTCATAGCTTCCTCCTTAATTGCAACCGGTAGAGGATCCAAGCCTAGAAGGATCTCCATCGTGGCAGTGGGTGTTATTTTCATGGCACCTATGATGCTTAGACATGCTAGTCTTTGTACTTTAGCCAACTTTGCTTGCGCGGTACTTTGGTCTACTTTCCTCCACCAAACTGCTGACGCATAGAGGATAGCGGGTCTAACGACCTGCTTGTAGATCCAGTTATTAGCTCTGGGATTCAGACCCCACGTTTTGCCAACCATTTGGCGGCACGACCATAGTGTTTTAATGGCCTTGTTGGTCGTCTTAGATAGGTGACTCTCCTACGTTAACGTTTGGTCCAGTGTCACCCCAAGGTATTTTACTTCCTTAGAGAGGGGAATGGTGGTTCCACTTAGGTGAAAGCTAGGTAAATTTAATTTCCTTCGTTTAATAAACGGAACAATAGTGGTCTTTAATGGGTTTATATTCATGCCCTCTTTGAGACACCAGTTTTTTGTCATGTTAATGGCTTTCTGCATTCTCTCCCCTATAACGGAGTCATGCTGGCCCCTCACAGTTATGGTTATGTTATCAGCATAACCAAGCACGTCAAACCCAGCCCTGCTCAGGTCGTTTAGTAATTCATCCACTACCAGCGAGCACAGCAGTGGGGAGATAACTCCCCCTTATGGGCAGCCTCTTGTGGTACCTACCTCATGTGTAGCGCTACCAATGCTGGTGGATACATGTCTACCCATCAGCATGTTATTTATCCATTGAATGATAAAGTTGTGAATCCCTCTTTTACTGAGAGACTGTGTTATTGAGTCATAGGAAGCATTGTCAAAGGCACCCTCTATGTCCATAAAGACTGATAGGGCTATCCCCTTTGACTCATGTGCTTCCTCTATGGCCTTGACAAGTTGATGCAATGCCGATATTGTTGATTTGCCTTTTTGGTAGGCAAATTGGTATTTATGAAGAGGTGCAATTGTTATAACCTCCATTCTAATGTGTTGGTCCACTAGTTTCTCCATTGTTTTAAGCATAAACGACGAGAGACTAATTGGACAGTAAGACTTTGGGTCGTCTAGGGGTTTTGCACCCCCTTGTATAGAAATATGACCTTTACTTTCCTCCATACTTGAGAAACGTGGCCATATAACAAACTTGGATCCAAACATTTTGATCAGTATTGAGATTAAGATGTCCTGCCCTCTCTGAATGAGTGCCGGGAACACTCCATCAGGGCCTGGAGCCTTAAAAGGCTTAAAGGACCCTATGGCCCACTTAATCCTTTCTGGCGATACAATCTTGTTGACAAGGGGATAGTCCATCTTGAGTTCTGCTTTACTCCTTATGGAACCATTGTACACTCTTGTTTCTCCAGGTGCTATACAACCTGGAAAATGTTTTGTTAATAAAGCTTCCACAGTTTCCTGGAAGGTTGATGTTATGGTGCCATCTTAATGTTTAAGTGCACCAATGTTTACTTGAGTACCTTTTGAAAGAGCCTTCTGCACCCTGCTAATTTCAGGTGCTTCATTAAGATTCTCACAGAAGGTCCTCCATGAGCTACGCTTCGATTTACGAAGTGTTACATTAAACTCAGTTAGAGCCTTACGGTACTCTCCCCAGTTATTTGTTCTCTTCGCTTTATTAAATTCCCTTCTGGCCTTGCTTCGTAGTTTACTAAGCTCATTGTTCCACCAGGGTACTTTACTGTTAGTTTTTTTGGTTTTGAGAGGACAGCTATCCTGAAAGGCCCTCATTATTGCCTCCGTTGTGAGGTTAGCTGTACTCTCCAGGTCGTTTATGGATCTTATTTTTTGTTGTATATCCTCTTTTTTATGTTTAAGTTTATTTCCTTAAGGGGGCTTTTTCTGGGTTTTATTGTGCTTCTAGCACTAAAGACATATCAGTAAATTTATTTTGTAAGGACAGATCCTTACCCCTAGACTGTAATTCATTTGTGAAAAACTCAGTCTCTGACATTTGCTTACAACATTCATAATTCATATCATCAATAAATTTACTTTGGAGCAATATTATTTTTTCTCCTTTTTTTAGTATTTTTAAACTCAAGAAAGTATTTCACTTCCTGAGCTCATTTATTTCTTGTCCCTGGATGGCTAGTATTTTATTCAGTGAATTTATTTCACTCCTCAACTCTTGTCTTCACTTTAAAAAAATTTCATTTCAACAAACTAACTTTTCCTCATCAAGATTTAAGTTTTCATTCAGAAGATCATATCATAACTTACAAAGTTAGAGACTATACCCTTTTGTTGGAACTTCCAATCTTTTCATGTTTTTTTTTTTTTTTAATTTAAAGTGGTTACAAATATTACATTAGCAACAGAGTACATTCCAGTTGTTCCCACTTCTTCTTTATAAACAATGAAAATAAGTTTTTTTACTCATTTTTTCTTTCAAATATAATAATAATAAACTAAATAAAAGTTCAAATGTATAACAGACAGATATAAATGTATTAATTCTAGTCTGTAGTCCTATACAGACCATTGGTATTAAGGGTAAATTCACTCTTAGTAGTAGAATATACAATCCAAATTATAGAGTCAGTTTTGATCCATTTAGTATTTAAGCTATTATTTTAATATCTGTATAGACACATAGAGAAGGACTAAAATCAAACAGATATTTTAATAATTGTTAGTTTTTAATTTTTAAAAGTCAATATTTTAAATCTATAGCAACATTCAGTAGCTTTGTATATTTGACTGGAGAACAAATAAAATGTAAATTTCTTGGAAGTATTTATAATTAGAACAATCTGTATTATGTTAAAAGACATATGACGTTTTTAATATGATTCCCTCTATGAAGTTTTATAGTGTAACTATTAAACCCAAAAATAATATGAGTTTATTGTTTTAGAATATTATGTAGACATCCAAATACTTACACGTTTTCCAAGAGTTTGGCAGAACAAATCATAAATGATGTCCGGAAAGATCTACCAGTTATCATCACAAGGCCATCAATAGGTAAATAACTTTTTTAGTATCTAAAAAGGCAGTTGAGTGTTATTATGAATTTTTAAGTAATAAAAACTAAAAAAATAAGTTCACAAACAAATCTCAACCGCTCGCTCATATGACTAAAATAATGGCTGGTTCAAATAGCTGTTTTTGAAAATAATAATTACATAAAATAAAAAATAGCAAAGAGTTATTTTTTAGCATATATTTTTTAATCATTTAGAATAAACCTTAATAATTTGGTTAATTACACGCGTGTCCACTTAAAACATTACTAAAAAAAAATTGATTTTTTGAAATTTACAATTTTAAATTGTCTAGGTATACATTTTGTAATTTTTCACTTGACACTGAAGTCCAAACTGTTGTAAGGTAAGCTAATAGTAGATTAATAGGTTACAAATTCTTAGAAAGTGAATGAAAGTCAATTGTTGTAGGATGATCAAATTTAATAAAAATAATGTTAAAACATTTTTTTAATTAATATGAATTACTACCATATAAATGAAATATATTGTTATTAAATTTCTGTTCCTAATATTAATTACATTTTTAGTATTAATCACTACCTTTATTGATAACTAGTATGTTTGTAAACAATTTTCAGGTGATAGAGTGTTGAGGGTGGCTCTATTGTTGAAATCATATGGCACCACTCTTTTCCAACTATTATAAAAGTAGTTTTGTAGAGTGCAAAGTTATAGTTTTATTAATTTTTTTATAGTTTTACTCATTAAATTTTTATAATGTTTCCTTTTCATTAAGATAGAAAAATAACATCAAAGTGTGGTCTGAAAATCCCCAAAAAGTATTAATTCATTCTTGATGGTATATTTTTAAAATTGTAACCTTAATCCATCGCATCTAATGAATTGGGACTTACGAACGTCAGTGTGAAGACATTTTCTGAACATCCAATTTCTCATTAGCTGATGTAGTAAAACATAAATTATTTATCATAATAGTCCGACAAAATATTATAAGGAGTCTAAGGGCAAACTTTGAGCTGTTTACCTTGAAATTCCAGCAGCTCAATAAACTGCCAGATATAATAATATTAACTGAGATATGGATTGGAGATAGCGAGCTAGACCTTTATAAGCTTCCAAAGTTCAATGTGATAGCCAGGTGCAACGATCGTTACCGACCGGGAGAGGTATTAATTTATATATCTGAAAAATTATCTTATCAAGATTCTGAGAAAGGTCGTTCCCTATTGACAGCTGATGCAATACATTTGCAAATAAATTTAGATAATGATATTATAGTAGATCTTATCGCATTGTATAGATTGCATGCATTTTGTGTTAATGTTTTTATTGAAGAAATTGATTCTATTATTGAATCAATCACTAATCGCAACTTAATAATTTGTGGTGATATAAATTTGGATCTATTGAATCCCTCCCATTCATTGGACGATTATTGTATTAAAATGGCTAGTAGGGGTCTGGCTTTGCTAATAAATGAGGCTACAAGAATAACAGCCGACTCGAGTTCATGTATTGATCATGTGTTTGTTAGAAATAATGTAAATGTAAAGTATGAAAGCTGGGTGACTGAAATTGGAGTGATGATCATAGAATGACTGTCGTGTGTGTGGATTGTGACCTAGTAGTGAGGAATTCAAGGCCTGAGTCGTGCACACGGAAAGTAGATAATAGAAAACTACAGGAAAATTCTAAATGTATAAACTGGGATCTGGTTTATCGATCTTCATCCGTATCTTCTGCATTCGAAATATTTATGTCATCCGTTCAATCTATCATAACAAAATCTCAGTCAACTTCAAGAGGTGGGAGTAGGATGAAAGCAAAATTAAAGCCTTGGATTGATAATGCACTGAATAAGTTGATTAATATGAAAAATAATTTGTATAAAAAATATCAAAAACAGCCTACCAATAAAACTGTAAAATCTATGTATGGTAATTTAAAAAATAAATTAATAAATTCTTTAAGAGATGCCAAAATCAATTATTATAGAGGCATTTTTGAAGAAAGTAAACGAAACCCGGAGCGGCAATGGAAAACAATTAACCAACTAATTGGCAAAGAAACTAAAGGTCACGAAATTATTAATTTAAAAGACAGCAATGGGCATAAAGTTTCTGATCCAACCAGGCCCCCCACATCATTCCATGTGCCCCTTTTTTTTTTTAATTAACACTCAATTTTTTTAATTCTATTTTGAAGACCATAACTGCCATACAATACATAATTTTAACCAGTTAACACACGACTATTCCCCAAGAAACTATCACTTGAAACTATATTTGGTTTAAACAATGGAATTTGGTAAGAATCAAGTACTTGTACATGTATAATGCCCCCTTTCCTCAAGAAGACTAACTTGCTTTCACAACATCTCTCTAAATGCTAATGGTATGAATGCCTATTCTGCAGAATCTGCACATTCCATGTTGTGTACATGTGTTTTGGTTTAAATATCAAAGCTTCAACATTGTATAGCTCCGTTAATATGATGAAAATAATGTAACAATTATTATAATGAAATAATTATATAAACCTTCTAAGATACAAATGAAAGAAAATAGTTGTTCTGCTTGCTGGACTTTTTTTAAAACTGATAATTGTTTACTTTACTTTTACAATAGTGTCTCATTTGTTACAGTTTAGGTTTACAACCTCTAATCTATAGTGGATATTAAAAAAATAATAATAGATGTTAAAATTTCCAATCCTAATTATAGTATAAACTACCATTTAAGTATACTATAATTAATATATTTAAATTAAATATATTATTTTATTATAATTATTGTAGCTATTTTTTAATATAAAAATTTTACTATTGCAATCTTCTTTTTAGAAATATCAATAATCAAGATTATGAAATGCCCACTAATATCATCCAAAAGAATAACTTAGCATCTTAATTGGCTCATTGTATGTTATCAAAAGCTATGATCTAAATAGTTGAGGAACCTGTACATTTTAAGTCAGGTGGACACAGAGACCTATGCTCACACGGTGGAAAAATTACGACTGGTAGAAATATATTTTCAAAAACTATTGAGTCACGAGCTTCCACTGGTTAGATCAAGATATTTTCTATCAGTCATAATATCTATGAGCCTATAGTGTGTGTTATATGTTTATGGTTGTTAAACGATACTATACTGGCTCCTTATTTAGTTGAATCATAAAGGTTGATCATATAAGACAAAACTCAAACCAAATCACTCCTGTGTGTTTATTTTCAATCTTGTGTATAGTAATTTCCACAATAGATATACAATAGCTATAACTAATATATTAGAAATTATAAAATTTTAATTATGTTAACAATTAAATTAATTTAATATTACAAATAAACATATTCCATGAAAGTTAATTCAATACAATTAAGTTAAACCTTATATTACATTATATATGGTTATTATTTTCAGTGATAAAATGACATTTTTTAATAAATTGAACAATTCAGTTTCTAAAATTCTTACACTAATTTTTATATTTTTTGTTCACACAAATTCACAACAGTCTCACACATAAATAGGCTGTAACCACTAAACACAACCAAGACCTGCTAAATATTATGTATTTTAACAGCAAACCTCTAGGTTTAAATGTTTTATAGTTTAAGTTAATGTATAAAAAATTTAGAGCAATATATTTATGCAAAAATACTTTTTCAGTACTATCATCCTTTGGACACAAAAAGACAAACATACAAATGGGTTGTAATGGATTAACAATTTTTTTTTTCTAGTGTGCAATTCATTGCTAGGACCAGTGCCTGGTTGGACTGACAATATGAATGGTATACACATGATGTCTGTTGGAGTTCTTAAAGGTGTAGTTAGGGTAATATTAGGAGATGAGAATACTTTTCTCGATCATACTCCTGTTGATTTTACAACCAATGGAATAATTGTAGCTACTTGGTATAATCTTATGAATAACAAGTACGTATAAACACATTTAAATATCATTTATAGCCTCCCATTTCTAAATAGTTTACAGAAATGGTGGTAATAAATACTTCTTATTTTCTGTTCAGTATTATAAGAGTACTACGTTTTAAATGCACTCATCTTCAGGTGCACAATAACATCAATCATTCAGATGAGATTTTGTTTTTATTTTTTATTTTTTATTTTTTATTATAAGGGTGACACATGGGAGATGGATGGTTTTTAATGAAATAATACTCAGCCAGTCTTAAAATTAATACATGTTTATTTACACAAGCTCATTATTTGCCATTTACAACTTTAAAATCTAAAGTTAATATTAACTGATATTTACTTTTGTACTTTATAGTTCAAATTTTTTAATTCTGTTAATTGTCTAATTCAAATTTGCTTTTATGTCTGTTAGTTAAATAATATAAAAATTCGAAGTGGGGTTTTTACCTGATATCATTAAGAGGTAACTTATTTTTTTTAATGGTGTATTTTATAATATATTTTCATATTTTTGTAATGTTTGATGACTGTATTTGATTGAGTGATGTTATTAAATATTGTATAAATAAACACAGACAGTTATATGGTATGGGAGGGATGGTGAACTCTCTTTTTACATTTATTTTAAACTTGACTTTAGTTTAAATCTAAATGTAATTACAAATTAGTGTTCAGCAATGCAAAACACAAAGGGAAACTTAAGTGCATCAAATTAGGTAAAAAAAATTAGTTAATTTTCTATTAATAAAACTACATCAATGACACCAAAATTAATATAATGTTCAATTTTGTTTACACTATTATATATATATATATATATTGAATTTTCAGGTGTAAAAATGATGAATTGCCGATTTATAATATAGCGTATGGAAATGTCTTAACTACTACATTGAAGGGAATGTTGGATAATGGTTTAAAAGTTGTGAAGACTAAACCATTTAGAGATACATATTGGTATCCTTTTATAGTATTGACATCGAATCCACTACTATATTATATCTACTTCTGGATTTTGCAAATTGTTCCAGCTATTATTTCTGATGTTGCACTATGGTCAAAAGGAGAAAACACAATGTAAGATCATTTTTTATTTATTTCACTGATGTTTAATGTATAATAACATAGTTAACAAAAATATTCTCATTTCATCTCTAATTTGTAATAAGATGTATACTGTAAAATTAGCTTCCATCTCATGTCGGATACAAACTCAAGTTTTGGTTTGTGTCTTCTTACAAATTTATAATATAGGGAAAGGGAGGGTAAGAGTATGCACTAAATGAATTTTCATTTACAGGTGCTGAAATAAATTATACAGAGACTTCAAAATTGTACAAAAGCTTCTTTATTTATCTACCATGTAGTGAACAAACTTTGAAATTTTTATTTTAAACATAACTGTATGAAAATTTTAAAAATAAAAATTGTCAAATGTGTACTCTTGGCCTACCAGGAGGGTAAAACTATGCAGTAGAGGTGTGAAAGAGTATGCATTACCAGAGAATGCAAAGAGCAGTAATCACATACAAATGGGTCACTACTCTAGTACCCGCTTGTAAATATATAAATTAGAGTTTTGATTTTAATTGAACTTTGAACATAAAGAATTAAGAATTTGCTCAGCTAAGGGCGCCAGGAAGCTTAAAGCTTACCAATTTTGAAAAGGTAAAAAAAAATGAATTAAAATGTTCTCGGGGTCGTGATTCTTTTTTAAGCGTACTTATCAGTGGTTTAACAGTAAATAAGAAGTCCTTATTTGTTTTCCTGAAACTGAACGTTCTTTATTAAACACATTATTGAACAAATACATAAATTATTATCGGTTTACTAAATTAAACATCCTACTTTTATCTTTTATATTTATGTTTTACTTTTTATTAATGTCAAAATCTTGAATCTTTAGTTTAAGTGATGAGTTGCAACTTCGGGAAAATTACTCATCAAAATGAGATAATTATCATTTTTAATATTTTTTAGAATTATTTTATCTCAACAAAAATTATTATTATTTGTAGGCATCTTTAATTTTTTTAATAGCAAAGTAATTATCAAAAGAAAATATTAAAAACATTAAATTTATAACTAATACATCAAACAATAATTAATCTAAAATGGTTTTACAACATTTAATTTTGGGTGTTCTATAACACCAGTTACCAATCCTATATTGCAGGAAAGATTGTTCATTGTAGTTCACTGATATGTTAGTTTCCTGATGATAACTCCATCACTGTTTGAATAATGTTCAAAATGAAAACTTGTCTGTCTCTCGAAATCACTATTCAACAACACTCCCAACAACGGTCTTTGTTAAAATTACTCGTTTTCCCCTTTTTGAAAGCGTAGCTTTCAGCACCATCACATTGTTCCGATTACTACTGAAAATCATGTCCGTTTACTTTGAACGTTATAGCTAGACTGTTACTCACAAAAATATGTCCATTCACTTTGGACTCCATCTCCTGACTCTTAAACATTAAATTATATCGTTCATTGGTTCAAAAAATCACTCAAAAACAAATTTAATTGTCCCCTGAATAGTTCTTTCACCACTCACAAAACCACGTCCGTTCACTTCGGATTCCCTTTTCCCACTAAATAATAACCTTAAGCTTGTACGCTTACCATGCTAGTTCAAGGTTTACCTTTCAAGTTCCACAGACACTGTCCAAATCATTCTTGCCTGGTAACACACACTCTCGCTTTTAGATTAACAAAATTCACTCCAATACTCATTCTATCTTAAAACTAAACATTATTTACTTTAAATACATATTTTTGTAAATCTATATTAATTTTTCTTTCCCTTATTTTAAATGTTATTTAAAGACGTCCACTTGACTTATGTCGTCTTTCCTTCAAACCAATCATAAAATTCCTTTTACAATTCTAATATATTGGTACTAAATCAAAATTTAAAAATGGAGTATTACACGCTGCACTCCTCATGCTACTACTCTATGGAAGGCCACACTGAATCCAGTTTTTGATGTATGAACCTCCAAATCCTGGACAAAGAACAGACTTTTTAAATAACAGCATCTTTATCTTCAAGTTTTGTTGAGCTAGTGGAATTTCACACCTCTTCTTGCCATGAGATACATGAAGGTAGCGGGTCTACTTTCGTTTTGCTATTATCCATCCGGTTGCAGTTCTCCAAATTTCAGTTTTTTTTCAACAGGTTTCCTAATCATTTGGTCAGAGTGGGACTTGATTTTTTGTTAGCTCTTTTTTCTTTAATCTCTCTATCTCTTTTCTTATGTCCTCTTTATCTTTCAGAACATTTTTTATAAGGAGAGGCTGTAACAATTTCCAACTTGTGTGCTGGTCTCTTATTGTTATTTTTATTTTTATTTTTTAGGGTCATTTCCCTTGTGTTGTGGAAGTGGCACAATTGTTTGAATGCTGACATCAATTTTACGTGGAGTCTTTCGCAGGCATCACTTCTTACTTTGGTATGGTTTCTTCTTCTTCTTCTTCTTCTTCTTCTTCTTCTTCTTCTTCTTCTCCTCCTCCTCTTCTTCTTCTCCTCCTCCTCTTCTTCTTCTTCTTCTTCTTCTTCTTCTTCTTCTTTTTCTTCTTCAGCACTGGGTTGTTTAGGTACTACCAGAACTTCATTTAAAGATTTATCAGTAACTAGAGATGGAGCAAAAAGTTTCTCATTTATAACATCAGGATTGAGGGGTTCAAATCCATTTACTTCAATAGCTTTTTCTGCAAGCTCGGCTCTTGCAGTCAGTGAGTAGGCTTGTTTAAACACACCTACTAAGTCTGTAAGCCACAGTACCTCTCATGGATGTTGCAACAGCCATTTTTTTACTTCCTCAGCATATGCGGCTTTCAGAAGAGTAAAGAAGCCTTTATCAAATGGTTGAATTATATGGCTTGCGTAAAGGGGAAGGGTCACAAATGTGGTGTGTTTCTCTCGGCTGTATACAATTCCAGGAAGTGAACAATGAGTTGAATTGTTTAAGGCAATAAGTAGCAACGGATCATTTTCTAATGGCTTGACATGCTGATCAAAATGCTTTAAATATTTGAGAAAGAGGTCAGAATTTATGTAACCTATCTTAATTACAAGAAATAAAGATCCAGTAGATGCACCTTTGAACAAAAGGAGGTTCATACTTTTCTAGGAAAAATCAATGGTGGCGGCATGAAAATTCTTGTGGTACTCGTGTAATACTCCACTGTAACAGTCTCCCCTTTTTTTTAGCTAGAAATCTTACATACAGTTTTTTTACCAATGGGGGTCAACACCTTTGGCATTCAGTATGGATTAGTAGACAACCCAGTTACATCCATATTAAATTTCTAATGAGCTATAAATTTTTTGTCAAAGCTTTTAAATTTTCATAAAACCTTGACATTTGGACTTTATTGAACCCAGTAGCTCTTGCCATGCTACAATTTTTTGGAATGCTCATGGAGTGTTTGTTTCTTTTGCAAAACTTACCGATTTTAATTTTTTTCTCAAGGTACACTCGTTGATGCCCAATTCTCTAGTCACTTTTCTTTTGCTTTTCTCAGCCCCTCATTTACACCAAGCTTCTTCAATTATGTGTCCATAAATGAGTTTCCTATCTGTTTTCCTCTTGTAAGTTAAGTAAGTGTTCATAAGAATGTAATCACTGAAAAAAATTAATAAATAAAATAAAATCTAAGGTCCTAAGCATGGGGAGACTAAGAGTATGCAGTCGAAAACTGTGTGTACTCTAAGCCTTCCTCGTAATGTTTCACAAAATAACTTATAGGTAACAGCACTTATCAGTTAGAGAAACACTAGCCATGCCATTTTGAGGAAATACATATTCTTTGCTATAATGTATGTTTAGTATATATTTATTTGGTTTTAATACTAAAAAAAAAAAAAAATTGTATTCTATGTTCTAAAAGTTACATAAAAAATATTAAAAATTAACTTTACCTTGTGGATTCTAAACAAATTGGAGAAAATCGACTAAATATGGCGTAATCTTCTGTTACAGTAGGAACACTAAAACAACACAACAACAGTTCTCTGCAAGGTTGCCAACAACATATATTTCCCTGTGTACTCTTAGTTGCCCTCATACTCACCATTCCCAATAAATTTTTTCTAAGAAACTATTTTATAGGATGCATATGATGATTTTTCTTAATATACTGATAAATATTTTTCTTCAATTGTTTAAAGTCATTGTTAATTTAATTTAACTAATAAATCTGTAAGGGTGGTGTCTATGTTTATCATCTCAGATCTCAAAACGCATTGAACTGATTGTAATGAGACTTGGTTTCACAGTTTCCACTCAGAAGAAAGTTATAACATTGAGTTTTTTTTCTTTCAAAATCTTGTTTAGAAGTTTCCTATATATTTTTCCCATAAGAAAATGATAGCCGTATAGGTCAAAGTTTGTTCATGCTAATCACAGCATCTACGGATCATCTCAATGAATCTTTGCAAGTGTAGAGTAGTATTTTTGTAGAGAGTTTTAGACTTTGTTTCATATTGATGTTTTAAATATAAAGTGTTTCATTATAAAAAAATAAAAATAAAAAAAATCTGTAGCAGTTAACATTTGTGAATGCGCAGTAAATAAATCATGAATACTCTCTTATAACAGCTGATTAGGTCAATCAGTTTTAATAGTTCCTAAAATGAAATCGTCTGTCAGTGTCAGGTATCAGGTTCACCAACCAATGCATTGAATTTAAACCTAGGTGTTCCAATATACTTACGACAAATTTTAATCCATCACATTTATGAAACGGAACACAGTTAAAAGATTTATCATTAAAAATAATATGATTGAGATGATTATCTTAATCTGAATAATTGTTTATAAGAAACTCACTATAATTCAATTAAATTAAATGATTTTATTTTATTTTATTTCTGTATGAAAAATCTTAATGTTAGATACTTTATATTATTTTACAGTTGTAAAATATGGCTGTAACCCCATTCTATCAGTGAGGGACAATGCCTACCTTTATCTGCCCCTCTAGATTCTGCTCTACAGCACAAAATATTTTACAAACCATTGTATTGAACATATAGCAGCAATCAAATGACATGCCAAATCACAGAATTTGTCTCCTTTTAACTATTTTTTCTAGGGGTGTTCCGGGAGAAAGCCGACATTATGAATACCGAGTTGATGCAGAGTGGAGCATGGCCAGTACAGCTGGCCATCCGACCACTGGAACCAATTTATGCGGAAAGAATTCCGAGTGGCTGCTGACTGTGTTGTGGCCACTCCTACTGGCCTTCCGATTGCAAAGGGTTAAGGTAGTTTTTATGTTAGTCATTACTCTGCCTACCAAGTCATTTCAGAACCAAGGACATACAAGGCAATATCTATATCCTATAAAATATTGACCACGGTGTGATAAGGTTGTTGAATAACCTGCTAAGTTGAATTTCTGTTGATCATGAAACATGACCAGAATTAATACTTAATTACTGTGCTGTCCTTATGGTGCAAAAGTAAGTGTACAATTAATTGAGTTGGGTTAAACTGGGATCAAACTCTTTAGGTTCAAGCTTGATGTTATATGCATCAAGTGTAAGATATTGAACATGGTAGTTGAATGATTTTGAATGTACACTAAAACAAATAAGTATTTGACAATAATTTTCCCATTTAATAAATGACTTTGTTTGTATTTAAAGTTGTATGATGAAGAAAAAAGTGTTTTGAATAAAATATCATAGTTCTGAAAACAATTGAATATTACAATGAAAAGAATATTGAAATTTATTAAAACAATCACAATATCATTCAATTATCAAACAGTTAGTTAAACTTCGAGTTGTTTTGTTTTGTCATAAATTAACATTTTAAAAATAATAAATTGATTTTTGATTTTTTTTCCCCCAAAGGACCCTTAAACTGACCAGGAAATTATACAGGTTAAACTATGAAGTTATTAGCCGATTTACATTTGAAACATATAATTTTAGTAATAGCAATTATAAAACTCTCTGGTCTGAGATTCAATCTGCTGACAAAGATGTGTTTTATTTGAAACCATTCACTAATGATTTGATACATATCTGTGAGGTGATCCATGATGGAATGAGGCAGTACCTTTTCAAAGAAGATGACAGTCACCTGGAAGGAAACAAAGCAAAAATGAAGAGGTAAATATTAGATTACTAGTTTGAGTAATAACAAAAAATGGTTATGGAAATATTATTGCAGAATACAGATTTGAAATGCTGATAAGAAAGAACTATCCCAAAAACATGAATTTATATAGACATATTTTAACAAATTTCTCAGTATATCATAACAAGATTACATTATGAATTTTGCAATATGTATCAGCGTTTTCATTACTTAATTTTAACATAACAGACATTTAAGATAATTATTTTAGTAGGCTGAACATATTTTAAAAAATGGGAGTTCATAAACAGAAATTAAAATTTTTGGCAGTATTTTGTTATCTTCAAATGATGTTTTCCACTTCTATTTGTTTAAATAGTTTTTCATCATAGCAAATACTACAAACAGAACCCTAACTGCAACTAATATAAATAAGACAATTTATATTATTGAAGTGATAGCCAAAATATTAGTATTAAATATTTATTCTCAAGTTCTATATTAGCGGTGTAAATTATAAAGGCATGGGCAACTAACATCCAGTACTCTGTCCGAGTCGAAGAAGGTTCCTTCAGCTCAGTATGTTGTTTGGGTTCTACCAGACCAACTCTATACACCTTTCCTCCTCCCTTTGTAATTGTATTACCTCGGCATGTTGAGCTGATAGTATTCCCTTATTTTCTTCAGTATTGACTCGATGATACATCCGTCAAAACTATATCTGTGCTTTACTAAGCGAATACCAATTCTTTCTTTATTCAGAACGAGCTTGTTGTACCGACTGAATATCCATCGATTATACCAGTATGATTAGTCAATAATATTCTATTTTCTTCTTCAGAAACAGGATGTTGAATAAACTAAAAATTTATTAACTAAATCAGCATTGTACTTAGCCAATAACTGTACTATTCTTGTATAGTACAAGAATATTGAGCTCACTGAAACCCTGTGATGTTAAACCAGCTGAACATCCACAGACTACACTGGTGTATTGAGCCGAAAGTTACCAATTCCCAATTCATTCCTACTACTATACCAATGTGTTGATCTGATAGTTATCTGATAGTATGTCTTGATTCATTACCAGCATGTTGAGCCAACTGAACTTCTCGTCTTTCCTATATATATTACTGTTTTACCAAAGGTAAAAGGTAAGACTCCCATCAAAGGTGGATGAGAAGTTGGTTTAAGTTTGAAACAACGAATACATTTTAGAGATGAGTGATTGTAGCAGTTGTGGTCCTGCATGAAGAAACAAACGATGATAATGGTCAATGATTAAGAATGTAATGTGGTGATTCTTAGGTAAAACGGCAGGATGTTTAGAAGTGTAGCTCAATGAAGAAAACGTAATTCTTCCACCTACTCTCATTATGTCGCTGTGATCAAGAAAAGGTGACAATGAAGCTAAGCGTGAACAACAAGATGTAGGGTTTGTCCTTAAAAGTTGAATTTCCTTTGAAAAATATGAATTTTGCACAAATTTAATTAGTTGTATTTCTGCAAATTGAAGTTCTGTGAGAGTTACTGGTCCGGTCACTCTTGATGCAGTGCGGACGTTATGACAAAATCTTAGAACATATGACAGGACGTATAAAGTTTTTGACCACGAAAAAAATTTGGAAAGTATGTTCCATTCAGTTTGAGACGACGATAAATAAATTGGAAGTGGATTTGAGCGGAGTTCAGGGACAGTGTCCAACACCTGTAAAGGTGATTTTGGCCACTGATGGTGTGAAAGTTTAAGCCAAGAAGGCGTCGAAAACCATATCTGATAGTTAAGAAGTGCGAAAGGAGATAGGCCATGGCTGGAACAATCAGCAGGATTGTTGCCAGATGGAACATGTGACCAACAGTCAGTTGGAGTCCAGTCCTGAATTTGACTGACGCGATTAGCTATATAAACCTTAAGTTTATATGGTGGAGTAGTGGTCCAAGCTAATGTGACCATGGAGTCACACCAACATTTGATGATGTCAATAAAACACCGAGTAGATAAAAATTGAATGCAATAGTGCATTAACTTGGCGAGCAAATGAGCACCGCAAAGCTCTAATCTAGGAAGTGATATGCCCTTGAGAGGAGCGACCTTAGATTTGGTTAAAAGTAGCTGTGTATTGACAATGTTGTTTGAAGTAGTCATCCTAATGTAAATGACGGATGAGTAACCTTTATCCGAGGCATCGCAGAAGCTATGGATCTGGATGCTCGTTGACTGATGAAGGTTGATGCAACAAGAAATAGAAATGTCTTCCAAATGAGGCAATTCTTGAACGAATTTTATCCAAGCGGAGTTGTAACAATTCAAATATGTTTGCTGACTTTATAGTTAATTTGAAAGTTACTTTTGTTCATCAAAAATGCCACACGTTGAGCGACATTTGTGACAATTCAAAAATGTGCCTAAGTTAATTTTTTTTATTAATTTTAATTTATTAATTTGTTAATTTGCTCGACTAGGGCGCCAGATGTGTTAACATCAATTTTGAAAAAAAAGAAAAGAAGTTAATTTTCGTTATTAACAAGAAAAGATCTCTAGGGTCGCAGGCTCTTTTTACAGTGTACTTACAGTGGATTTTGGTTTCAAATGAAAACACTTTGGCTGAAATGTTACAAAAAAAAACATTTATTAAACATTCAAAGAAACATCCTACTAATATTATTAACAAAAAAATCATATTTATTCGTACTAGTTATCATTTAAATTTAATAACTAATCATGGATTTATATCTCCTTTATTTTATTATTTTCAAATTAATCAACTTTATCTTCAAAATGCTTCTACAAATAAAATTGTTGCAACAGGAATTTAATCTATGAATTTATTTAGTAATTTTGTACCGTATAAGTTTTTATGTTGATAAAGGGTCAAATGAATTTTCCCTCCATAATATCAATTGAAAGTTTTGGTCATCAGAATGAACCATGATTTGACGATACATTTGTTGTATGTCAGTAGAAAACACGATATTGTGTACCGGTATGGGAAATTGTAAAATGACTTCACAAATCTCTGTTTGTAATTATTTAGGATCTGTGAATTGAATGTCATTTATTGATAAACCAGAAGTAGTTTTGGAACTACCATCGAACACCACTCGAAGTTTCGTAGTGCTACTAGTAGTTTTAACAACTGCATGATGCGGTAAAAAATAATGTGCGGTATCTGGAATCTGAGTAGGTAATAGCGACATGTGATTAGACTTTAAATAGTCTAACATGAAAGCAGAATATGCAACTTTCAATTCCGATTTATTAGCAAACTTATTTTCCAAATATGAAAAACGACGTTTAGCTCTATTAAAGGAATCCCCTAGTGATTGAGGATCTTGTGCGAAAGGAAGTGACATGATGTATCTCCCGGTAGCATTGTGCGTAACCGTAGAGTTGTAGTGATTTTCACAAGTGAGTTCTTCCTTAGAGGTTTTCGTCGAAACTGGAACCTCTTCAAGTGTCCAAAATTTCTGGAGTAGGTTGTGAAAGATTATGTCCGATGTGGTGAGCAGAGAAATGTTGTTCAAATGGTATGAAGCTGTAGGAATGGTTCCTATTAGACAATAACCGAAGATGGTCTCAATTTCTGTTGGTAAGCCAGCACCTAACAGTATGGTGTGGTTGCGCAATGTGAGACCGAACAAATCGGCTCCAATAATAATCGAAATTGTCAGACTATTATTGAAATTAGGATCAGCGAGAGGAATTTGATTCAACTTACGCTGAAGTTCAGGTAACCTTGCAAAAAACGGTAAATTGGCTTGTATTTGCTCCACAACAATGACTTCATGAGATTCTTTAAAGAGATGACCGTTGAGGGTGTAAATATTTAATTTACCTGTACCAAGGATAAGTGTTGACATTGCAGAAATGCCGTTTAATAGAATAGTAGAAGGAGTTAATTGTAATCCTATCTTATTTGCACATTGTTTTGTAAAGATTGTTGATTGGCTTGCAGAATCCAATAAAGCAGTGAAGGTCTGCGGTTTATTAACATGGATTGCAAGATTAACTAATGCTGTGCATAGTAAAGTTGATCGAAAATTGTTTAAAGAACCGGTATTCGAAAGAACTGATATTGATTCATTAAGAGTCTCATTGTGGACAGGAAGCGGAAATCATCCCAAATTGTTATCCGAGCTCATATGACGTTTAGGTCAGCTAGAATTATTTTCAATAGCTGCATCAACTTTTCGGTTAATGAAGTAAAGTATTATGTTTCTTTTGACAAGTTTTACATAATGATTTTGACATTCAATTCACTGTGTAATGTGTACCCAAACAATTTATACACAATTGTAGTGCTTTAATTTTGTCATATCTTTGATTAGGTGACAATTTATTAAAATCAGGACATGAAAATAATTTATGATAATCTTTCTTACAAACTAGACACAGATCAGATCTGGAAGTTAAAGTCTGAAACACAGATTTTGTTATTTTCATTGGTGATTTACTTTTAATAGGTGTAGTTGCAATTTCCTTTTTGAGAAAAGGTTTAAAATTAACAAATGGCTCGTTTATTTGATCTGATGGTAAGCATCTTCTAAATGTGCACACTCAATATTTAAAAAGTTGATTAATTCTTTAAATGTGGGTAACCAACGATCAGTTTTGCGTGAGCTTTCAAAGCATTGACGAGTGACGTCATCAAGTTTCCTTAATAGAATTACAATAAGTGTAACTTCATTTTGAATGTCATAACCTAATACGGTTAAAGCTTGTGAGTTCTCATGAAATGTGTCTACGTATTGACATATTTCTGGTAACGAATGATGCTTAATGGAAGGCATGTCAATAATTTTTGATATGTGAAAATTAACCAATCTGCAAATATTCTGATACCTCTTGCATAATATATCCCAGGCAATTTTATAATTTTCAGGAGTAATAGGTAAATTATGAATTAGATTTAAAGGTTCACCAGATAAGCGTGAAATTAAATATGAAAATTTCTCAACAAGAGTTAAAGATTGATGTTGATGAATACTATTGTCAAACATATAGTAAAAGGTTGTCCACTCACTCAAACAGCCATTAAAATGTTTTAAATCTGTTTTAGGTAAGTTGACAGAAACATTCACTTGTTTACTTTCAGTGGTCTGTGGATTATTTGAACTAATTGGATCTTCCACTGTGGAAAATACACATTTAAGAATAGAATTTATTTCTACAGCTATGTCTGATATTTCATCTTGTAATTTAAAGGCTTCTATTTGATCAAACCCCTCCAGATCTTCCTCAGCAGAGACTTGATCAAATGATTTATCGAACACATTTAATCTTTTTTGTGCCTCTTCATTTAATGCAGTGAGTTTATTTTTTTGCCCTAAATTTAAAACATCTGTTCCAGGATCACAAATTGTTTGTATAAGCGATAAAATCTTAAGAAGTCTATTCTTTGTACCAGTAGATTGCCTTACAAAAGTTGAAAAACGTATTTTGATATGTAAATATTCACTATGTTCATAGGGTTTTTTTATAAAAATATTAAAATTGCATAATAATAATCGAAATTGATAATAATAGTTGCTTATTATCAATTAACAATGAAATAGAATGAATAAAATATAAAAACAATAAGTAAAACCATCACAACATATTGTATTTTCAAATTGTCGGTTTTGAGGTAATGTTGTTATTTTGACAGCTGTCAGCAAGAACTTTAGAAATGTGTCACTAAGATCGTCTGTAAGAATATGCGCGTTGCTAATATTTAGAATACATTCACTAAAAGCGCTGTAAGTGGTTCCGCGATGCATAAGATGGACTGCTCAGTAGACTGAATGTAGGAATGTACTACAAAAATGCAAATGGCGGAAGTTGCAGAAAATTGACTCTCCCAACATAAAAAACAATTACCAAACCTAATCCAAAGCGGAATTCAATGAATCCGACCTCACGGAGGACCAATAAATGTTTGATAGTGCGGTTGGTTTAACGACTGTGGTAAAAGTGGATGGTTTAGTAATTTAATTTAGATTGGGAAGTAGATAAAAATGAAAAAGTCATGAAATGGTTAATTGACATTTTTGAAATTATTACCAACTAATAAAATGGTTTTGATTAATTTTGCTGTCGTGTTTAGCTAAGAACTAATGTCACAGTACCTTGTAGAGCCGGCGTTCCTTTCTTGGTAATGTTCTGTCGTCCAGAATGCCCATCTGCACACGCGAGAACAGCTGCTCTAAACGCACAAACTAAATATAATTGTAAATCGTAAAACACATAACAAAAACACTTGACTTCTTAATACTAAACATGACATTGTTTATGAGTCACAATTAATGAAGTTGTTAGCCGAAATGCGTATATAGTAAAAAGAAGAAAAAAAGGATTTGTATCTGCGGATTTAGTAAGAAACACAGTTACCTGTTTGAGGTTGAAAATTGGACTGATTGATAAGGGACAAAGGATACCCCAAAACAGCTGGAGTTCTCAGAATTCCAGTTCAAACAGTTTCATAAAAATAATATTGGAGCGGGAATTTAAAAACTGTAGATATACTGAACACTGGGTGTTATGAATATAATTAATAAGAGTCAATTTTTCCTTTTGCTATGATATTTGGCTTTTCTTTGAATTATATTGCAAACAAATAATTGTTAGTTTTTTTGTGGGAAGCAAATTACCCTCTTGGTACCTCAGCCTAAAAGATGTTTTGTGAACTTCCAATTATTCTACTCAATCCAGTTTAGTTATATGTCCTTTGTAACTCTTAAAATCCGCTTTGCTTGGTTTCTAACTTTTGTTGGTCCAAAATTCGTGAATATTTTCCACTCCAGGGCTTTACACTTCAGGAATATGTGTTCTGCCGTTTCCATATGTTTGTTACACATACTGCATTTTAAGCTTCCTTATATTAGACCTAAGGTGCTTAGATGTTTCCTAAATGCTCCATGATGAGTCATAAAGCTCAGGACTAATTACGTTATATAATAAAGTTATATAAATTTAGTTAAATAATTAATAGTATTTGTTGAAATATGTTCATAATACATTTTCTGCACCATCCTACCACTCCCTCTTTGGCATCCTCTAGGATATGGATTTTTTTACCTCGGAATTGAAATCTGCAATCTCAAAAACTTACAGGATATCATTTTTTTCATTATTTGTTGCTATTTTGACCTGATATTGGTTTTTTCTGTGGGGCCACTAGGATTTCCTTCTTTTTGACATCAGAATCAGAGACCCAAAAAATATAAACGATGGTATATTAGTCAAGAAATGACATCAATTTATAAAGATACTCCCTCATTTCCTGTTATGTTCAATAGTCCGTCATTCTAATTGTTTATAAGTCATTAATAAACAAATTATAGAGTTGTCCCTCAATAAACTGTTCTAAACTTTGATCTAGACATATTAACAAACAAAATGAGATATGAAAAACCAACACAATATTTAGAAAATTCTACAATTTTATTGAGTCTTGCCGACCATGCATTCACCAGCAACGGCATTTACAAGGCAGCTTAACAAAGACTGAGTCTGTCATTGAGTCTTTGTTAACCCTTTGCCATCGGAAAGGATATTTGCCGCTATTCCTCAACGATCGCGCAGCCAGCTCTACTGGCCGCCGCCATTCGCATGCCAAGTCGGATTTTTTCCACAGCAGTTGTCCTTTGCGATCGGACGGCCAGCAGTGCTGGCCAACATGAAATCCAACAAACGCTCGGGCGTCCAACAGGACTGGCCGACAACGTATGTTATTGTTTGTAATATTCAAACTATGGTATTATGTCTGTAGAGTGCTGCAAACTAGTGAGGAATTATTGAACTAAATGGTCAGCAGGCTTGCAACATTATATCGTAAAAATTGTGGTAAACTAAGGTAAAACAAATGACTGCACGGTGTGTAGTGATAGGAGACAAGGAAAAGAAAGAAAAAGGACAAAGTGTTTTTTTAAAACTTATTCAAACAATCCTGGACTTCATATGGGTGAATGTTTTGAAAAATACCACTCGGGGGAAAAAATAAAAGAAGAGTAAAACACAATACTGACATCGTTTTTATGAGTGAGAAATATATGTACGTTTTACACGTTTAGTAAATAAGTAATTAATTTCACTTTCAATTTTGAAACAAATGTATGTCATAATTCAATATCTTATTTGTTTTCGAGATTCAATAAAACAGCAGTATAAAATTACAATTTATTTATTACAATTTAAGTCCCTTATGCTAACATTGCAGGTTTTCAGTGAAAACTTCCGAGCTGCCGGGAGTAAGCTGACATTATGAATGCCGAGTTGATGTGGAGTGGAGCGTGGCCAGTAGAGCTGGCTGCCCGACCGCCGGAACCAATTTATGCGGAAAGAATTCCGAGTGGCTGCTGACCGCGTTGTGGCCAATCCTACTGGCCTTCTGATCGCAAAGGGTTAAGCTGCCTTGTAAATGCCGTTGCTGGCAAAACCATGGTCGGCAAAACTCAATAAAATTGTAGAATTTACTAAATATTGTGTTTGTTTTTCATTAAAATGGAGTTGTACCAAGTACCTCTGGTCAATAGTGTAAATCGTATAAAAAAAGAGATATCATATAAGTAAATCTGTGTAGAGTCACTCTGAATCAGAATAGACCACCTTTATTGCCCTGACTATACTTTTTTGAGATATGCTGTTAGTTTAAATATATTAACACTCAAATAGTCTTTTCTATATATATATATATATATATATATATATATATATATATATATATATATTGTCTCTAAAGCTTGAGTCTAATTTCGGGGTAGGTCAGTGCTGGTTTTTCCCAAGGGGATGTTGGGTAAATCAAACATAGATTAAATTATTTAAAAGTTTGGACTCTGTCCCAAATAATTAGAAGAAAATAGAAATATTAAATTTATTGTTCAAAATGAAATGTAATGACAAGTTGTGGGAATGTAATATTGCAATTCTGTCCATAGTTCACTTTCAACAAATATTTGTCTATAAGTCACGTTAATAAAAGTATTTGGTTTAGTTATAGTAGCTTAGCCTAGAAGTCAATGCTTTGGATTAGATTTATAGATAAACTTAGTACTGGGTAGATCTCAATATAATAGAATTCACTGCTCTTTTCTACTAAATCAATGGAGGTTGGCTATAAATTACTATTCTTGATATTACACTATTATCTATTGAGTCTTGAGATATACTGAATTGGTGATAACAATCTTTTTTGGTAATAAAACTTCTCAGACTTTTGAAGCTTCCTTTCTATTCTGGAGTCTGCTAATAACTGATCTTCTTGCACTTAAATAGGTGTTGCGGAAGTTTCAAATCTCTCGCCTCCTATATTTCACTAATGTTGCATGTACTTTGTAAGTGTGTAAGTGTATGAAAGTGTGTGTGTACTTTTGCAAATACAACTCCCATGTAGGTCATGGAATAGCAAGTTCACCGTGCCCACGCTTCACCACCTTCTTGAACTTGGCGGGTAATAGATTGTTAGGTAGATCATGTAGGAAGTCATAGGAAGTGAGAATCAACTTCCTACTGCTTCAGCCAACATGTAGGTCAGCAAATAATATATTTTGGAACAAAAAAAAAAGATAATACAAGTATCTAAAAGTTATTACTATCTCTTATACAGGTTTTAGGTTTATTAGTAAATGTATCATATACCAACTTATCTCCAGTCATGGATAGCCCTGTATTTCTGCCACCAGTCACCCATGGTTCTTGTATTAGGGCGACATCAATTTCCTGATCAAGTAACCTCCATAAGCAAACGGTTGCTTGCCTTACTCTGATGAAGGTTTTCTAGAACTATTATCATCAATCTTTGGATTGGGGATGTTCCTCTACTACAATATATTTCAAAACTCCCTAAGTTCTTACATCCTGCTACAGAGGTTGGAGAGTAGATTCTTCAGGTATGTTCTCAACCCCTGTTTCCACCACCTCAATCTGATTACTTCTCGTTGAGTTGTTTTTTACAACTCCCTATTATCAGAAACTTTTACACGTTTGGTGATTACATAAAAGTTCCACAAGTAGCAAGGGACATAAACGTCCACCTATAGAGAGTCCTGCATGCATTGGTAAAGCTAGGTTGAAACTGGAGATCACCTGGTATCCAGAATTCGCATATTTACGATCAGACTACTCTCTGACCACACATCCATCGGCATATGCTGTTCGTCCTACGATTGAGAACAGTAAGATTGTGAAGATATTTGATTCAAGAATAAATTAATGTCTACATGTGCCCAGAGCATGTTGGGACAGAAGCAGAAGAGAAATAGGAGAGTAAAAAAGAAGAAAAGTAAAACACCAGCTAAAGATTAGGTATGCTAAGTGTTTCTGGTTGTAAGAAGGAGTTGTATAAGAGAATGGTAAATTGTCCAATTTTACAGTTGAACATTCGGTTGCCAAAGCCTCGTCAGGAATCACTGGATGCACCAGTAAGAAATTAATACTGTAAAGGTGAGGTTGACACTTGATGTAAACCAAAGGATTTGAAGGTGGCAAAATGCCTGCATACAAAATGATACAATAAAATTCAAATAATAACAAAGTAATTTACTATCAAATATTAAAAGAACAGTGTTATAAAAGAATGAACCAGTTTGAACATTAATTATTCAAATGTAAATATTAAGAAATTTTGACAGAAACTTTTAGATCATAAGACATTGTAATCTAATTATTCAATGTTTATATAAGTATTTAAAGGTAAAGTTAAATATATATTATTATATTATAATAATATTATATATGAGAACTAACACCGGTAGCGTGTGCAATAACATTCCACACTTTATTTTTTAAATTAATAGCTTATCCTTTTTCTGATTCATCCCTCCCCCTTATATAATAGTTCCTTGTTGCCAACGAACCAGAATAACCTAAAATAAAGAGTCATAAATAAATAAATATTAAAATACAAATTTTTGAATAAAAAACTATTTGTAATTTAACAAGAATAAATAATATTGAACTGTAAATGTTTGTATATTGATTTGTCTATTAAATTTGATTTTCAAAATAGTAATTTAATTTTCATAGTATATTGAGCATTAAATATCTTTATAATTTTCTATGTAGTCAGCATGTCTGTTTTGAGATGTGAAGCCTCGTGGTTTAATTCTATAGTTCAGAACATACTGTGAAGAAGGCCACACAAGCTTCAAACATTATTGCTATCGTGAGACTGACTGAGTGATAAGGAATAGAGGTAATGTGGTGGGGATATAGCAGCCTATCACTGCATTTCTTGGGGGCCCAGTTCAACCCAGCACATGGCTCGTTTTTGTAGCAACTGCAACTATAACATACCATACTTTTTTCTATCTGACTGTCTACATTCTCTTACAGTTCTGGTCATGCGTATTTGTCTCTGGGAACTCTGTAATTTAAATAGTATTGTGAAAGCAAACAAAAGTCATTTTTTATGGACAAATTTAAACAATATTTCTGTTGAAAATCTTTTCACAATTGTTTTCCTACATTGATATATTGCACAATATTCTGCAGACAGTTATTGCTTACTGTGGTTGAAAACTAATAGCATTGCTTGTCAACTACAAATTGACAGACAGGATTATATATTCAAAACACTTTAGAGATCAAACATTTAAGGGGATACAGAGCAAACAACTAAAAGAGGTTCAACATATTTAAGAGATTCACTTTACCACGCCTCACTGATTGTGAATACAGGTTTGGTATCAATGATGTACCTAGAGTAATGTACCTAGAGATCTTCACCTTTCTCTATCTAATCTTGGGTTAGATCCTTCCTTCTTTTCTACCAGATCTCTCTTGATCAATTCTTATTCTCTTTAATCCAGGTGCTACTAAATTAGTTGTGTGTTAGAGGTCACTATTTTATGCTCTATATTTATATATTTTTTGTTTTGTTTTTTAAGGTGATGCTAACTGCTAGGTTTTCCCTTTAAGCCACAAGAAAAACAAATATGTCTTATTACAAAACATACTGTGAAATACTTAACATTATTATAGAGCAAATAAAAATATGATATGGTTTGTTCTCCAAATTGGTATTCTATTACCTTCTTTTATATTTAAAAAAATGATCCATACAGAAAAACGTTTTTAAATGAACTTTTTAACCAAGTCAAATTAGCTTGTGGTACCACATTCAATCGCATTTGTTTTAATTGAAATTAATGTTGTTTTATATCAATTTTGAACTTCAAAGTAATAATCCTATTTTTGATTTCGTTAAGTTTTTGATCATTATTGACCTTATATCTGGACTCGGAGTAGTGTATAAATTAGCAGGACATATTTTAACAATTCTCGGTCTTACAAACTCTTAGGACGTGCCGATACTTATTAGAGGTGTTTTAAAGGTCAAGACCATTTAAGTAACTTAGGCTTAACCTTAATTTATATGGAAATGTTGAACAAAATAAGATTAAAACCATATTTATGTGAATAGATACATACTTTTAGTTAATACATCATTTCAATGAATATATAAATATGTCACAAGATTCAATTTTACTTGTTATGTAATAAAAAGAAAGATAAATAATTTTGTCAGTTTAACTGGTTAGCTTATTATTTTTGAATTTAATTATTATCATTACTACTTCAGTTATTATAAGAAAGGAAATATTATAATTTTTTAACATGTAAATCCTACTCAAATTGTATTTATTTACTAGAACGAACAAAAACTGCATTAAAAAATATTATCCTGTACCGTACTTACAAAGTTCTCAAATACAGCCTCAATTTTATGACAGCACATCTACTGTTTAGTACAGGATATACCATTAGTGTAGCCTAAATTGGTATATGTTTTGGCCAATAAATTGATAGTGTGTTCAAAACTAATAAATTACTTTCCTTTTAGGTTATATTGGATACACAAGGCATTTGAAGGTACAATCTGCACTTTTATTGTTTATTTCCTTTGGACTAAAGGACTACCACTTTTAATATCAGTTTTCTTATAAACAATTTAGCATTGGAGCAGTGTTGATAGCGAAATCTGTTTATTGTAACATTATATGTTATGTTAAAAGAAAATATAGTCTATAGAGTATTATTTGTTTAGTTTCAATAAACAACCTAGTGTTTCTTATTTATATTACATATACATATAGCCTACACAATATAATATGTATGTCACAAATGAGGTATTACTGTTTGTTCCTTGTGTATTGAAAAATATCAATTGAAAAAATGGTCTGTGATAATTGGCGGTTAAAAATCTCCAAAATGCTTTTTTTTTGTATTTATATTTATTAATCTAGTTTTTTCTCAGGCATTGATGACCGTAATGGTTTATCATGTTTGCAAAATGAAAATCCATCTAGTTGATCATGAGATGTATGGTGTTTGAAAATAAACTGTTCAATATTGTTGACAATAGAGAATGGTTCAGAAAATTGAAGAAAAGATCCATGGAAATTTGTTGTTCAGAATCAATGAACTTTCTAAAAAATTCCCACAAATTTCTCATACTGTATGAGGTAGTCGCAGAAAAGTTAGACTACAGGAAGTTCTGCGCTTGGTGTGTACCAAAACTTCTTTCAGAGAATCACGAACATAGCAAAGACCCAAATTAAAATTTATTTCACTTTATATTGGAGAAGGAGTAAACTGTATCAACAGAATTGTGACTGGCGATGAGACTTGGGTGACTTAAGTAAATGCTGAGACACAACAACAGTCCGTAGTATGGAATTATACCGCTTCACCAAGCACATAAAAAAAAACCCCAGCATACTTTGTCTGCAGGAAGAGCTATGACAACCATGTTTTTGGATGCAAGAGGATGGTTATAGAGTTTGTGGAATGCAGAATTACCATCATTTCTAATGTCTATTGTGAGGCATTAAAAAAATCTAAGAAGGGCTATTCAGAACAAACGCCTATAGTTTGCTGACTTCTGATTTCCTATTTTCACACAACAATGCTCACCCTCACACAGCTTGGCAAACAAAAACTGTTGTGTCAATTCAGATAGGATGTTTAACATCATCCACCATATTGTCTGGATTTGGTTTTCAGTGATTTTCACTTATTCATGGACCTGATGAAATGGCTTGGGTCTCAGCACTTTTATGACGATGATGAACTTCAAGATTCTGTAACAGGATTAAAAATCTCAGGTGACAGATTTCTATGATGAAGAGATTTCTAAATGGGTCCATGTAAGCATGGGACATTCTCCAACCAGTAATTAATAATATATAATTAAATAATTAATAATAACTAATAAATAATAAGTATTAAAAAATTAATAATAAGTTAGAAATAATAAAAATAAAAAATGTAAAATGTATTCGAACAATGAAATGAACTTAATGATTACTCATAAACAATTAAATTTTGACAGTGAAAGCTTGAATTTAAAAAGGTGCGCGTAAATTCAATGGACAATAACCCTCTAGAGTAATGCAGATTAAGCAAAAAGCAATTCGAAAGACGAACCCCTTTCGGACACTATAAAACGCAATATTTCCCAAGAGGCTTTGCGAGAGCATCTTTCCAAGCAAGAAGGAAGCGTGGCTTGCTACAGTCTTTGTCAGGAGTCAGAGTAATACAGTCTTTGTCAGGAGTCAGAGTAATACAGTCTTTGTCAGGAGTCAGAGTAATACAGTCTTTGTCAGGAGTCAGAGTAATACAGTCTTTGTCAGGAGTCTGAGTAATACAGTCTTTGTCAGGAATCAGAGTAATACAGTCTTTGTCAGGAATCAGAGTAATACAGTCTTTGTCAGGAGTCAGAGTAATACAGTCTTTGTCAGGAGTCAGAGTAATACAGTCTTTGTCAGGAGTCTGAGTAATACAGTCTTTGTCAGGAGTCAGAGTAATACAGTCTTTGTCAGGAGTCTGAGTAATACAGTCTTTGTCAGGAGTCTGAGTAATACAGTCTTTGTCAGGAATCAGAGTAATACAGTCTTTGTCAGGAGTCAGAGTAATACAGTCTTTGTCAGGAGTCAGAGTAATATAGTCTTTGTCAGAAGTCTGAGTAATACAGTCTTTGTCAGGAGTCTGAGTAATACAGTCTTTGTCAGGAGTCTGAGTAATACAGCCTTTGTCAGGAATCAGAGTAATACAGTCTTGTTGGAGCAGTTATAGTAAATCAGCGGCTGGAGTGATCCAAGTTGGCATTGAAATGCAATATATTGGGTAATTGTGTTGAGAATAATAATGAGGTGAGGTATTGTGAAAAAATGAAGTGAACATGGATAATTTTCACGTGAATAGAGTGGCAAGCAATGAGTAATCAAGAAATCAGTGAAAAATTAACTAAAATATAAAAACTTTGTTTCAGGACATGTATAGGTTTAGAGTAACTTGTTCTCCTGTATAGCTGAAATGTAGAATTAGGAATTCAAATAATCATAATTAATAATCTGTTGTTGTTTAATATTCAAATCAATAAAAGGGGATTTTGTTAAATTATCTAATATGACTGGCTAGATTCTTTGAGTATGAACCACTGTCACGTGTAACTAAAGCAATTTGTAGTACCGATCAGAACTAACCCTCCCATTAAGTAATAAGTAGAATCAATTCTCCTTCTTTTTAAATAAAAATTCAGGCTAGCTTCCTTTTAATTTTTGCAAAATAGTTCCTGAACAGTTAAAAAATTAATATTTGTAAGACGCAGCTTACATCCATCCCTATGATAAATACTTATATTTAAATGGTTACTATGTAGTAAAATAGTTGAAATCTGTAGTTTTAAGATTATATTTAAAGATTCTTTATCTACGTCTCTTTATCTACGTCAAATCAAGTTTATTTTCTGGAAAGCCCTAGTTAATCAATAAAATAGAAAATATAACTATATCAGATTATGGAGTAAGTAGGAGAAAATTATAATAAAAATTATATGTGTTTAATTATTAGATTTTAAGGAAGATGAGCATGTTTGTTAATAACATCTAAACTGTGAAAGGTATGATTTGATGATAGGAACATGAAGCTGTATGATGTTAATGTTTTATATAAAAGCGAAACATAATTTGTGATAAATAGAGTAATTTATTAAATCTATTTTAAGGAAAGTTAAAATCTGACTGAGTAATAATATTTTTAATAAAATTGAAATTTTCTCACACTCAGTTTACACTATGGAGTACCATTATTTTACCCAATTGAGGCCTGAATTATGTTTAAGGTACAGAAATTTTTTTTTAAAGTTAAACAATACCAGTCCAATCAAAACTTCCCACACTGTTTAGATAATTATTTATATAAAACAAAAGAAACAGTACCTAATTATATAATATATTTAGCTTCTGTAATATAACTTCCATTTGAATTGATATAGGTCAAATAATTAAACCGTGTTTACTAATAAAAACCATCATGTGGATCAATAAATATATGTTAATAAATAAATATATAATGGTTATCTGGAAAATTGAACCTTGCTACTTGCAAAAAACATTGCATGACATATCTTACAGTAAAACTTCGAGTGTTCAACACTTTGTGGACTTAAGGGTGTTGAAGTATCAAAATGTCAAACTATAAGGAGTGTAATGGACATAGATTAATAACATAGGGAGCATTAAAAAGACAACTCTTATAAGAAAATTGCACAAATTTATTGAACACTGTAACAAAATTAAAAGTACAGTAGAGTCGCGGTTATCGGAGCCCCGACTAACTGAGTTCCATATTCACTGATGTAGTAAAAAAAAAGTTCGGATGTATGGTTTGTAAAAATATAAATGGTGCACAAAGGAGTGTTAATTGAGCTTCCGTATTAACCGATGTGAATTTAAGTATTACAATATTACTGAAAAATCACAATTTACCTTTCACTTTTATGCATAAAACTCATTGATTTGTTTATAGCTACTTGAAATTAAACTGTATACGGTAGTATAAAACTTTGCGAGCAAGATTGTCAAATGAGTGAAAAGCGATACTGTATTTGTATTCAATTTCTTTCATTTGAGTACATTATCAAACTTTTTTTGTTAATTTAACCGTGGATGTGGCAGAATGCAAAAAACGTGTGCTTTTTGATGAGTATGACAGGTTCCCGTGTCGAAGTACCAAAGGTTAATGTACCAACAAAAAATACGTGCTCTGTATACAACTGTCAAAATTATTAGTAAGAAAATCTAACGACAGAATAAAGCTAAAAAATATTTAAATGGTTTTAAATTAAATTTTAAAAGATATTAAGCAATACAAAATTACAAGGAACTTTGTAGATGATAAAAAACTGGATAATAAACACAAAAATTATAACTTATGAAAGTAATAGATTGGTAAAAGAAATATCTTTATGTGTTTAGAAGGTAGAAGGTAAGTAAAAAGGACAGGTTCACATTATGATACTCAATCAATCACCATAGTATCAAATTTATATAAAAGTCAGCTTTAAACATGGAAAATTATTCATATTACGTAGTCAAATTATACAGGGAGATTCAAGAGGAAAGGGCAATAATTACATTGACAACTCATTCTAGAGCAAAAATAAGTAAAAACTTGATATAAACATAGGTCCGGAAACACATTATTTTTGAGTTACCGCTAGCAAAAGATTGTGCAATACTGAAATTCCAGGGACCCAAATGTAAAGGTAAATTTGAGGTTTTCATATTGTTTTTGAACTGAGGAATTGAAAAATATGGGTGCCAGAACAGTACTTTTTCAAGAAAATTGGGATAAAACACAAAAATTGTAGTAAAGAAAAATCGCTTTTTTAGGTTTGGGGTAAATTTACTTTACTAAATTAATTGACAATAATCAAATAAAAGTTTTAGAACAAATTTGTAGAGAATTTAGCTTTGAAAAAAGTGATGTAAATAAATTCAATAGAAAAAAATAAAAGTTGGTGAATGTTGACTTTTATTAAGAACAAAACCAAAAAAAACTTAGCACAAAATGTTTAAAAAATTCAAACAGATGTTTCAAGTAGGTACAATAATTTTAGGCTTACGGAAAACAAGTCAGCAACACTGATTGTTTGTCATCAAAAATAGTTTGAATACTATTCATTGTTGTCATTGTGTAAAGAAGTATAATTTTGTGTTTTTTTTTTTTTACAGTACATAAAAATCAAACCTGAGTTAAGAAAAGTGAAATTCTGTTAGTTTTATTTTGAAAAATGCTGCGTGTCTTCACTCATGCCAAATATACAGACAGGAATTTTAACTATGGATTTATAATGGAATTGCTGCAGCAGTGGTAACGAAATATCGACGTAGGTATTCTGGTTGTGTTTTACCAAATAGTAAAGTATTTATTAGAATTATATCTTCGTGGGAATGGTACACTCCCCAGCACTAATGTTTCATCTGAACAGCAATAAGAACATGCTGATGAAGGTGAAAATATTCTGCAGATGGTACAACTTAGTCCCTGGAATTTCAATATAGCATAATTTAACCCTTGGAATAGAAATCAGGGTGAAATCTTTGCTAGCCATAACTCGAAAATAAAGCATTTCCATACTTATGTTTATATCAAGTTTTTTTCTCTTTTTACCTCTAGAATCAGTTGTCAAAGTATTGCCTTTTTCTCCTGAATCACCCTGTATAAAATCAATCCTTCATAAAACTTTCCTCAGTGTTATTACATTTAGGTAATGAGTCTACAAATATTAGTTCAACAGTACAATATGGAAATAATAAATGCAACCAGCAACTTGTTGAATTTAAAAGGAACGTTTGAATAAAATTTTAAAGTTATTTAACATGTTAACTTATTATTTAACTAAAATTGATATGTTGGTAATGTTATATAACATATCCTAACTTGAAATATATATAAACAATATAATTATGTACAAATATTGCAAAACAGGCAAAGCACTAAAAACTACAACTTGCTTCCCCTATTTTTGAACTGAAACTTCTTACGAAATAGTAATTCAGTTGATACAGTATCAGCAAATAAAAACAGTGTTACTATATAAAAAACAACATAATGACCTGTTAGCGTTATGAAATATTAAGAGAACATAACTAATATAAAATATGGGTACGATTTAGAAAAACAATTCACATATATAACTTGATTTTAAATAAACGTAATATATTAAGTTGCAAGATCTTCAAGAAATTTATTCAAATTTTCCATCTCCAAAGACCCTAGTGGATGAAATCCCTGGTGGTAGAAGAAGCATCAATAGTGTTTGAAACTTTGACAAGGTAGTTCATTGTAATCACTTCAACAAATGAAGGAAACTTCTAAGAGAGAAAAGTATCATAATTTATGGTTCCAAGATCCATTTGTATGAACCTAGCTATCATCCCACTTGCTTTTCATCTTATAATCTCTAAGGACAACAACTTAGAGTTCTCTCATGTAGAAGGATCGAAATCATGTGTATGGTAACTGGGATAAATATTAAAAAACTCAAAATTTAAAATTACTTTATGTTCGTAAATGAGACAAATTTTATAAACAGTAAACTGGGTACTTAAATATTATTTAGAATAAGGTTCACTATTATAATAATAAAAATTCAATTTTTATAATAGCCAATTCAATTATAAATAATATCAAATATAAATGTATCAGTAGTCTACTAATTTTAGGATATTAGTTTTTAACAATATTCTAATAAATAAATATATATAGTTTTTGATGAAACATTTTAAAAATATTAAACAAAAAAGATACATTTGAAATTTAATTAACTATATTTTTTTCTTTTAATGTAGAAGAAACCATTCATTAAGTTAGTAGATTTTGTTTAGGTAAAAAATTTTATTTTGCCCTTGAGTTTAAAAAAGAAGAAGAATATATTATAATAATAAAATTTATAGTTTGTTGATGAAATCCATTGGTGTAGATAAAGTGATATACAGTTAATACCCATGTTAATTAGCAAATTCTCAAACATAAATTTATATATATAATTTTCCAAAGGAATTGGCGGTAATTGGTCTTCCAAATAGTATAACCCATAGAGAGAGACATTGTTATAAAAAAACTCAAATAAGTCATTTGAAGATTTATAGAAAATTGTATAGGTCTAATGATATTACCAAGTAAAATAGGAGCACCAAATTTATTTCAATTTTAGAAAAGAAAGAGACCTGATTGTTTAAAATTATGTATTGAAATATCATGTTTAAAGTGCTGAAGTACATATGAGTCTACTGAACAAATGAGATCCTCTCTTTTAAAACCCTCATGACTCAGCGGTTGGTAAACATGCAAGTTGATATTTTATTCAGTGTAGTGTTATGTCTTTACATTAAAACCAATAACGAGTCCTCAACAATCAATCCCTTATATAAATGGATGTTGTAAGGTCTTTATGTTAAGAATGGGGTTAGTGCAAGGTAACTTGATGCACTAGGCGAAATATCTTTAAGCAACCCCTTCCCCCTCAATGGTTAACAATTACTTTACACCTATAACTATTCAATAGTTAAAATTCATACTAATGACCCTTCTGACTTTTAATGTATAATGTGAGCTTAATGAAACCTTGTGAGTGACTTTTATTTCAAATTTGTAAGAAAAGTAAGGCCTTACAGTATCATGTATGGCCATACATGAGAACAGAGAGTTGGGTGTTTGGTATCAACATATATAGAATTGACATTTGCAAATTTTCACTTCATTTACTTTTGTTGAACTAATGAAAACAGTTATATGTAAAATATTATTCAAAGTAGTATTTTACTTTTATATATTCGGGGTTTCAGATAGTTATAACCTACTGCTAAGTTGTAAGATATTATCATATTTTAAAAACTATTTTCATTCATGCAACAACTACAATTTCTGCAGTCAGTCAAACACTTTTTTCTCTGTCTTCTTTGAGCATCGCAGAATCACGAAATACATGGACTTAGTTAAAAAAAAAAAAAAATACTTACTTTATACTATTTAATTGTCATTTGGACTACTTAATTTTGAGTTTTAGTTAGAAAATATTATAGAGATATAAACTATATATATATATATATATATATATATATATATATATATATATATATATATAAATGTTATGAAAATGGGACCTCTATAGTAATTACAGGCTTGGCAATCCCAAGAGAACTTAAAATAGTGAAAATGAATTTAAAATAAAAGTCATCCACAAGCTTTCAATAGTTAAAATAAAAAGCACAATTAAGTCAATAATTATTATTTATTTATTGACAATAAATTATAAATAAGTAAAAACAAACAGAGTACTAGAACTACAAGAGACTAAAGATTGCGTTTCTTTTTTCTACCCTTAAGCTTCGTAAATGTAAAAATTAGTTCATAAAGGTTGATGTGCTGATTCCAGTTTGATTAATATAGTTCCTAGTCCCACCAGTTTTTCTTATGTCATAAAGGACCTGATTCCAATTTTTAAAATCGATTATTTGACTGATTTTATTAAACTGAAGTTTAAATTTTACTTTATATTTACATTACCAAATATTGAAATTTTAAGGTTGAAGTTTAGGATTAAATTATTATGAGACATTCATTAGAAGTACATATGTAAAAATATATACATAAAAAGGTCTAGGAGAAGTAGGATAAACCACAACCTAAAGTAAAAGTATAACTTACTGTATGGAGAATAAAATTTTTAAAATAAATAGTAAATTGCTTATTACAACTAAACCAATTATACTGTATAGAATACAATTTCATTTTTAACCTCTGAGACGTAGATTTAGAAGATCAGTTCAGACTGAATGTTCTGCAATGTTACAATAAACTGTTATATCATCTACCCTGGATCCAATGCTCAAATTTTTAAAAGAAAACTGATATCAAAAGTGGTAGTCCTGTAGCCCACAAGAAATAAACAACACAACTGTAGATTGTAGCTTGAACTGTCTTGTGTATCCAATATAACCTAAAAGGAAAGTAATTAATTAGTTTATAACATATAATCAATATATTGGCTAAAGAGTTTTACCAATGTAACATCAAATAAAGGCACACTACTTGTTAATAGTCATTCTATTGAATTTATTTATGCCGAGTGAGGACTGACAAAACAATTCCAGTCGGGTAGAATTTAAGTATTATGTGTTGTGCACATTAAAAAGGTGATCTTATAGAGTGTTGCAATAACAGAGGTAATAGCTAGCTATGTACCACATATAAAGTATTCTCAAATATTTTATATAATTGACTCTGCCTCCATGTAGAGAAAATTATCGGTAATTATTAAAGTGGCTTCTTTCTAAGAAGATTCACAGTGAAGCAGATTTTTAATCAAAAAGAGGACGGAAATTCGAATTGAAATGCATATTAATTTATAGACTTTCATGCAACATAAACAGGTCTAGACTATTACTGGTGATGGAAGAGATGCACATTCCTGAGAAGCTCCTTTTTTTTTGGTAAAAGTCACAATATGAAATGTTAAATGAGAATCCAAGATGCCTGATCCTATATATATATATATATATATATATATATATATATATATATATATATATATATATAATAGTGTTAGACAAGGAGATGGCCTAGCGTATTTCCTGTCATACCACTTGAAAAGGTCATAAGGGATGCAAAGATTGATATAAGAGGGAGTATAATTTATAAATCAGCATAAATACTTGCATACACAAATGATATTGATATTATCGAATTATCACAAGTAGTTATGCAGTCTTTGTAAGTCTGGAAAAATGATGATCCTATATATTAACTAAAAAAAAACTAAATACTTGTCAGTGATTGAAAAGATTACAAGAACATGCGTTTTCAGATAGAAATCATCGACTACAAAGTTAACTATAACTTTAACATAGTATCACTTACGTGGGCTCAGAGGTAAACTTATAAAAATAACACCAATGGAGAAATCATAAAATGAATTATCACTGCAAATAGGTGTTTTACAGACTCAAAACACACTTCAGATCTCAAAAGATTTCAATAAAAACTGAGATGTTGCTGTATAAAGAAAGACTGTTACTGTGACTATGCCTCTGAGATTAATAAAGTCAGGGGCATATTTAAGAAAAGAGTTCTCAGATTCATCTTCGGCCAGTTCAAGAAAATAGCCAATGGAGAAGGTGATGTAATGGTGAGTTGTATAATGCACCAGACTTGGTTCAACACATAAAAATTGGATGACCACATTGAGCTAGGCACATGATGAAGTAATTCAAAAAAGGACAAGTTGAGATAATGAAGCTACTTTCAAGAGAAAAATTATTTGAACTTGAAGAGTTCTTACTTTATTTATTTAATTGATGAAAATTGAATTTATCAGTAGTTATTTAATTATTATTGGGCGCCAGACCTAATGGTCAATATTTATCAAAAAAAATAAATTTATTAAGTTTATTATCTCTGGGGTCGAAAGTTCTTGTAAAGTGTACTTACACAGTGAAATTTGATAGTATTGAAAACACTTTGACTGAAATATTAACATAAAGATTTATTAAACATAAAATATTGTATACAAGAACATATTATTTAAACATATTAAGAAATTAAATATTTATATTATCTTAGTTAATATACTTTATTTATTTTAATTTCTTCTCTGAAGGAGACTATTTCATTTATTCCATGAATTTAAATCTTTACTTTAAATGTTGCAACAAGAAATTACTTTTTAAATTTAAATTACTTTGTAAATCTATGAAGGAGATTTACTTTTAAAATTGAAAATTTCATTCTTTTATTAATTTATTTTTCTTAAAATATTTTTTAAGCAGATAAAGAAAAATTAAACATGTACAGCACATATATCAAAATATAATACAATTCATTAGTCTAGAGTTAACATAGGGTGTTTATACCACAACACCAATTTTTATAAAAAATTGTCCGAAGGTAGTAGTTCAGACGTCCCGTATCTTGTAGTCTACTGCGATCGTGGCTTTCAGGAAAGCTCATGTTATATGTATGCTCGCACAGCACTCAAAAAAAGGTTTTTCTTATAATAGTTCATAGCGAGTTTATTGTCTTTAACGGAAAGTTTATCTCTACAGAATTCTCACTACGCGGAAAATGATCTGTTTCTAAAGTTCATTGTTCATTTACATTCAACCACATGCAAATATTTCATCACTTATGTTAAAAAATGCGTTTCTCGATCTTTTTATTAAAAAAGTCTATTCACGAGTAATCACCGCTCACTAATACTTGTCTATGATGACAAACTCCTCGATTAAAACAATTTTTTATACATTAGCACTACATTCTGATGAGTCTCTCTACAGACCAAATACGTCTGATCTCTGCAACTACTGGACTTCGACTGATGGTTGCTAACCGGAATTATTTCCCTCTCGAAAGCATCTTTTAGGCTTTGCTGTTACAAATACTTTACATACCCTTATTTTTCACACAAACCAATAAACACTTCTTATTAAATAAATGATACTAAGATTAAACATGACTATTTACTTTCTTGTTTTGAAAATCCATTTTGTTCTTATAAATGAATTTACTGAAGACTGAATATTGTTTCAATAACTTCCCCCTCCATATGTATTTTACCGCGTACTTTTAAACATATGATAAACTCTGATTTTTCACATTGTCACAATGATGCATATAAATGACAACCGAATGACTTGATAAATATTTTTTGCCAGGCATCAGAGAGAGAGAAAGGAAGAAAAAACATTAAATTAAATTGAAAACAGTGTGAACCCGAGGAAGAACAAGCAAAAAAAAAAAAAAAAAAAAAATGAAACACAACAGAATGTGGTTTCCTATACATTATAATTACTTAAATAAAATTTTCCAAACAGTACACAAATTCTAAGTATAAGGAATTTTAATATGATAAAATAATAATGATAACAATAATATTAGAATTTAATAGTTTCCTGTTTTCTATTACTTTGAGGGAAGACGATCATCAGAAGATCAACATATGGGAAATACTTCCATAATAAATATGTAATAGTGTACATTTTTAGTTCGTTGATCAATAGAATAGGATATATGATGATCTTGGATATAATGGAGTATACGTATAAACTCAATGCATCATACAGGAAACGTATTTTGTTTTTTGAATAAAAATCAACAAAGAATAAATAAGTAAATAAAATAATTAATACTAAATGATCAGAGAAATTTATTGTATGTAATTTAATATTTAAAACATTTATAAGCTTAATCATAAGTGAACTGCAGTGTAAACATTTTGTACACAAAGCCTAAAAGCTTTCAACAGCCAAATGAAAAAGAGTTCAGTATTCATAGGTCCTTCAAAGCAGGAGCACGCTCTTTTGATAGACATGATCATCTTATGGAAATGGAAGTATATAAAAAAAAAATTCTTAAGTAAAAAATAGTTGTTTAACATATACTAATATAAACTATTGTGATTTAGTTTCATTTGAGTAAAAATAAAGTGTCAGAAGTGAAAAATATTTGATTTGGTAATATTGTGCAATGGACAATATGCATTCCGCAACCCGGAAAACACATATAAAAAGAGTGAGTTTTTGTGTTTTTAATGTAAAACAATATAACTTACTTGAGTATGTTAATTTGAACTAATAATGAAGTGAACAATTGATGGGCTATGCCACATGTAAATACAATATCATAACAGCGAAACTTGGTATTTATATTTCCAAATAATGAAATAATGGTTTGGGTACGGGTAAGTACCATGATAGTCCCATCAACTTGTTTTTAATAGGTTTTGCCAAACATAAACACAATTTAATAATGGTGAAACTTTATATTATTTATGTTTCCAAATTTGAAATATTGAGCTGGGTAAGTAACATGATGGCAACCATCAGCTTGATTTAAAACAGTACAAATGAATAGAATTAAATAAAATAGTTGCTAATAGCAACTAATAAAATAACGTATTTGATCGCATACGACGAACACCTTTTTTAAAAATATCTTACGTGAAATTCGTAGGTGCACGTCATACGCGGTGATTTCCAAACAGAGATAAACTACAGTATGTGGTTGGATTGTGTCAAAATCACTAAATAATACTATCCGGTGGTTAGCTATTTCTGTTTGTGTCATTTCCTGTGTTTAAACAAACCCCATCTACAAGTAGTGGTGAGTCATATCCAGTGTTGGGCTTCTCAAGAAAGGTGTCTGTTCATTTCATAATTCTTTGGTTATTTCTATATGTACGGACATTATTGGTGTACACTGTGCAGACCAGTTTTATACCCTAGTCAAGATCTTGTGTGTGTGTTCTGTTTAGACAGTTTGATGAATGAATGAGTAAGTGAAAATGAATTCTGTACAGCGTTTGGTTCATATACTGCTGGTGAAAAATTAAAAGTTATTCTTGAAGCAGAAGAGATTGGTAATCGTGCAGCGGGCCGTAAGTACGGCATTTAGGAATCCTGTATAAGAGATTGGAAGAAGAAAAAAGAGAATCTTAAAGATTAGAATAAAATAGAAGAGCATTTCGCGGACGAAAACCAAAATTTCTACAAGTAGAAGAACACCTATTTTCCTACATTCAAGATAGGTCAAGAAGGGTTGGCTATATCAACAGAGATGGCAACTTTAAAGGCGAAACAAATAGCAAAAGATTTTCAAATTTCGGATGCAGATTTCAAAATAAGCAAAGGCTGGTTACATTGTTTTATGAGGAGGCATGAGTTATCCATCAGAAAACGAACGTCTATTTGCCAACGTTTGCCGGACGCCTACGAAGAAAATTAGTGACATTTCAGAGACATGTAATTCGATTACGACAGACAAATATTTTCTGTTGCGGCAAATTGGGAATGCTGATCAAACCCCAGTGTATTTCGACATGCCAGCAGACTCCACAATAATTAATGCAGTAGGAGATAAAACTGTTTGCGTTCACACTTATGGTTACGAAAAACAGCGATGTAATGTCATGCTGACAGTACTAGCAAATGGCAAAAACTTCTGCCATATGTTATATTTAAAAGAAAAACATTACCTCTCTAATATTACCTACCTACATTTTATTATTTTCATAAAAACTTAATCTTGTTTTTGGGGTGCGCGTCTTAAGTGAGGGCTCATCGTACGTGAGCAAATACGGTACCTAATAGTGGGGAGTAGGGCTAGGTAAACTGCATCATGCTTATGGCACCATTCCAAATAGATTCAAAAACAGGCATAGTCCTAAAAACAGTAAATAAGATCTTAACATTTTATTAATACGGTTTAATTACACATTTGCATCATTTGTGTATATAAAAAAAAAAATACATGATATTTTGAGAGTATAAATCAATTTTATAAAAAAAAGTGATGACAAATGTCTGATTAAACCATGTAGCGACACGCTGCCCTTTGTATTGTTACGCTAAATTGTTCTATGTATATATAATTATATACAGTTGTAACATCTAGGCTTGCAAATAAATAACTCACAGCAGAGAGAGGGAAAAACACTGAATTACTCAAGGCCGTGCAGAGTGGGTGACATGCACACTCACTAGGTTAAATTGTGACCTATAAATACAAGTCGCATCGACTTCGAAATCATCCTGTTTCATACAGTCAACTGTAACATCTCTCTCTCTCTCTCTCTCTCTCTCTCTCTCTCTCTCTCTCTCTCTCTCTCTCTCTCTCTCTCTCTCGCTGCTCTTGTTACTTAATTTCTCTCATTTTCATTATTGTTCCTTACTGTCTTTCCTACTGTGGTCTGTCGGCTGGTCCCAGCAGCACGGATATCCCATTTGTTGTCTAAGGGCTAATATGGTGAGTCGGCTGATCCCGGCAGCATGAACTTCCCCATTCATTGTATGAAGGGTGATCTCTCCAGGAATTTATTAATTTTAACAAAATGAATTCAAATCATGCAGATTTTAATTTGAGAGCATGGATCAGATACAAGCTATTGCCAATAATTTTATATTTTAGTTCAAGATTAACAGTTAAAAAATATGGCTAGCTTATAAGGATCAGATCTTACATCAATATCTAAATATATGTTAATAAGCAGAGGAAATGAATGTGTTCAAATGGTACAATATACAATCAAGTCATTACATTTTTAAAAATTGTTTAAATGTGCCTAAGCAAATTCATGATCTTAGAATTTTTCTTTCTTACCAGCAAAAGTGTGTTCTTAAATAATATTTGTACAATAATTTATATTATTTTACATATTTCTAGAGAATTTATAATTTACCTTTTCATTCTTGCTTTGCTTTCTTCCAGGTCACCATCATCTTCTTTAAAAAGATATCGCCTCATACCATTATGGATCACCTCAGCCATATGATCCAGATCTGTAGTATGTAGTTCCAAATAAAACTTATCTTTATCAGTAGATAAGATCTCTGACCAAAGAGTTTTAAAATTGCAAGTGCCAAAATTATATGTTTCACATGTGAACCTAGTAATAACTTTATAGTTTAAAGTATATAATTTTCTTGTCAGCTTAAGTGCCCTTAAAAAAAACAGATAATTAATACATTAATAAATAATATTAAACGTTGATTTATTTCACACACAAAAATCAAAATATATCTAAATGTTTGAAAATTGAGGGAATAACTTTAATTGCTTTAATACAATTCAATTGCAAGAACTCAAACATATTTTAAATAAACATTATCTATCCTAGTTAGTTACACAATCACAATTTTAAGAACAAACATAGCTATTTACTAAATTTAATGGTGTAATGATTTTTAATGCTATTTATACGATGATCTAAGTAGGTCTTAATACATTTTGTCAAGCATTAAACTTGAATCTTAATGTTCCAATCTACCAAACTACACAAATAATGTACATATATATTTGCACCATAGGAACAAACCTTGGTTAATCACAGTCACAATCAGGCTTTATGTCTGGTTTAATTTTATAACCAATAGAAAATCCACCTAAACCTAATGAGAGTAGATTACCAACCTAGTGACGGCTATTCAATCCTTTACCACATTTCTGCCAGCAAACGATTGGAAATAGGCAATATCTTGTACTTCCTTGGTCCTGAAGGCATAATAATGACCAATAGAAATCTTATCAATACCATCTTTTCAGGATTCCTATTCAGTGTATTACCTCCACAGTCTACTCAGATCTCTGTTCGTCCAGGTCCATGCCTCCGAACCATATGTTAAAATGGGTTGATAGTACACTTTATACATCATTGTTTTGGCTCCTTTATCTATGATTCCAAAACTATATTATCTTTTTTACAATGTTGTAAAAGTGGTCATTGTTTGTACCCTCCTTCTTCTGAAGGAAACTCCATAGGGTGATCTTCTGAGGTCTAAAAATCACGCTCCAAGCAAGACAAACATTAGATCTGATGTTATATGGTCCTTGCAAGTAAGATCACTAAAAACAAGATTTAATACTGAAATAAAGAGTACAGATCATCACAAAATACCGAAATTGTAAGATATAATAACAAAATAATCTTTACCTCATAAGGTACACAATTGACTATTTTACTGCAGAAATGTGTTAATAACTTAGTGCTAAAGTGGAAATAGAGAAACAAATAGATTGAACAGCCATCACAGTTAACAATTCGCTGTACTTCACTATGTTTAATGTGAGTCTCAAACTTAAAGAACTTTATTTTTAATTTATAGTAATTCTCTATGCAATGGACTTTTAAAAGGCAAACTTATAACTTTTGTTGATGACACATTTATTATGTATGTAACAATATGAAACAATTGCATATTGAATGCAAGAAGATTTTGATAGATTGTCTTTTTGGTTCCAAAATAGTACTTTATTAAGTTTAATTTTTTAATATTGTTAATTATTAAGTATTATTATATTAAGTATATTATATATTATTAGATTATTATTAAGTATTAAAACAAAATACATTATTTTAAAATTATAATATAATGATGGATATTAAAACCACTAAACTTTGATGGTAAAAAAAGTATTATGTTTTGCAAAATTATGTCTAAAATTCATTATTACTTATGTTTTACATTTTGGTTTAGTTCAATCAAGACTAAAATTCAGTATGGTTTTATGTGTTGGGTTGTGGGAATACTATACTAAAATCTGTTATAAGTTCACAAAAAAAAATTATAGCAAAGCTAGGATGTCAGTTCATAATTCATCCCTTCCTATATATAAATTCTGTCAGGCCTCTGAGTTGAGAATGTACAAAATTTATTTTTAAAAAAATTAAAAATATTTAAATTAGGGTAATAATAAGTTACCCTATATGGGTTCCGCCATGTGACTTCTTTCTTGATTTACAATTACGTGTTTCGGAGCCAATAATCCATTCTCAGAGTTTATCCCTCAATAGAGTTCGTCACACATTACAATTTAACATCATAGACAAACATATAACATTTAACACTATTATATAAAAAACACAGTTATATAAAAACATCGCGACACACATGTTACACATAGTTTCAATGCTGTCGAACAACCAATGTCTCATGTCCATAACTTTATAGTGAGTATTGTTTATTTAGGATTAGTCTATTATCATGTAATTATAGCTGTGTCATATATTGTATCGAAGAATAATTTATTTGGTCGTTCAATAGTATGAGTTTGTTCTCATTAAAAGCCTTATAAATTTCATATTCTTCTAAGGCATCCATGTATTATCCTTTCTTGCAAATGTGAAGTGGTTCAAAATTAGTTCTAAAATCAGTGTATGAATGGTCCTCGTCAACAAGGTGGCATTTATAATTAGATTTAATGCCATTAATGTTCTTCTTTGACAGACGCTCTTTGAATTTTGGAAAAAATACACGACCTATTTGACCTATATAGAATTTATTGCAAAGATCACATTTTAATTTATAAATTTTGGTTTTGAGTTCTTAGGGTATGTCCTGTTTTTGGCTTGGCAATTTCTTAATGTTATTGTTAGTTCGAAATGTCATGGTAATATTAAGTTTTTTAAAGTTGTTTCGACAATATTTTAGGTAAAACATTTCAGGATTCACATGTTATGAAAGTTTTCTTTTCTATAGGTTTTGTGGATTTCCTTTGTTTTTTTTTTTTGTTATAATTTTATCGATCATTTGGCCTCTAAATCCATTGGTCATGTGTTAATTAATGTTAAGCTCATCTATAAATTCTTCCTTATTTAAGGGTTTTGTGACCAATCTATGTACAATCTAATGTACCAATCTATGTTAAGCTGTGGTTTTCTGAGACATGGGGTGATTTGAATCTCCATGTATGGTGGTGACAGTAGTTGTGGGTTTTCTATATATATAATATCAGAATTGGTCTGCTTCTTTAATAATTATTACATGGAGAAAATTTTATCTGTTGTCAACTTCTATCTCGCGAAATTGTATTTGTTTGTTTACACTATTCATGTAATTTTTTAGGTGTTCTATTTGTCTAAAATTTGAACAATTGAAAATTATGAATGTATCAACAACATATCTGGTATACGATACGATTTTTCTGTATGATTTATTTACATTTGACGGTAGGTATATATTTTCATAATGATTCAGATAAATATCAGATAATAAAGTCGAAGTGGTGACCCCCTGACTAGACCTTCCTTTTGAATGAAATAATTGCTATCAAAGGAAAAGTAATTCTGATTTAAGATTATTGCCAACAAGTGGATTAACTGATTTATTTTTTGGATGATCAATATGCTGGCTTGTTTGAGGCGTATTTTCAAAATCTCCTGTATTTCATGAATCGGTATATTGGTGTAAATATTCACTACGGTATATCAAATGATGCCATTTTATAATTTGGTTGTAATTTGATGTTTCCAATTTTGTTTATAAAATCAAAGCTATTTCTGGTCCTGTGATTGTTTTTAATTTAATACTTTTATTTATGATTGAACCTAGCATTTTGGCAGTCTTGTAACCAGGTGATTTTGTGAAATTATCTATTTGCGTTCATAATAACTTTGCTTTCTGCGTGATCCATTGCTCAAATCCGGATTTTGTTTAAGGAATGTGTTCGAAGTGTTCCCCATTGTTCACTATGCATTATAGTGAACAATGGGGAGCACTTTGAACACATTCTTTAAAACAAATTCTACTTATTATGTTTGTTTATTAAAGACCCTATATAACAAAATTACTTCTAGGTGCATATTAAGCTAATTTACTAGTCTACATTGCATATAAATCAGAGAAGAAATGAAAACATTTCGTACATTTTTATAGCTATGATATTGTATATAATTTAAATAAAATGAAAACTAATCTTACATGGCTTTTTTCCCTTTAGACCACAGTACAATGTCAGATATAATTGCAGGAACAATTTGAAAAATCCAGAAGTAGATATTATATAGAAGTTTACTTGTTGTAATTACTGTAGAAGGATACCAATATGTATCTCTGTAAGGCTTAGTCTTTATCATTTTCAGGCCATTGTCATATAATTCTTTGAATGTAGTAGGTACGATATTTCCATAGGCTATGTTATAAACTGGTAATTCTTCACTTTTACACCTTAAAATATAATGTAAGCGTACATACTAATGGTTTCAAAATTTGATATTATTGTAATGACATTTTGAATTTTGTTTTATTACTATATAATAATTATTAATAAAATTAATTATTATAATAATTAATAATTCAGAAAATTATCTGTTGTTTATTTTTACTAAATTTGAAGCTCTGTATCTTTGTATTTTTGGCCACAGAACATGATTATGGAATAGATTTAGTAGCATTAAGCCAAAATTAAAACTTTTAGATGGGAGCTGTAAGTTTTATATTTTTAATTCTTTACAAAATGTTTACAATGATAAATACAAATTTGGCAATACATTTTGGTCTTTAATTTGAGCTTAAATCCAAAAGAAGCTTAGGGAGTTTGCCACCCCCCCGCTGCCAAATTATAAAATTTGTTCATGTATTAAGTCTTTAATAACATCTATTGAACTAACACAGTCAACAAACATTACAAAAACACAAAAAATATATTATAAAATAAGAATAAGGAAGCACTTATCTAGGAAAATTCTTATTTCTTTAAAGTCAAATTTTGCTAAAGAAAATATTATGTTAAAAGATTACATTTTGATAGTGAATGAATAGTAAGGTTTAGTTTTCTAAATGTGTTAAACTGTAATTTAATTAAAACTTAATTGTTAAAACATTGAAGGGTGAATATTTCATGGGTGTATTAGTTTCGTTAAAATAATTTTTTCTTTTAAGTTTTCTAAGAAAATTTTATAAGATATTCCCTGCACTTAACCATGAAAGGAAATCGTTTGTTAGGATTTTGATCTTATATCAATTGCACTTATCCAGTGTGAAAATTTGAATGTGATTTATGACAATGATTTTTTTATATCTAAAGTATCTCAAGTTTATCTACAGTAATAAGAATTGAAATTCCATAGAAAAGCCTCATCATAGTTCTCTGTAACACTTTATGACTCTATGAGAATAAATATTGTTAATTGCAGAGATTTTACTTTTTATATATATATATATATATATATATATATATATATATATATATATAAATCATTGCAGTTTGAAAAACTAAGTGTTTTGAATGAGAGAGATTTGGGAGAGTGGCAGATTTAATGTAGTAGTTCTAGGAATTTACCATGAACCAGGCATGGTTATATATATATATATATATATATATATATATATATATATATATATATATAACAGGCCTGGATTACATTGTGGGGAATTTTATTACTCAAAACACAACATTTGTTCTTCAGTGGATATTTTAATATAAATGTTCTGGATTTAAGTAATATATTGTTATTGTTTACACTGATGACCGACGGTACTTGATAGAATTCCATTTTAACAAATAAAACACAATATTTCTTTTGTAAAATTCTATAATTATCAGTCAGTCTTGTAAGAGCCTCGTCAATGCCGTAACTGGCGAAACCATGGTCGGCTAGACCAAATAATTATAGAATTTTACAAAAGAAATATTGTGTTTTATTTGTTAATATATTGTTAGGTTCTACTTTTAAAAGGCAATAAACTTTAATTAGTTAATTAATATAAATAGACATTGGTTTAATGATTTGAGTTGTTGACCTCATATGGTTTGATGTGGATGATAAACTCACCCACCTGAGTGACAATTACCTTGATAACAGTAATTGATAATGTCATTTCTAACATTATACCAATAAAAATATCCATTAAAATTATACAGCCTTGTATATCTGATCACCACACTCAATAGATTGTTCTACTTGATGTTGTGCCATCTACTAAGGTCAAATAACATCGTTTTTTTTAAAATCGTTACTTGTATCTAAGATTTGGTCGTCCATATTTTATTAATATAAATCTACAGATTATAAACAATAAAGGCAGATTACAGGATACATCAGATAGTTAAGGTCTAATAGGTCTAGTCTATTTTTAAAATTGACCACAGTGCAGCTTTGGCTGTTATAGTTTGTGTTGGTAGTTAATTAGGACAGTAGAGGGGTACTAGACAGATACTTCTGCTCTCTCTACACTTCTACTTCATCATACCAACAACTACAGACAAAATTGAATAGAAATTTGGACACTTTTTACACACACACACTCTCAGATGACACAAATGAATCCCATTTTATTTTGCTATCAAAATTCTTTTTATGTATGTGTGTAGAGACACAATTATATTTATTAAAGAGCTAAACATAAAAATAATTTGGGAATAAAGTCATAACGAGTAAAATCCAATACTGGAAGTTTTGTATCTAAGGAAATCAAATCAAATGGCGGTCTGATTGATCACTAGTTATGAACAGCAAAGAAAGTTTTTTATATTCTGAGATCATTTAAACATTTTTTCCTTGGTAAAAATCTCAATACTGACTTTCAGATTATATAATATATCTTCAAGTTATCTATTAGAGGGAGAGAAGAAACCAATTGACAAATTACATTAAAATGTTTAAAACAAGTTTTATATTACTATTATTCAATTATGTAAATAAAAATACACTCTGTTAAACACATTACCTTAAGAAAACTAAATCTACAAAAACTGTATTAAATCTTGTATCAATTTGCTATTGGCTAGATTATATTTAACATGTAAAACATATTTATTAATTCAGGCTTTGACCTCGATTACCAAAAAAGTATAAACATACGGTACTTAATTTAGTTAGAAATTCTAAGCTTGCTCTTATATGGAATTTCATGGTCAGCAATTATTCTGTAGGTAAAGGAAATGTTTCCAAACCACTATGACGAAATTATATGGAACCATTGTTCGAAAAAATGAACTAAATGAATCCCACCGAATTTTTACAGTATATTTTAAAATAATTCCTTTATATTAGGGTCACCCTGCAAAAAAAAGTTCAATTTTTTCCCCAAAATATAGATTTTATAATTAAATAAAGATATTTTTAGGCGTTTTTATAACAGAATATAAAAGCTTTTTTTTTTTTTCTTTTTTTTTTTTTTTCACATTTTGATGGTTTGTCCCATAATTAGAATTTTAACAATATTTCGTGATAATTTTGGCCAAATTACCTTATTTTGGCCAAATTACCTTATTTTGAGCAATAAAAAGTGTAAGAATTATTGGTTTCTCCATTTTAATATTTTACAATAATGGTAGCAATTGCTTTATGATCATAGATGTTGTTACGGATCCCCAGTTTTTACTTCTTTAATGTCGAATAATACCAAATGTAATGTATGTATAATATATGTTTAACAAAGAAAGTAGTGTTAGTTTGGTCTGTTTTATAACATCCTTAGAATTTCATTCTTTTAATATTTTAAAAAATGTATAAATTTTTTAATTCAACATCATTATTTTAACACAGTTTATGCGATTTGTGGACCAACGATTCAATATAATTTCACCATTGGATATTTAAGTTCATGACCTAGAGATTAGATGCTGATCAAGGAATTTGTTCATTATTGTTTTTTTGTTTGTCATTTTTTGGTAAGTATACTTTTAATTGTACACAATGTTGTACCTTTGAATAAAATTCAAATTTGAAGTTTTATATTAAAAATATACAACATTTTAAATCACTACATACAACATTGTAGTGACGGTTTTAGTAGTAAGAGTATTACAAACTTTGTACCATTTTAGATACCGCGTTGTAAACTGTTATTGTACTGGTTAGCATTAAGCTAATTTTCTTTAATTGTATACGGTATACATTTTCAAGTTTACATTGTAAATAAACCAATATTTAGGTAGAGTTCCTAAATAAATAATTCAGAATTCCGATTCTGCAGTTTATTTTAACAATGTTGGAAACTTTTCAAAAATGAAAGTATCTGGTAATATTTTTGTTTTATTATCAAATTTGTATCATAAATTTTGTATCCGTAATCCATAACTATGGGGGGGGGGAACCCGAAAAATTGAAGTAGTTTATATTGAAGCTATTATAATAAAAATAGTCAACATGTAAATATTAGTGGAATTACACCATTGACCAAATTTTTGTGAAAAGAAACCCATTTCTTCTTCCTGGTCTGTCTCTCTGTAAAGGTAGTGTCATAGGTGTAGATATGGGCACAGACAGACCAACTTAAAGTATAATAGGGTTGCCTTTAGTCTTGTCCGTGACTCTTTACTATGATTCACTTTATTTAAAACTCATTGGTCATATACAAAGGGACTATATTTCAATGGAAGATTTTTTATCATCCACGTTAAAGCTATGAAATTGCATCTCAGCGTCTATCATCTCTTCCAACCTGAAGAACTAACTTGCTTCTCGATGAATCTGAAAAGTTGAAAACTTCAGTGATAAACTAGCTGATAACCTAGATTGTAGAATTTTATATGGAGGGTTTGAAAAAACTTGCTGTACAATATCAAAAGTGTTTGGAACAAAATGTGATTAAATAGAAAAATAATGTAAGTTTATATTGATAATGTCACCACAACTAGGAACTAGTTTGTCCAACTATTTTCATACCACTAACATGGTAAGAACTGCCAACACACACATGTAGACCTAACACACCTAACCCTAGATTTAAACGGCTTTGCTTCGACCAATATCACCTTACACGCCCCGTACTCGCAAAGTGTCTATGATTGGCTGACAAATTCTCGTCGATTACAAAGGTGCCTAAAATTCCCCATCTACATTGCAACACTATTCCGAATCAATCACAGCTTATCTCGTCTCTGATTGTTTCACATCATGTAAAATTTACAGAATGGACAGCTCATTGTTTAGGACTCCTCCAATCTAGGCAAGATAGCTAAAAGATACGAGAGCTGAAAATTGTACAAGTATCTGCCAAAAAACGCCACGAATTCACTTCACCTGTGTCCTTTAGTAGGAGACATTCATCTCTAGTGAGAGACCAGTACCACCATAATACCACTAATATGGCAAACGCTTGCCTTGCTGACTAGAACCCTGAGCCACATGCCACCTACAAGCTTGTTAACCCTTATACGTTATGATCTTTGGGAATACCTCATCACCTGACTCCTGCCAACCTACCACCAAGATTGCCGCCTCTCCGATAAGTCACCCCGTAGTCACCTGTAAGGGAAATCAATTGGAGAAATCCAGATAACAGCAGCAACCTACTACCCCCATATCCCCTCTTGAAAAGGAAATTGTAGGTGCTTTGGCACCGGCAATATTGGGTGGAAGTGACTCTGTCGATGCTGTCGATGCCAAAGACAAATAAAAAGTGGTGAATTGTCCACCGGAAGGCTAGGAGGCAGTCCAGAAAAAAGTGAATTTCAGCTGAAATTGTTTACTCCTTCCCAACCTTCATCTTCATTCATATCCGCCCAGTCCATACCTCTAACCCCGCACCCGGTTATTCTAGGGCCCCACTTTATATGGTGTTCTAAGAAAGCTCCGACCGACTGGCTCTTTTAAGGGTCAACAATAAGGTCAACCGTAATTCCCATCTCAGAGCTAACAATGTGCTGTAACCCGTCTTCACCATTAACCGCACCAAAACATCTAGACCCTCCTGGGTCGACCTACCTACCTACAACTCACTTTATACCTCTTCTTCTCAAAAATAAAACAAGCCTACAAGTCAACCTTCCCTGATGCTATATCAATATGTATATCAAACCACTAATAAAATTTAATTTTCTAATTTTTCTCCTTGTATAACCACTTTATTTAGTGTATTCTTAAAACTTTTTATAATAATTAGGAGACAACTGGTAGGTACCTATACGAAATTCAAACAGTGTCATTCAGTTACTCCAAGAGAAATAACTTAGCTGGAATACTGTCTAAAAGAAGCCTGTGGGGACTCACAGCAGCAGTTCATAATAGGCATTGAGCTACCGGTATCACCTAATACACATAGCCTATTTAAAATACACTTTGCACTTGCAATAATATTGTCAATATTTCAAGATAATATTGAAGTAGAATTAACAATATTGATGTTTTGATGCACTGTATTAGAGAAAGTCTGGAAATCCTGAAATCCAACCTTCAATACTGGCACAGGTGGGAGATATAGACAATAATATTGTAGTGAGTATGTCATGTCAACAATTTTGCATGTACTTTTCTTCAGTTGTACCTATTCCACAACATGGACAACATTAAAGTAAAAAATTTCAGATCTTCAAAGTTTCTTCCAGTAGCTAGATAATGCAAAGTCAAAGCCAATCATTCCTCCACTGAAATTAAATAAAAATAATTTAAGGTTTGTTAATAAATATGGCTCCACCAATGTGAATAAACAACTGAAAGGTTTCTGCACTCATCCAAAATTAATTGTGGTAGTCATTTGCATCCTTGAGTAATATTTTATTTAATAAATCATTATGTTTCAAAAGCTATTCTTTCACCATCACTTATATAGGTTTTTTAAAAAGTATAAAATAACAGCCAAATGAGCTTTTAGTCTTTTGTCTATCTTGGTTCTGAGAGCTGTCTTCCATTTTGGCTTCCATATAGGATTGAGTAGAAAATATTGACACTGTAGAGTCTAATGGAAAAAAGAAGCCAGTAGCAAAGGATGGTCATTAATATTAAGTAAATAACATTGTCAATATTATTGCATTTGTAGGTTACCCTAAGAAGTAAGTAAACACAAGTACAATATACCTTATGTTCTACCCAAACTTTTTACCAAAGTTTGGTATTGTTGGATATATTAAGCTGGTAAATGGTGATGATTGAAAGGAGAGCTGTCAAGGTTTCACACTACTATATAGGCCCAGTTTTACTACACCTGAAGATTCTCTCCAATTCCTCCTCTACATATTGAAGGAGAGGTGTAAAAGCTGTTTGTTGCTAGAGGGCAAGTACTAATATAGTGGTGCCTTCTGCCTTACCTCCAGTTGCCCATTTGTATTAATAATATCATACGAATATTTAATACTTTTATTTATTTTGTTTAATTAAATATATAATGTGTATTTTTTAAAAAATGGTGCGTTCAAACCTTCTATCAGTTGTCCCCAAATTCTCCAATTAATGAAAAATTGTAATTTGAAGTATACAAAAAGATGAAACGACCATTTTGCATCGTACCAACCGATGCCAGAAACCAAGGTCAGTGTATGAACCAAGAATGTTTGTTTATGCACTTTCTCCCATATCTTTAAATATAAATCATACCTTTGAAACACTGAAATTGTCATATTTTGAATGGTCTTGAAGTCTCTAGTCTGCACCCTTTTGTGTTTTGATTTTTTTTTTTTTAATGCATGATGTTATTTGTGCAAATCACTTGAAAATGAATGCTTTTAGAGCTCATAGTCATTATTTAATCACTGAACAGAAAACCAGAAGTATTTAACCACTATTTGTTTATACAACTTTTTTTTTATAAATGACTTAATTTCAGTAAAATGCTAATAATTGAATATGTTCATACATACTTATTATTGACAATATTGTACCAAGTAGCTACAATTATGCCATTGGTTGTGAAATCAACAGGAGCATTGTCAAGATAACTATTCTCATCTCCTAGTATTGTCCTAATTACTCCTTTAAGAACTCCGACAGACATCATGTGTATACCATTCATATTGTCAGTCCATCCTGGCACTGGTCCTAGTAATGAATTGCACACTAAAAATAAAACAGAAATATGTTTGTTAATCCTCTACAATCTTATGCTATCTTTTACTTTTTGTGTACAAGTGAAGCAAGTAATGAAAAAAATGAACATGTATTTTTGTACAAAGTGTTTGTATAAATAAATATTTCGTATAATCAATCTGTTCTGCTGCAATCAATTTCGTATAATCAAAAACAGCAGTGCGCACTATAAACATTATGTCAGTAACTATGTATACATGTGTATGTGCATTTTGTGTGTGTGTAATGTTATATATGTATTCGTAAATGTTTTAATGTTTTGACCACCTCTACTACAGAGATACAACTGAAGATGGAGTCCCGACTCCGAAACGCGTCTTGAGAACAAGACAAATAAAGTCACATGACGGAACAAATGATTAATACACATTAATTGTTAGTCCTTTGTAAGTATTAACAACTCAATTAATTTTTGCAGATATCATTATACCAATGTATGAATAATTCTTTGGGAATCTCGCTATGAATTTTAAAGAAGGGAATTCAATCGTATACATTTTGTATCCTATGAAAACAACAATTTCACATGAAGGTCATTGATAAATATGAGAAATACTTTCAAAGTGATTAGGGAGAAAGATCAACCAATCTGATAAAATACATTATTGTATATATTTTCACCCAACTTCATTATACAAACACATTTTTTTTATGAAAGGTACACAAATGATAATTCACAATTAAAAAAGTATTTATATTATTCAAATTACATAGTTTTGGTGCTTCTGGTGTTTTCGGCGCAATCATAGTTGTTTTTGGTGGAACCGTAATTGTTATCGACACAATTGTAGTTATGGTTATTGACGATAAAGGAATGAATGTTTGGACAGTAGAAGTGGGTGTAAGAGTTGTCCTAATCATTCTTCTTGTTTTTGTTCTTCTATGAACACCACATATACTTTAAGGTAAGTTAAACGCTCCTATCTCGCCCATGTTAAATAGGTCCATGTTTGTGACCCGTTATCTCAGCAACTATTCAAGGTAATGTTCTGAAACTTTTATCAGCTGTTATTTATGTCTTTTTGATACTACTGATCCTCAATTATCTTTGTATTGTAATAAATACAGTTTTTATAAATAAAATAAAAAATAAAAAAATATTTTTCACATTTTTAATTTTACAATTTTTTTTTTATATTAAAAGAAACCCCATAGAAACATGACTGAGGATCCACATTATCACCTATATGTAGGTAACATGTGGTAAAAATTTGGTCAAGATATCTTGTATAGTTTCTGAAATAATGGGTCATTTGTGTTTAAAAAACCCATATTTCGGGAAAACGCAATTAAAGTAGGCCTACACCATTTCCATAGAAACAACATGCAATTTTATTTGACTATATGTAACAATTACCTTTTAAAACCCTCCTGGTATATAATCTTCTTCTTCTACTTCATCCTCCACAAGATTTCTCCTTCTTTTCTTGAGCCTGGCTTCCTTTGTAGCATTCCGCTCCGCGATCTCCGCTCGGTTAATTCGCTCACTGTCTAGTTGTTGTAGCAGCCAAATGGTGTTAGATCCTATGTCCTTTATTCCAAGGTGCTCTAAAACTTTAATCCTACTTAGGTTTCCATCATTGAATGTTGATATTGCGTCATATGTTCCTAACTCTAGTGTGTGCCTACCAACAAAAACATTTTTTTGGAAGCCTCGTCCACAGTACGTTGTTGAACGCCTCATTGATGTTTTGCGTCTTCCCATGAAGGCATTTTCTGAGGAGGTTGGGGTTTGACAGGTCTTTAAAAATGGGCTTGATAGCTTCCATAATAGCTAATGGAATCGTGTTTTTGTGCTTATAATTAGCTACAGTACCTGCTACTTCAGCTTTACGGAAAGTACACCACGTGTCCGGGGGGAGAGGGCACAGGCCGTGCTGAGGATTGTCATCACTTGAAGCTTTATGGTACCAGATTGCCCAAACAGCCCTTCTCATTCCATCAAGATTAAATTGATTAGATCTTATAGCCCCTCCATAGTATCCTTGGAGTTGGTCTATGACCTTATCGGTAAGTCTACCGGCACCTTTGAGTCCCTTCCCATCCGATAAAACTAAACTTTTGTTTTGTAGTTTATAATTTCTCAGGCGTGTCCCCATTCTTTTCTGGATGTGCCCAACACACTCTAGCTTTTTAACCTCCACACCATCATATGGCTCACTATTTACCACTGCTTGGTAGGCTTTAGAGTCCCCGTCACCCAGAAAATACTCGTACTTTACGCCTCTCTTCTCCTCTGAACGACTGAAAATAGACACCGCAGCAACAGTCTCCATGCCTCCGCTTGACCCTTCATAATTTTTGATACATTTTGATGTATGGTTTTCTTTTTTATTTTCACTTGACCCACACTTCACACAACCACTGCAAAATTTTGTCAATACCTCGACATCTAAAACCTTGCCAGTGTCGAGACTTGTCAGAGTGCACACTCCATTTTTAGACTTGTAGCCTCTCTTCTGCCAGGTTCCATCATAAGCAATTGTCAGGTTTCTAAGATTATTTTCAACTGTTTCAATATATATATATATATATAACAAAATATCACACAACTTGTAGCTTTGTAGAAGTATTACTATAACAAGTGTTGCAAATTATGCCCGATAGACTGCTCAAAACGATACGAACTCTATAAACACATAATCTTTCAAACATAAAAAAAAATACTTCTAGATCTTCAATCGCCTTGCTCTTTTTTTTAAAACATTCAGAAATAAATAAATAAAAATAAATATAAAAAATAAAAAATAAAAAAAAAAAAAATTTTTTAGCGTTTAACTTACCTTAAAACCCAAACACCCAATACCACAATTAAATAAAACAAGATTTATTTCCGTATGTAGATTTCAATAACAAAGTTACCATCATCAGATGTCGAGTATTAAACAAACACTCTTGTCATTCAATTAATACTCAACCTCTGAATATGGTAACTGTGTTAGTGAAATGTACATAAGAAAACAAATCATGTAGTATTGAGTGTTTGATTTTAACCTTTAAGTTCACCACAGTGTGTTCAAAAGTGCAGTATCTATACATAATATGTATACCTAAATTATCATCCTTTCCAAGTTCAGTAATTTTATCATTGAAATATGGATGCATTATCTATTTTGTATTGTTGGAATATCTGAGTCCAAGAGTATGTCCAATTTCGTGTAATAAAACTTGAAGTAAATTTGTTTGAGCTGAAACATATTTTGTTATATCTTTCTCGAGACACATTCCCCCTCATTATTAACATGAATATCAACAGTCGATCCAACTACCTTTGGAAAAAGTATTAAGTTAGTTGAGCTAACTTAATACCTCTTCCATCAAAATGGCTTCGACAGTAACTGCGCAATTTTCAATACGTATGTGCACCCTCCGTTTTTTTAAAATCAAAATATCTTGATTGTGAGTATTATGTTTGAATGTAAAGGAGGTTTAATATTCCCACAATTTAAACGCCATTTCAGTTATTTCCAATACTAAAGGTTTCTCCATTTAATTGTGTATATTTAAATACTCAATATTTCATCTTGTACATTGCACCTCCTTGAGTTGATGAAATTTAAATTGCATCGTTTATATCACCGACCAATGTAAGATAATAAGGGAATGTGTTGTACCAGGGAACACTTTTTTAATACCTCAATAAATGAACTATTATTCACCTGATACCCAGTGTAACTCTTTAACTTTTATCCATCCCTCTTATTTTTACCAATTGTTTACTTTTAAATTAATACCTCCACTTGAAATTTCTGTAAAAAATGTTGTTTTTTTTTTCAAAAGTTCACAGTTGTTCCTAGATACAAAACATATGTGGAAAATATATGAAAACAAAAACCTTTCAGTTATTCATTAACTACATAACAATGCCCTCACTGGCTGTGGAGACTCGGTTTAGATTGTTCCTCTGCAAAAAAATTATGAACTAGTCTTTACTTATGTTATATAGATACAACACTATTCCAAGAAAAATAATATAAAAAAATCAGAACAAAATTGCAGAGTATTGTCAATGAATTATGGTTATCCCAAATTGACACAATCCATCAACATTTTAATATGGTCACTATCCCTAAATTATTTAACAAATACTGAAAGCCAAATTCAGACTTCTCCAACTTGAGAACAACAAAATCTTCAATAAGGGGACTGTGGTGACTATAGCTTTTAACCCACTAAACCAAGCTTGTAACTTTTTGGAACACATCACTGTATGTTGCTACAAAGCTTAGTAATTAACAGTATGTAAGAAAAAATGTTAGGTGAGTTAATAAGCTTAGTTGTAAATTAATAAAATTAAATGTGATTGGTTTATATTTATTAAAATTTATTATTGGTAAAAACTTAGATATTATTAGACCTATAGGTAGAATATTATTTGACAACTGAATTAATGTAGTGTTATAATATATTTCTTTTTGTATGAAAATTTTTATATTTATGTTTCTCTATTTATCTCCTATTTTTAAACAAAAGATAACACCTGGTACAAATAAAAATATGTAAAAAAGTAACAGGTTGTTGAGTGGGTTCAGTCTAGTAACAAAAGAAATATGAAAAGCCACTTTAAGGTAAAACATGACCTATTTATTAAATAAAGTTATAAAATAATTCATTTTTATAAATTTAAGTTCTTACCTTTCATTCAATAAGAAATAAATAATACTGTCTTTCCTATATATAAAAAATTGTTTTTTTTTTACCTACTGATGGCCTTGTAATGATGACTGGTAGCTCTTTCCGAACATCATTTAAGATTTGTTCTCCCAAACTCTTGGAAAATGTGTATGTGTTTGGATGTCTGCACAATATTCTAAAACAATAAATTCATATTATTTGTAGATTTTAGAGTTTAATTCTATAACGTTTATTAGAAGGAACCGTAATAAAAATGTCAGATATCATTGAAGATAATACAAATTGTTGTAATTATATTCTTCCCAGAAAGTTACATTTTATTTGGTCCAGAATCATTGAAAGTTGTCAGCAATTGAGAAAGTTGGCTGTGAAAACAATGTTTTTCTAATAAACTCAAATATTTTTCAAAAAGTATTTTGGTTTTGGTTTTTCTATATGTGTTACAAAAAACATTAACATGATAACTAAAATACTGAATTGATCAAAACTAACTTTATAAAATTTATGCTGGATAACCATCTGTACTTCAGATTGGGCTTCCTTAAGACACTTAACAAATTAGAAATACTTGTGGACCAACATTAATTAAAATATTTCTTTGGCAAAACTTACTTATTCTGTAGAAATTCAATGTTCCTTTCATCTGAAGAAAATAGCAATTTTAGTAAATCTTCATAAGCGTACTCACTTTCATAAATTTTTTCTGCTATTACAGTATTTTTCAGATGACAATTAGAATAAGTCGATGACACATATACCAAACCCTATAATAAAAAATAATTTTTGATATTATAACAATAAATAAATAATTCGATGTTCCATTTCTTTAGTTAAAAATATTTTAGTTTGCAATTTAAATTACAGTAATTATTAAAAACTTGAGAGTCCAGTAAACAAATTTAATGAAATGGTAAATATTATACCATACGATACTCAATAAATTGTCTAGTTTTTTAATTGAACATAACTTTATATTATATTGTAAGAACTTAAATCACCAAATGTTAAGGAATTTTTTACAATATACACTTTATTTGTACAATACAAATACAAGATGACATTTTAATAACTAAGTTATTATTCTCAGTTGTTACATGCACACAAAACCCTTCTGACATGAAAGACCTTTTGAGAGTTGGGTTCGTGTGTATGTAACAATTGAGTATGGTGATATAATCATTGAAACGTCATCTTGTTTTGTACTGCACAAAATATTGTATTGCACAAAATATTGTATTGCACAAATAAAGTGTACATTGTGGAAAATTTTGTTTTAATTGATTTGGTGAATATAACTATTCTGTTAAATTTTTAATTTTTGTATGGAAAGGTTAATTTGAAATATAACCATTCGGACTATAGAATGGTAGAACCATTCTTTCAATAGTTAGTTTGAAAGAATGGTTCATCTACCAAAAAATCACTGAAATTATGTTTCCCCTTCAAAAGATAATTTTGTATAGATCTATATACTCAATTGCTATTCTGTAATTTCAAATGATATTTAATGTAAAATTACACATAGGCCTACATTTCTAATTGAAACTTATCATAATAAATTCATTTTCATACAGTGTTCAACATAGAAGTTTTCTTATTCTACATTTAACTAAATTGTCCCAAACAAAACTGTTCAACCATTTGTACCCAAACATCGCTATATATGATCTCATATTTTACATACACACTCTCACTTTAAATATCCATTATCCATATTCAGTGAATGCAGAATCATTAAAGAGTATATTTGTGGCTAATTTTTAATACCTGTAGTAATCGAGCATTTTTTGCAAGTTGAACTACTTCGTAGGTTCCATATGTGTTTAAAAGAAGTGCAGTTTGTAAAGAATCATCGAATCTTACTGATGCAGCTACATGAAAGATAATTGTCACATTGTCTTCTATTACCTAAAAATTGAGTTCTGAATTATGCATAAAAAAAATAATGTAAGTTTTTATTCTGTCAGTTACAAAAAATATGACATAAAATATTTAAAAAAAGAAAAATTTTAACTAAATTAAAAAATAACTCATATCTTACTATATTCTATGACATTGAATAGAAACAACCTAAGGAAAGTCTTAAGCTTCATGACTGGTCATGGAGCCTTCAGGGAACACTTAAACACCATGGGTTTAACTCAAGGCAGGACAACCTGTAGACTGTGTAACCAATATAAAGACACAGCAGAACACATACTTTTGTATTGTGAAGCTCTGGAGAGGAGAAGATTACAGATTTTCGGCCTCACAGGCATACCTACAAAGGAAGACGACCTAGCTGCACAAGTTCTAAGACTCACGAAGGATTTAGAACTACAGTGGATTGCCTAAGACAAGGAAGCGCACAAAAAGTCTTAATGGCTGTAGTGCCTAGTGACTTCCAACATAATAAAAAAAATAATAATAAATTTAAATATATATATATATATATATATATATATATATATATATATATATATACAGTGTGAGTCAAAAGTATGGATACACCCTGTTAAATTTTAAATGGATAAAGATAGAAAAATGAAACTCAGAAGACCTTTCTAGGAAATAAAAGTGAACTTTTTAGCCACTATTACAACTTTGCCCATTTCCCCAAAATGTGATTTTTGGGGGGCAGCTCAAAATTTTTAAATATAAAGACCCATTAAGTGACACATCATTTTAAAGTCCTTGATTAAAGAAGAAGAACAGTGGAAACTAGAGCTTTCTATCTCAACCCAGTACAAAATGGCAGCTCATTGAAATTAAGTAAAACTTCATTGAGGCACCTGTGCGTCAAAAGTATGGATACACCCTGTTAAATTTTAAATGGATAAAGATAGAAAAATGAAAGTCAGGACACCTTTCTAGGAAATAAAAGTGAACGTTTTAGTCACTATTACAACTTTGCTCATTTCCCCAAAATGGGATTTTTGGGGGGCAGCTCAAAATTTTTAAATATAAAGACCCATTAAGTGACACATCATTTTAAAGTCCTTGATTAAAGAAGAAGAACAGTGGAAACTAGAGCTTTCTATCTCAACCCAGTACAAAATGGCAGCTCATTGGTTGTCTATTATGGTTATTTACCACCTGAATGTGGATGTTCATATTTTGCCTCAATGAAGTTTTACTTAATTTCAATGAGCTGCCATTTTGTACTGGGTTGAGATAGAAAGCTCTGGTTTCCACTGTTCTTCTTCTTTAATCAAGGACTTTAAAATGAGGTGTCACTTAATGGGTCTTTATATTTAAAAATTTTGAGCTGCCCCCCAAAAATCCCATTTTGGGGAAATGGGCAAAGTTGTAATAGTGACTAAAAAGTTCACTTTTATTTCCTAGAAAGGTGTTCTGAGTTTCATTTTTCTATCTTTATCCATTTAAAATTTAACAGGGTGTATCCATACTTTTGACTCACACTGTATATATATATATATATATATATATATATATATATTCTATGACAGAAGACATTACTCATAGAATTAAACTAAATATACCATTTTATGTTTTATTATATGTTTTTAATTCTAGCTATTTATCAATTATTTGAGTTCATGTTTTGTACATGAACTGTTCATGTATTGTTCATGATATATTACCTTAAAATTGGAAACTCTGAAGATAACTGACTATGAGGTCTCCTTAATATATCTTGTGTTATATGAGATTACAATTTAAAATATCCAAATTTATAAATTTTAAGATATAATATTTGTTTTTGTTATTTCAAATATCAACAAAAGTTATACATTATTAATAAATTAACTAGATTTTAATTATACCTTTTTATCTCGAGAAGTTAGTCCGAGGTCTTTTTTACTGATATCCCCATTATATACAACTACTTTATCCAATCCATGTGGTTGTTCTTTCTTCAGTGCATCAAATAACTAAGTAAAACAAATCATACTTTAGTAATATATCATTTATTCTCTCTGGTGCAACTATAATTGCTTTTACGTTAAGCCTGAAATTAAATAACAGTATAACTTTCCACCTTTCGTTATATTTATTTCTTATTTAATCTGATTGATTTGTAATTAAGTTCAAATATTTGTCTGAAAAACCAAACGTTGTTGTGCCAAAAGGTAATTCTACCAATGTTATTTTTATTTTATTTTTTTTAATTTTTTAAAATTTTTTTTTTTATAATAATTATTATTAGATTTAATAATTCAATATTATATTTTGATTACCTGTCTTTATATCAGACGTCAAACAAGCTTCTGATTTATACTAATTATCCTGTTATTTGTTTAGTTCTTCCTAAATCTGCATAATATGAAAATATAAATAATACACCTGACACAATATATCACTTAAAGACAAACCTTAATTTATTGAATCAACATATCAAAGAATAATAAAATGTACATTTCTTCAATTAGTGTCTAAATTTACTTCACTCATTCCTCAAGCATTCCTTAATGATATGTAAGATACAAAATTATCTTAACTAATTGTCCCTTTATATGATTTTGACTAATTGTCCTTTCTTATGCTATACTCTATAACTAAACATCAAATTTCCACAATATGGCGTTATTTTGAATGAAATTAATCTGTTATATGAATTACTTTTATCTTTACCACAATTAATAATGCTTTATTAGCACACAAACAATTATTTCCTTTACAAAATGATTTTTTTTAAATTTTATATTAAATTTGTTAGTTATTAATTTATTTTCTAGCTCTATTTAATTATTTAATTAATTCTCTTATCTCTTTATACGGGTCGTTAGGTTCTTTTATGGCTCAATTAAAGTGAACTATTTTAGAAAGTGAATTTATAATTTTAAGTGAACAAGAATTAAAATAGTACTTATCGTTGGTACAGCTTTCCCATTGATCGACGAAAACACTCTCCACAACACAACACAATGATGGCTTTAGATTGACTTTAGATATATATAAAAAAAACCAAAACACTTTACACACTATCTCCAACAACTTAATCCTGAAATTCGAACTGGTGCTCCTCTCCAAGTATCCACTGGCGATGAATTATATCCTCTAACTCTTCTCTCGACAACTCCTCCAAAATATATTTTACCTGCTCCAAATCTCAACAAAACTTTGAATAAAACTACTAAACTCTCTTTTCAACTTTGATTCACAACTAATTAATCTACTCGACGTATTGACACAGAGAACCCTGGTCTCGTGGTCAATATAACTCCGCTTTCTCTGGCCCACCGAATACTATCCGTGCCAGGACCTCTCCTCACAACTCCAGATTTTAGACTCCTACTTTTTTAAAATCTTCGACGCCAAAACTCTCCCTTTTTCCCAACACTCCCCCTCGCTTTCACTCCTCCGATTCGCTCGCTGATTTCTAGATTTCTCTCCAGATGTTGATCTTTTTTCTTAGTGGCTGTTTCTGATTGGCCGACCTATTTCCTTTTGTCGGTTTCTCATGTTTTTTAGAAGTACCGTTATACTTACTAGCGTGCCCCGTTAGGTCTCTCACCCTGTAAATTTCTCCTTTTTTTTTTATATCCAGCTGCGCGACATAAAATCTCCCGTTAGATACCGTGACAAATTGTTTAATGTTAGCACGTGTACACTACAAGGTTAGTGAAACTGCCTCTTTTCTATTTGGCACGTTTTCTTTCCTAAATTGTTGTGCACAGATGTCCTTTTGATTTTTTTTTTTATAATTATTTTCTGTTACCAGATGCTACTAGTTGTCCTTTATATTTCTATCATTTAATTTAGTTTCCCCTTTATATCATAAGTTACATGTAATTACTCATTATTATAGAGATCGTTGTTATCCTTTGTTTTTTTTTTTTTTTTTTTTTGATAAAACGATATCGTTATAACAGGGTCTGCTACAATAAAAATTAAATATTATAATATATTGTAAGAGGTAATCCACTTCAGTTTTCTACCATATTTCAAGCATGATGGGCTTTATGTATACAAAAATACTGGATAAAAAGAAAAACAAAAAAAGGAGAAGTTTGAGGATTGAGTGGTATTAGTACCTCTTCCTGTGTTGTAGGACTTTTGTACATTGTACTTCAACCGGTTAGAATGCTACTTCAGAAGAATTTAATACTTCTATTACTGTAAGTTTATGTTTTAATGGTGCTATAAAGAACAATTTGACCAAACATTATTAGATATTGATGGCCAAATTAATTATACGACTATCCATGTATTAAATCTATTTTAAATTAAAAGTTTTCTACGGTATTTTTGTTAAAAATTTAAACTAAACTAATAATATTTAAACAGCTACAATATGTTGATACTCCTACAATGGAAAATATCTTACATCATCAAAGATACATATCTGGGTTCAATATAATAGCCGTGGAACACGTTTTACATCGATGGTAACATTCTAAAGAAGCTACATGTTATTAACAATATAATAGCAATAATAGACTCTTCATTTTATTTTGGAGAGTTGTTAGAGGTACGGCATCATCAGTTAACTGGTTTTTAAATTATTACAAAATTGAGTAGTTTTTAATGTCACTTGTCAATATGCAATCGATATTCCAAAACTATAGTGAGTAATTTTTAAGCATCTCCACTGTTCAAACTTATTTTATGTGTAAATGTTTTCCATATTATATCATTTCCGGGATACATTTACGCATATCAGTAGTAATGTGGTGAAAATAATTTCATGATATGTAACCAGTTTCCTCAATAAAGTAATTCTCCCAATATTAGAATTTATTGGAATCTTTATGTTTTAGTAATTCCTTCAATAAACTAATATTTTATAAAAAACAAAATATTAAAAATTAAGATATCGTTTACTCTCAGAAGTCAGGGAAAGCAGACATCTTGTTCAGCTACTTATCAGTTATTTGTTTGGTGGAGTTAAAACTTGGCGCTCTTATATTCAACTTTGTTTGATTGAATGGAATAAATTAATCAAAATTAAAGGAATTTTATTTTTGCTGTTTTTAGTTATACATTATTTTCTTCAGTTTGTTGTAACCACATTTCACGCGGGTATAATGAGTTGCCTATCCAGCGAGCCGCAGGCGTTTATCAACACTAAGGGAAACTATATCCCCCCCCTCCTTCCAAAAGGTAGGCGCAGCGCAGGCCTACAGCTGACAGACTTTGTTCAAGCTTTTGAAACGGGACAGTCGATTTGGCTGTGCGTTATATCTTAATTCAACATTGGTTTACTATCGCAAAAATGACCACTTAGTCGAATTTGGGAAATGGGTAGGACAACCCCCTAGTGAAATCCACGGACGCGCACTCCAAAATTATATTAATAATAATTAATTTCGTAAGAAATACCAATGCGATGGTCGGTTAGGCCGAGTGATGTAAACTTGTGCAAACCATTTAATTTCATGAATTTTGACAGTCACGTACTTTAATTTAGTACTTTAGATAAGACATATATTACAGTTCAATTAGTTAATTAGTAACAAATTTATGGAGTCGTCCAAAAATGGTGGTCAAGTGGAACGAATTGATGACATATTAGTAAGGTCGGGCGGGTCGATAAATTATAGGCAGGATTGTTGCTTTTTAATGAGCACCAAATCGCCGCAAGTTATTTAATAATTTATTTAAAAGTCTATATTTTGTAATAACTTGTAACAAGTGTGTTAAACAATTAAATTGCATCAAGCAGTGTAAGATTGTTTTCTATGGGCAATGTCTACACTTAACTGAAGATGACATTCAGTTTCATGTAGAACAAGATGAAATCTGGAGATGTATCATCTGTGCTTAGGATCGGAGAAACAATACGGTCCTCAAGTCTTCAATGAACGAGGGAAATGTCATCTGTATGAATTGTTAAAAACTATGTAGGTCAAGAATAAATAAACGGAATAGAACGTAGATAAATTGATACAATATTTACACGTATACAGTAGATTGTCGATAATTCGGAGGTCAAAAATCCGAACCGTCAATAATCCGGATTCGTCTCTAGCAAGAATATGTAGAGTCTGATGTTTTTACTGTACGTTGTACACATGTTGCTGTAAATAAAATACGATACAGTGCTTAAAAAACATGTTTTTAATTTATAGACCTTATACTCTACCTACCAATAATTGAAAATAATACAATTTTAAAAACTTTTTTTCTCAAATAGTGCGTGCTGGCCGTTTTTTAATGTAATTTCGATAATCCGGTCCCAATTAATCCGGATTATCGACGTTCTATTGTAGATGGAAAAACTAACAAGACGCTGGCCAATCATTCAAATGATTTTATCTGTTTTAGAGAGTACATGAAAAGTTAGTGATGGAAAATAATAAATTAAAAGAACAGGTCTGGTAACGTCTTTGAAGGTTCAAGTGATTTCTCCAGAACAATATAGTTGAAAAAAAACTATATTTAAGTACATGGTATCCTTCATACTAATGATGAGGACACATTGAAAATTATTAAGAGAGTGGGTCAGGGGCTTAATTTTCTCCTGGGAGACAGTATAATAGACTATTAATGGTAGGTAGTTTGGGATTATTGTGAAATTTGTAAGAAATATGGAAACGAAGGGATTTCTAAGAAAGAGGAAAATTAAGAGTGATCTGTCATCTCGTCATATCCAAATGTCATCTGATCTAACAATTTATGTAAACTAGGGTTTGTGTAAGTCCAGAAAGAGACTTTTTGCACTTGCCCGACAAAAAAAAAGTTGAGCTGGACTATAAATATATCTGGCTAAAACTAGGAAAAGTACCAATAAGGAAAGAATATAAGGCACACGTGATAGTGTTAACATGTGGAATAGAGTAAGAAAAGTTAAAATAAGTTTCCACTTATGAGGTATATGACTTGAAGTATTTGATTTTTTATTAGTAGTGAGTTCTAGTATCTAAATTTACTTTGCAGTAAAAATGCAGTTTCTCTGTTATGACATCAACATATTATAAATGTGCATTCAAAGTTTGAATAATTACTCATATTAGTGTTATTAGTGCATATAAATATTTTGACTAAAACGCCAGATGTTATTGTTCCTACAGAGGTGTTGATTAATGGTAAAGAATCCAACTTTTACAATGTAGATGGTTATTAAATCTAACAATTCTTACAGGGCTGGAAGGGTTATAGTTTATATGCTTCACAGATATCAGGATTTAAGCTGTATGATTGATCATTTATCTTGTGATGTTTTATTGTTGGAATTAGTCAATATGTTTTTAGAGTAATATTAGGTGCTGTATATAGGTTACAACATGTTCATAAACTTACTTTTTCTTCTATACAAAGAAAATGTTTGCATTGGTGATTTTAATATTAATCTTGTTAATGAGACTCTAGTGATTGTTATCTTAATATCATAAGTAAATATGGCTTTATTTTTCTTGTGGAAGAAGGAACTAGAATAACAAATAAAACAATTACCTCTATAGACCATATATTTGTAAGAATATTTAAAGCAAATAATTTTAAATGTTCACCTTTAACATAGTTTCGATATTTCTTATCATTGTATGAATGATGTAAGTATTGATCTTTTAAATTATTAAAATAACCAATATAGATATAGAAGTAAACAATTAAAGTGGGGGGGGATGAAAAACTATCAATAATGCTTTTATAAAATAAGTTAGATTTTCAAATTTGGATTCAGTTTTTACAAAAGTAATACATCAAAAGCGTATGGTGAATTTATTAAAATTGTTAATGTTTGCTTGAAAAAAGTAAAGGATTTTGTAGCAGAATTTATTTTTTTAAATGAAATTAAAAGATTGGGTTACAAATGAATTAGCATTTAAGATTGATTATAATAATGAACTATAAAAAAGATATAAAGATTATATTATATTCTAAAAATATAGCTTTCGAACTAGGTTAAACTAAGAATTTAGAAATATTAAAAAAAGGGTCTTAAAAAAGTATATAGGCTATGTTTCTAACTCCTGTTTCATGAGTTTATAACGATAATAAAGTCTCTTAATTGCTAAGATAATTGCACCACTACTCACTTACATTTATAACTTAAGTTTTAGACTGGTGAAATTATCATGCAAATTGAAATTTGCTATTGTTATTCCATTTTAAAAGAGTGGCGAAAAAAAAAGGATCCAAACAATTTATACCTATTTCGCTCTTATCCGTTTGCAAAAATATTAGAAAAAGGTGCATATTCTTGACTGCTTAACTTTTGGAACTTTCAAGGATTCTGAGTGAGAATTAATGGTTTCAGGAAAGGTAGGAGCACAAGTGAAGAGACTATTGAATAATTATGGAAAATATAAAAGGATTGGAGGTTTGTTTCTGGATTTGAGGATGGCTTTTGACACTGTCACTCTATTCTACTTACCAAATCATACGGTGGTGTGGTTAGGTTTGTTAGTTATTTGCAGGGTTGAATTCAGTGTAAGAGAATCAATGAAAGCAGTAGTAGCAGTGATACGGGTAATTTTGGAAACGTGCCAGTTTGCTGCTTTGTTTTTTATAAGTTTTTATTAATTATTTATGGAATACTCCATTTAAAGGTAATGTTACCACATAACACAGCTTTGTCTTATTGTGGTAATTCTTACGAAGACATTATTAGAGATGCAGTTTTAAACCAATATTTTTTAAATGTATCTGAGACTAACTACTTCCTTTTTATTCTAATGGGGAATGAAACTCGTAGTAAGTCTGTGAGGTATGATGGCCCGGGGTGTGATTTGTTGATTGACTGTGATTGAGAAGTTATAAGGTATCCGTTGAATCCATTAGTACTTAGGTTTAATTGTTGAAAAATTATTAAATTGAAAAATACATTTTCATAAATTGAAACATGAGTCCTCAAGTCTTTGCAGTTTTTATCTATTAAGAAGTCTATGTCTTCTACAGATTAGTAAAAAAATATATTTTGCGTTAGTAGAATCCAGAATTCAGAAAAGTATTGAATGTTTTGGAGTGGCATTTACTTTGAAAATTTTAGCCCTATTAGTGTTACAACAGAAAAATCTCATAAGATTTATATACCATTGTTTAGGCAGTTAAAAATTCTTCGATATATATATATATATATATATATATATCTCGAAGAATTGTGGTATTATAATATATATTGTGGTTTATAATATATATAAACTATTTCATCTTAGAAGTAGATAAAATTTATGAGATGTGACTTTACATTGTCAAAGACTATGATCTAGACTTAATAAAGATTTGCCTCGACCTCTCAAGGAAGTTTTTGTGAGACCTTATCTGTATGCTGCACGAACATTATTTAATGTAATTCCTGTGTTCTTGAAAAACAAAAATTAAAATATATTTTTAATAGGACTAAAATCCTGGTTATTTTCTCTGGGTAATGTGGAGTGTTTGCTTAGAGTGATTATTTGATATTAATGAATGTTGTTCTTTGTTATTGGATTTGTTTGAATTCCTTTTCTTTGTTCTTTGAATTAGAAAGAGAATATGATTTAATATCATTGTATACTCTGTAATAATTATTGACAAAAAATTGTGAATTTTCTATTTTATTAATAGAACATCGATTGAGGCTTGTCGTTAGTAACAATAAGAATAAATCATAACACAAAGCAAAAATAAAACACGACCACAATTATGTTAGGAATTAGTTTTCTCTAAAACCTAATTTTGGGTTTTAATGATTTATTATAAATGAGAGATATTTACTTATGATACAGCTATTATTGGTTAAATAAAATACATAAAACAATAAGTGGTTCAGTTTATTTATAATTTAAGAAATGCATTTAGTTTTGATATGTAATCCTTTTTATTGTAAACTATATCAATTAGTCCCAAGATAGAGCAAGCTGAATATTATTATGAAATATTAAAAAATTCAAATGAGTCTACTTTCTTTTATCTCTTATTAAATTCATTTAAGAATACATTATCGGTTTGCTCATCTCTATTCTGCAAGTACCAGCTACGGTACCGTGTTTTTGAACGTAAAGCTGATTCTAAGAAATTTCTTTGATAGTTCCGACCAATGCTCTTGGTCAATTGACGAGCAGCGCCTCTGGCTATCGTCTTTCAATTATGACAGGAAGTTTAACTACATCTTTAAGCAAGGCCGTATACGCCTTCAATTCATTACTCGGCAACCTGCAAGACAATCCTGCCGGGAGGTCAAGCTCTGCCGGAAAAGCAGGGTACACGGTAAAGAATGGAATTCACCTCAGTCAAATAGTTGTTTGGTATTCTTTGTGTTTATGTTTGGTGACTTGTGGTTATGTTTTGTCACATTTGTACTTAGTCTTAGTTATTTTCACTGTTTAGGCATAGGCTTAGGACTAGGTTTCTTTAATAGATTACTAGTTTTATTATATATCCGAATCCAGTTTAATATCCAACCGTAGTGTATGTTGGTGTTTTTCAGTTTTTAAGTCTCTAGTTTTATCAACTGATAATGGGATATTATCTGTACTCTCAAGACATTGTGTATTAGTGTCTATATATACAAATAATGGCAAAATTAAAATTAAACTATATCAATTACCTAAATTACTCTTCTTATTACCTACTCCTTGCTCTGAGAGTTTACTTTTGATTTCTTTTTGGAAAGACTTGCCACGACTTTAGACAGACAAATAGTGAAAAAATGTGAATAAATAGGTTACAATTTTAAAAATTATGTAATCAAGTATTTTTTTGCAGGCAATTACTATCAATGAGACTTCCAGTGTTAAGTTATTCGCCTCATCATGTTAATGGTTAGGCAGAGATATTTAATGGTATTTTATATCCTCTGAAATTATGTAATCTAAAACACTTGTAAAATCGAAAATATTTAGACAAAAAATATTCCACTGTTATATTCTAGAGTATAAAATAAACACCAATTACATACCAAACATTTTTTTTTTGAACTGAGTAACAAATGAAACTTAATAAAAGTCCAAGCATACATGGATTATGGTTTAATGTAGCAAATAGTAAATAGCAAATATATTAAAGGAATCATACTATAATATATATTATTACTATCCATATATATATATATATATATATATATATATATATATATATATATATTATAGTATGAACAGAAAGGTTTATCTCTAAGAAAGGGGAATATAGTTTTTATGAGAAGGAGGAAAAAATTTATAAATTTGATATGAGGTATAAATGTATGATATAAACAAAAGTAATAAAGTAAACCCAATCACTTATGAGATAAATATTTTTTTAATGAAATATTTGAAATAGGACCAGTATTAATATTCCACTTACTTTAGAAGACGAAAATAAGATAAAAACATATATATTATTAAACTTCCTATAAATGAAATCAAATTTTCAATTTTTTTAAAAAAGAAACTAATAGAGGGTAAGATATATATATATATATATATATATATATATTTAGTAGTTCTTTAACTCAATCAGTCAAAGATTTGTTACACCAAAGCACAGGATTGGTTGTTACTCATTTCACTTTGGCAAAACACTTCATCAAATGTTTAGGCCCTATTATGAAACAAAACTATAACCTGGCATGTCAACAAAGTCAAAACAATATTCACTCTAAATCAGTATCCTAAGTACGTATCATATGAAATTTTGGAAGACAAAAGAAGTTCACACAACTTAATAATATGTTCTGGTAATGAATGTGAATAGGTTTTACAGATTTGGTAATAGTCTTGAGAGAGGAACAAAGATAGTTCAAATATCATACCAAGCATATCGACATTACTATTTGCCAGGAGAGAAATATAGCGTTTCTTTAAAAATTTAGTTTTAATTAAAAAAAATTATTAAATTCTATACACTTACAGGATCTTGTGTTACACCAAACCATCGTTCTTCTGCACTTATGTTTCTTTTAGACCTTATTATAAGGTATATGGTTTTGACATTAGGACAATCTCGCAACAATTTTTCTATTAGTACTTTCCCTATAAAACCTGTTCCGCCAGTAATCAAAATACTTTGACCAGAGAAAAATTCCGGAATTGTAGGCTTTATATCTCCTTTCATAATGAAAACCTATAAATAACACATACATCAATATTTATTACTAATAATCATAAATTAATAAACTTTTACAATAATTTACAAAATTAAATATTAAATTTAGATTTTGTAATGATATTAATAAAATATAATTTGACCAACAGGATATCAATTTTTGGTTCTAAAACATGTCAGCAGTCCAACCATTTCAAATAAATTTATAACGTTTTCTAATTTGGTTGATGTTAAACAAAAACTTCTATTAAATTTAAAATAATTAAAATTTAAAAAAAATAATAATTCTTTCTACAAATACTCTAAAAAACAGTATTCTCATTAAGTCAAGTAAATTTACTTACTGAGAAAAGAAAAGTTGTGTAGTAGTCGTAATGTAAATCCAAGCTGAAAACACTGTCAATTAATATGATACGGTCATGATTAACATATACATGTGATTTAATATTATAGATTAGAGTTAAATTTTGCACTAGAAATTGCACCTTTTTTGTGACTGATTTCGTGATATCTGATTTTTAGGCCTGACCTTGGCCGAAGAATATCTGGGAGGAGTAATCTTATACTACAAGCCTAATGATTTTCTTCCAATGGCTTATATGTATTATTATACTTATTTAATAAGTATTTGTTTTTAAGCGCTACATTTTCTATTCAGGTTTTAAAATGAGCTTTCATACTGAAATTTTACTTTTCTACTACGTAATATCATTCGTTTTAATTCCAGAAAGTTAATAACTGGAAAATTATAAACAAAAAATGATTTATCCTTTTCCAAACATTTGCTGATTAACAAACTTGTCGAAAATAATACTGAAAACAAAATTTCTAATCAAAATTGACAAGAAAAAAGACAAAAATTGATAAATTGATACTAATACAATTTTTTTAAATCATTCTAAATGTGTTCCACTAAGGTCAGGATCAGCATTCAATTTACACTCCCAGATATTTCTATAAAAACTACATAACAGTCCCCCTTTTTAAAAGAAAATAAAGATTATTCGCTTTCTATTTGAAATCGTTTAATTAAAATAAATTATTCTGAATTTATAGAATCAGATAACAAACACATGTTATATACAAAATCATTTCAAACTTAATCATAAAGGAAGAAATTATAACTTATTAATAAACTCGTTATATTGTATAGGAAAACATTCAAAAAATTGGAAGTAGAAATGTTTTGAAAGTGTTTAAAAATCAAATTTCAATTTCAACTGATTTCAAAATTTGTAGTTCACATAATTTCATGACACGATTAAATTAAGCCAAGATCACAAAAAAATTCAATTTTCATAATCCTACTAGGTTAATAAAATTAAGGATTGTTGGACATAGATCAGAAGGTAAAAATAGCCTTTAACTAGTAATTCAAAAAGAGATTTTATCAATTAAAACACCATATTTTGAGCTAAATCTTAATTGATCAATTAAGTGTAACCCTTAAACAAAACAGCCACTCTGAAAATTTTTATTCTCTAAGAAATTTCTTTTGTTATAATGTTATTTTTTGTTTCCATTTCCTATATTATATTCTCAATTGGATTGGTAGATAGTTTTATCATTATATTTCGTAGGTTACTATGTTTTGAGGAGCACAGAGAGAGAGAGAGAGAGAGAGAGAGAGAGAGAGAGAGAGAGAGAGAGAGAGAGAGAGAGAGAGAGAGAGAGAGAGAGAGAGAGAGAGAGAGAGAGAGAGAGAGAGAGAGAGAGAGAGAGAGAGAGAGAGAGAGAGAGAGAGAGAGAGAGAGAGAGAGAGAGAGAGAGAGAGAGAGAGAGAGAGAGAGAGAGAGAGATTAATTTGGACTAACTATTTTCAGTTATTTTTTGTATGGCCAAAGATATTAGGAGGCCGTTTGCACCTAATACATTTCTTGAAAAATAAATTTACCTATTAGTCTCAATATGAATATTTCACTAAAATATAATCATAATTAATAGATATTAAAACACTTCCTTGTATATTTTGGCTCCTGCCTTTGTCTGTACTCCATTTTTTAGAAAAGCAGGTTTAAAATATAAAAAGAAAGTTTATTTTTATTTATTATCTATTATTTATTTATATATTATAGCTTTGGATAACAAATACAATTTAATGTGTTACATGTGTCTTACCGTAATACATATCTTAATGTTTTTTTTCTTTCGGTGACAGCTGTTTCGCGAATAGTCACATTGTCAAAACGCTGTACACAAATAACTAAACACTAATCACAAGTTATATTGTCCTTGCCAATTAGGACAGTGTCACAAAACAAAAAATACACATAAACTGTAAGTTCGTTAAAACACAACATATACTAAGCACGGTCGGACGGTCGGTTAGGAACTAACGACTGCAACACACATTCATAAAAGAGCTGACTGGTAGTGTTGCCAACTGTTAGGATGAAATTATCTCTGTGCTAGTTTTAGCATATCCCACATATCCAATACCACCCAAAAATATTCGGATGTACAAAATCAGAAAATTTTGTAAATGACTACATTTGAAGAAGTTGAGATTTATAATAGTTTAAGAAATGAACCTTTAAATATCCTTAACACAAAAGTCAATTTCACAACTTAACCCCATCTATGAAGAAATAATTAAAACTATTACATTTAGTAAACTAGCAGAGATAATTTCAACCTAACAGTTGGCAACACTACCAGTCAGCTGTATGATTGTGAGTCTGAAGTTCCTAACCGAGCGCGCTTAGATCATTTGTTTAATGAACTTGCATTTCATGCGTAATTTACATTTTGTGACATTGTCCTAAATGACAAAGACACTATAACTTATCATGTGTTGTAGTTACTGTTTAGTTACTTGTGTAGAGCCTTTTGATAATAGGATTACTCGCTAAACAGCCGTCTCCGAGATAAAAACCTTAGGATAAGTGTTAAGGTAAGATACATATTTATTATTTATTGACTACGCAATGGTTTTCGCCTTAAAACCCCATAAAAATTATTGTCTATTACTTCCTGTCTAGTACCTTTTGCTTATACGGAGTGATTGGCACCTACTCTTAATAAAAAAAAAAATCGGTAAATTTACACACTATACGAAGTATTAACAAACTATACTCTTGAACAAAATTTCTCTCAACCTTCCTTGAAACTATGAAATTTTACTTTTTTTCAATTAAAATCATGTTGTGATTATTAAAATTTCGCTATCAGGTAAATAACGTGTACACAGGTTTTTCTTCTGATTGTTGTATTATTCAACATCGCTGTTGAGCAACCAGTGGAAAACATTTTATCTAGAAAGTATTCCTCCATACCGACATTATGGATAGCATTACCTACCTCATTAAGCTGTCTGTGTATCGTGTCCCTCTACTGGACGTAGATTTTGGAAACACTCGCTGGCAAGGGATTTAGGGAAGAAGGTATCAGATCTTAATAATCCATTGAGTAGCAAGTACGTTACCTCTTCAAAAAATGTAAACCAAGTGCATCTCTGCATATTTTTGCGTTGTAAATTCCATGGTAGCATTTACTTGACTGATTTGGTAAGTAAAATTATGAATGCAAGGGTATGATATATGTGTACTGTAGATAGACTTTTAGTCATTAAACTGTTTCGTTTTGTAAAAGATATGAAATGTACCTTAAACCAGGTAAGCTGGATTTTAAGACAACTGATAACATAAAGGGTAAAGGTGCTAAGAATACTAATTTTGTTGATGTTTTTCAGTAAATAATTAAAGGTAAATTGCCCTCTTATATTTTAAATTGCCTGTACTATTTTCCTTATTATAAGTACGGTGGACTGTTAAGTTATGTGTTAAAACAGTTACAAAACGTATTTTTTGGATTTCAAAATGGTTTTCTCTTACAATTTAAAAGAATAAAGTAGAGTGTCTTTTATCAAATGAAAGCTAATACAAGGGAATTTTTTTTACAATTGTTATACCTAACAACAATCTGACAATATTATTTAGAATATTTCACGTGTTTTCCAAAAACATGTATTTCGTCTCTTTCAAACTAAATAAATACACTAACAATCTTACTGTTCAAAATGAAAATGATAATAATTTACTAAAAATTCGATGAGCTAGCAGAAATTAATACCAAAAGTAATAATTGGTGGTTGGAAAGATGAGAAAATTGAACTTTTCGTCTATAAGTCGAGTTATATTTTTAAAAACATTAAAAAATTCGTAGTTCCAAGGTAAATTGAAAAAAAAACAATTTTTCAAGAGTGAGTTTCTACATCATATGGTGTGTAACTTCATCCAAAATTAGTTTGACAATAAGCTCCAATCACCCTAATATATATAAAATGTATAAGCTACAATTTATTATATATATAAAAGTTTATATTTGTGTATATTATATACATATAAATATATACAATGTTTGTGGTTGTACTTATTTAAAATGATTTAATTATCGATAAAAACAATGTTATGTGTCAAAATTAACAAAACAAAAGGAGAAAGCAGACAACTAAGAATATTAGGAATTACAGGTATATTAGGTAAATCCAATATTATGGATTTATTGAAAACTACCATACCTAAGAAAAAAGTATCTTTAAGTAAATTACAAATTACCACAGTACTTACTTACAATTATATATAACATTTGATTTTATTATATGAACCTGAAAAAAACAACAAGTTATTCAAAACATAATTGTAAATTAAATTTACCTGTTTCTAGAATAGACCAAAAGCTCGTAGGCTTACGACGTAACTTCAACTAACTACTTTCATAAAATTATCTATTTGAATGACCATTTTACTCCCGTCATTAATTTATAAACATTTATTCAGTCTAATTTGGTATTCTTGAATATCACTGCAAAGAATGCATTATTAAATGCACTGTTGTCATGTATTGAAATATTTTAAAACACATAACATAATATTAAAAAGTCTTCATTGTGCATAATCTTGCATACAAACTAGCTCTCGGATATATTTTGCATACCATTACCGCATTGTCTGTGTCATTTATTATTTACACTGTCTTTTGGTACTGAACTTTTTAAAAACTTCTTTTTTTTTACTTTATATTTAATTATAAATTTGTAAATTTGATAAATTCAGCATACATTATTTTAAATGAATGTTTATTGTAAAAATTATTTGTTTAAAATGATTGACAAAAATTCAAACTAACAACATGTTTCATTTTTGTTTTCAGATAGTGTAGAGTTGATAGCCAGTTATTATTACCACATATATTTCAGATCTGTCTGCATGCAGTAATTCCACATTTTATATGATTTCTTGCAATGTACAATAGTTTCAAAATTCAGTGATTAATTATTCAATGGCAATAACTAGATATGAAAGCAATAAACACGAATTTATAAATAAATAAATGACGTACAAAACATTTCATAAACTTTCTCAGATATTCTTCCACAAAATCAACTACATATATCAAACTGAAAATTTTAATATTATGAAATTAGACAAAGTTTTTTCTAGACATTTGAAGTGATTAAGTGACAATTATGTAGGCAAGGAGGTACTACATATAACAGTAATATTGATTAACGACGCAGGTTGAAGAGGATATAATCAGCAAGTAAGTTCATCTTGTATTTCAGCTACAAAAACCACAAAAATTAGTGTTTAATTTGTATAATTTTTAATCACAAAAGTGAAGACTAGTCATAATAAAGTCAAATCTGTCTCTAATAATATTCGTGGCCACTAGTTCCTCATAACAATCCCTAGACTGTTCCAAATTCATTCTTTTTTAGATAGAGTATCACATCCACTCACTTGTAATATTTAAATGAAAACTTTTATTTATTCATTGGAGATATAACCTAATTTATTTTTAAATTGTGCTGCGTGACGATTACAGTAATTTACAAGTAACTTATTTGTGTCTTCATGAATAGAACGTATAAATAATGAAATTAGAGTAGGTAAATTATTTTGAACTGTATTCAGATATAGGGCTTTCGGAATGTGAACTCACTAAATCTCCACACTCCCACTGATAAACCGTTAAAGGCAGTGAAATAATGTTATCCTGGTTATAACACATACTTTCTTCATTGTTATGCACTCTTGGATTGTTGTCATTCATACTTTCATCTACATACTCACATCATCAACATAATAATCTACATTACCATTATCTTTATTTTTTCCATGTTCAGGTTTTTCTCTCGGAGTTGGCTAGCAGGTATATTATGAATTTCAACATTGTATTCATCTCCTGTGTCCTAGCCCGTTCCTTGTTTAGGGGAGACAATTTCAATATTTATTTCGTGCAAGTCATCAATAGGTACAGAGTCATCTTTCTCTAAAATATAAAATAACTTGTTAATGCGTTAATGAATAATATAATAACACCCCACTGGTTAAACTAAAAAAGTCTAATACTTCTGCTTTTCTTTCTATTTACTAGTATGTAATTTCTATCATATCTAAATTTATGTTTCGCGCATAAATTAACATCGCAAATTCTTTATGCAAAACATTATTAAAGTCTATAAATCGGTATAAAAATTTCCTGTCTAACACTTTAAATTCTCTGTTTGAAGTTATTTGTTAATGATGGAAATTAAATTTTATTATTATACATTTTACGGACATTTGCCATCATTTGTGTGTTGAATGTGTGTTAAATCGTGTTTTGATTTTTAACACACAAATGATGGCAAATGTACGAAAAATGTATAATAATAAAACTTTAAATTCATCCAAGTTTTTTTGCAAATTGTTTTCAAATATTTGTTATTAGACAAACACAATAGAAATACATTAACATGTGACGATACCATTATTTATCGTCTAAAATTATTTATAGTAAAATATAATCAAATACTATTGGTTAAAAATAGAAGCATTACTATTGGATGAATAGTTAGTTGCTATGGCTAGAAATACTCTGTAATTGCATATTAAACTGTGAAACATGATATTTTAATTGTTTGAACACATTGATGTAAGATGAAGGTTTTCGTTAAATTCAATTCCAACAATTGAAAAATTATTTTCTTCTAACTTAACAAGTAAATTTTAATATTATTCACATGCTACAACAGTATTTTAATTTAAATATAGTAATCTATAAACATCATTAAAAAAGAAGAAAGTACATCTCGAATAAGAATTAATTACGCCATAATTTTTCATATTTGATCTAGCACTAAAATTCGAAAACAATACACAAAATTAAACCTATTTGAGAATTGAAACCGTTTATTTTGCGAGATGTAAGCAATCAATCACAACATAACGTGCCGTACAAATAAATTAGGAATTAAATAAGGTAACCTAAAAATAATCTAAGACAATTGTTTTCATAAATTCTCAAACAAAACAACAAAATAAAACATATTTGAGCACTTATAACAGTTTCAAATTATTTTTGTTGTGAAACATGTTATTGACCCATATCAGGCATGTTATTAAAATTATAAATTTATTACAAAATAAGTCAAAGGAAAATGAATAATTTTTGGGAAAATCTGCAGGTAACACTGTTTAATTTGACACCTTAACCATTAAAATATGCTCTATAGAAATATGTGACTATCGCCGAAATTACTTAACGAATTAAATATAAGATGATGGATTGTTCACGTTCATTGTTTAATCCTACATTTACCAACATTTGTGTATATATATATATATATATATATATATATATATATATATATATATATATATATAAGACTAATATAGGACATTTTCGAGAGTATAAATAAATTATCGTTATCAGGAGTAAAACTAGAACAAAAGAGAACACACCAACACACTCTATTTGCCTATGGCCATGTTGAGCTATGTTCACGTTTTCCTCTTTTATGTTATAAATTTACACTTGATAACATTAGATAACATTAGAGAGTTGATTTATACTTTCAAAATATCATATATTAGTTTATGATGATTAGTATATGATATATATTTACGATGATGGCAAATTAATGTCCAGTAAACCATAGTAATAACAAATGTCTTAATATTTATGGTATCAAATAACCTACACCAATGGTCAAGCTTATAAAATGTTACAATGTTTATTAAAAAAAAAAACTAGTTAGTAATCTGATATTTAATAAGGTGTAAACTATTTATTTTTTTTTTAAATTTCTAAATCCAAAATATTTTAGTACAGTTACTTCCTACAAAGGTTTACCATGAATGAAAGCGTATGATCTCATTACCATTTAAAAATTGGAAAAGATGTAAATATTTATTTAGGGCGTTAAAGACATTTAATTTATGATAAGTTGTACATAATTTATGCAGGTAATGAATCCACAAACTAATTCAGCAACCTGTAGTTTAATTGACTATTGTTACTTTTAAATTTACAAATTATTTAGGTCAAGATTGACAACTTTTATTCTCTTCCATAGGCTTGTTTGTATTCGCTTCGCATAAATTAAAACAGTAAACTGAATGTATTTTATAGTCATCACTTGCTTACAACACACTAAATAAAGTGTTTTTCTCGTGCTGTTTAGCAAAAGTTGTTGTTGTTTTTTTGTCATGAGCAGGTAGGATGACGTTAGTTAATATTGAAATCAAAAAGCAATTCTGGTTATAAATGGTAATTGTGGTATAGCATAGAAATTTAAAATTACGTGTTCAAAAATAGTTAATATAATTTTTTAAATAATAATAAATACTTCATCTCTTTAATTAAGTTAATGAAATCTCAAAAACCACCATAGTTCCCGATTTAAAAGGCCACTTCCGATGAAAAATAACTTGATAATATTTTAATCGCACATGGAGGGATCATTTTGGAAGGATTCCCCTTGACTGTCCCCGAATTTGGTCGTTACAGTTAAATGGTATGCCTTCTGGTGGTTGTAATCATCCTTATGCTTATAGCTGTGCTTTCGGAAATATCAAAATATCGAACTCCAGTCGCCATGAAGTTCCTTCAGGGCTCCAGGAAGTATAAGTATAAAAAAGGTACTAGATTTAACCTTTATAAATGGTTCAATCCCCAATTATTTAAAACTAATTAATTAAATTATAACCAGCATAATTCTACTAACTGCAAGGTATTAAGCTACATCTTAAGCGAGACAAAATCAAAAGTTTCCGGTCCGGATCTCTATTCCGAATCACAATTATGAACAGTGTCTCTTCTTTAATTCTAAATCATAACTACTGATCTCTGTCCCTACAATGTCCGAAAAATGTATAATAATAAAATTGACCTTCCATCATTAACAAATAACTTCAAACAAAGAGTACTGATCTCAATATAATATGTTTAATTTATAAGAAGCCATTTTGTATACTCCACTGCTATAAGTGTTAATATATTTGAATGTTTTATTATTAATCATTATTAGTTAATATTATTTATTTCACATTCTTTTATATATTTACAGTGTGGAAGAAAAGTCTTTCAACCCCTACGTAATTTCTGAAGGAATAGAGATGAAAATTCCTAAACTTCACCAAACCTCATAGGGTAAGTTCTTTAACTTTCTATGTTGTACAAACTTTTTTTCCCATTTTAAGGAGGGATAAAAAAGGTGGGACCATATATTTTGAATAAAAACTCCAATTGTGTGATATATCATTTTCATGTTTATAAAAAAAGTAGAAAATTAGTACCTTGAAAAAGTCTATATCTCTATCCAAAATTATGGAGCTAGAATTCCATTTTTTATTTTCTATTTGTCATGGATATTAATTAAATAACCAAAATAACGATCAAATATTTTAACATAGGACTTATTTAACTAAATGAATACACTTTTGTTTTTCCCTCTTTTAGTAAATCGACCAAAATTTTTGAACGGGGAGCTGATGGGGTTTTTTTTATTTGTTTACCAATCGTATCACATATCATCTCGAAGGGAATTGTCGGAGTAAACTGATGCGTAGAATAAGTTTATAAAATTTCTTTAAAGGAATTAGTTTTGATTTGTGGTCTTACTCGTGCCTTCATCTTTTGTTTAGTTAATTCAATAGTTCGACCAAAGTAATCATGGGGAATTATTCTATACGTCGTCAGTTTCCTTTGACAGTTCTCTTAAAAATAAATTATATCTCACATGATGGGTAAATTAAAATTTAAACATAAATTAGCAATTATAAATGAGAAAGAAAATAAGAGGTATATTGGCGTTGAATTTAATTCAATAATACATAATATTATTCAATAAATTTAATATTTTAAAGAATATTTTCACTAAGCATAGTATATGTATTACACTTTTATCTACGGTACTAATAATTTAAAAAAAATATAAAATATGTTAAACAACATAAAATTCCTAAAGATCAACAAACTGATATACATAAATTGAACTGCGATGATTATGATAATATTTAAATGTATAAGACAAACAGATATCTTTTAAAGATATACGTATAGAACAACTGCCGATATATAAAAATATAAATATAATATCTAAATATCCTGAACACTTGATGGACTTCAAGCATTCTTATACTAATATTAATAGTAATTTAACACCATTACATATATGTAAGTAAGGACACATTATGAGTATGAGATTTATAAAGCTTTCAAATTAACACCTGATATATTATTCAATGAACAGCTTCCATTCCATTCCAACTACCTTTATGAAACAGTAATCAATTATCAGCACAACTCTGTTCATTTGTTAACAGAAGTTCTGCTAAATAATGTTTAGTATATCAAGATATTTTAAAATCTGCACATGTTTTTAAAGCCTTCATTTTTCATTTTAAAGTTTGAATTTGTTAATTTGTTCGTTTTTAATGTGTTTTGTGTTTGTGGTTTGTGTTGTTTTAATGTGTATCGACGATCATATTTATTTGTGATTTCGGATAATGGGGTGCCACCCCGAAACACGTCATTGAATTAACAAGAGGAATTGATAATAAATTCCTGATGGATATATTGAGGTAATATTTTTGTTTTATATTACTTTTACTATTTATATACACTGTGACTTGGAACCTTCGCATTAAATTTAAAAAATAAAATTGTCCCATTGGCTCCTTGTTTCACAAATTGGGTTAGGTGCTAAAATAGGAAAACAAATAAATGTGTGTTCACTTTAGTATATATAAGTCCGATGTTTAAAAATTTAATCGTTATTTTGGATTTCATCGTTAATATCCATTACAAATAGAAAACTTCCGAAAAATATAGTAGAAACTTTTCCAAGAAATATCCAATTTTTCTTTGTTTTGCTTTTCAAAATGATATGTCCCACAATGTGGTTAAAAAGTAACATAACTAATAATGCCCTTTTTAACACCCTTAAACGGAGGACAAATATGTTTTTACAGCCTTATAAAGTGAAAGGAAGGAAGGTGTTTTACTACATTATAAGGTTTGTTGAAGGTGTGAAGTTTCATCTCTACTCGTTTAGTAAAAGGACCATTTCCGAAAGATGAAAAAAGTAACAGATCTCTTAATAGTGATTTTTATTACTTAAAAACCAAAACCGGTCAAAAACTTGAAAGATTTTGGCTATGCTATTTACTTTTTACGGATATTGTATATTGCGAACCTTGTTGGCTATTTGTTGATAGGAATGGTCCAAAATTCAGAGATACCTGGATTACACGAAAAATTAGAGACTGGCAGAGCTCGAGGGGAAAAAAATAAATAAAGAACCTGAAACATCACAGATTAACTTGAATTTTTCTCTGAATTTCAGTATAATGCAAAATAAAAATGATGTTAAGTCAATGATTGAGGGAAATGTTTATAAATGGTGTGAGATAGGCTAATCCAAAAAAATTTAGATGTAATCATAACTTTATCTAATTGCAACTTACCTTTATGAGGGCATCGTAATGAACATATAAAACATATTGATAACACATCTGGTAACTTTTTTAATATAATTGATTTGATGTTAAGATATGACCCTCTTCTTAAAATCCATTTATAAAGTGAATAAAATAATGTGAAATATATATCTCCTCAAATACAAAACGAAATCATTCAACTAGCTTCAACACATGTTCTTGATGGTATGGTGAGTGAAATTCAAATGACCCCTTTTTTCTTTAATCTTGGACACAACGCAGGACATTTCAAAGGTGGATCAAATGTCAGTTTTCATAATACACGTCTCAGTTGGATAAAGCAAATTAGAAATTACAGAGACCTTCTTGGGTTTCACTGCTTTGACAAATCAAACTGCTGAAAAAATTTCCAATGAAATTTTTAATTTAAAAAAATAAAAAAATAAAATTGATCTGAAAAATTGCAGAGGTCAAGGCTATGATGGAGCTGCAGTGATTAGCGGTAAATACAGTAAAGTCCAAGCTAGAGTTAAAGAAGTATTGCCAAATGCAGAATATGTGCACTGTGCTTGTCACAATTTAAATTTGGCATTAAACGATTCTGTGAAAGATATAACAGAAGTAGTTGTATTTTATGATTTGATCAATCATAAATATGTGTTCTTTAATGAAAGTATGCCGAGGGGGCAAGGTCTAAGAGTCATGAAGTCGTAAGAATCATGTAGTGTTCATAAAACCATAAAAGTTTATGCCCTATGAGATTGTCTTCAAGACACGACTGTTTGTTAGCAGTGAAAGTCATTATTGCTATATATTTTGCTGTTTGACAAAAATGATTCTATCTTCATCAAACCATTCAGAAGTAACAGAATGAATTGGAACTATATTTTGATGTTATTTTTTCAAAGTAAGTTTTAGGATAGTATCAACATAACGACAAAAACACTCCAAAGAGAAGTCTCACTCGACGAAGCTTCTAATCTCCTTTAAAAAACTTACAAAGGTTTTAAAAAAATAAGGAACCTTTTGACATTGTGGTTGAAGAGGGTAAAAAGGTTGCCGAGAGTTGGGGTCTTGAATCCTGAGCTACCGACTAAACGTACTGTAAAAGTGAAAACATTTTTAGATGAATTGAGCAAAGATGTAAGATTTGCCGATCCAATATTCAGCTTCAAAGTTAAAGTTTATAACAGATGCATTGGTATAATTATTTCCCAACTCATTAATAGATTTGTGAGTATGAACACTTAATAACTATTTCAACTTTTTAACGCCCATGTTTCTAAGTGAGAAAGACGATAGTGATTTAATGATTGAGGGCAAAATGATTTATAAAAATACGAAAATGACGTTGTATGTTTGAAAAACATTGCTTGAAGTGATATAAAGAAATGATCAATTACAAAAATTGTGGAAATGGCAAATTATTTAATGACTGAACAGAAAATATTAGCAAGCAGCCTTCCTGATGTTTGCACTGCTCTGATTATGTTTTTGACTCTACCAGTTACATCAGCAACAGCAGAAACGTAAGACAAAATAGTGTGGACAATATTATTTTATTTAATCTTTATTATAATATAGGGCTAAAACTTAGCAAAATAAAAACCAAATGTATTTCCTTAATTTGTACGATTTGTAATGATTTTTTATTTGTTTCTCTTTTTAAATTTGTATTTGTTCTTCTTCTAAGGAAAAACACAAAAATTATTTAGTATGACTTTGTAAATCAATATTTTTTTTACGTTGTTATATGGTTATTTCATATGTTGTAACTGTTTACAGATCTTTTTCAAAGCTGAATTTAATAAAATTATACTTGAGATACTCCATGTCCAACTTACATCTCAGCTCGCTCTGTGTTTTAAGTATGGAACACAATCGTGGTCGAGCCCTTGACCTTAATAAACTAGCGGAGGCTTTTATTGGTTCAAAGAAAAGAAGAGGAATATGCCTAATGATGTAAGTTTGTTGTATAATGTGAACTGTTGGTGAAAGACTATAGATATGGACAACAATGCAGTGTTAACTATTTGTATTATTTGTAAGTGTTGTATTTCTTGTAGGGGGGGGGCTAGATATTGTTTATATTAGATAAATGTAAGTGTAAATGTGGGACTTTAAAATATGTTATGTATTTTAATAGACCCTCTCACAGTTTGTCAGTATATTCGAAAAATATAAGTCAACTGGGTTCGACCCAGTTAGGTTTTATAGAGTGGGGAAAGGCAAAAAGTTTAAGATACGCCATTGCCCAGATAGTAATTCCTTTTGAATTAAGAAGGGTCTGATCATCAACGTACGTATATTGGTGTTGTAATAATTACAGTTACTTCCATTTCCAATACTATTGTAATAAAAAGTCGACTCGTCCTATAAAGCAATACGAGTATGACAACCAGGATCAGTCCTATAAACTCAATGATGCGGGAACAGAACTCCACTTTTCTGTCCGGATCATCTGGAACTTGGTGGTTTTTGTAAAATTTAATTAATTTTTTTCTTTACCATTCTATTCACTGAAGTTTTGGGCATTCCAGTTTCATGCTCTACTTTTCTAAGTGATTTTGATTTACCCAGAGAACAGAATAATGAAGAGCATATCAGTTCTTTTTTCCCTTATAAGGAGATCGAGTGTAATTTTTCACTACGCTTCCCGTTTCCTTTAATCTTTTAACACACTTATTGGACAGATAAAATCATCAAATTCGTCACACTTTTATGCCAATTGGATATGCCAGTATGCCTGCCAAATTTGATGATTCTAGATGTCCTATAAGTATGTCAAAAAATTTAATAATATGTGTCAAAATTATTAGGTTTTGATACACAACTTTGATCCAATATCAGATCCCCCACACTCCACCTCCCACTCCTCAGTATTGTCACAACCCACTGGGGGTTTGGGGCGAAGCGAGTATAAGAGTATAAGTATAAAAAAATGCATTATGTGTGTTCATAAGTTTTGTAGAATACGATTGTGCTGCCACCTCTGCTTGGAGTCAAGTCGATATTTTTAAAATGTAAGAACTCCATTTTCTATGAAAAACTCCTCTTTATCATAGGATTCAATATTATTAACTAGAACTGAATAATTAAGAAACGGGAATTGTAGTTAGCTTGCATATTGATCACCACACACAAGTACAAGCTACTCTTGCAGCTACTAATACATGCAAACATGAATACTAAAAGAACTCAGTCTAACACTATGAGGAAGTTTTAATCTAAAATATCATCAGAGCATTTTGCGTCCTGACAGTGTACACAATTTCTAATAGTATACGTTCAAAAATCAGTCTCTATATAATAAAATACAATCTTATATTTGGGAAGTGCTCTTTCCATGAGTTGTAACCATTAGAGGAAACCATATAAATCCTAGGAAAGGTAAAACAAACTTAAGATGAACAATGAATTTCCATGTTTACAATTTTTAGCTTGAATTGTGTTTTTTATTTATTTCGATATTAACTCAAAACATTATCTTGACTGCCAATGACAAAAATACCCAGAATATTTGATATATAGCATTAATCTTGCTGTTTTACTTGTAAATGTATGATATATAACCCTACATATTTTCATAACATTCTACAAATATCAGTGTGTACACAGGATATTGAACCAATCTTTTATATGCTTAGGGTATTCATAATGGTTATGATTAACTTCACACTTATTGTGATTAAAAATTTTTTTTTAATTAAAATTTCAAAAATGTAAAATTTAATGTAGACTACAGTGGAAAGTCATAATTTGATATAATCTTAAATAAAAAAAAATAATAAAAAAAAAAATAATAAATACTTTGCCTAATTCAAATGAAAGTTTTATAATTTTTTTTTTTTTTTTTTGCAGCTGAAATATTTTAACGACTCAATAGAGTTTGCACCACGTTTGGTGCCATTTTGTAACGGTATGCTTGATAAAATTATTAATTAATTTTACTTACTTGGTTCTTGCCTTCATTTCTGTACTTCCCACTTTCATTGTTCCTAAATGATTTTAGCCAGACATGTTTATTCTCTTAATACATGTATTTTTTTTATTAAACACAGCAAGAATTTATCCCATGTTCTATAAACTAGACCAATCAAAGGACTTTATTCTTAATAATGTCCTTATATAACTAGTCACCCCATACAAAGCTTCTGTATGAAGTAACAGACTGTTTCAATGTCTCAACGTTATTATTCAAATTTATAGTTCTTACATTTTAACAAAAGCACTTATTTATTTAAAAGTTCACTTTTATATTTTCAATAATTTGTCACCCTTACTTAATCTAACATTTTATTTATAATTACAATTTATTTACTATTATTGACAAGAGACCATTATTTACTATTATTATTTATTAATTACCAATTATCTATTGGTTGGAGATCTCCCATACTTACATAATTTAGGTGAAGCAAGTATAAACAATTTTATAGAAGGGAATAAAAGATATCTAAGAGTTAAGCAGATGTCAAGAGTGACCCAAATAAAATGATAATATAAATAATTTAAAAGTGAAATTAGTGAAATAATTTGTAATTAGGTAAATGCATTGAGGTCAATGCATTGAGTTGTGCCAACTCATTATCTGCATAAACTTTGGATTAATTTAAAGTATTGTAAGACATCAATGACATTTTACTTCTGATTTGCAATTGTAATGATAATAGCCATCTTAATAAATGCCAAAGTTAACCAGAACGTAGTTATATTAAAATATTTAAGTTTTGCTTACTCTCAACAACGAATACATTAATTCTTTCTCTATTCCAGATTACTCACATTCACATTAATTAAATTGTGTTATGCAAAATCTATCTTAGTGCATACAAATAGTATGAACAATAATAATATTTACTTCTTAGTTCTCAGTATAGCATCCACATCAAGTAATGCAAAAAATCTGACAACTTCATTTGTCATTTTGGATCTCTCTTGCTGTTTTCTAGAAGACCAAGATAATAACTACTTTTTATTTTACGTATATCATTGTGTGATTTATTACGAAATTTTTTAAAGGTTCTCTTAATCTGCCATCATTAGGACGTTTTTAAGTTTTAATAAATTAAATCTCCTTTTTTTAATGCGCTTACAAATATCACCAGTTATCCATGATTTTAATTTTGTGAATTTCTTAGTATTATAACCTACATATGTCGCTTTAGATATTAAGTTTAATAATATTCCAATAAATTTAGAATAAGCAAGAGATTCATTAAGTTGTTGATAGACTTGGGTCCAATCTTCGCTATCAAGAGCACTATTTTAAACATTCGTAATTGATGCGAAAGATATTATCGGTTTAAAGGACGAAGTCAACTCCCCTCCTCTAAAAGACAACAATATCATGAAATGATCAGAAACATGTGATTCAATTATTTGTGCCCCACATTTATTCTTATCTTATTTAAAACTCTAACAAAAACATGGTCAATAGAAGTTTTTGAATCCTCTACAATTCGGGTTGGCTAATTTACCAACGAATCTACGCCAAAACTACTCATTGATGTTTTATAATCATATGAAACACTTCTCCTCTAAGATATTAATATCTATATCACCTATAACTATCAAGTTTTTGGTGATTTATTTTCCTCAGTTTTTATAAAATAATCGCTTAATTCCTTAAGAAAACCCTCAATCGATTGTGAATGCAATCTAGACAAAATTATTAAGAAATAAGTTTCTTTTGAAAACCTAAAAACATATTAATTGTATATTATGCTGAAGTAAATTTTAATTTTCTCCTCTGCAAACATTCAATTTGAGAATGATTATAAACCGCCACGCTCCCCGTTCTATAAGTTTCATTAGAATTTAGCATCAGATAACAATTTGGTAATTGATAAAAATCACGCTCAGTGTTGATTATCCAAATCTGATACAAAACTATAATAAGCGGCAAATTTTTCCACCCCGATAACTCAGTTAATAGAATGTCAAAGTTTTTACGCAAGCTTCTAATATTTTGATGAATTATGAAAATACGCTTAGAACCATTGGCAACAAGATCAACACAAGATTTTTCTACAAAATCTAACATAAATTAAGATAAAATTTAATTTATTCAGATAAAATAAGATATTTAGGATTTATTTATGATTTATGATTTAGTATGATTTAGGATTTATTTTCCTTCCATGGGTATAGAGACCACCCTGAAGTCTGCTTTAGAGAGATCACCATGTAACCCATCGCCTTAAGTGACTTCAATGAAACCAAAGTCTGACCACGCTTTATTCCTGAGAGAATACTGTAATTCATGAAGGTAGCCACACGGACTTGACGAGTAAGAGCTTCCTAGGAGTATTGAGACTTCGGACTAACATCCACAAGAATGTAAGAAGGGTGAGCAAATTTTATGTATTAAGAAACTTGTAATTATTTGAGAGCCAGATAATTAAACGATAACGTAGAATCAGATCTTTGAGTCACAACAATAATTAGAGTTATTCTGGATTAATGATAATAATAAGAATACTATAGCATTGTAATAAGATAGGATATGGTATTCCTGTTAATAAAGGTTAATTGAGTACTGAACTATTCCATTATATTGAAAATACAGAACCCATGCAGTTTAAAAGATCCAGTTCTAACACATATTTAACATATTTTAAAGCGTAAAAGATATATAAATGCAAAAATTCTTCCCATGATATAAATGACGTAATTTTGTGTGTCTCCTGTAAAGTTTCAGAATTGTTAGATATGCGCTACTGTTCCTTCACCTACGATATTTAAATATTTAGTTTTAATGAAACTTCATTTTAAAATAATTCATACACAATTAAAAGATAACAGCAGCGATGATGAGACTGTAGAAATCATTTATTAAGGATGGCTTTCAATATAATTGCTTACAAATTTCAGGAACTATATTTGTTGTTAAAAATTGAACCATAATTAATTGATCAATGTCATTTTGAGAAATTTTCTTTTAAAATAATCTTACTAGATTTCGAAAGTTAATTGGACAGAAATAATATGATAAATAGTACGATAACAAATTATTGAGAGTCGATGTATACTTTAATGATACTAAAATATTTAAATGAACATATCTTCATCAATTTTTATTATAAGAGTGAAATAAACCTCAAATAAAGATAATTAAATAGACAAAAATACATTTTAAACATTTTAAAATATTCTTTCAATTTAAAGTTATTGGAGAAAAAACTGAGTATTAATTTCTGTTTAAGAATCTGATAACTGTTCATCATTTAAAAAAACCATAGCTCCTTCAATGATTTTTTGGTAAAGCAAAATAAAATCCAAAAAAATAAAAATAATTTTAAAATCTCTAAACCATTTTTTTATTCTTTTCTAAATTCAGCATTTTCAAGAAATTTGCAGGGAAAGTACAATTATAAAATTGTCCTTTAAAAAATCTCCTGTGTTCGAATCAAATCTCACCTCAATAGCTATAAGCTTTCAACAGCCTCCATATAAATTTTTATTGAATAAGAAATTACTTCCCTTATATTGTTATTTATTAAATTATTTTCCCTGTATTATGTTTTTAGTTGGACTGCCAAAAATGTGTTTTACTATTTGTTTTGTAAATCTAATAATGTAGTTAATAATAATTATTAATTAATTATTTTCGGTAAATTTGTAGCCATCAATTTGAGAAATGCAAGGTTAAATGATGCCATAATGCTTCATTTCGATATTCAGCTCCCAATGCAATAACAACTTTTTTTTTCTTAAGGATGGCTATTAATATAATTTATTTGAAACTTCAAGAGCTATTTTTATTTCAAACAAAATTTAAGCACATTTAATAGATATAATTTTGAGAATTTTAGTTTTGTGTTTCTTTGTAAAACAACATAAATTTAATCAATTGTAATGAGCTACTTTTGTTGTATCTTTAATATCCAAATGATTGAAAACACAGACTTTGAATAATTCTGATTGAGTATCCTTGAATATTGTTCAGGAACAAATTACACTGATGTGGTGTATGGAAATATTTTAAAACAAGTAACAGATTTAAGTAATCTCCATTGTTAATATCTATAACATCAATTTATTGTCATTTAAACAAATAATGGCTAAAGAAAGATTTAATTAAGATATATTGTATTATTATCTTACATGCAGATTAACTTACATACAAAGTGTTTCTGTAATGTACATAGATAATTCAGAAAGTGGTTACATGTGTAAAAATGAGAAATTATGTTTGGAAATGCTTCTTTTACCAGTTAAAGAAAAAAGCTGAAATTAGATCATTCCAAATGCAAGCATAAATTATATAACTTATCTTCTGATACACCATCAAATGCTTCGTGAACCTCATTCTATACTTCTCGAGCAGATGTTAGACACATAACCTTCTGATTTGTATCTTCTGTCACATTTATTGTTAGATAATTAAAGCATTGCTATCAGCTTTAATAAATTCATCTAATGTTCTTTTATATGCTGCCTTATTTTCTATGGTAACATTTTTGATAACTGAATAGGTTTAACAAATCTACATTTAAAAGCATCAAGTCCCCCAGAAATGGCTTAAGCTAATACTTACTTTATATTTCCACGTGCTCCAATTTTAATTTATTTTTAATAGCCCAATGTTAATTTTCCTGGATGAATCCATAATTAGGTTTTTAAATAAGAGCAACAGTATACATAACTTTAAAACAGTTTAGCAAGACATGTTTTTTTTTTTTTTATTTAAAAAAAATTATGACATTTTTGTTCTTCATATTAAGCAAATAACATAAATAATATACATGGGCCCATATCCTGTTAATCTACGTGGAATAAAAAAAGGTCAAATCATGTAATTTTATTTAGACGACTAGAAAAACAAAACTTTATTTTAAAAAATAATTAATAAACCGAAGTTATTTTTCACAATTAGAAAGATAACATAAAAATGATTTTTGTGCAATTATTTATTTACATCAACTGTAACACTAGTATGAATTACTAAATGTAGACGATGGCAACATATTGATATGTCAAAATACATGGTGAAAAGTAAATTATATATATATAGTTTCAATATGTCAGATTTCTGAGTTAAGTGGCAAGTTCAACTGAATTGTACCAGTTGTTGCCTTTTATTTTAATAGGTTTTATTAACCTCAAAACTCCTCGTGTTTAAAATACTTCTTCTCCTCATTGATTAGTGTTTTTTATCACTTTCCTTGCTGTTGTATATATATATATATATATATATATATATATATGTGTGTGTGTGTGTGTGTGTGTGTGTGTGTGTGTGTGTCATTTTCTTTTTTCATGTAATCGTAAACATTATGAATAAACATCCTGCTCTGGTTATGGATCACTTTTCTCTCAACAGACTTACTCGCTGACGTTGTGTGATGTGAAGATGACGGCCCAGACATTCCTGGAGGCAACAGCTACATATCACTGGAAAAAAAACTGAAATGTTTTCAGAATGGTCGTAACACAAAAATATACCTAACCCATAACAAATCACAAGAAGAAAATCAAAATTTGATGATAACGTTTTCATTTGTAACGCTAGGGCATTCATTTGTTTACATGACGTTTATAGGAACATCTACAGAAAAAAGTATGTTGTTTTCATACCGACCTTAATTATGAAACATTGAGATGATAAATATTTAGGCCTACAATATTAATAATTTATTTTATAACTTTACTAAAAACCTGATTTTTTTCACCAGAAATTAGATCATCTAAAAGAAAAAAAAACTCTTTTAAGGTTAGGATAAAAATCACAATAAGTAATTTATCATGCAACAACAACTTATTGTTTTTGTATTAACATTAAATTTTGAATATTCTTTTAAAACAAACTTTTCAATATGAGTCATGGTAAAGACACTCTGTATATAATCTGAAGTAACACTAATAACATATAATTATTTGTTTCCACTTCTATAATTTTGAGTCTGAAAAGTTGTACTTTTCATGGAATTAATAATTTTCCATCATTGTAACTATTGTAACAATTACCATACCATTACACATATGAAATGAAGAAAAAGAATAGAACATATTTTACAAAACTAAATTACATTTGCCAAGTAATTATTTTAATACCCGGTAATAATCAGAAGTACCGTAATTTGTTGTTGAAAAAGAAACATACGAAACAAAACTAAAAACACAATGGTTGATTAAAATAACTAGGGTCTTGTGTTTTGTAACTAGTAAGAAATGACAACATATAATTTACAATTTAAAATTCTGTAAGTAACTAGGGCTACTAGGGTAGTATTGCTTTATAAATTATATACTAAACTTATAAGTGGTCAAGTCATTTTGCATCATTTACATTGTTATATTATTCTTCGAATCAAAAAGTTGTTATACATAGTTTAGTTCAACATCAACACAAAACTGAATAAGATTTGCAGCCACTTGGATGTGATAAGTATAACATTATATTTTGTTTTATTTATTGTGATAAGTCGGTATTGTTTTGTTCTGGGAAAATATACTTATATTTTTTGAAATTTGACTTTTAAAATAACAAATATTTTCTATGCTATTTTTGTTTAAAGGTATCAGACAGATAAATAAACAAACATTATGAGTAAATTATTAGTTGGAAAAGGTTACACAAATTGAATGTAAAAAAAATTCTAATAAATTTCAATAATTATATTTAGTTTTTAAGGTTGAAGAGAAACAATGGTTTAAGAGTAGATGGAGAGTTAAAATAGAACCAAAAAGAAATTAAAATGAAAAATGTCAATTATTGAAATAAAACTATAAGTAACACTCATCTCAAAATTTATTTTAAATCTAGAATTAAAAACATTATATTTTTATGACAATGGAAATTTTCTTACTATGGTGTAATATTAGACAAATATTTTTAACTCTAGCTGTCAAAATATAAGAATAGTTGATTTGACCAGCACAGAGCATTTTATGTAAAGTTCAGAAAACTTAAAAACAAATTATTGTGATTTTCATATAAATTGTTCATTTATCAAAAGTTTGGCCATGCAAGGATTTAAAAGTTTATTTTGGATTTTGGTATGCAAGGAACAATAATGAATGTATAGTTTTATGTCAAATTTGTTCATAATATTTGTAGGAGCAAGGGATAATCAGGGTTAATAAGATACAGAAATGTAAACTTTTCACCCTAACTCATAAACAATACTGATATAAGAACTTTTGATGTTAAATCCCATCTATGGATTGGATAATTGTTCCACTAATTTTAAAAAAATCAATATCATGTATAAAATTATCCCTACATTGTGGGGTTATTACGATATACTTGTGTGGCTAAAGTGATTCTACCTTCTATCTCAAAAAGTTTTGAATGTGGATATAGGACGAAGATATATCTCAGAGCTGAGTGTATCATCGGTATTTAAAACCTTCACAAATTGTCGGTTTTATTGAAACTATTGAAAACATGTTGATAATCTGTTCATAGGACAACATACAGTATATCTATCACACATTTACACATTTTCCATTTAACCAAAGATTAGTAAAATTGGTTTATTTGATTTTAATTTTGAACTTGCAACATTAACAGAATTATCTGAACCACTTCTGGATAGTAACTCTGAATAAAGTTCAACATTGTGAATATTATTTGTTTTTGATTTATTTTCGTAATAATCATTTAAAAATATAAAGTTTTCTAAACAGTTTTACTTTTTTGCAAGGTTTGTATCACTCTTAAATTAGGCCTTATATACACACACTGTTGTGATATCACCTTCTTTTTTACATAGAGTACGTTGTGGTGTATTAAAATATCAATTATTAGGTATATGATGATCTTGATAACACTTAAACTATTTAAACGTAATGTTTTAATATCCCATTTGCTAAACTAAGATTATCTACTGATAACTTCTACTAGTGAATTGAAATATTTAATTTCATCCCTTAAAACATCTCTCACCTTACTCTTAGTTTTCTAAACCATTATAAACTACTGTAGATTAATAGTGTTTCTTGCAAACACACATTTCGAATTCACAAAAACTAAATGCTCTTTTTAATTCTGCATCAAAGTCTTGAATTACTGTATCTCTGTTACATTCTAAAAGCACTCAGCAAACTGAGAATGTTCAACATATTTGTTCATATTTGTCAAAAAATGAACTCAAGATAACTTCTAATTCCTTAAAAGATTTATTTTCTGTTAATTCAGGCTCACATAAATCTACTCCATGTATTTTAAATCCTGTCACATCAAGTAAAAGAAGAACTTCCTTTAATTGTGGAATGTCAGTTAATTAAAATTTAATATTAAGTATTTTTATCAGTACTGATCATGGTGTGGATGATTCCATATTTTTTTTAAAATATATTTGTTTATTATAACTTACGGTATATCTTTTTTCTCTGATTTATGTAAATTTGTGTTTACTTCATCGATTATTAAATATATTGATATATCATTAACAAAACCCAACTATTCATCACCTATTTTATAACTATGTGTAACAAATAAGTAACATAAAAGTTATTTGTGTTTTAAAAGAATTACTTCTTTATTAAAGTGAAACAACAACAATAAATACATTGTAAAAGTTGATATTATATTAATACTAGGAGCTGATTAACATATGTACATAACAGATGTAATAACTACAATATCTCTCTCTCTCTCTCTCTCTCTCTCTCTCTATATATATATATATATATATATATATATATATATATATATATATATATATATATATATATATATATATATATATATATATATATATCTTCAAAATATACGAGCATCTTCTACGCGTATCTTCTACAATATCTCTCTCTCTCTCTCTCTCTCTCTCTCTCTCTCTATATATATATATATATATATATATATATATATATATATATATATATATATATATATATATCTTCAAAATATACGAGCATCTTCTACGCGTATATACGCGTATACTAATATTTATAACAATAACACGTGTGTTAATTTTCAAATTATTTTACTAAAGTTTTGTATTAATAAAAACACGTGTGTCAACAATGTTGCATTTTATTGTTACAACACAACAATAAAAGCTATAATTTTAACAAAACAATAGCAACATAAGCAACTTGATAATGATATCAATACTAACCTAACTATATATTTAGGTCTATATTGTTACCAATATAAGAAATTAGGTTTTACGTGGGTCGCCAAATTTTACTATGGAATTGAATAGAAAGCAAATGTATAAAATTTGGGAATCTTGTAGTTGAACCATTGTGTATAATTTTTTTATAAACACAAATGATAGAAAATGTCCAATTAAAACATATTAGCAATATAAATATTATCCAACAAAGATCTATAATCTTGCTTTAGTAGAAAATAGATTATTTTTATATTTATTTCTCAGATAGCAGGTCTTGCAACTGTAGGGTTAAACCCTCCCCCTCCCAGTTCCAAAATCAGTTGTTTTATAACATTGCAATTTTAGGGTCAAACAAAAGTTATAATAATAAGATTTCTATTTTATTTCATATTTCAAGATGCAATGTGAGGTTTTATCTTATTTTCTCATTCTTTCTATGAGCTTAGATAAATATTTATTCTTTCTTCAAATAAAAAAATACACTAAAAATGGTATGCAGCTGGCCTAAACACCCAACCTAATAATTCAAAATGGATCATTACATTCTTAATGTAAAAAATAAACTATTATTCATATTTCAAATTGGCCTAATGCTGTTCTTATAGACGAAAAAATAGCAGATTTAGCATCTGTAATTCGAAATGGTTATTTTAGATAGTTTGAATACAGCCTAACAGTTTTTGTGTCTGTTATTTTAGATTGAAAAGGGTTATTATCATTTAGAGATTAGAAATTTAGTTTCAAAATCGTTCATAAATATCTCCGTTAATAAAGGAGATAATGGTGACCCCATAGCCAAACATCAACCTGTTCATAAAACCTTCCCTGGAATTGAAAATAATTTTGTTTTAAACATGTTTTAATTACATTTACTAACTCTAGTGACAAAACCGAGTCAACCTTAGAACTAAGCAACAAAGATTCCACATTTTCCAAATAGAGATTTATTGAAATACTGGTGAATAAACTTTTCACATTAAAGGATACAATTTTTGATCTTTAATCTTATCTACCAAATCTAATGATTTCTTAAGACCAAATTTATTTTTGAATTTGGAAATATCTTTTAAATAACTATAACTGAATTTAGCCAAATTATATAATGGTGACTGGTTAAAGGAAACAACCGGACGAATAGGGATATCAGGTTTGTGTAATTTGGGGAGTCCATATAGCCTAGGAGCTATGGGGTTCATGACTGGTAATGTATATTTGTGTGCTGGTTTAAAAATAAAATTGTTATTGATTGAGTATGGTAGACCTGATTAATTTACAGTTCTCTTTAGTTGAATTCCTTAAATACATGAGTTATTATTAGTTCGTTAACTTTTTTGGAATAGTCTTCTAAGGGTAAAATGACTACCGAATTTCCTTTGTAAGCTATTGTTAGTACTAAGTTATTAATAAATAATTTCTTTTTCAACCTTTTAATTATAGAATGTTATTTATTGTAAATCCCAGCTCTATTATTATTAATCAAAAGGTTATTTTTGATGATGATAGAACAGATGTGTTTCGTTAAGGTTTCCTTGTCTACAGCTAATTCTAAATTAATTGCTAAATTTTTGAAATTAGATTCTTTTAATTTAACGGAAGTAGAGTATTTTAAACCCTTTGAAAGTAAATCATTTTCATTTTTATTAAACTGAAAATTCGAAAAATTAACCACTCTAACAAAAAAACTTATGATCTATGTTATTTTAGATTTAGCTACGTGACTAGGTTTTTGTTGTTGATAAAGATTGTCCATTTTTTTTTTATTGTTTTAAATATCTATTGCGATTAAATTCAGTAATGTAGTCACGAATATCCAAAAAATATTGTGGAAGTACAAATTACCTTTTATTTAATTAATAATGGAATTCCACTAAGTACCTACGGTCAGTAGTATAAATTATTTAATAATAATAAGATTTCTATTTCCATAGAGTTAGAGTTGTATCTACTTTTACAAAGAAACCACATGACCACCAAAATCTTTAAAATTGTGTGCACATAGTCGGTTTGTTTGGGCCAATCAAGTTCATGCAACTTAGCTGTACCGTTGGAATTAGCATCCCCTACAACTCAAGGTAGCTGTATTTCGAAACTGAAAATATCAGAATTTCTTACCTCAGACTAAAACCTTAGTAAATTACAAAATATAATGTCTAGAGATAAATTGACTTAAGGTTTGGTCACTACTTATGCTTTCGTTCTGCACTAAGTTTGAGATAAAACTTAAATGTTCAGGGAATGGATGTAAGACTAATGTTTCCGTGGATGTTTAGAATGGCCCACTAAATTACGAATCTTCTAAATTATTGTAGTAAGAAATTTTTGCACTTACCGGTACAACTAAATTGTATGAACTATACACTTTCTACGTTCTACAAAAGATTACAAAGGGTTCAGTCTAATTAAGCTATTTTGTAGGAGAATATTTATGTGCTTATCATAAGTATCGTGTCTCAACAACGAATTAATAACTCTAAATATATGTTTTCAGGTTGGTTGCAATAAAGGCAAAATTTAAAATTATTAATTAAAAATGAAGTATGAATTACTTGCACCATACTTATTTCGAATAATGTATTTCATTGGATTGTGGCCTAAGGATTGGGAAGAAACATGGAAAAGCAAAGCCTATTATATTTATTCAATATTTATGTATATATTAGTAACTTCATATCTGGTATTTAAAATCATGCATACCTACGTCAACCGATTTAATTTTGAACTGTGCGTTGAAAGTTTGTTTGACTCATTGTATACTGTTCTTTTAAGTGTTCCATTCTATTGGTCAATTATGTATGGCCGAAAATTCCAAAAGACTTTAGAGTCAATGAAAATGATATTTCTATCAGAAGGAGATTATATAAAACCAATACTTGAAAAAACAAAAAAACACGAAAGAATGTTAGCAAGTATTATTTTTATAAATGTTTTAATAACATATGTGATGGTTTTAGCCAAAGTTGTCATCAATGTTGGTGATGATGATTCTGAATTAAATCGGAACAAAACCAATCCATCACGAACTCTTCCTGTTAAGTTATATTTCCCATTTGATGAAACTGTCTCTATTATTTATGAAATAACAGTCTTACATAACATTTTGGTTGTTACTTTATACCTTATGTCGTTGATAATTTATATTACATTGGTACCCTGCATTATTATGCATATAAATGGTCAGTTTCAAATTATCTGTAAAATATTAGAAAACTGGTTTGATAGAGACGAACCTTATCGGATAATCTGGTGCGAGAGAACAAGGAAAAGATACAGTGCAAGGTGGAGTCTGAAGGATTTATTTAAATTTCATCAACAAATTTTAAGGTAAAGTTTTATTTTTAAATTTGGTTGCAATAAAATATAATTTTAGTTTTAATCTATTATATGTTATATTTAAAAATATTCAATACCAGGACAAAAGTTATAAATACAACCATTTAAAAATTAACCACTCTTCTCAAAATGTAAACTAATGCAACAGATGCAATTTATTATTAAATTACCAAAATATCATTTGTAGAAAACCAAAACTTTGAATTATCAATATTCCCGATTATATAATGGTAGGGAAAACATTTCTAAAGTTTAAAGCAATTGAAAATAATCAATTGTTGTGTTGATTTTATAATTTGTACAAATTATAAAATGAAGTTTTCTTCAAAATTTGTCCTTGTATTCATGTGTCTAAATTATAGGTGAGATTTCTAGAAGTAATATTTTAAGTAGTTGTACATGATTTTCTATGTAATAACACTGAGCACTATATCATTCTGCTATTTTATCCCTGTGGTAGTAATTATCCTTTACGTTTTGATTACCATACGTCGTGGATACTCTATTAATATAAAAACTATAATGAAACTTATAATATATAAGGTATTTTTAGATATGTACTTTTAGTTTCTTGTTTACATATAATGTACAATGTAATATTTTTATTGAATACTAAGCCACACTTACACAATTAAGTGCTTCCCATGGCAATCAAAAGAGGAAAAATCTAGTTTTTGATATAAAACCTTTAAATTAAAATTGACTAAAAATAAAATAAAATTGATATAGTCTTTTAACTATTTTGAAATGTTAAAGTGGCAGTGTAATTTTCTCTAATAGCTTTTTCTTAATCAAATGCAGACTATTTAATAATTGTATCAGGAGACTTTTTTTTTAATTTAAACATCAAAATTTAAAACAAAAATCAAACATATATGTCTTCACAACTGATATATTTTAAATAATGTAATTTGATTTTTATAATTTAAACAAAACATACAGCCTTCTGTAATCTTATCATTATCTTCTCAAATATAAATATGAGATAGTAAGAAGATTGATACAACAGCCAAAAATTTATTTATAAACAACCAATCTAAAATTTGTAGAAAATAAATAATATAAATTGTCAATATTACCTTACAATATTTACACATGAAAAAGAAAAACCACTGTTTAAACAGAAACATTTGAAAACACCCAAATGTCGTAACGACTTTTTTCTACATATTATAAATTGAGGTTTTCTGTAAAAATTATCATCCACAATTGACTCTAAAATAAAAATAATGTCAATGTTAATTAATAAAAAATAATTAAGATTTTAAGTGAATGAAAGTGATTTGCCAGGCACTATAACATGAAGCATAACATTTTCTAAGTCGAACCACAGTTGTAATATTATGTTGAAATTCCATCTTATTTTCAAAAAAGAACTGGGATATTTATTTTCTCATATATATATATATATATATGTGTGTGTGTATACACACATATATAGTGTATGTATATCTTTACACACTATCAAGATATATATATATATATATATATATATATATATATATATATATATATAGTGTAAAGAAAGCTATGTGATAGGTAAAAAAGATCCGGCTGGGGGGAAATATATGTTTTGAAGTTTTCTGAGTTAAAGTGGTTTTGGAAACTGTTAGGTGTTTATCTTCTGAGCAATGCTCTACAGCACAAGCCAGTATACAGATTTTATTAAAATTTGATATTTCGGCAGTTTAAAAATACCGTTAGATATCTTAAAATTTAGACGTATCTGCCATAAGACAAAAATACAAAATTGCATTTTTTTTTAAACCAGCTAATACTATTTTGATATTTTTTTTAAGGTAGCCCAAATAAGTAACCAAATAGTACATATTAGTTGCCATCTCTTAAAAATTGATAGTTCATGAGTTATCGCTAAAAATGAAAAATTTAGGGGGCCACAATTTTGAAGCAGGTTTAGGTTGGTTATTTTTTTTTCAAAAATAGTTCTTTAGTTTATTATTTAATATGACAAGTTTCAATTCAATCCATTAAATCATTCTGGAGGTTAAGATATTTTTGAAAAAACAAAATGTCAGATATCTGGGAAATTAGACAATTCTGGACATACGTTTATAAGAACATTTTCTTAGTTTTTATGAGGAACACTACCTACTGAAGTATGAAAACACAATTTTTCAACAATCTGTATAAATATTGTTTAAAGTAATATAGAAAGTCTAAGAGACGTTTATGGTAGATTTTCAGTTTTTAATTTTAGTTTTTAGTGAAGAATCGTGTTGTGTGGTTAGTATTTTGATTGTGAAAGGATATGTGAGAAAGTTTGTGCATATTGTACAATGTTTGTTTTGTTTTAATTATGTGTCAATTGTAAAAACGTAATTTCATTTTATGGCCTTCTTGAAGTTCTTCCAGCTATAGTAGAATACTTTAAATGAATAAATGTTCTTATAAAGTGGAAAAAACGTATTTAAGGTTATCCAATCTAGTAGTTCTGGATATTTGCATTAATTATATTTGGGGTTTTCAAAGTGTCTCAGAAGAAACAATTCAACTTCTTCGATATCTGGCTATCTGCAAGTTCACAATTTTGACTCTCATAATTTGTCTGGCTGTATTTCAGATTTCTGTGGTAAGTACTTCCAGTATTTGTATTTAAAAAAATATCTGAATTAATAAAAACATATATTTAAATATAACAAATAACATTATTTCGTTTTTAACCTCTTTTTAACCCCAATTAACCCCCATTTAGCTTAAGTTACAGATGAAAATACCAGACTGTTTTCTACCATTTTATATAATTTTGTATAAAAGATAATATTTGCTCTATCCAATTTTTAAATAACATTTTTATTACTTTTCTTATATAATTTTTAGTTGCAATGAAGTACCTATATACATAAGATATTTTTATTTTGGGTGGAGGAGGGGGTTAAAAATGCCCACATATGCCTCTCTCCATCACGACACTTACTATTGTTATAACTATATAATTGAGTGTATACTAATGTACTGTACAAACATTTGTTTTCAGTTCATGGGTTGTAAATATTTGGTATATTATTATTATTTTTTTGATGGTTTGGGCTAGTTATGCCAAAGGAAATAATGAAATATATTATTTAAAGACGAAAGGTTGAGTGATAATAACAGACATGAATTGTTGACGTAATAATGTTGTGGAAGACTCTTTAAATCAGTGAGAATTTATTTTTTTTTAAAGAAAAGTTATATTACTTATTTTATTCCTATAATAAATAAGTAACAATACAAAGTAATATAATACGATTTTGTAATGAATACTCATTTAGGCATATTGTGTTCATTTTAAAATTAATTCATAATAAAAAACAAAGAACCGAGTAAAAGCAATTATGTATGAGAGAGAGAGAGAGAGAGAGAGAGAGAGAGAGAGAGAGAGAGAGAGAGAGAGAGAGAGAGAGAGAGAGAGAGAGAGAGAGAGAGAGAGAGAGAGAGAGAGAGAGACTATTTTCAATGTATTGCATAAAATAGTAAATGTACACTTCAAAAGTAGTGGTTACAAGTAAAATGAATATAGTATTTAATATAATTAAAAAAGCTTTCTCTTTCAGTTTAGTTATTTAAACAAAATATTAGGCTAAACCCCCCATCTCTACAAACCAGATAAACGCACCATTAATTTTGTGTTAGCTATACTCAGGATTGAATTTTTAAATGAATTTAAGAATATAAAGAGTTAGTAGTTTGTAATTATTAATTTTTAATAATAGTCAAAATATTACAATTTTATAATTATTATTAATCATCATGTTAATTAATTTTCAACTAAACCATGTGCTCTTTAGAGCTTTTTATTAATCTGTCTGATCTTGCATGCTTAAAGCTTCTCTGGTGCAAAATAAATAAAAAGTTTTGTCTTCTTTAAATAAGATTTCTCTCATGAAACTCTTATTAACAACTGAATTTTATATATATATATATATATATATATATATATATATATATTTTTTTTAATATGATGTTTTAGCTATTCGTTAAAAATCTTAACAAGTTACTAGAGTTTGGTAAAATCTCAGATTTGATGCTAATTAAAAATAAATTTAATGAATCATGCATTTAGAGTCTGTGTAGTTGAAGATGGCTACTCAAGAATATATATTTTTTTTAAAACACAGTATTTCTATTTTTAGATATTTTTATACATTTAGAAATATAGATGATTTAATTCCATAAATATATTTTTTTTATATGGTTGGTGTAGCTTGTTAATTTTTGGCTCGAATCCTTAAAGGGACCATCTCGAAATATATACAAGTCTTCTACATTTGTTAATTTTAAAGTTTTGAAATTCTCACATGTATTTAGGTATTTTCGAAAAAATATTTGTGACACAAAATGAGATTTAGTAACTGAAAAAGTTACATACAATGTACTTATAATAATTGCTAAATATATACACTTTGATTTTACAGGTAAATCAATACACATATGTTTTATTTAAATAATATCTTAGAAAAAAATAAAAATGAGATATTGGATCTGAGTTTTTTTATGATTATACAACAAGCATTTGTTATATTGAACAGTGGTTTTAAAAGGGTTAAATTGAGAGATTGTAACCTTTAATTTTATGTGGTGTGGATTACAGGTGCCGATGGGAAGTTATATATTTCTTCGATTTGCTTCTTTCATCCTAATCTCAATTGCTGAGTTGTACTTATTTTGTCTGTATGGAGAAGAACTAACCAAACATGTAAGTTATAGATTGGTTTATGGAAAAGAAAATATGAAAGGGGTAATGATTGTCTTTAACTTATAAATAATGAGGGGGGCGGAGATAGAACTAATTTACAGAAAACTCACTTTTATATTTTATCACTAATAAAGTACCAAAAAAAGTTGAAATTTGAGTCAAAACATTTATTTTGAATTTTTAGGGAATAATTATTTTAAAGTATCTTGAATTATATTGAAGTGTTAAACAGCTATTTTTTATGACTGTTTAACTGATGCTGGCCACTTGCCAGATTTATAGTTCCAAATGTTTTTTGTAGATATTGAACTGTGATTATTATAACTGTCCAAGTGAGTTATTATCTGAGGTAATAAACCTATTTTTCCTTTTGAATATATATTATTAATTATTTTCGGAGCCCTTTTTTAAGATGTGTATAGTTTGATGTCCTCTCCAACAATAATACCAATAATCTTCCTCACTTTTTTCTTTCCTTGCCTGTAAAAGCCTCTTTTCTTATTTCTTTTTTATCATTTCCTTTTGATATATATATATATATATATATATATATATATATATATATATCAATATACTGTATATATTATATATATTTACTCTGGACTTTATTAACATATATGCACTGTGTATTTTAAAATTGTGTGGGTCTTGCGGTTGAAGTGGTGGTACTCTAAGGTGATAGTTTATTTACAACCTGAATAAAAGTATCATTATAACTAGTGTATACAATGATTTTTTTAAAAATACTTTTGTTAAACTGTAGGATGTTTGGGATTTTCAGAGTCTTCAAGTTTGTAATGCAGTATATTCCAGCCGCTGGTATGGTGCAAGCACTTCTGATAAGAAGTCTCTTTTGCTTGTTATGATACGAGCTCAGCGACCTCTTAAACTGAAGCTGTTTGCTCATTTTGTTCCAATTAGTATGGAGAGTTTTATAACAGTAAGTGTGATAAGTTGATAGTTTATATTATTGGAATATTTTTCTTCTCTTGGGACCACATGGCAAAGGGCAGCTTTTATCCACTGTGACCCAAAATGAAACTACCGAACTTCATGGCCTGACAATAATTTCTCCTAGGCTCTTTAAAAACCCTAGGAAGACCATCGGATTAATAACTCTGAAAACTCCAAGTCATAAAAAGACTGCTCCAAGTATATGCATGGAAAATTTAAATTGTCTAAATTGAATAGTTTGATTTCTGTTTCAGCAAAGAGACAGACAAATCGACACTGTTTTGAAATGTATGGATTTTCATAAAACCCTAAAATTAACACTAAAATTTTGTTTTAAAATTCTCTCCTCGTGATTTAATATGTCTTTTTTTTGCATTTTCTCAATTTTCAACCAAATTTATTACATACAAAGTATTTTATATATTCATTCATAATGAGAATTGCATTAAGGCACCAAATCTAACTTCACTCAGTGATGTGTATCAAAGAACTGAGACAATCTCCCTTGACACTGTGCCATACTACATCACATACCTAACTAAACCAGTAAGTTCTCAAAAAAAGTCTCATGATTACACCTTGTACAGTCAGCCTAAATTACTCCTATTGGTAGGATTAGTAAACATTTCATAGGCTCATCTGTTGTTTTTTGTAAGTCAAAAACCTCTCGGCAATCATCGCTTTATAAATAGTAGGAAAAAGAGCATAAAATAAAGAACCCGAACCCTCGAACACTCTAATAGTGTCAGGATCGGAAAAAACAATATGATGGCAAGAAAGACCTGATAAGAAAGACGAAAATAAGGGTCTAATCCAAGACTAGGTGAAACAATGTGTAGATCCACATACGTTCCCATGGGATTGCCAAAACCGTACTGAGTAAAGTGAGCTCTAAATGTGGCTCTGTTGTTGATGTTTCTATATTAGAATATTACTAATTAGTTTGCATATGTATGTATATATAAGTTTATATTATGTTTTCAGGTGATGAATGCATCATATTCAACATTTACTCTCCTCACTTCACTACAGAAGCAGAAGGACTAGAAAGAATCGAAGTGTGTTTCAATAGTGGAAACTAATGTTTTTAGTTTATAATTAAGTAGTACAAACATTTTTGAAATTATCTACAAATTTTAATGTCATATTAAAAATGTGTATGGGAGTGGTGATGCGTTTGGTACAAGTATGAACATATAGTTTGCTGGAGTTTGTCTTTGTGAACTCTCAAAGGTCTCCTTAGTTTATCCTAGTTCATGGTATGTTAGGGTGTTTCCATACCTTAAGCTACTATTCTGTTTTCGTTAGTCTAACAGACATAAAGCAAATAAATCTATTTTTTTAGGGATCAAGAAACACATTTGGATTATTTTCAGAATAGTACATCTGTAGAATTTTAGTTGTGTAATATCACAAGACATTGTGTTTAAATCGATATGATATTACAAATTTTAATCAGGCGTAGGTATTTCACAGGGAAAACTATGAGTAAAGCTTGGGCGAAAATAGGAGATAGATAGAGAGGGAAACTATTGTTATACAATATGTACATACGTTTGAACTGATTAGTTCTACCTCTGGGTTGCTGCATCTACGTTTGATAAGTTATCAAAAGAAAAGACAAATGTCATCTTGATGCAAGTAAAAAATCAACAAATATGGCTGATAAAGTATTTATTATGGCTAATTTTTATTTTCTTACAAAAATACATATTGTAGAGAAAGGTAAGTGGTGGGTAACAAAAAAGATGTTGAGTTTTTTGTTTATATATATATATATATATATATATATTCATTTTTATGTCTAATAAGTCCAAAAAAGTGGATCATGTCTGTCTGTCGTATCTAGCTCTACAGTCCATACATGTCGACCAGTTTTAATCAAATTTGATAAGTGGATATTTAGGGCATATCTTACGATTATTATATTTAATTTTGTTTATAACTAAAATATTGTGGGGGGCTGCAAAATAACACAAAATTATGATTATCTCAAAATTGGCTAACAACGATTTTTTGACAAATTTTGTTTAATTGGCCTCTTAGAACGAAAAATTAAGGGTATTGGTTGCCATCTCTTTGAAAATATATTCAAAAATATTTAATTGAGTATGTACTTAATTTTTTTTTAAATTCACTTCAGTTTTAATTTTCTATAAAAATGTAATTTTACAGTTAGTTTTCAAAGTTTTTATAAAGTTAAAAAATATATTTTGCAAACAATAATCAAATATTTTCTCTTTTAACTTTGTGGTAAATTTAAAATATATGTTAAACCAAGATGATTTTTTTTGTAGTAAGACATTTATTTTAAATATATATTACTGATACACTGTTGTTAGTTTACTTTTGGATTTTGTCAGTTATTGCTAAGAAATTGTTTATAATAAAAGTGTATTTTATTAGAAGAAGGGCTGAATGATCACAGCTTTGAATATTTGAACGTTGTAGTAGATTGTCTCAATGTCAGTAGTAGGTAGAATGCTTTCATTGGTTTAACAATGACATAAAATAGTATTTATTACCATTAATAAATATATAAATAACACAAAATATGTTTGTTTCATTTTTTTTTTAATTAGAAAAATAATAAGGTAGTCTATAATGCAGCTTGGTCTTCTTCACCAACAGACCGGGATGCGATATATTATACTGTAATTTTTAACACTTTGGTTGTTGAACAATTTTATGTTGGCAATACTGTATGATTACTAAATTTTGTAATCTTCAACAACTTAAAATTAAACTCACATTGAAGACATAATAGCTAAGAGTAGTAGGTGGTGTAGGGGTGAAATCTCTAGAAATCTGTTGTGCCCCTACTTCTTTGAATATGGGCAATTCTATCAATAAAAGCCTCTTCAACCTAAACGCCCTTAAGAAGTTCAACACATAAAAGGGGTTAAGGGTAGATATCTTCCCTCCTAGATTTATAGATATCTTGTGCATTACCGCATCGCATTTTACTAATAAATTGAATGGATATACTCCCCCTTTTTTTAGAATCGTAGATCCTATTATTCTCTACCTCAATATTTTTAAGGTGTTCCCTGAGTCTACATTGGTAGGATAGAATCCCTGTAATCTCCAGGAATTCATTGGCTGTCTTATACCTGGTATTTTTTTCCCTAAGTGGGCTCCTATGGTCTCATCTTCTTTTCTTAGTACTTCCTTGAAGTAAGTGTCTCCAAGTCCATAGAAAAAGTTCTGGACCTCTGAGGGGAGGAGGTGTGCAGTCCTCCACCCTAACAAGTTTGTCCGGATCTTAATTTCTTCTACTACAATGTGCCTTAGAACTCAGAGGAGAGTTATTTTATAGTTTTTATCTAGATCGTGGCAATCTCACTGCATATTAGAGGTGATGACTGGAGAGCTTGTTGCTTTAATAGCTCTTTGGCTATCTGAAAGAATGTCTTGATTTCTAAGTCTCTTATCAAAGTTGAAAGTCTATCCATTGCGTGGATATCTACTTGAAAGATGTTTGCCCATGGCACTCAGAGCACTAGGTTCTTAGCCCAATTACTCCACCCCTAGTTCCCTTTCTGATCTTAGGCCCATCAGTTTCTACTTAATTCAGTGTTAACTAAATTTATCCCAAAATTTAAATTTTTTAACAATGAGATCCCTTGGAAGATCGAGGACTTGTATTAAACCGATTGTAGGTCGTGCCTTATCAATTCTCCTTCCATCCTAGTCCTTATTATTCTGAAAAGTGCTTACTTAACTAACTTCTGCACCACCATGGAAGGGGTGTTAAGTACAGAATAACGTTCATGGCAGCAGTAGGAGAAGTCCCTAGTCCTCCTGTTATATATGTTGAACATGTCTGTTACAAATAAATGTAGAGTGTTTTTTATTTAAAAGATTAAATATTATTCTTAATATTTTAACAATAAAATAATTTAAATATTTTCTTGTAAAAATTGACCAAATATAACTTTATTTGTTTATTAATTATTTCAAATTTATTTTTAAAACAGAGTAAAGACCATACCAATAAAATTTAAATTTAAAAAACACAAAAATTATAAATCGTAATCTTTTTCCTATGGTACACTCTAAAACATTAGTTTATTTAATAACTATACATATCAGGCATAAACCACATACCGACTATGTAGTCTATACACAGTATACAATATACGCACAAATAAACACAATAAACTAAAATATATGAAGAGAAAAATATGTTTCAAGAAAGAATGACTAAAAGAAGAACAGTATGCTCAATTATCATTTTTACATTTTTTAAATATATAAATATATATATATATATATATATATATATATATATATATAGGTCTATATAAATAATAAATAAAGTAAATAATAATACAAACATAAATTTATAAAACAAGTTCAGCTCATTACAATATGATTACCAATTAATATAATTAATTGTTCATAAATTTTAAAAATATGCATTATGATTAAAGGTGAAAATATTTATAGTTAAATTTATATTGTTAAAATATTTTAATTGACCCAACAGAGGTGAATTATATTGCTGTATCGAATTTACTTTATAAATATTAAAAAATGTTTTTGGTAAGACCATCGATTACTGGAACATAGAACCCATTCTTTCGCAATAAGTAAGAAAGTTCTAAAATACTATTGACGAACTTGTGTAGATAATCCCGCAACCTTCCACCTATATTTTAAAGATGTAAATCTAAACTGATTCAACAATACATGACGTGAATTACTTACTGTGGTTTTAAAATATAAAAATCTAAGAAGTTTTATTTGAACTCAATTTGGTATTTTACTTTATTTTAATAAACAAGAGTTTATATTTATGAAGGCCTGATTAATTATTCGCTTATTACATAAATTGAATTTCAAATTCACAGAAAACGTAACACCTAAATCTTTCATAGAGTCTATCCTATCTCTATAGGCCTATCAGACAGAAAGAAACCTGCGCAGAACCGTCATCTCGAGAGTGGCTCGCGCACGCATGTAGGGGCGATGGCGGGGTGGGGATTGGAGTGGTGATGGGGATATTGTTACAGTTTTGCCATAATATAAAGGAATTTAAAACCTATAATTTAATGTCTTTTTACGTCTTTTACTTTGTAAAATATTTAAATTTATTAATTGTAGTTGTCGGGAACATAAACAATACACATTCACAGTTTTTTAGCGCTGTAGTAGGTTTGAAAAAGAAAATATTAAGCCCCACGCAAAGAACCAGCGGCCGAGTATGTCTGGCCTAACTTGGGCTCTCCCTCTCCCATCACAGTTCTACCTGCGCGAGAAAACTGGTATGAGGTTCTTTTCTAAACGTTACCCCTATAGGAATATTATTAATATAATAGTGATAAATATTGAACTTGTTCTGGCGTATAATTAGCATATACATTAATTTCTGTATATTGAAATGCAATATATTCACACAACACCAGCGAAAAACATTTGCACATGTGTATTTCCTTCATGTTAGGATTTTTGTGAACAAAATTATTTTGAAATGATCGTTTTCTAAAATTGTCAATTCATCACAAATTTTAACCAAAGTTATGGTCATTGATAGAAACTGTTAAAAGCTATTTTGGAATATTATCTATCTATCTAGTGTCCATGATTGTGAACAAATTTCAATCAAATTTTGTATTTGTGAATATTTTAACCATATTTCTAGATGTTTATTTTAAAAAAAATATTTTTGGGTAGTTGCCAAAAAAGTAATTACATTACAATGATTTTCAATAATTTTTGCCTAAATGTATTGTCTAATGATATTACAATACAAGCAAAACGTAATTGCCACCATCTCTCCAAAAATATAAAGATTAAGTCGAAGAAAAATTATGTTCCATAATATCCATTTTATTGAATTAATGAATTATTGCTGAAAAGCATTCTGAAGCTCTGCAAACACTCTTAGAATAAAGAAATGTTAAGCACTACCAATTTCCGAAAATCTTTACACCATATTAACAGTATTGTCATTTTTAACATCAGTTTTCCTTGAACGTCTAAAATTTCTTCTATGGATAAAGATCCATAGAAGATATTCAAGACTATCATATACACTGATGACTATAGATAAGACCATACTGTAAAGATATAATAGATTTTTCACTATTTATCATTCAAAAACTTGTATGTACACTTTTCTGTAAATTATTAACAATTATGTTTATGTGTATAACTAATACTATACAAGAAGTAAGTTTTTCAATTTTGGTCCATTAATTTATCCCAACCATTTCTTCAGCATTCTATTGACAAGTAAGACCAACAAGAGCTCTGCAGGAACCTTTTGAGATCATTCTATACCAGATGTGTGAAATTATCAAGAATTTTCAAAATGAAGCAAGGGACTATTTGGATCTACACATTTTTAAATATAATATTGAATTTTTCCTATCAGGTCTCCATTGATCAACTATTGGTATCTTCTGACCTAATCCTATTACCTCATTCTAGAGCTATTTTATGTTATTTATAAACCGATGATGAGCGAGAGATTTTTGTATTTAAAAACCAATAAAATATATATAAGTGTCAGTTTTGAAGCCTTCAGTGTCAGTTGTTTTTTATCAATGTCAGTCTCTTATATGTCTTTCACATTCCAATGTGTAAACTAATATTGGTCATATCTGAATTTTTAACTTTTTAATTACTCAAATTTTGAAGTATCGAATTACAAATCTTCTCTAGTGAATTAGATTGAATTTCCTAAGCATAGCTCATAAGATCAACGTAAATTTTATTGAATGCCAGTTTGGGAGTTAACTATGAAAGTATAAATAAACCATGAGAAACGTGCTTCAACATCGAAAACCTCAAAATCGGCCAAAACAATGAACTGGAAAACAAAGACACCAAAAGCGTTTATACAATGGCCAATAAGTAAATAACAAAGTGGAGGGGGTAGATGAATTAGTATTGATATCTGTTCCCGGAGATAAGATCAACCCAAAATATATTCCAATATGAGTCCAAAAATCAGTTTTAAAGATGGCTATGGACTCAAATATATGAAGAAATTTGGGAGAAATTTGTATCAACAAAAAATTTCTTTTAAATGTGAATCATTGATTTGGGTTATAAATCTTCACAATTCAAATGTGGGACAATATATGGCCTAAATTTGACATGTGACTTGGATTGGAAACCAATCATTTCTTGGGTACTCTGGCATAACAAACTCACAGCTGATCCAAGCCAGCGTTGATAAGGTCAATGAAAATTAACTAATTAATTTTTACTACTTACTAATAAATTATCACGCAGTTACACACCTAATCAGGAATCGGATCCAACCTAACTAGGTTTCGCAAAGTACGTTACATCATTTCTGTGATTTGAACAAAACTATAATGTTTTGTTCTTTGCAATATTATCTAATAGGGTCAGTTTTTATTTTTTGTTAGTGTTATTTATATATAATTGTTTATTATTTTAATTACGATATTATTAATGTAAGAGTCATTTCTTGTATATTACTTCAATACCTTTTGTTATTAATCGCTTTTTTTGTAAGATTGCTATAAAGGTAAAACAAATTACATTTCGGCTGACAATTAACTACCAACGGTCCCCTTACGTTATCCCAGGGATGGTTAATTAGCCTGACATAAAAAATGTACTCAGAAAACTGAAATATAGTACCGGTTAAACACAAGATCTTACCTAATGGCCGGGAGATTACACATTGCGTAATTTTTCCGACAAGCTGTTTCCAGTTCCGAACAGTGTGAGTTCTTTATTTCTTAGCTACTCTTTCAAGAACCGAAAGTACCCGAAAGGTTCCGAGCTCTGCGACTATACCAGTGACGTCTTGAGGTGTAGTAGACTATAAAATATATCATCAGGTTATATAAGTTCCATCAAAATTTGGTTGACACCACTTACAATGGTTTCTATATTTCGACTGTCGATATTATTAAATTGTAATCTGATTTTTTTAAGGATTTTTTTAGGGAAATAGGGACAAACACTTTTTCTTTACATAGGTATTGGTTTTACATATCACTAAGTGAGAACGTTAGTGCAACATTAATTATGTTTGGTTTGTTTGTCTTTTACTGTTATTGGAATAGGTAAATTTATATATTGGTAAATGGAATAAGCAGATTAATCAACTTATTTTTCAGGTGGGTTGTCTATCTCTTTTACACGTAAGCTACAAAGATTTTGTGTGCTTCTAAATGAAAGTAGGCGGTGTGATGATAGACATTTCCAGGAAGACTCATAAGGTCTATAACTTCAGAATATTCACATGGTCATTTTGAGGGTTTGTCTGTTACTTTTTAAAAGATCGAAGAGTCTCATATTTTTTCCGATAAAGGCATTCACATTCAACGAACTATTAGGTGGTCTGCAGCTTCCCATTGTAAATCACATTTCCTGCTCAGAGGCTTTCGGTGAATATGTTTTTTGGACCTCAAGTCATATTTTTGTCAGGTGACAGTGCCTTCTAACGAATACTATCAACTTCCTTATATTATCCCTGCTTAATGAGAGGGAGTCAAATAAAATTTATTTAGAGAAGGTGCAAATGGGGGGGGGGTGTAATCGTTAGATTTTATCTGCACCTTTGCCCTTCTTGTGCTTATTGTGCTCTTGTTGCTACGTCAGTCTCTTGGATATGCCACAAAACAGCTTAGATTACATGAGTTCATTGGAACGGTTTTTTAGCACGTCTGTAAATTCATTTTCACTGATCTCAACACATTCAGAATCTCAGCAAAATGTAAAATTGTTGTGCCTTCCATTTGATATCCCAGACTAACTAATTAGAATCCAGTGCTTTCAAAGCACTTACCTATCGGATTTGAAAATCATTATCAGATCTATTTCTTTGCTTTTGTTTGGTTTTTCGTTTTTGTTGTGCCCAAAATATTATCCCTAGTCTGGATATCTATTACCCCAAAAGTAATATTTGTTTTAGTCAAAAGTAACATTCCATCTTCAAAAAGTTGAAATTCGAAATTCTTTGACCAACAAAGTTAATACTTTGCTCCTTCTTGTGGTCATCCTATATAAAAGTAATAACGTTAGTTACAATACACTGCAAGTTGTTGCATAGACATCAAAATAATTATACTAATATCTAACCATAATTATTAAAGACACGCTAATTTAGTTTTAAATGTATCAAAGAAGAATGTTTGAAGAATGTACTATCAAAGAATATTTATGTCACTTAAATGATCCACAAGATGTTAAACAGTAATTCGTCATTACTGACACGGGACCACTAATAAATACATTGCAACCTATGTCCAAATTGGGATTCTTTATAATCAGTTTTAAAAAGACTTTATAAATATTAATTTTGTCCAAATGACACAAGATTTGGTAACTTAATTTTGACTTGGTAAACCTATATTCAAAATATACTATCCGAAATTTTAGTTTTTTAATTTAATTTACTTAGAGTTATGTTTTTATGTAATAAAAAAGTCATCTCATGCTTTAAAACCAGGTGACAATTTTGAACACTTGTAGGTCCATATGACTTTCCTAACTATCGTTTATTATGAAAACATTTGAAAAACAGTCTTTGAATTTAGAATTAATTTAATTATACTATTACCAAATAAAATGAAAAGTTCCAAAATTAGAAGTCGCAACTAAGTTTTTTGACAAAAACATTTTTGGTTTTCGATTAAAGATTTTATTGTAACATTTTTATAAAATATTATTTTATTTTCTGTTTTTCAACCAATTTAATTACAGTTAAAACTTAAACACATGAACAGTGTCCAAAAAATTTAGCAACTAATATTTAATGTAAAATTATATATATATATATATATATATATATATATATATATATATATTAACTGGGAATTGGGAAAATTACCTTATTACGATGTGAAAGAATACTCCTGATTATAAATGTTGAAGAAAGATAAGAAGAGAGGAAAAAATATATGGAAATATTTACCAAATTTTAAGATAGGGGGAATTTAATTTTAAAATAATTTATAAAAAATTTTCGATACGATTTAGAAATATAAGTACAATTTTATTTAGTGAGACCGGAAATTAAATATATAAGGTAAAGCTGCTTGACTATCGAGCCTGTCGAACATTGGTTAAGAGTATTGAAAAATGCGAAATTATTAATTCCAAGCCGACAACACCACTCCAAACCCAAAATTCACACTCTACTCTGCTACGATTTGCGGCCTGTTACAGAGGGTTAGGTCTTGGAATTTTGAATTGGGCCTGGAAACAGTGAGAGTCAGCCTCGACCAGGAACTAAGCAAATCGACAGACTCAGTCAGCCAGCATTGATGGGCGTTTACATAATAAAATATTATTATTATTATTTAACTAAATTATAATAAAATAAACATTATTATTTATAATAATTTATTCTAGGGGGATGACTATAAAAACTCAAGTGTCTTTACATAACTAACTGGGCCAAAATGGCCTACTGGTCACGTAACACCCCTGGATCAAATACTCACCTCAATCTGACCTAGTGTGCCATTATTTGGGTGGAATTTATGAGGGCAAATAACTTTTTAAAAAACTTAATCTAAATACTTATGGATGGAGGTGTGCGCTGTTCCGATCTCGTTGGCTTCTGCACTATGACTGTGGTCTTTGTTGAATCTTTATGCGAACTAGCGGGGTGGGGGAAAAGGCTAAACAGACTAGGTACAGTAATCTGTAACCTGATATGCGGCAACCCGCAATGCTGTGGAACCCCCAGATCGACTGCACCCGGGATTGAAGGGGCAAATGTGATGTAGAAAACACCACATGTCATATTGTTATGCAAATGATCTCTCGACACATTGGCATTAAAACAACGAATATGTATACAACTTGTCGAGAGTGGCTACAATATATTGTTAGATTGATTATATATCATTTGATGATTTTATGAATCACTCACAAAAGATATGTAAAACTCTTCAATGAAACAAGAAAATAATTCAATGAAAGCTCTCTGGTACAGACAAATAAAATCCATAATCCATTTAACAATAAAGCCTGGTTTAAAAATTATAAATTAAATAGTTCATAAATTACAACAATTTGTAAATTGAGAATAGGTCATGTCAAGACAAACAGTAGGCTACACTAAACTTAATAAATCAGTACTTCACTTCCAAATATCTACTTTGTTCACTAAATGCTGAAGACACATTGCAACATGTTATCTTTGATTATCTAACACAAAAAGCTTTTAGGGCTAAAATCTATAACAAAATAACATCTGAAAATTGGATACCACCCTTTCCTTTTAATAAAATCCTCAAAAATAAGAAATTAGAAACAATAATTGAAATAGTCAAAATGCTAAACATGATTAAAATAAAGGTTAGAGTTTAAAAATAGGGCACATAGCCTATTAGTTTAAATTTTGTATGGACAGGAGACTCAGGGTTCCCTTGGAGTGGTCCTTGGTATTTACCTAGTAGTACATATATATGAAAACACACTATAAAACACTCAATTACTGAAATATTTTGTAAACTCTGTTAACTTTTAGAAAAAGTCTTCTTTTTATTTTATTTACTGATGAGACATGGTAAGCCTATGTCTCCTTTCCATACAAAATCTAAAATATCGAAATAAACATTTTTATAGAAGTAAATCACAAATTTATGTTAAACTTCTCCATGGTCCTAAATTTTTCAGGCATTTTTCTTGAAATGCCTGATCTCAAAAGAGCAAAATAACCATAATCCAATAATCCCTTTTTTCTAACTATCTATAGATAATTAACCCTTACTTTCAGTTACTAACGAATTAATACTATCATATATTTGATAAAATATGTCTATTAAAAAAATATACTTTATAAGAAAAACTATATGCATTAGGGCTCCAGAGAGGGATTATCCCCAGATATTAGACTAGGCCAAACATTAGATGTAGTGACGGCGTTTTCAAAGGCGTTGGTGTTGTTAGGATTTAGGATAAGAAAATATTTATTATAAGTTTAGAACATATTTTATTAATATGTTAGCACCAGTTAAATCTTCGATATCAGACGTATGGTAGGTATTAGGAAATAATTGAAAAAGTGTCGCAACTGCTTAGCTTGCATGTCTTTAGCATGACACAGATAGTTAAACTCTATAGAAACTGCTCGTGACTTAGAAAAAGGAGTGGCATCCAAGACGTCGGCGGGGACGGGGTGACGCTGCTGGTCACCAGAGAGACGTGATGACGTGATCCAGGAACGTTCTTACAAAAGGAGCTCACTGGCAGTTTATGGAGATTCATGGCATATGTTGAAAAAGGTGAGCAGATTCATGTTTTGAAAACAAGAATTGTTAAATTCAATAATTTACCATTGGTCTGGATTGAAGGTTTAACGGTCTGATTAGGACAGATTATGTTTTAAATTATATCATATATAATTATATATATATATATATATATATATATATATATATATATATATATATATATATATATATTAATAACAATCTGAGTAACCAAATATGTTAGTTTATTTGAACTCGTAGAATATGAATAAATGAGAAACCTAGTAATCATAATAGTATACAATAAAGATTTTAATTTAAATTCAAATAACATTCGATATTATTTTAATTAAAACTTTAAAAATAATTTAATGAATTTGTTTATTTTAATAAATTAAATTTTAATATATTTTAATTTCGGTGTAAGTGTTTTATTTTAATAATATATAAATCCTATGTGCTTTTCAGGTTGTGAATTTATTATTGTATAGAAATATTAGTAGCCTACTCATATTTCACATTGCTCATATATATAGATTTTGCAAACAGCTTTTTTTTCAAATAGACACACCTCGAGAAAGAAGTCTAAGTGAAAGAAAAAGTAACGCTAGTCAGAAATTATACAGAAGGAAGTTAAACTTAACTTAAAATTAAACTAAGAATAAATCTTTCTCCAAACAAGCGAGTGAGATTCATTCTTGCAATCGAGCCGTAATCCCAAAATCAAAAATAAGAATAAGTGAGAGTGAAGGCTGACCTCGATTCAAGGAGGAAAAGTAAGTGGATAAATTTAAGAAAAACATTTTTCTCAAATATTATCTCTCAATTATTTCAATTTCAATTTTTTAAATTCTGAAAGATTTTTTTTAGAATAATGGATTAAACTAAATAAATAAACTATAATACAAATGAGTAAAATAAAAGAAGGGATAAATTTTGAGATATAGAAAAAGTTTAAAAAACATTTTATTTGTCGTTTAAAGAATAAACTTTTTTTCTCTCTTGTACATATTTGTAAAATTAACAAATTAACCATTTTTGTAATGCCGATATTCAATGTTACAATCATTTTAAATGGCCGCCATTTTTAAATTAGTAAATCGGTTGATAATTTTTCTCAAATTGGGTTCATGTCCAATTAATTCTTAATTTAAATACTTATCAGTCTTTGTTGATTCCTTTTGACTGTAATTATTACTTTTGTGCGTAAGTTACACAACTATATTATTTTACAATATATAATTCAACACTAAAAACATGGCTTGCCTCGATTTAGAGAGCACGAAAGGGAACCCACATCTTCCTTGTCGTAACAAATATTCTCCTTAATTGGTTGATATCTAATTCTCATCAGAGACATCTGTTTTATTAAATTTGAGCCTATTTCATTGACTGGTCATGTGACAAGATAAAATGGCCGTCGCTGTTCCCTTTCAACCCAGGACAACTCAAATTATTATTTAATCCTAATTTTGACTTTGTTTATCCAAAAGTGTTTTAATAATTACTTCTATTCTTTATTTGTGAACTCCTTACAACTGAATTGTGTATTGAAAATATAGCCTAACCTGTAAATTGTTATTTTGATGTTTACAATCATTTCTCTCCTTTCCCTCTTCTACACATTCCAAAATTAAATTTTAATATTATTATCGCTGTGTGTATTTTAGTTATGTGAGTTACTTATTGCAAATGTTTATTTAATATCCTAAATTCAAAGTGTTATTATTACATTGTGTTGTTATGTTCGTTTGTTTATCATCTGTTTCCTAATCTTTTACATCCTAGTGCATTAAATTAGCAATTAGCAAATTAACAAAACATGTTAATAACCAATTCAAACACTTCATCCCAACATCTAAAGTAAGTACAAAATTTTGTTAAAATGTGATTGACAAAAATTGAAAATATAATTTCTTAGTAGTTGTATACAAATACTCAAGATTAACCGACAAATAAAATTGTCTGTAAGTTTTATAATTTTTTATTTCATTGTGAATAGATATATTTAAATAAAGTCTATAAAACTTACAAAATTTAAGAAAACTATAATGTTTTTGTCGATAACTCGATTATCCTTTAACGTACAGTAATAATTTTTAAAATCGTTTTATTTTTTGTTAAGAGAGGAATTTCCTGTCTCTTGTACGTTTTTTGTAAAATCACCGGTTTGAAATGAATAAAGAAATTCGTTTGGTAATTTTTCTCAAACTGGGTTTTCTACCATTAAGTAGAATACAAAATTTAAACTCTATCATTTCCGTTTAAAATATATGACTTTTTTGTTCAAAATACAAAACGGTGTCTAGATAGATAACTAACAATTGTATAGTATTTGTTAATATAAACTGATTTCTTTAGTTTTACTAATGGAACACTCTGTGAAAGTCTCACCGTTTCGTCTTGGGACACTCTGTATGTATTTATTAAAAAATATGTTTGTATGTAAAAAAAAAAAATATTTATTCAGTTGGAATGAGCAAGCATTATTTATTTTTTAGAACACTGTACGGGCAACAGATAACAGTCGCAGTCCTGGAAATTCACATTAAAAATATTTGTAATTATTATATAATTATTATATCGATAGTTGATTTGTATTACTTACTTTTGTATTTTTGGTTTTATTTTATTTTTATGGATTTGCTGCTTTATAGTTTCTTATAGTTTCCCCATTGTAGCTTAGCATAACTACAAATCTAAAAATAATTTGTGGACGCTATCATAGTACTTATCAGATTCATCATACAATATAATACAAACATATCCTGGTTTAGGGAATCACTATTTATTTTTAATTGTACACCTACGTATTATACAGTTGTTTTTTATTAGGAACATTGTAAGTGAGCGAAATGTTGAATTGCAAAATGCGTGTTTTTTCTTCCGATATCAACACTGAGTATGGGTTAATCGACATTTTAACGTCGAAAAGCACTTCCAGAGTTAAAGAGTAGCACTTATCACAGTTATATTCCGAATCTTCGCGTACTGACCAATTATCACTACAAAACTTTAATCCCAACTTCAACCAAACCAAAGATACAATAGTTCTTCTTACTTAATTCAACCCTCAGGGGCACATTTATAGTGGGTACAGGATTAGAATACTGAGGAACCCTAGCTGAATCTATACCTTTGTCCATGTTGTCTTGGGTTATATTTCTCTCTACTTCATCTATCTTATCGGGTGTCTCTTGATCAACTTTTGTTCTTTTCCGTTGATCATTAGAGTATTCAAAGGCCAGGTATTTTTATATTATGTACTTTTTTTTAAATTAGATGACCAAGAAGTTTTTCACCTTTAAATAACAAGGAAAAAATACCTACAAAATTCATAGCTTATCAAACCCAAATTCAGTAATGTGAACATTATTTCAGAGTTATAACCAAAAGAACTTGACCAGAATTATAGCTGTAACTCTGGTCACAAGTATTAAATCAAAGGTTGCTACTTCAGTAGAAAAGTTTTGTTACTTTATGTTAAGTCACATTATAATTTATAACTTGAACAGTTTTTTTTTTTTTTTTTTTTTTTTTTTTTTTTTTTTTTTTTTTTTTTTTTTTTTTTTAATTTCGATTTAATCAAACACTTATGACAAAAATATACAAAACATTTTCTAAACAACAGGAAACAGGGATATTTAGTGTCTTATTAAGCAAGAGACTACTGAAATACTAAAATATGTTAGTTATGCTGTTTTAATTTTAGGTGATGGTAAATATTCTGTAGAAGGGAATAAAAGATATGAAGCAGATTACAAGAATGACCTCAAAATAATGTTAATATACATAATTTAAAAGTAAAATTAGTGAGGTAACCTATTGGCCATTGCATTAAGTTGCACCAAATTACTATCCGCATAAAGTTTGCATAAATTTTATTCTATTTTTATCAACTTAATCAATGACATTGTAGGGGACTACTTGTTTTTAGCATTGTAAAGACAATACTCAACCTAAATCTATGCCAAGGTTAGCCAGAATGTAATTATACTAAAATAAATTTTAATGTAATAGCAGATATTTCTTGTTGAAACTCCATATTCAAGGATAAAATAAAGCAATAAAGCTTAAAGTTTCAAAATATTTTAATAATATAAATGAGCTACAATTGTTTAGCCTTGCGACATCAACTCTGCTTTATTTTATCCTTGTATACTAAAATAGTTTAGTTTTTGGTTATTAAACAAAAAGTACAATGATTCTTTTTTTTATTTTAGATTATTCAATTTCAAATCTTAATATCTAATTTTTTTATTTGAAATCAGTATATATAAATTTTTCTTTTCCTTCACCGTATCATCCCCAAGCAAACAATTTGGAAAGTGCAAATAGAAATTTAGAGTCCGCATTTACTGCCTACCATTCAAACAGTCAGGCTTTCTAGGACAACTCACTTTCGTGACTACAGCTAGCATTTAACTTCACAAAAGATGAGACATTAAAAACTACCCCTTTCAAAATATTATTATCTTCATTCCCAATATTCCGTTCAGCTTAAACTGAACTTCGATAATTGAATAATAACAGGAACTATTCTTAATATCTATCATCAAGCCAAAAATAACATTATCTGATCCCATCAAAGCTCTGACTAGGTCTACAACAAGAATCATTGATCACATCCTTTCAAGATAGGTAATCTTGTATGGTGCAAGGCTCACCATCTAAGTTCTAATGCGAATAAAAAAAACAGCCAAACTGATCCCAGGTGGTTAGGTCTTTTTTAAATTGTTGATTTTCTTACTCCAGTAACTGTTGCCTTTTTTTGCCAATACCAATAGTTTTGTTAAAAAGGCACATGTGGAGCAGTTGAAGCTTCACTACTCTTCTCAACAACCAAATCAATATTTTTTATCAGCTATTAAATACAGCAAATGAAATCCATTTTTTTAACCCTTCCTGAACATCCAACATAGTCTTTTGAGTCTTTCATTTTAATCATCTTACATGATAATAAACCATGAGAATCCATAATTTCATGTATACACTACAAGCTTGTCGGACTTGACCAAGAGAATTCAGAAACTGATCATCTCTGAGCTAATCCCTACTACTCAATTTACAAAAATAATCTCACTCTAGGTGTAAACAAAACCCTACAATTCTGATTAGATGTTGAGACTTTCAAATGCCAATCAAAAGTTCTAAATGTTAGGCTGCTCGACCTAACACACTTTTCCAGACTTATTATATCTTTAGGACAAACAAAATCATCACAAGATGATAAGACAATGCAAGTCCAATATTGCATGCACTTACTGTACTTATTAAATTTGTGTGGGTGATCATTTTGTTTTTGGTAAAGATTAATTGGAATTAAGTTACCATTGTAATATCCTTGTTAGATTAAGTGGTGTATCTTGTTTGAATTTTGTTTTTCTTTTAAATTAAAATTGTATTTGAGTCGGGAACATCGACTCTTCAGTTCGCGAGGAGAGAGCTATTGCGTGTTCATGTAAAAACCATAGGAAAATTAAAAAAGAAATCATAATATCCTTCCTTAGTAAAGAAGTTTGTAAAACCGTTTTATTATGGGTATTAGTCTTTAAAATATTATCTGTAAAGTACATGGTCAATATTTATCTTCCATACCCCAGAGACAGACTTCTAGAAGTCAAGGATCAGTATTTTTTTTATCTAATCAAACAATGCATTAGCTGTTCTAAGACTGTAAAGAAACTTCACTTAACAATTATAAAGAAAATCCTTCGTTGAAATGATTAATTTTAAATTTGACCGAAAATGTAAAATTAAAGTGTTTACTGAAAAATTTAATGAAAGTTCATTCTTAAAAATTTCTTTTCTTTATAAAATAGAAATCTGTGTCTAGAACAAAGTATGGCGTCTTTAATCTAATGCTTCATTTGACCTAATCGACCATCAATACAAAACCAGGTAAAACACACGCAAAAGTAAAATTTATATGGAAATAATGAGACGATTATTCAATTCCACAAAACAGCTTTAATTGCGACATATGTTTCGCCGTTAGGCATTTTCAAGCAACTAAATTGAAAACAAAACAAGTCTAAACTAAAAATGTGAGACAAAAGGAAAGGTTAGAGTAAAGGGGTTGAGAAATGACAAAAGAAAGGTCAATGATATAACCTGTGGGATGGAAGTGGGGGTGTTTTAGAAAACAAAGGTTACACAATAGGTCTCAATAGTGGTGATGAGATAAGATATATTTGTTCATTTAAGTTGGAAGTATGGTTTTTTTTAAATTGATCTATTGATTTCTAAACATTCCAGGTTATTGAGTTTCCTACTTTTTTTGTTCCATATGCAGAAGTTTAACGTTTAACTTGGGATCAAAATTATGTCCTGTGTCCAGATTTTTCATACTTCCAACTGTGAACGTGTTCTAAAACACCCAAACTTCCATCCCACAGGTTAGATCATTGACCTTTCTTTTGTCATTTCTCAACCCCTTTACTCTAACCTTTCCTTTTGTCTCACATTTTTAGTTTAGACTTGTTTTGTTTTCAATTTAGTTGCTTGAAAATGCCTAACGGCGAAACATATGTCGCAATTAAAGCTGTTTTGTGGAATTGAATAATCGTCACATTATTTCCATTATCATGGAATTCCATCATGTACCGACTGTTGTAACATTAAATTATAAAATTTATATACTAGCCATGAGAAATCAAAATTTAATCATGAATTTAATTTTAGTCATGAATTTGAGATTCTAAGTGATTTTAGAAGTTAGTAATTACATCAATTAATTTTGTCAATCTATTGAGACTAGAAAAAAGATAAAACGCTACCACCTGGCATCATCAAAATAAAACTGAAGCGACAATATAGCGTACAATTGAAATTACGTTAGTATTCAAACATTTATAAAGAATAAAGTTATATATATATACATATATATATATATATATATATATATATATATATATATATATTTAATAATTATTAAAAAAACATGTTAGATAAACTTGACTAAATTTATAATTTGTTTATATAATTAAATGGGTGGTATTGCAAGCTATATTTTAGTCTCAAAGTCTCAAAGGGAATAACTTCAAAATTTTAAGATATGTATTTTTTTTTTTTTACCTAAAATATTTAATAATTTTATTTAAAGTCCAATATAATTTTTATTTTTATTACTAAATTAAATTAATTAAATTTAAATAATAAATAATTGTATATATATTATGAACATTTTACTTTAAACTAATAAAATATTTCTTGAAAAAAAAAAACATAAATGAAATAAAATTTGTTATAAAATAACTCTTGGAACAATTGTCAATAAACTAAGTTATAATTGAAAATAAATGTTATCATTAAACCTGTTAAATAAATTTTGATGAATTTGTTATAATATGTTTAATTAAACAGCGTCGTAATTAGCTCCTCAACTTTAGAAAAATAGCAAATAGTGCAAAAGATGCTCATGTGAATCTTTCTTTAAACAGGAATTCTCTCTAAAACTTCTTAAAGTACAAAACTAATTATCATTTTAATAAAATTGTCAAGTTCACTCACTTTGTTGGGCTTAGTTCTGTTAATCATGAGAAAAATAGGCTTGGAAAAAAGTTGCATGGTGTCTTTAAAATTTCCAAGAACCATACAAGTAGCTTTAACTATATTATGTAATTGGTTTTACCTGGGGCATATTTAGTTATAAATTTAGCACCATCCTGAAAATTTGTATCTAAAATAAAGGTTTCATTTTTTGAATTTTATTTAAATTACCTTCTGAAGATAACCTCTATCAAGAAGAATATCTTTTAATTTATTTAAGTAGTTTTAAAAATAGGTTTTGCTAATATATAGCCTTTCCACTCTTAATGAAAGGCTTTTAGAGATAGATTTTTTTCATATTTTCAGGATGAAAAATAGTGTAAGTATTCCATGTTATTAGTTTCTTTTATGTGAATTTTTGTTTTAACAAAACCATTCTCTGTATAAATCTTGACATCCTAAAATGTTATACAATTTAATAATGAATAGTTATTAGAAAACAAATGTAGTATTCTTGTATTCACTGCTATACCTTTTATTTGCAGATAATATTTTTCAATAAATCATATTTATGGTTAAAATCATATTTATGGAAACAAGGAAAGAGTGTAGGTTGGGTATATTACTTGGAGGCTTTAAATTTGAAGAATGTTGAACAGATTCCATACCATCATCAAGTAGAATATTAGTGTATAGAGACTCAACTTCAGCTGTTTATAGTAGAATGCTATCCGGTAATGGTTTTAATTTCATTGTGTCTGTTTTAAAAACGATTGGAATCTTTCATGTGGTAAAGCTTTGACTATTGGCTGAAGGTTGTCATAGACAAATGCAGTAATTCTTTCAATTGATGCTCCAAAACTATAACCTATTGGTTTTCCTGATGGAGGTCTAAATGGCTTGTGAATTTTCAGCAGTATCTATGAAATGGGCGTTTTTGGATATTTTTGAGTTATAATAGCAAATGTTTTACTTGGAAGATTGTGATTGTGACCATTAAGTAATAAGAATTCTCAAATCTCTTCATTAAAAGTAACTGTAGGATCTTTTTCTAATCATTTATATGTTGTAACATCATTAAGCTGCCTTTCTTCCTTGGAAATATAGTCTTTCATTTTAAAATAAAAATGTTTAATTACTTCTGTCATATTAAGAATAATCCAGATGAAATATACCAATTTGATAGTAAAATATAAACAGTAGATAGAACATTTATTTTATTAGTTTTTCCTAGGAGTGATGCTTTGTTCAAAACCAGTTGTGGTATTATGTCACTTGTTGTTAGTAGTCATGTTCATTCACAGGAATAATTTATTGAATAGCTTAAAACTTTTAAAGATCAAAACGTCTACTGTTCACCGAACCAATAGTGTTTTACTCATGTGCAAATATGCAAGTGAAAAAGTTTATAAAATAACTGCACACTATTTATAACTATCAATTTAAATCTCTAAGCCCTTCAAAAACTAAACATTTTGTCCAGAAGGTATAATTCCGAGCAGCTAGACTACTTAGGTCTTGTTTAATAGTAGGAATTAAAATTAGGATTAGCATTAAGTTATTCCTTATGTTAAATCACTTTTATCACAATGATTATATGCTTAATTTCTCCCTACCTGATTATAAAACTCAGACCATAAATTATTTAAGAGAGAGTTTTCAATTTAATAAAAATGTACTTGAACATTATTAATAACACTGACATTTTGAATTAAAATTTTTTTAAATAAAATTTACATTTATATGTACAGAGTTTTAAAAACAATTTTTCAGGAGTTCAGAGGCTTATTTCTCACATCAAAACCAATGAAAAATTGTATATTAACATACTTCCTAAAATTCTTAGTTTTCTATCTAGCTACCATTTTGGGTTTTTAACAAAAAATAATATTTTTTTAATAGTAAATTATGTAGAATTTAAATTTTGGATGCTACTTGTTGTGACTTAATTTGAGAAAAATAATCTACCGATTTCTTTACTCATATCAAAATGGCGGCTATTTAAATTTTAGAATCTCAAAAATCTATAAATTTGTTAATTTTACAAAATATTTACAAGAGACAAAAGTTTTCCTTACTTAACGACAAACAAAATCAATTTTTTAATTTATTCTCTAGCTTAAAGTATAAATATGTTAAACAGCTAACTCTATGTTTAAATGATAGCAGCTGATTTGATGTTTAATGAATAAATTGTTGTACTAATTGTGAATACGGTATTTTATTATTATTATAATATATATATATATATATATATATATATATATATATATATATATATATATATATATGAACATTAATATTGTCGGAGCCTGAAATAACATTTTATCTAAAACTAATAACCTAACTAGATTGAAAACATTATAAAAATAAACTGCAGTATCGTTCTAAGTGGCAGCCCTCATTCAAGATCCATGCTTCCAGGTGCCTTCTCATTCACTGCTGCACTCTTTCAAAGACACCTCTTGTCTAATGAATTGCATCAATCCCATTCAAAGTTCTTGTGTGCAACTCTTCCACTGTATCCACAGGACTGTACCATCCAAGTGTCTTTAGATAGCTCCATGAATAAAAATTCAGAGGATTGAGGTCGGTTGACCTTGTAGACGATGGTACCGAGCCCCCTTACCCAGTCCATTGCTTGTTGTATGTTTCAGTTAGGTGATCTCGGACTCGTAAACTAAAATAAATGGGAGCCCCATTTAGGATAAATCACATAAGGTAGAGTGTGTTCAATGATATCTCTCCAAGTAAAGTTGAAAGATCAACTGTCAACATGTGTAAATATCGGTCGCCATTAATATTTGGAGATAAAAACCAAACTCACTCATAATCACCCACAACACCAGCCCATACATTTAAACTAAACTGATATTGGTGACGGTTCTGCACAATTACGGTATTTTAATGGGTCAAATATGTGTATTGTCATAATTAAAAATAAAGCCGTTCTTGTGAATTTGAGTTCATTGGTAATAAAAAACATTGCTCAAGAAATTTAAATTACCATATTATTGGATGAACTATTGACATAGATTTGACATTGGATGAATACATTAATCATTAGGTAACAGAGCTTGAACTCGCTGAATATGATAAGTAAAATTGTTGCTCGTGTAATTCATTCAAAATTGTTGCATTACTAGCATTATAAACTTTAGTATTTTTATCAGTGTCGTTAAAGATTTCATCTAACAAGCCCTCTTCGAATTCCGGTGTTCTTATAAAACGTAGTCGTTCTGATTTACAAAACCTTTCATCCTGATGTTTTAAATGTCCTGTCTCACTGTGCCATTGATGAATGGCTGTAAAATTTGTGTGACGAGCAATACTCTATTTAGAAAGTATTATTGATACAGTAACAAGCTGTTGCAATGTGCAAGACCATATACTAGGTTCACATCAGCCATTTCTGAGCTAGTAAATTGATAGTTATAATTACTTGCCATGATATAGTGAAATAAGCCTCATAAACTTACTTCAAATACAGGGTGAATTTGTTGACTATTTATTTGTATTGGTTTTTATTCACTTTTATATTTAATTTCTGATTAAGCTAATTTTATCTGTTCCGCAATTATTTATTTTTCCTTTGTTGGTGATGTACTGTGTTGGTGATTACTTTTCCTATACTATCCCTAATTAAATTTTTAAGTTGATTCAACATTGTAGGTAAGAAAAATCGCTTACTGAAATGCATAACACATCATTTTTTCAAAACTTTAGTCACCATTAACTACTAAACGAGAAGACATCAAAAATAAGAAAAACAATAAAACCTTATAGTTGTATGTAAAATCGGAAAACACCATAAAATATAAAAGGTTCTATAGGAAATTTTAAAGTTCACCGTCTTATTTCTTAATGACAGCCATTTGTTTACATTAGAAAAACTGGTGTATTTTTAAATACCATAAAAAAGTAATGAAGGTTCTCCATTAACAGTTGTTCAAGAGATCAATAGTTTACATTATACCAGTGGCTGCATGTGAGATTATAATAAATACATCTTAATAAAATCTTTCGTCAGTCACTATATCCTTATACATCAAACAGTTTTCGTAACAAGTCACACTATAATTGATTTTATAGATATTCTCAATGAAGGTTATTTGAATCTATTACTTATTTTTAAAACATTTGCATATATAACAACAGTAAAAAGTATCCCTGCATAATATGCATTCCTTCCCGGTTAGAATTAATAAATGCTTGTAAATTAATTGTGCAAATGATATAATTCATTCAACTAGACTGTTATATGACAGTAGTTAGTTGTAGGTCACAACTTGAGTTGGTGATCTTTTAGTATCTTCTAAAAACAGGTATGTATACTCGTATAATTTGTTAGTCTCTCGGATTTATAGTGTAAAATAAATTATTATAATTATCAATAAAGTTTATTTTTAAATGTTTGCTAATATTTTATTTTATTATTGTTTAATATTTTTACTGTACTTCTGCACACTCCTGTGTAGTAATAAATTTTATAAGCTCTACTTTAACATTATTTCTTTAAAGTGAGGTATTTTTTAATAATTTCTGAGTATTGTTTTATAAAACTCTCATCTTATTTTTGTTGTCTGTCTTTTCCATTTTTGTAATTACAGAACTGTAACCAAGTTTTTTTAATATGTAAATAATCAATAATTTTAGATAAGTTTAAACAGTTACTTACAAACACCTGCACAAAAATCATACTTGTGAGCATGAAACTATCAAATATAAAAAATAAACTTTCAATTTATTGTTTTGGCTCTTGCCTATGACTACCAAAAGAGTAGAGATATAAAATGATTGAATATAATAATACAAATGTTCATCTTTTGGGGAAACAATATGTGTTTGAGATGTTTGGCAAATCCATTTTTCAAAAACATATATATATATATATATATATATATATATATATATATATATATAATTAAAACAGTTTATATGTATAAATAATTAAACAACACATCTACGAAGGAACAAGCATATATTATATTTTTGTGATTTTATTTAAAGTTATTTAATTATTGATTTAAAACAATTTGTATGCTACGGTTATCAAAATGAAGAAGACAGACAAAGAAAATTTGGTGACTGGTAATCAGCAGATATTGATACATTTATGTTGCTTTAAAACGAACAAAAAACTAAATTTCTCTAATAAATATATTTAATTTATTAATTTTGATTAATTTTTGTTGTAAATAAATGTAGTTCTCGAGGTCTTTGTCGTTGGATTGGGAAATGAATGAAGAAATTGCATCATTAAACTTTGAATTTATCAAGTTGGGATTTAAAGATTCACTCAAACCAATTATTTCATAATTCATAAATACACCAACAATAGTAGACTTACATAATATAGTATAGACAACATATAATGGTAAAACACATTTTTAGCAGTATAACTGAAAACAGTACAGGAAAATAAACAAAAAATAACAATAAAAAGGAAATACTTTATTAGTCAATAAAACTGTATTTAACGGCCGTTTAAGGCTTTTAGCTATTGAACTGAGATTTAATTTGAGCAAAAGGGGTTTATGAGTTTTTTTCTGTAGATTTCTTAAAACATACTGAAATTATTATAAAAATTCAAAAAATGTTTTAGAATATGTAAATTAATTTTTAATTGTTTTGAATTTTAATTTTGCTCTATGAACAAAAATTAACTAAGCTATGGTTTTCAGGATGTAGAGTTATCTGTTTCTTAAATGGGAAATTCCCAATCACTTTAAAACTAAATAATATTTTTAAAATTCAAAAATTTATTTTATATATACTTAATAAACTTTATTTGATGTTTTATTTACTCCTTTACAATAAAAATTGATCAAAATATGTTCATTTAAATATCTTAGTACCATCAAATTACATACCTATTTTTAATTTTTTTATTTTTGTATTTATCTCTATATCTCAGTCCTACAACCTTTAATAAATATTGTAAAATTAATTAAAAGAAAAACAGAACAAAATTTCTCAAAATTATATCTTTTAATTATGCCTAAATTTTGTTGAAAATAAATGTAGCTCTTAAGTTATGAAAAAATATTATTGATAGCTATCCTGAAGAAAGGATTTCTAGTCTCAAATCACTCTTGTTCCTTTAAATTGAGTGAAAATTTAACAATGAAGTTACAATAAAAATATATATTTAAAATATAATAAACTCATTACACATATAATTAAAATTAAATTTTTGAACGCTTGTAAAACCATACATACTTGTTTTTATATATTTTCCTAGAATAACAAATCCTACGAAATTAATTATTGAAGATTGTCTTACAAATATAACAAATTTATAAGTTAAATAACCTATTAAGGTAAAGACACCAGTAGCCCTTAAGCCCTTTTTCTCCCCCCTTCACTCATGTGATTAAGCAATATTCCTTAACTATGGGTCATAATATATTTTATTACCCTTTGTTAAAAAGTATCTGTGCCTAAATAAATTTACAAAATATCCAGGATGTATAAGAATATTTTCTAAAAATATACAGAGTGAATCAGATCACCCTGTACACAATTCATACTGAACTAAATGAGCTACAGCCTTCCTTTTAACTTAAACCCTCCCTATTTCGACCCTAGAGAATTCAGTAAAAATGTTTTCAAATCTCAAAAAAAAGATAACGTTGTCGAGGTATATATACTAAGATTACGGGTTTTCATCTATGTAATGTGACAACATACTGCTCAGTGTTTTGTTGAATCATTCATTTAACCCTTGTAATTGGGTGAATAAACACTACTCAATATTGGGTATATTCCAAAGGTGGCTGCTAAGTTTTTGATAAGTTCATTGTTAAAATGTATACCCCTATCGAATTATTGTACTGTACACTTTTTACCATGTTTTAATATTATTTACCTACATTAAATTATCTGCTACAGTTTTTGATTTGTTTTGCATCTAAATGGCCACGTGTATTTTGTGGCAACGTCTGTCCAAGATAATATGACTTGTTTATAATAGGGCCTAAGTTAATTAAGTTAATTACTACTCTTTAATAGTCGATAGGTTGGTAGTATTGGTTTTAAGAGCTTATATGGCTTTCTGGTAAGTATTTTTCATTTTTGTCAGGTTTATGATGTTATTGTGTATTCCTGTACATCTTTATTATTGATTGGCAAGTTAGACTTCCAGTGTGAGTTGACTCGAAAGTCTATTTCATGAGAGCAAGTCGACCAATCTTTAAGTTGCAGTGAACCAGTACCTACAAGTCGACTAAATGACTTGGACTGAGTCAAGTAAAGATATTTCACAAACACTTAAATATCTAGCAACTAGTATCCTTGGGATATCCGAGTTGAGAATCGTGTTACTTCCTTTCTTGGAAAAGAGAAGTGTCATATGTTACAAGCAATTTACATGCAACATTTTGTTTCCCACGGTCGTGTTACACATAGACTGTGCTTTGAAATATATACTTAAAATACTCATAAACAGATTTTTCTTGTTTGCAATGATAATATTAATTTTATTTCCAAGTAAAGGATTTCAACAATAATCAAATTAAAACATGAAATTAAAATTGGTACTACTTCACAAAAAATATAAAAACACAATAAATTCTTGAAAACAAGAAATTGATAATTATTTACTTCAAAGAATGCCATAATATAAAACTGTATGGAACGAAATTGAAAATTATTTAAAGTTGATAAAATCAAATTTAATTTAATAACAAAATTGTCTTCCATAAAAGTTCACAGATTCTTATTTATAAATGGACGAATTGTATAGATCTATTTTCAATGTCTATTTTCTTCCTTTTTTTCCTATAATAATATTCTGGAGAGAGTTATCAGACTACTTAATAATAAATTTGATTGGACCTAGTTTCATCAAAATTCGTTTGATGGTTGAGGAGATATTCAGTCCTCTCTTTAGTCTCTGCAATACAATAAGGCTTGGAATAACACCTTACATGAATAAGTAGGAAATCTACGAATATAGATACTGAATATGATTAATCCTCAGTTTTTTGTTTGTTTTTTTTAAATTGTATCAGCTTTTATTCCCAATATTAATTTAGTGTAATACTACTGTATATTTAACGTTACATACAATGGTTGTAATTTCAAGAAGCACAAATTTTTAATATTTCTGTGATGTAAAAACTTGCTGTTTCTGTTTATCAGTTACTTATAATTATTTTGCTAACAGCAACAAAATGATATATAACTTATTTAGCCAACCTAACTGCTCATGTTGTTTTTTTCTATTTATACTAGTACCTAGTACCCAGACCTGATAGGGTTCAAGTCGACCATCTCTAATCTTTATATAGTGCCGGATAATCATACCTAATTTTAATTTTTAGAAGCTTTTTGTAGTATGAGTAGTAGGCTATTCTGCAGTAATTGGGTTATCATGGACCTACTTTAATAATTATTCTAGTTTCAGATTTTGTGGTATTGCCAGTGGGTTTATAGTCTCTTCTACATTGCATTGTTCATAATATAATACTGTAAGTCATTTTCTAATACTGTATATACTTTCTTCATGCCATATCGATCATTATATTATTAGTGTTCATACTTTGTAATGCTAATTTTATTTATTAAATAGAAATATGTCTTCAAAATCGTTTTTAATTGGTTCTCCTGTGTTAGTTCTAAATAGAAACTCCGGTGAACCAATTTGTTCACCTTTTGTAATTTATTTTTAAATCACAATCTACCCATTTTGTTGCAAGTCTCCCAAATCTGTTAAATAGGTTTTTGAAATATTGTAAAGCGGAGTTGTTTGCGTCACACTCTACCTTTCTTTCTGATAGATGTTTATGCCAGTATTTTCTACCGCATATTATTCTAAAGCAAGGATCTTTTTTTTCTTCTATTTTACGTTATTTAACCCCATATGGTTTTAATTTTCTAGATAGTTTACTTTTGGATATTCTTTGTTATTTTGTGTGTCTAACTGAGTCCGCACTTAAACCTGTATTTGACGCTTAGTGTATTTTTTAGTACTTGAAAGTGAAAGTAAACAGTTACTCAGTTATTCAGTCAAAAATCAGAAGGAACACCACAAGCTATATTTGCTTACTGTTCGACCCTTCGTTCCAGTTTGGTGTTTGCAAAGCTTCAATAATATTACAAAGTGTTGTATATTTGTTTTAAACCTAAGTGGTTTATTCCATCATTCTGCTAAGGGAACTGAAATGCATTCTTTAATAGAAATGTTTCTTGATATAATGAACAATCCCACCTCTGATCATTGCAATGTTAATTATTGTTCTATAAAAAATCTAACAACTTTGAATTTTATTTTGTAATGGTTGTATTTAATAGTATGAGCTAACTTGAAAAGTTACTAAACATTAGTTTTTCTATTTCACAAATTAAATTTTGTTCAAATTTTTGGTTCATAAATTGTATTCAGCATTCATTAAAGTACAAAATTGTTCCAAAATTTACAATATGGCGATTATAAATATTTTTTGTGATAAATTCACCCTTAACTTCTTAATCACACGAAACATGGTTGAGGTTTCAGTTTGGATATACTTTAACAAATAGTACAAAGCCGTTTTGAAAATTTGTTTATCTTTCATCACGGTTGTGTTCCAAGATGTGTAGAAAAAAAATTTCTTCAAAATTTAATCCTTTTAGTTTTAATGGACAATTTTGTTTCAACATCTACAAAATTTAAAACAATTTAAATTTGAACCTTAATTTAAAGTTACAAAATTGTTGGCTATTTACTTGTCAACTTGTTTAAGAAAAATATGATCAATTCAAGTATAATGGACATGTTTAAAAATATATCAATTCAAAGTCGATATATTTACTTACCTCTTGTTCAAATTATTGTTTTATCAAGACAATTTCTAGAACATCCTAATATTATAATGTAACAACTTATAAATTATATATTTTTATATATAGTGTCTGTATGTTTAATTTTTTATTATTCACTCAACCAAGAAAATAATGAGAATTTTTTAATTGTAGAAGTAAATTATTAGAAAATATTTACATTTTTATAAAAGTTTAATATTTTAAATTAAGTACCACTGTGTTCATATTATTCTATTAAGGTTTTATTTAAATAAAAAAAAAAATATATATATATATATATTACTGTCAGCATGAACAATTTAATATTTCATTTTGTAAAAATGCATGTGTACATTTAAATTTTAATTGAAATCATAATAATATATACTGATATAAGTATTATGTATTGGTTTTCAGTATGAAAGCAGATCCAAAGCTGACAATTCCAGAATTCTTTTCTGGGCAAAGTATTTTGATTACTGGTGGAACAGGTTTTATAGGAAAAGTACTGATAGAAAAGTTGTTACGAGATTGTCCAGATGTTAAAACTCTTTACCTTATAATACGCTCTAAGAAAAACAAAAGTGCAAAAGAACGATGGTCTACTATAACACAAGATCCTGTAAGTGTTCCAAAATTTATTGAAGTTATATAATAAAAATAAAAATGTATAATTTGAAACGATTTACTAAAGTTATGAATATACAAATGATCTCATTTCTTATTCTCTCCATTTCCTGCATGTTGATGCCAAATAATGACAATGACATGACATCGGAGCTAGGCACAAACTATTAGGTACTCCACAACTCCTCTCTTCATCCTGTAACCATATAAGTGTTTAGGTCAGAGGCTTTATTAACAATTTTTCATATGTATGCTCACAACATAACATTTTACTTTCTCTCAATTCTTAAAAGACACACCCATTCTTAAAATTTGACTTTCACCACTTTTCTTTTCTACTTTTCACACCCGATATCATGAAAGTGACTTGAACAACAGACATATTAAAAACTATGATATATAAAAATTAGAATTTATTTCTTCCAACAAACTGAATGAATGAATGAATATTTTATTTCTCCTTATATACATCTCACATTTGCTTAAATAATAGTTATATACAGTATATATATATGTGTGTGTGTGTGTGTGTGTGTGTGTGTGTGTGTGTGTGTGTGTGTGTGTGTGTGTGTGTGTGTGTGTGTGTATATCATAATAATAAATATCTTATAACTCATACGCTTTTCGATTGTGAGCGTTTTTCTCAACAGAGGAGAGATATCAAGAACAAGGTAGGAGACCTAGCAACCATCAGAGAGAATTGGGAAGCAATATCAAGGTACATCGAGGCTGTATTGCAATGTAAAAAGGTGGAAGGCTGGCTAGAGCCATAACAATAGCAGAAGAGGAGACCTAAACAGGACAAAAGCAGGCACCACTCTGATGAAATGCGAGAGCGGTACCGGAGTGGAAGAATGCCTGGGAAAGAGGAAGGTTTTAGTCGGTAGGCCATTCGTAGAGTCCGACTCTTAAGTCCCCTTGGGACGAGTGCATAATAGCATTTTGCCAAACCTCTATAAAATAAATAAATATCTTATAACTAATGAAAAGAATGAAACTAAAGTATAAAAATAGCTTTACTTACTTATAAAAGAGATAATACAAGGAAACAATTTAACTACCTTGATGTTTTAATACATGTTTGAGGTAGTGAGTAACACAGAGTAAATGGAATAAAGATAGAGAAAAAATAACAACAAAAAGAAATTATTTAAAAAATTAAAAATAAAGAAGCAGCCGACCTTTAATTGCTCATTTCTATCAAAGGTTTTAACAAATGAACAAATAAATAATATTACATACAGTTATATCTTAGTTATTTTTTCTTTAAAGAACAAATTATTATTATTTTTATTCTACAACCTAGTTCATAAATTTACCAAAATTTACAATTTCTTATTATTTTGTAAAAAATCTTCTATAGGTATCTTGTTTCATACTTACATTGTTCAACATAATAACATTTATTTTTGTTGTTTCTGTTTCCTTACAGTCAACAACTTTAAAGGTTGTTTTATTTTATCTTCCCTATCTTTTTCTCTTTTAATTTCAGATACTAACTTTTGCTTGTCTATTTCTAATGTATTTTACTGTCCTTTATATTTATAACTTAAAATTCACTTTAAGAAAAATAACATCTTGATAAAGTTATTTTAATTTAAATCGGATCCTATAAGCAGTAAGCAACAAAAATGAATTTCAATGAACAATAGTTAAGTTTCTTGACATATCCTACAATTTTAAAATATGCACTTGTAATTTTCTCAAGTTTGGTTTTTTAAAGCCACAATTCAGTTAATCTTTCAGTTGGATCTGTTCAGCAAGTAGTATGTAGATCTTAATACAGCTTCTCTCTCTCTCTCTCTCTCTCTCTCTCTCTCTCTCTCTCTCTCTCTCTCTCTCTCTCTCTCTCTCTCTCTCTCCCTCTCTCTCTCTCTCTCTCTCTCTCTCTCTCTCTCTCTCTCTCTCTCTCTCTCTCTCTCTCTCTCTCTCTCTCTCTCTCTCTCTCTCTCTCTCTCTCTCTCTCTCTCTCTCTCTCTCTCTCGCTCTCTCTATCTGTTATAAATTTTATTTCTGTTATTCTGTTATAAACTCATATTATTTATGAGAAATAGTATTCAAGTTTTATATTATTTTACAAAGTAAAGTTAAATATTTATTTATTAGAAGAACACCTTTTCCACTCATCTGTGACGAATGTGGTGTAGTGTAAGAGAATATAATATCATTTCTCTCATATATAATTATTTGTAAATATTAGTCACCTCTATTGTCATATTTAATTTTGGATACTTTTGAATACCAATTGACTTCTGCCATCTGAACATATTTAACCAGCTCTTATGTCACTTCACATTTATTTCTAACTAATAACACCATTGTTAAATTAGTTTAATCATCAAATATTGTAATGAAATTACTTTTATTGTTTCAAATAATGGTCAATTGGACCACAAAGATCAGAGTGTATAACTTCTAGAGGTTTAGTCACTCTAGTAAAGTTCTATTAGTGTTAAATGGCAAGCGTACTTGCTTTAACATAATACAGGTTGCATTTCAATTCTTTCTTATTCTTATTTACATTCTAATAATAATAATAATCAGTTTAGCTACATTTCTCTTACCAATGTGACCTAATTTTCTATTCAAAGTCGTGATATTGTTTTAATGATGGGTTGCTGTTAAATATTCTTCAGTTCATTTATAGTTATAATTATTTGGTCTACCCTTCCTGATAATATACAACTAATTATCTGTCTGATTTTAACCCAGTTATATTTTTTACCAATATTTGAAAATCAACTTGATTTTTAGTAACTGTTACTTTTCCTCCGTACTCAGTTATTGAACTGACTGAAAGAAAATGTTTAATTAGATCTGGAAAATAAAAGACATTTCTGAAATTAAAATGTTTTGTTTATATTTCCAATTTTATTAACATTGGAGATGTTAAAATCGGATAATTTCTATCAATTTTCTGATATACAATCAGTAAAATTCAAATTCAAATATGTTTTAGTCACAGTTGCTACAAACTATATGTATGATTGTGCAGGACTGAAGCCGCATCAAGGTCAGTGATAAGTCACTGCATGGGGGCGAGGGATTGCTTACAGGTCAAGAGAGGTCATTTAGAGCCGACAAGTTGCGACTTCGTTTTGGGGGGGTATTCTTGTACCTGCGGGGATGGAGGGCTCCAATCAATGTAGTTACGCCAGTGACTTGGATACAAATACAATGAGTTATAAATTTTATAAACAGATAATAAGCAAAAAAAAATGAAGTGACTTCATTGTTGGAAAAAATGTTGAAAAATGGGGTCTTCCATTAGGTTTTAGTATAGATCAGTTTGGATATTTCAAGCTTTATATTTAAGAAACTTTATATTTTAAAGTTATAATAAGTAAAATTAATAGTTATACACTCAAATAAACAATAAATCTGAAGGTAGGAAACAAGAAGAGTTGAAATTAAAACAGTCTTTCTGCTAAATTAAGTCTCCATAATTTAAGGTAGTGTGTATTGTCTGTATCAATAATTTATTTAAGAAAGATTGTTCTCATGAATATATTTATAATGTTATTTTCAAATTTTGAACTTTAAAACTTGAACATTATTTTATTTTTCAATGACTTTTTAGAACAAACTCCACTCTTCTGTCTGTAACATCTTACAGAAGATGGACAGTGTGACTCTTGTAAAAATCCACTTTGATTATTTCATAGATTATATGAACCATAGATTTGGACACACCGCCACTTTTCTAATCATATTTATTTTAAACAGCCACTACTTTGTTTCTATGAATATTTACTTGAACATATTACGGTTTACTTTTATAAATCTTCAACATTCATGCAAAATTTTAACCACGTTGTTCTAAAAACAAATAATTGTTACGTGACAAGTCAAGTATTGGAATACCTTCATGGGAAATACTATAAGTTTTTTTGCTAATTGTCTTCTTTTATTATGTGGGACACAGTATATCACTTAATTTGTCCATATTTAAAATGTTAATCTTATAAATAAATGGGTTTAATTGTATTTTTTTTTTATATATATATGGTCGATTATACCTCACATAAAAGTGATTTTGTGTGTTTTTTTACGTCTATTCATAACAATATCATCACACTTTCTTAGAGGTAAATCTATTCTGTTCCTACAATCATCCATTTCATTCCTCTCATTTGTTTATACCTTTAAAATTTCTGACAATTGTATTCTTATATTAAGATTTGTTTCACTACATCATGGTCATTAGTATGTACTGAAAACTTCATTAATGCCAATTCTTTAAAATTTTGTTAAGTGGCAGAACATTTTATTTATTTTTAGGTTTAACATGAAAACAATTATAGTTATACCAAAAGAGTGAATATGAAACTTGTATATATATATATTTTTTTTTAGTTATTTGATTTACTGAAGAAAGAACAACCACATGGATTGGGTAAAATAGTTGTATGTAATGGAGATATCAGTAAAAAAAACCTTGGACTATCTTCTCAAGATAAAAAGGTACGCTTAAATTCCATTTCATTTATTAATTATTGTTTTTATCTGTAAAATTTTAAATTTACAAAACATTGTTGACACAACACAAACAATTGTAGTGTTTGTTAGATATGTAAATTAGGATATTTAGATTAATCTAAAACATACTAAATAGACATTCATTATTTTAAATAGAACAAAGTGCAGTTATCTTCAAAGTTCCATTTCTAAGAACATATACATGAAATAAATTGATAAATCACTAAATAGATAAATAAAATAATAACTGTACATATTAAAAATTATCACATTTAAAATAATCATCTTTAATAAATAATAAAGTATGAATTAGGTTATTTTTCAATTCATTATAAAGCTTTTTTTGTAAAAAAAACATACAAATACACTGTTATTGAATAAAACAATTTATAAGAAATCATTTATTTTATACATAATTCAAAATTTGATTTATTTTTTTAGGTGTTGGAAAGTAATGTGACGATAATATTTCATTCAGCTGCATCAGTCAGATTTGATGATTCTTTACAAACTGCACTTCTTTTAAACACTTTTGGAACCTATGAAGTTGTTCAACTTGCAAAAAATACCCCTTTACTACAGGTATTTTAGTTTTTCTCTAAATGCTCCACTTAAAAGATGTCCAATGATTATGGATAATGGATATTTAAAAACTGTGTTTATTTGTAAAACTAGTTAATATGTAGAAAGATGTTTGTATTTGTACAGTTGAAAGGATTAAATAGGAGACAACATTTTTAAATATGTATTTCATAAAAAAATTCATCTTCAGTTTTTAACACAATAAATGTAAAATACAATGCCATAAGTTTATAATATAAATTATCTAGTTAGATATTAAAAATCTATATCATTTGAAACTACATATTAGCAATCAATTGTAATGAGATACACTTGTGGAATTCTAAATTAGTGAAAACAATATTTAACAAACCACTAAGACGAAGTTTCAATGACTAAGGCATCATTCTCAATTGCATAATGGAACAAACCCAACTAACATTCTCCAAACTTTATTGAAACATCTTTTGTTTTTGTATTACACAATTAAAGAGTTATTTGTGAAAAATTGTGTTTACTTTCATTTGGCATAAATTAGTATTTTAGTTTATTAATAGTTTTGTAAGCAGATCTAAGTAACTTAAATTATCTATTGAAAAAGAAACATAATTTGACTTTTTTTTCTATTCTGTCAATATAACAATAACATCGTCTTACACAGTAATTTTAAATTATGTACAACAACAACAACAAAAAATATAGCATTAAGTATGACACAACACTTTCTATCTTATTAAGTTTTAATGTTTGTACTTGGAAAATATTTGTTTACATTCTGTAATTTAAATTACAAAAGTAACAGACACAACAAGGAACATCATATTAAATACAGTATTTATTATTATAATATGATAGATTATTCTTTATTATAGGGTTTGGTATATGTGTCAACTACTTATTCTAATTCTCATCTGCAAAATACTGTAATAGAAGAAAAAATTTATGAAAGTGAGTACGCTTATGAAGATTTACTAAAGTTGATATTGACTTCAGATCTAAAGAACATAGAATTTCTACGAAATAAGTAAGTTTTGATACAGAAATACTTTAAATGAATGCTGTTTTCACAATAAGTTTTTTACCTGTTAGTTATCTTAAATTACTTGATGGTGGCAGGATAATCCAACCCAAATAATATAGAGTCAGTTTTAGTCTATTTAGTGTTTTAGCTATCGTCTTAACATATTTTGTGACACATATAGAACACTAAAAGACAGATATTTTAATAGTTATTACAGTTTTAAAACAACTATATTTATTTTAGGGTTAATTTTTAATGTTTAATAACATGATCTAAAACAAATGATTATAAAATATAAATTTCTGGGTATGGTATAGTATAATAAGAACAGTTCAAGGATGTGTGTTATCTTTATTAAGGTTTGTTATACAGTTAAACTATTAAACCTAAAAATAATATGCATTTATTGTTTTAGAATATTGTGTACACATCCAAACACATACACATTTTCCAAGAGTTTGGCAGAACAAATCATAAATGATGTTCGAAAAGATCTACCGGTCATCATCACAAGGCCATCAGTAGGTATATAACTTTGTTTTATCTAGGAAAGGCAGTGTTATTTATTTCTTATCTAATGAAGCTAAAGAAGCTAATCACACCTCATGCCCCAAATGACTAAATTTATACAAATGAAATTATTTTATAACTTTATTTAATATAAGAAAGGTTCTTTTGCAAAAATATTCTTTTTATTCTATATAGGCATTCCAATATGAAAAAAAAAAAAAAAAAAAAAAAAAAAAAAAAAAGAAAGAAAAAAGAAGTTAAATGTATTTGCAATTAATATAGGGTCAGTAATGTCTTTCCCATTCACCCTTAGTTTATATTTAAACTTTATTTTATTTTTTTCCAACAGCCCTATCTATTAATTTCCAAGCAGTTTTGGTTAAATTGTCAGAATTAAGGATCTCTTTGTTAAAGTCGTAAGCTTTGGCTGCCTGAATAACTTTCTTATAGATCCATTTATAATTTATCTAACTTTTTTTTTTTTTTAATTGTGTTATTTTTCGTGTTCTCCCTTATGTTGTGATCTACACAAATTGTTTACAAACCTGGTATATTGAAATATTTAATTTTGTCTTAACAGAAAACATATTTAGTCACTACCAACATATCAGGGTTACTATCATTACAAATCAGGTTAAACTCATCTAGTTTATTGGTAGCACATTGAGCATTCTGGTATTATTCAAGAAACCTGATTTTTGTTTTTTAGTTTAATTACAATTCCTTGTTTCAACACTGTCATTGTATGTTTAGGGGGGGGAGGAATTATTGTTATATTTTGTAAAAATCAATTTTTGTGTTTTCAAACGGAGTCAATGTAAATATTTTAGAATGGTTTGGTCCCTTCTGCTCATTAGAAAACACTGTATGAGTGTTGTAACCTCAAATTTAGGGTGGTAGAAAACCCCAGAAAAATATTACTAACATAAGTTTGGTACATTTCAGCTTCTACATTTTTATCACTAAGAGTCTTAACACATTCACTAGATTCAATAGATTTATCAAAACTTACACAAATTTGTAAAACATTAGGAGAGAAAAGATATATGGGACCCATGGGAAAAATGTGAACGAAAAGTTTCATCAAGAGTAATAAACAAAACAAATAGATCACTTTGATAATTTCTAGAGTTCATATCGTTTAAATATGAAATACTTAGTACGAGATGACTTGAAATGTTTTCAGCTGACACCTCCAGTTCACCAAATGTTTGGAAATTTATTATATTCCTCAGCTTATTCCAAACACAATACTTTCCTCTTCTAGTGAAATGAAGTCCATGCTGAGAGTAGTGCTGTCTGGAGAGAGAGAGAGAGAGAGAGAGAGAGAGAGAGAGAGAGAGAGAGAGAGAGAGAGAGAGAGAGAGAGAGAGAGAGAGAGAGAGAGAGAGAGAGAGAGAGAGAGAGAGAGAGAGAGAGAGAGAGAGAGAGAGAGAGAGAGAGAGAGAGAGAGAGAGAGAGAGAGAGAGAGAGAGAAAGAGAGAGATTCAAATCATTGTACATTCTTGTTTATAAGGATAAAATAAGCACTAAGCTACAGTTTCAAATGTATTTATTAACTTATTTAGCTACAATTGTTTCGCCTTGCGGCATCTACGGGCTAATGGTATTAGTAAGCCTAAACAAAGTTAACAGTACAGAGAGACAGGTCCGGAAGTAACACAATGGAAGGGATAGCTGGAAAACCCAAGCAGGTAGGAAGGGGAATTGGTTAACATGTTACATTATTGGTTTAAGAAGTGGTGAAAAGTTTAATAAAATTTGATCATTTAAATTAAAAGTATGTTTATGTAATATAGATCTATTTATTTCTAAGCATTCTAGATTATTTAGTCGAATACTTTTATTTTGAATGTGTAATAATTTTACATTCAGATAGGATCAAAATTATGACCCGAGTCCAACAGGTGGTTAGCAAAGTTGGAGTTACTAAGCCCATACTTCCAACTATTTATATGTTCTTTAATTCTAACATTGATCGATTTCCCTGATTGACCTATGTACTCAGAGTCACAATTCTGACAAGAAATTTTATAAACTCCACTATTTTCTAGCCTTTCTTTTCTATCTTTATTATTAACTAACATTTTTCCTAAATTATTATTAACACTAAAGGCGACAAAACGATTACATTTAGTAGAAATAAGATTACTGATTTTATAACTAATTCCGTTAATGTAGGACATTTTACAATATTTGACTTTATCGATTTTAACATTATGGTGGACAAGGTTTTCAGCTTTACGTTTTAATTTCTTTCTTAGAATATTATTAATTAACAAAGTGTCATACTTATTGTTAACAGCAATTTGTTTAATAACATTCAGTTCATAATTGAAGTCGTCAGGTGAAAGAGGCACAGTAATGAGTCTATGTAACTTGCTATGAAATGCGGCATGTTTATGGTTAATAGGGTGATCCGAATCTGCAGGTATTACGGTATCTGTGTAAGTAGGTTTTCTGAAGATTTTGAATGTGTGAGCACTGTTGCTGATACTAATATTCAGGTCAAGGAAATTAATATTATTATTTTCACCTATTTCCATAGTGAACTGAATGTTGCTGTTAATCGAGTTGATAGTTTTAAACAAAGAGTGTAATTGCCTTTTTGTACCATTGAACAAACACAAAACATCGTCAACATAACGGTACCAATAGATTATGTTTTTAAATAAAGGATCGGCATTTTCAAATAAAGTATTTTCGAAATTAGCCATGAAAATTTCTGCGAGAAGGGGTGACAGGGGCGAACCCATTGCCAACCCTTCTATTCGTTTGTAATAAATATCATTAAATTGAAAATTTCTATGATAGTTTTTAATTCGTTAGCAAAATTTGTATTACCCAAGGTATCGTTAATAATTTCATTGACGACGCTTTTGCATTCGTTGATTGGTATGCTAGTAAAGAGATTTTTAACATCAAAAGACACTAATTTAGCATTAGATGGTATAGTAACATTTTCATATTTGTTAATCAAGTCTAAAGAATTCTTAATACTATATTCAGATTTAAAATCCGTACTAATTTTAAAAACAGAGGAGGCTTTTTGGGCGAGTTTGTAAGTAGGCGCATTGTTAAATGATACTACAGGCCGAACAGGAATATCATATTTGTGTAATTTGGGTAATCCATATAATCTGGGAGACTGAGGGTTCATAACCTTGTAGTATATGCCAGCGTTGTTAGGGAACAAAGTAGTACAATTTTTTATGGAATTACAAACTTGTTTATTATAATTGGATGTAGGATCTCTTTTTAATGTTTTAAAATTAGAATTATCATTAAGAATAGCATCAACCTTAGCAACATAATTAGATTTATCTAAGATGACCACAGAATTGCCTTTATCTGCTTTAGAAATTATAAGGTTATTGTCTAAAACTTTATTTTGTATATCCTTAATAACAGTCATCTCATTATTAAAGAATCGTTTATTGAGACTACTCTTAACAGTATCCCCAATAATATCTGAGCATAAATATTTGATTTTAGTATCTAATTTTGTTATCGACTCAATATCTACAGAAAGGGTTTCAAGGTTATTAGGCTTGAGAGAAGTTTTGGGATTGTATTTTAGGCCTTTGTTAAGAATGTTCATTTCTTTCTCATTAAAACTAGTGTTAGATAAGTTTACTACTCTATTAAAGAATTTGTGTTTACAAACTACATTATTATACGGTTTATTGTTATAACTACTTTTGTCTTTTAAAACATGAAGTTTTTTTCCTTGTATTTTAAAAGTTTTATGAATTTTACTGTGAACAAATTCAAATACATCATTACATAAATAATCAAACTCTATAGGGTGCAGTTTGTAGGCTAATTCGTCGTAAATTATTTTAAGATGGCAACTCACATTATCTCTAATTCTGAAATGTTTCTTCCTTTCCTCTTGGATCCATGTTTTTCTCGCGGCTTCGTTGGCTTTAATTGCAGAAACACTAGAACACTTCACTTTAACACTTACATAATTTGGTGTTAAATTATGTTTAAGACATTCTCCGTTAAACCAAAGGTGTTGGTTAGTCAAACCTTGTTTAAGTTTTAGTTTTTTAAAAAGAACTGCTAATCGGGCTAAGCTAGCCTCTTTAATCAATTTAACTGTAACAGCAGTAACTACTTGTTGAAACTCCATAATAAGGATAAAATAAGCACTAAGCTACAGTTTCAAATGTATTTATTCTTGTTTATGTTATTTGTCCTGATGATGTTCATTAAGGGTAATGCTAGCTATATAAATTTTATTATTTAATTCTGGTATATGAAATCTATAGGGAATACTATTTACTATAACATTTGTTTTTCTTGTTGTGCCTTTTAAAGGTTGAAGACCATTTGCTAACATCATTTGATAAACGCAAGATGAGTCCATTCCATTCGTACTACCCATTACAATAAGATAGTACGATAATAAGGTAGTACAATAAGGTGTCTTCTTTGTCAATCCATTAGACAGGTTATCAGAGACCCAAAGCTCCTGCTTCATGTGTGCCCCCGGTTTAAATATTTGTGACCCAATAGATTCCGAATTAACTGAAGAAAATGTCTTGTTTTAAGTAGTGATAAATAACAATGTTCTTAAGTAGTGTATCAAATAACCGATAGACCACACACAAATAAACAATAATCAGAACAAATGAAAGAGGTATCAAATATAAATTAGTACAAAGTTCAATTTGTCTACCTCATATAGTATTATATCCTCAATGATCCAATTAGCGAATTTGGAACAAAACAAGTTTTTAACTTATTTCTCAACTTTTATCAATAAGTAATTAATAGGTTTTGCTAATTATATATGTTTTTAAATACACTGAAACAGTACTACAATATTCACTCCTGTAACAATATGGTTTCCACAAAAAAACAAAAAAAAAAACAGAGTTTACCCAGTCAAAAAACTCACTATTATCAGGGACACAAGCACACACAACCATCACTGTCACCATCCACTAACTTTACCACTAAGATAACTAACATATGAAGTATTTTCTCTTACATACTACTAACTTCTCGCTCTATAGCACTAATAGTGATTGTTATATATATATATATATATATATATATATATATATATATATATATATGATTAGAGTATAATAATGTAAATTGTATGTGTGTAGCTTCTATATCAAGCATGCAAGTCAATATGTTATCTGTGATTAATTGGAATAGCAGTAGTATGGATTATTAATTATAAGATTCAATTATTATTCATATATATAATAGTTAAAAATAACACTAAACTTTTAAATCAACATTTCATATCATCTCACACAACATTTGAAATCAGTGTATTTTTTTAAGGTAGGCCTATTCCATTATTTAACTTGTGGTGAAAGAGTTGATTGTGGACCAATTTGGTTAAAATTTAGTATGAATGTTGTAAATGTGTATAAAAATATACCAGAGAATGTTGAAGTAAATACCTTTCATGTAAACAAAATGGTGGGTGTTGAAATAAACATAGTTTTGAGGCTAATACATTAACTATTTTTATTAACAGAGTTGTTATGTCTGTTTCGGTGCATTTTAGAGTAGATTTGTTAAAAACAGATGTATGCGTTAAAAGTTAACCACTTTTTGTTGTTTTATTCATGCCTTTTTCAATAGGGTATAAAGTTATGTGCTGTTCATGGGTAATCACATTTAATAATGATCTTCAAGCAAGAAGATGATGCAGGCAACGTGTTCAGATATTGAACCACCATCACACAAATCAATGGCAATGTGGAACACTACTACTAGAGATTGGAAGTGTAGTGAAAAATAAAGTAAACAATTTAAAATGGATATGGAAGGAAATGTATGTGCTTCCTTGTTAAAATATCTTGCTACATAGAATTTGAGTATAGAAAAGTGGCCTTAAACACCGGTGTGAACAAATCTATGGTTTACAGAAACATTACAAAAAACACGAAGTGTAGTTTTACAAGAGCCACACTGTCCATAGTTTTTTTTTTTTTCCCCCTTGTGACTGTGTTTATTGTGTCTTGTGTCTAATTACTGTTCAGTGTGATTGAAATACAATTATTGTAATAGTATATTTACAATGAAAGACAGCTGTAATGTTAGTGACGACAATATGTTGTCTTCAGAAGGGGAATCAACCGGTTAGAACTCTGAAATTTGATAAGGTCACTATGCACCCTTTATTGGTCAGTGCAGATGTTCTTTTACAGGAAAATAAATTATTAGAACCTATCGCTGTTGAACATAATCCTATTTAGGTTTATTTACGCTTGTAACACTACTGGATTGTTAATAAATAGTTAACTAATGTCAGTTACCTTATGGTGAAGCTGTCAAACAATCCTTGTTTTGATGTCCTTTTTGTATTTTCTCACAAAATAGTCAAAACGTGTCATGTGACAAAATACAAAAAGGACATCAAAACAAGGATTGTTCGACAGCTTCACCATAATGTAACTGACATTAGTTAACTATTTTTTTACTATTATACACAGCTTTTTAAATATAGTGGTAAAGAGAAAAATAAGTATGCATTAAGAGATATTCTGTAACCAAACCACTAGTTTTTTTTTTTTAATTTATTTATTTATAACTACAACTAAGTACAGGGACCTTATCTAGTAGCTTCCATTTCATAATAACACTTTTTTTTCCAAGTCCTTCCTATGAATGACTCCGACTAAATACTCGCACAAAATCTTGCGGTTATAAGAGCTGGGGCATCACTGCACTAGGTCTAAAGGCTTGGTCCTTTTGAGTCTCCGCTCCCCATTTCTGCTTCTGAGCATCTCCTGCACAGCTGTATTTACATGTTTTTGTAGCCTAAGTTCGTGCTTCCTCGCTACAGACTTTATGGTTTCATCTACAGTTTCAATCTTAAGAACCCTATGGATGGAATCATTGCGGACATACCACGGTGCACCAACAATACCTCGCAGTACCTTATTTTGGAAGGTTTGAATTTGTTTTACATTTGATTTCTTGGCGCACCCCCAAAGTTGCAATCCGTACATCCAAATTGGTTTTAGGATTTGGTTGTATAATAACATTTTATTTGTTATATCTAATTTAGAGTGCCGCCCTAAAAGCCAATGCATTTTCCTATATTTCAAATTAAGTTCACTCTTCTTCATTTTGACATGGGATTTCCATCTGAGCCTCGTGTCAAGCGTCATTCCTAGGTATTTCGCCTCTAATTTGAATGGGATTACTTTGGAGTTAACAAATATAGGTGTACTTGTCGTTTTCTTGTTTGTAAAATCAACATGGCTAGATTTAGACTCATTCAGCCTAATACGCCACTTTTTTGTCCATACATTAATGTTGTTTAATGATTTCTGGAGCTTGGCAGATGCATCTTCTATTGAGTCTCCAACAGCCATGACAGCAGTATCATCTGCAAAAGTTGCTACTGTTACTTCACCATCTATGGGCACGTCTCTGGTGTATAATAGGTACAAAACTGGTCCAAGGACACTTCCTTGAGGGACTCCTGCATTGATCTCTTTAAACTCGGAGTACTCTTTCCCTTGCTTAACGCGAAATATCCTGTCTGTAAGGTAAGATTTTAATATTTGCCAGAGCTGATATAGCAGATAAATGCTCAGTTTGTAAAGCAGTCCCTCATGCCATACCTTATCAAAGGCCTGTGAGACATCTAGGAAGACACAGGCACAAATCTTTTTACACTCTAAAGCCCCTTCAATGATGCCTGTCACTCTATGTAGCTGGTCAATAGTTGAATGGCTATTCCTGAAACCAAATTGGTGAGGAGGTATCAGCTGTCCACCACTAGTGAGCAGACAGAACTATACAAATGATTAAGACATCACAGCTTGAAGTGTTTTGTTGTTAAATTCATTGAATGCTGTTCCTGAATGGCATCTTCAAATATTGTGTTTTCTGATGAATCACCATTTGACAGTAATGGCTTTGGTAAGCCAACACAATTGCAAATATTATAACATTACCAACCCTCAAGTAATTGCAGAAAATAAACTGAAAAGTAGGGCATTACGGTTTAGGCAACAGTGTCAGTTATTGTAGTATTATTCTACAATATTTCAAAGAATACTATGAATGGAACTATCTAACATGGTGCATTGAATCAACAAGACATTCCACACCTTAAACTTCCAGAAATGGAGTTTGGTATCTTCCAGCAAGATGGAGCAATTCCTCACTATATTAATCTTGTGAAATATTTTTTGAACAATGACTGCTGGTCAGTAAATTCTGAGGTGAAGTGAATTTCTGTGCTGGACACCAAGATCACCAGACCTAATAGTTAGAGACTTATTTTCTAGGGCTACTTAATACAACAAGTTTATTATCACACCATCAATATTCAATACTTCAATCTCCTACAACACATTTTCTGTATGTTTATAAAGTTTTGATTTGATAGTGCTATTAGAGCATCGTTATAAATGTGGTTTTCAATTTGAATAGTGGTTGTTGTTTCTTCTTAAATATTTTATTGTTGATTGTTTTTTTCCATTGTTATAAACTTAAAAGTGAATAAAATTAGTAAAATTTCTGATGAAATAGCAATGTAAGTTTGTAATAAAAATAAAATTATATAATAACCACAAAACTTTGTTTCATTTTAAACAGCCACCATCTTGTTTGGTATACTTTTACACATATTTCTGCAACATTCATGAAAATTTTTAATATAATCTGTCAAAAAATGAACTATTCCACAAGTCAAATATTAAAATAGTTTCATGGCACAAACTGTATAAGAGGTAGTAAACTATCAAACACAACCTAGTCCAACTGAGGAGTACATAATATTGTAACAGTGGACCTATAAGTTTTTAACAAATTAGCTTTAGTTACTGTAAAAGGGTTAAGTCTATGAGTTTATACAAACTCTTTGATGTAAAAAGACAAATTCAATATTACAGAACTTTCTTCTTTTAGACACAAAAACAAAATGATAGTATAGGGTTGTAGTGAATTAACAAAATATTATCATTTTATTTCTAGTGTGCAATTCATTGCTAGGACCAGCGCCTGGCTGGACTGACAATATGAATGGTATACACATGGTCTCTGTTGGAGTTCTTAAAGGTGTAATTAGGACAATGCTAGCAGATGTGAATACTTATCTTGAGTGGACCCCTGTTGATTATACAGCCAACGGAATAATTGTAGCTACTTGGTACAACATTGTGAATGAGAAGTATGTATGAACATATTCAAATATCATTCAATACTGAAGTTAAATCAAATAATTTATATAAAGTGTGGTAATAATACTTTAGATTTTCAGATTTATCAAATGAGAACATTAGTCATTTAACTGAAATATTGAAACATAGGAGATGTGTAGGTAAGAGCAGAATGACTTCAACACCATTTTAATTTCATATAATACTGTCATAGAATTTCAGTAACATATGATTTCAATAACATACGATTGGTTGACACTTGTGCTTTCCTCTTCCGCCGGCATACCTTCTGTTATTTGTTTTTTGCCATCGGTGGTTGAGCTGTCTGTCAATGTGTCCTCACTCACGTGAGTCAGACAGGATCCGTTCTGGCCCTGTAAGAGATATTTCCTAATAGCTTCCTCTGTAGGAACAACTGGCTAGTCCTGTACAGAGTCATTGACGAGTTGATCGTACAAGATCAAGTAAAAAATCATATTATATATATGAAAATGTGTATTTAAATTAGTTTCATCAAATTTAAATGAAAAATTTTCTACATATATTAATTTATTTTAGATTTTTGTGGGTCATGGTAATATAAAACACTAAAATCTATGTCAAATTTGAAAAAAATTTAGAAATTAACTTTGTGGTTATAAATCTATGCATTATGGAACATGATTCAAAATTGAAAACAGCTTCTGCGAAAGTTTTACTAAGATTGACAAACTTACCATGCCGGTATACAATTTTTTAAATTATTACAACCGTAAAATGTTTGGGTAAAGTACTTCTTAAATCTGTACAAATTATTACAATCTGAAAAAAATATTCTACTTCTTTACTGAACATTATTTTGTGTACTATTTTTGAAGATGTTTAATGTATTGGGTTTAGTTTCACATTACCAATAAATAAATCTGCAATATTTGATACCGACAGTTCTGTTCCTCAGTGAGGCTAGAAAAAAAAAGACGAATATTTTAAAATTTATCCTGTCTCACTGAGCAACTGTCGGTAATTATTATTGCAGATTGAATTTCAACCAGTTTTTATTTATATATAGTTCGCATTATTAACACTTGGGGCAGGTCAGTAATTCATCAACAATCACATCACAAATATCAGCAAATGTGGATATGATTCGTTTATTTAGGAGGTGGGAAAGCAAACTTGCTTAACTCATTTGCTAACCTCAGTTGGTGTAACATAAAATAGTGGCTAATTTGTTCCATACTTCGCTAAAATTTTAAATATTTGAATGTCTATGGAAAATTTGGGGTTGGGGTACTTAACAAAGATTAGGACTTATCATTTTGAAAAATTTATGTATTATAAAGTTCATTATAATTGGCTTATTAATAACAATATTAAAAATATATGTGAAATTATTACCGCAAAAGAGTAATAAGAAGGAAAAAAAAATTTTTTAGGGCTCGCTCCCTTTCAGTATACAGATTTGACAGCTCTCCCATCAAGATGTAGAGGGGGATTTGAAAGGGAAAGCACAACCATATTTATACCGAAATGCCCAAAATATAAAGTTGAGAATGCAATTTTAGATATTGTTGCCAAAGAGAAACTCTCCTTTCCAGAAGCTAGGAAAGTATATAGGCAAAGAACTGCTCTACCTCCTTACGCAAATCCGACACTAACTCCAGCTCCGAATTCATGTTCATAGTGTAAGGAACTGGGTGAAATGGTTCCTTTACTTACTGATGAAATAAAGCAACTAATAGCAGTCGAAAGCATCTTCTACTAAAGTTGACCTTCTTGCCAAATCTACAAAACCTATTCCTATCAAGGCTAAATCTGAGCCTTCGCCACTAAAAAACCTCAAAACTATTACCACCGATAACGGGACAGCTAATTAAACCAAAACTAGCGAAACCATTGTCGGTAAATTTTAAATAAAGGTGGTTTATAATAAAAAGCTATTGTTTTAGTTATTATTATGTAAGTTATATAAACTCAAATTTAAATTACCACTATATTCTTGTTGTAGTAACAAATTTGTAAACTGATATTTTTTAAATTATTAAAGATTTTAATAAGATAAAAGATGTCATCTTGAAATTTTACTTTTGGGATATGTTAGATTAATCTCTAGTAGGCCTACATATTTGTTTTTGATGCACAAAAATAAAAGAATACAAGCTTAATCAGATTTTATTTTTTTTAACTACTAATTGTATAAACAAATAATATAGTAGTTAAAAAAAAGTAAAACATTCCATTACAATAATCTTAAATTTTTAGACCATATATATTTTATTTTCAGATGTAAAAGTGATGAATTGCCAATTTATAATATAACCTATGCAAGTGTTGTGGCTACTAAATTCAAAGAACTACTTCACAATAGTTTAAAACATGTAAATACTAAACCATATAAAGATACATATTGGTACCCATTTGCAGTAATGACAACAAGTCCATTACTATTTAATATCTACTTTTGGATTTTGCAAATTCTTCCTGCAATTATTGCTGATGTTGTTCTGTGGTGGAAGGGGAAAAAACCCATGTAAGTTATGTTTTCAATTTTGTAATGTATAATAACATAGTTCACAAAAGTGTTCATTTCATCTCAGATTTGTAATAAGATTTAAACTAGTAAAATTAGCTTAACAATTGTATAAACTGAGAAGCAATTGTAAAAGTTAATGGTTGCCCCCATGTAAGACACAGCCTCAAATGTTGGTTTGTAGCTTCTTGTAAATTAATAATATATAGTTATTGTTTTATTATTGAGAAACTCATGAACGTTTCTCGAACAAAATGAAGTTTTGTGATCATCTCTAGTTTCATAAAATGAACAAGACAATTTTTTTAATGTTCTGGTAATTTTTTTTTCTTTCTACAATTGCCAGTTTTTTAAAGTTTTCATTACTTTTTAGAACGAGATAATGATGTTCAATAATGATGGTTTCCTCCTAAATAATTTTACTTTTAATAAACTTTATATTATTTAAATATTAATAGAAAATTTACACAGTAATTTTAAAATAGGATATTCAAGATATTCCTGTGATAGACAAAGTGAATTAGTAAAGAGTATAAAAAATGAACATTTCAAAATAGTAAATTATACACATTCATTTATTGACATACTGTATTTGTAATATTAGTACGTTTGAAATATAAAGATTATGATTTTTACCAAAATTCTAAATTTTTTAAAAGTTTCAAGTAATTATTTGAATAATCACTTATGTCCACTTTCATGGAATTATGAAAGATGGTACTTATACATGACTGCAAACACTTATACACTTTATTATTTGTATTTTTCATAAACATTGTCGAGTAGCATATTGTTTTTAGATGCAACTTATTTGACATCTTTTAGCATTTGTATGAAACGTGTTGCTTGGCAGATTTTCAACAGTACCATGGTCCATATCCAGCTCATTGGATCCATCAAATACCTATCCAAATGCATCCATCTATTGTTGGAAGTATTACTTCAAGTCCCACTTTGACTGTAGATTTTGTCACCTGTGATGTGAAAGTTTGAAAAACAATCTCATTCAGTTGTTCTACCGTATACTATGACTAGATCTACAGCATCATGACCATCTGCCTTAATTTCATATTTTGGTTATTCTGGTGTTTCCAAAATGAAGAATTGTTCTTTGTAAATGATACTTTTCATGAAGAATTTCATTAACAGCCCTAAATTACTTCGTCAAGTACAAAATGTGAGAACAACCAGAGGTAAAGTCAGAAAATATATATATTATTTAATTATAATATGGGTACATAAACAGTAACACAAATCTTATTCCAGTTAGATCATTTATAGATTTATTACATATCCCATTATATAAAATAAAACACATGTTGTATAGCACTAACAACAATAAAATGATATGTCAGATCAAAAGACTGGAAGGAATTTTAGTAACAATGTTGTCATTGTTCATCAGCTTGAATTGGTCCACTCTATTTCAATCTTTCTTCTCAATAGAACCTAGGCAGATATTTCCTCTTATTCTTCTGTTTGTCAAATTTTCTGCAGACCAGGAGATGGTCTTTGTTCATTTTAGAGTCACATTATGTACATCCTCATAATATCTGTATATCCATTTGTCAGAATGTAAATAGTATACTAAATTACTCTGTACAACAACAGAATACTTCCAAACCATCGTATAGAATATGTAAAAGGAATCAAATGACATGTCAGATCATCACTGGACTTATCTCTGCTAAACTACTTTTTTATACTGTAACTACACAGTATTTATACAACAAAATATTTACAAATATTAACAACTAAATATTTCATGTAAGACAAGAAATATAACATATTATGCCTATACAAGTTTTGAAAGTGGGCCGATTAAGTATGAATGAAGGCGGAGACTTGTCATTGTTTGAGATGGCTAGTAAAATTGTTCATTTTTGGCGTTCATGGTAATACTGGTTGGAATGTTTTGATCAAGTTTGCACTAAAATACTGAGCTGTGTCTGGTTGGTGCATGACTATTTTCAGAGTTGAGGACCAGAATTGAGTCTAAAAATGGCGACTGATTTTGGATCTTGGAAAGGGGTGAGTTCTTTGTTGCACTCTATGATTGACTACATCCATTTAAGACATTTCCTTCCATACCTATGGACTTTATTGTTTTGCGTTGTTTTATTGTTGGAATGTTAAAATTATAGATAAGCTTAGATAGTTCTTTATTTTAAAAATAATTAATTAATTTGTTTCTGTATGAAATATAATTTTAATTAGTGTGTTTCAATTATTCATGGATGGTCAATTTCAGTGGTTTTGGGGATATGTTTTTATTTATAACAATTCCATCTCTGTTAGACCTTCTACTCAAGATTATAGATTTATTGTATGATGATGAATTTCTGAAATATAGGACTCTATGAATATTATGAATATTTATGTTTTTGACATGCCATGGGGCAATTCGTTGTTTCTTTCGGCATACATTTTTTGATAGAGTATTAGAGAAACGCAAGGTGATAAAGAGTGTTATTATTAACATAAAAAAGATACAGTAATGAACCAAAGACTGATTCTTGTGGAAGTGCAAATTTATTTGGTAGGGCTTACATTCTACAGAAACTACTTATTTGTTGCTTATTAATACAGAACTCTTGACAGTAATTTGAGCCAATTGTATTGGTTGACTTGAATTAGATGTATTGAGGAGTATATAGATCTGGATATAAAAAGCAGGAAAATTTGGCAGAAGAATTGGCTGAAAGATGAGAAATCAAATTTAGTGCATAAACCCTGTCCTCAAACTCAAGGACGTTCAAGAAAGTACTCCTGACCGACTCGATAGTGGTAAGTAATCTCACCTACATTTGTTATGTGTCCTTCAAAAGACTAAGGTGAATTTTCTGCTTGTCGTCATTACTCTGCCTTCATGGCCATGGAAGAATATGATAATGCCAAAAGAATATGATATTACCAGAGCATAGTGAGGTCTGCCTTTGGTAGATAATTTGCTCTGGCTTGGTTTTACATGGATTCTCTGTTGGATATAAAATTTGACCAAACACTATAATATCTGATGGTGATTGTAATTATCTGAGGTCCTGTCCCTATGATACAAATGTAGCCTATGTTTACTGAGAGTTGGGTTAAATGGGAAATTTCTTTTTAGGTTAAAATTTGATGCTTTACAAGATGGAAATTGCTGTATGTAGATCATTGTGATTGTGCTATAAAACAAATGTATAATTAATTGGTATAAATCATTGCACCATTATTTAGTAGATGTGAGTGTATAATAGAGAAAAAGAAATTGTATAGTTAATTAATTATAGATTAAAAAAGTCAGAGAATGTCATTAAATAAATGAATAATTTTATTCAACCAATTAATTCCATTATATCTCTCTAACAGTTAGTTACTTTTGAGTTTTTTTTTTTTTTTTTTTTTTAAACATTAATCAACAATTAAAATTATATAACTAATATGTACCTTAATTTTCTCTTTGTTTTCTTAAGGGCACTTAAGCTGACAAGGAAGTTATACATTTTAAACGTTGATGTTATCAAAAAGTTCACATTGGAAATATTTAATTTTAGTGATTACAATTTTAAAACTCTTTCATCAGAGATTAAATCAACTGACAAAGATATATTTTATTTGAAACTACACAGTACTGATGTGACACATTTAATTGAGGTGATCCATGATGGTATGAGGCGGTACCTTTTTAAAGAAAATGATAGTCATCTAAAAGAAGGCAAAACAAGAATGAAAAGGTAAATTAAACATTATCATGTAGCTTGTAAAATTGCAATAATAATTGGTAACACTGTTCTGCAAAGTTGATAAAAAATATAAATGCTAAAATAATAAATTTATATACATTCATTTTAACAACTTTTCCTTCACAGGGGGATGCAGACTTCCTTCACCTAATAATCCCTCGTGGTCCACAATCACTTTACACTCACAAAATATAAACTATCATCCATGTAGTCATATACACACAGTTCATCTACATTTTACAGTTTATTACTTTCACCTTAACCGTTAAGCGGGCGCGTCTTCAAGAATCACGATTCCAGGCGCGATGCAGTACTCTATACCGCGAGTAGTACCTAGTTTGTAGATATTCCTTATATTAATGAATTATTTCAATTTATATTTTTATTTTTGTTAATATTCTTTTATTTAAAAATATTTTATTTAAAGTTATATGTACAAAAAACACATAAAATATTGTTTTATTTAAATGTATAAGCACTTTTACAAAAAAAACATTTTATATATTTTATTATGTTAAATTATTAAGATAAAGAATACACATGTTGTAAAAATAAGAAACAATAGTAAGACTTTAGTTTTAATTGTGATATAAAATAAAATTAATGGAATTAAATTATAATTTAAAAACTTTTTTTTTCAAGAACTATCATTACTTTCTTGAATGCAGTCAAAACACTGTACTTTTTGTTCACTGTGTGTTTTACAAACAAACTGATTACAAGAAAAACAACGCACTGTCGTTTTGTTTTTATGTTTACCACAAGCTTGACATGGTCCACTTTTTGCTGAACTATTTGATACTTTCTCTGAGTACTGAGATTGATCAACATTCATTTTCAGATAAAGGCTTATATCTTTAGGTAATGTTTGAATTTTAGCTCTTTCTTTCAAGTGATCGGCCATAAGTTCTCTTGCTAAATCTTTTAGAAATATATATATATATATATATATATATATATATATATATATATATATATATATAATAAAACTTAAGTATACATAAAAAGATAAACATTATAAACACAGTTTCTTTACTTACATTTCCGGGCACGTAGCGGTACTGTATGCCGGTTAACGTAGTGCTCTTACTTAAAGGCAGATATTAACCGAAATAGAAGAAGGAAACAAAAACACCTCCTAGGGTGCGTTCTAAATTGAACAAAGAAGGAATACTGAAGGTCACCGACCGATCCATAGCAGGAGGATGGAATTGTGACATAAATAAAAAAATTGTGGCATAGAATACCGCAGCGCGCCTGCTTAACGGTTAACATAAGCTTCTCATCGTAGAGGGAGACTAGCTGCACCTATTGAGAATGGTTTAGCACCCCTCACAGAACCTAAGCTATACAGGGGTGGAACAATTAACACACCTCTGAAAATACCCACAAATACAATACTCATATTTTGTACATTTGTTAGATGCTGATATTCTTCACATAACTCAAGGGATGCATATTCACTGTATATTCATCTATAGACAGTTTTGACTATAGATTGACTATATATTGACTATAGCGCATCTGGGAGTATTTGTGTGACAAACTTTGAATCTAGTAAGCTGATGTGAGTTTTTTCTGCTGAAGAAATATTGCACGGTTTTTGTTCAGTAACCATCTACTTCAATCCTTGGTCATGTGTCGGAGTCTCCCTTTCCAGATGCGGGTCTGAAGTTGAAAAGAATACTCTGGGTTACAGAGTTCTGGGGCTTTTGAAATGATCGTAAGTGATACAAGAGTGAATCTGTTCTCTGAGTCTCATCTGGAATTGCTTAACACATTGCGCTTGTATACTCTTTTATGGTATCTACTATAAATAACATTAACCTGGGTTGTCATAAAAGACAACTATCGGCATTGTCTGAAGAGTCTGTCTAAGACCTTACCCGTTATATTAATAAAGCTACAACTGTTGCTGCAGGAAATATTCGTTCCAGTAGGAAACTTCGGAATGAATCATTATTGGTACAGACTGACTCTGATAATCAGAGTCACACTCTGATTATCAGAGTTAAAAGTGAAGTTTTTTTGAGGTCGTTACCGTGCGTTTTTTCTTGCAATGACCCTCTTCATAGATAAAATAAAGAAAGAACTCACCAAACAGCATGTTATCAATGTCGAACAAATTTTCAATGCCGAGAATGGGGATAAAAAAAAACCAATTGGCTCTCTAATATTAATTATTGCTACTCCAAATTTTCCTGAGCAAGTATTTATTGAATTCTACAGTCTAATTGTTAAACTTTTTATTCCAAATCCAAGTTATTTTTTCTGATGCCAGGGATTTGGATAAGTTAGCAACACTTGGTCTAAACGGGAAGTTTGTGGAAAATGTGACATAAAGGGCCACAAAGTGAAGGGTGTAGTGTTGATGCAAATTGTGGAAGTAACCATCCTGCACATCTACCAAAATGCCCAAAATATAAAATTGAGAAGGAAATCTTAGAACTTGTGATTAAAGGGAAACTTTCCTTTTGAAAAGCTAGGAAATTATAGAGACAAAGAACTGCTCTACCTCCTACCATAGGAAAATTTTATGTATATGCGACATATGGTTTATCATGAATACATGTTTATGATGTAAGAAACTGGGTGAGATGGTTCATATTCTTGTCGATGAGATTAAACAATTATTAGCAGTCCAAAAATATGCTATCTTGTTATAAAGTTGACCTTCTTGCTAAATCCAAAAGAAAAACCTATTCCATCTAAACCCAAATCGGTACCTTCACCACTCAAGAACATAAAATTACCACCCATAATTGGACAGTTTATTTAATAAAAATCACAATCAGTGTCTGTCATGACTAAATCATCATCTTTTGTTACCCCTTAAGTGTTTTATTTTTTTGGCCTAAATCAACCCAAAAATACCTATTTTTTTTATTTGATTATTTTAATGTTTGTTAACTTGGAAGTTAAAAAATAGGCATTAAAAGAAAATATAAGCAACATCAAAAGTATAAATGTCATGTTTAATATAATTTAAAAATTTTCTGCAAATACATTAAAAACACATTTACCTAACAATTAAAAAAAAGTAAAATGTATAAAACCATGTTAAAAATAAAAGTACACACAATAAAGATTGTTTACCGTTTCTTACTAATGTTTAGTAATTTTTTGGGGTGTGATATATTTTAAAACATGGGGCAGCACACAGCCCAACATCATATTCGCTGCACTGGTATCGCGACTCCTTGTAAATATAATTTCACGGCGGATCCAAAGAGAACAAAAATAAAGTGGTAGTTTTATAAGTTATGTTCTAGAGAGCATGCCAACACTATCTAGCGGAAATACTAGCAACTACAACGTAATATTTCGACAGAGAACGAAATAGAATAGGGCAAGTTAAGAGAGTCGGCTTTAGCCGACAGCGGCACTTTTTATCGGTATTTGTAGCGTCGGCTTAAACCGACATAAACACTTAAGGGGTTAAAGTTCAAAACAAAAATACTCGAGGCAATCCTAATAGTACACTATTGGGTGTGATCAACAATTCTCTACAAAACAAAAATAAGGGTGGGAAGGGTTATTCAAAACCACCCCTTAAATCACCTCAGGTGTCTCTCAAGCTTTTAACATCTGACATTCCAGTTTTGAAGTTTCTATGAAGCTTAACCCTAAGACTTAGAAAATTATAACTAATATTAAACCACCTGATAGATTTTCAAGCAATTGTTAACTTATTATCCATTATTATTCTTATTCTATCTTAATCATAAAGTATGGCCAGAAATTTAAACTTGAATAGCATAATACAATGAAAGATTAATGACATGAAAAGTTATATTGAAGATTTCAAGGTTCTTGGATGTGATAAATCCCCATTGGTCATTTGCCTGCAAGAGACTCATCTCCATCAACTCCACTCATTTAGTTTAGGTGGTTTTCAGTTTTCAGAACTGATTTTATCACTACAGACAGAGTTAAGGGTGGAATGGCAATACTGGCCCACAACTCCATTTATGGTACGTCTGTGAAGCTCATGACTTCATTGCAAGCAGCTGCAATTACGATCACTACACCATACAAAATGACCATTTGCAATGTGTACCTGCCACCTAATTACAGATTTGTAGAAGTGGATCTGGTTGACCTTATCAGTCACTTGTCTCTCCAATTTATATTTGTGGAAGATTTTAATGCTCACCAGATTCAATTCAATTTGAATTTGATTTACCTTAATGATAGTTCACCAACTTATCAGGTAGCTTCTACGAGGATTTGTAAAACTGTCGACTTGTCATTATGTAACCCTGGTCCTTGGCACTGAATTTAAGTGGTTTATTCTAAGTGACACTTGTTAAGTTGAGAAATTGTTTTTAAATATAGAACAACAGGAATTGGTTGGAAATTACACATTTGAAAAGAAAGAAGTTTAAAATTATGTTAAGAGTAAATTATTTGAAATATAACATAAAATCAATTTCAGATATTCAACTAAACAAAAGAGGAGTTTGCTTAGAAATAATTTGTGTTTAAATAGGAGTCTTATAAATAAAAAGGAAAGAGCAGAAATAGGAAAATATCAAAATTAGAGAATGAGATCAAACAAAATTCAACTTTTCTTAGACTGTCAAGGTTTTTCGTGTGATGCCTTGACCTGATGTGTTTTCCACTCATTCTTTTTTATTACATAAATCATTTTCAAATTTATATATATTTCATCTCTACCATTGTAGGGTAATCATAGTAATATTTTTATCTATGTATTGTAATAACTAAAAAAATTGTAAATAAAAAAAAAAAAAATATATTAAAATTATCTCCTCCTGTTTATATTAAAGTTAGTAGAAACGATTGGGTAATTAATTTGCTAAATTTAATTAAGATTAGATGAAATATTGTGTCATTCATCTCTCAGTTTGTTTGTTTTTGTTTTTTCCCAACTTCCCACTTCAGTTGTAATCATAGATATTAGCATTTTATTTTCATATTTATATTAAAAGGCAAACAAGATTATAATGTCTACTTTGGTTTTCTTACATAGATGGAATTATTGTTAGAAATGTAAAGGAACTAAATCAGAATATAACTTTCAAACAAGTTAAAGTAGTTGTCCAATCTGAATTAACTTCTGAGGAAAAATTTATCATGCAAAACTTTGTAAGGCACACAAATGTTTGCGCTACTTAATCCCTGTGGAGGTGTATAAATAAAATAGTTTTTTTAATATAAAAACAATAATTATGACTTATTTACTTTATATGTTAATTTGTTAATATAATAAGATTTGTAATTGTTTAATATTTTATGATTATAATAAAATTGTTTCATCTTTGTTAGCTGCTGTGTTGTGTTTTTATTGACAAGACAAAGTGGTAAAAAAATTCTGAGATAGCTGAATCATCAAAATACTATTTACTTATATAGGCTACCTATATTATATATGACGCCTTGCCCTTTCCTCTACTTTTAATAAAAGGAAGTAGAGCATTTTGGTATTAAATATTCACTTTTGAATATGAGAAAGTTTTACAATACTAATTTATTGATATTTATTTATTTGCTATTTCTATGTCAACATAAATTCAATAAAAACTCAATGAACAAACATGGCTTTATTTTATGTCTACATTGGTGTAATTCTCTACAAAATAGGTTGATAGTGTGTTAAAAACTAATTTATTACTCTTCTTTTAGGTTATATTGGATACACATGACAGTTCAAACTACACTCTGCAGTTGTGTTGTTTATTTCCTGTGGGCTACAGGACTACCACTTTTAACATCAGTTTTCTTATAAATATTTAAGCATTGGAGTAGAGTAAATGGTGAAGGATATTTAATTGAAAGATTATTAAACTTTCAGTCTGAAACCTTCTGAAACTACTTGTTTTACCAATAAATTATGTTCTTACTTAAATAATAAATTATTTGTGGCTTAGTTATAAGCATTTCCTTCAGTTCTTCTTCTCTTAATTTGTTTATATTATGGAATAATGTCTTACATTTAACATAAACTTACACTTCCTCCTATGGATTTTTAAATCTTTATAATTTTACATTCTTAAAATTCAAAGTGAAGGTTTAAAAATTTTCATAACTCTAAAAAATATATTGTGGTTACATTCTAAATCATGTGGTTAAAAATCAATGATTTATTCAAAACAATTAATTGGTATTACCTTTTTATTTTTATCTACACTTCACTGAATTAAATACATTGACGTTAGATTTAACATAATTAATTGCAAGCATGTTAAAAGAAATTAAATTGTATACATTTATATCAATGGTAATTTTGTTTGAAAATTACTAAAGAGACATGTTTTTTTAAGTAAGGTCTAATTTTTATTTCCCACCTTTATACTTTTTGGAAACACATGCCGCTAGTACAGTATTCAACAGTTAGCAACAATAGTTTAGTCATTTTGTGGATAGTTATTCAAATACATGTTTATAATGAGTGATAGAATTACTGGTCCCATCAAGTGTGAAGTATAAACATTAATCTAAAATTGTATGACAAAAACATTTTGGCAACCAAAATTCACTGTCAAATTTGAGACGTTTTCTGGTTATTTATGATTACTGTAATACAAAAGTAAGACAGTGGCATCATTTATTTCGAGAAGGGCAGACACTAACATTTACAACGAAGAAGTAACGATACGCCATCATTGTTCATGGATGATATAAGTGAAGAAATTAACAAAAGAATTCGTGAAAACCGTTGCGTCACTGTCTCACAGTTTACTTTGATGCTGTAAACCAAAGTTATAATCAGAAATATCCTGAAGTAGTTTTTGTAAATATACACATATTTACAAAAAGATTGTTGTTTGGCATGAGCTTCCAATCGATACAGCCAATATAATTTACATTATGAGATATTTCATCTGGCTAAAAATTCATCTGTTGCAAACTTCATTGACACCTTTGTAGTTACTGGCATCTCTTTATTAGGAGAGTTTCATCCGTCTCATAGACTATGTCCATGATAGCCTGCATGATATTTTAAATAAATATTCCAGGAATATAAAATTTAGCTCAGTTAATAAAAATCTGATGTTGGTAAAAAAACTTCAGATGTGAATACAAGTTCAGAATTGTCAAAAATACCAATTGAATATTTTAATGTTAATTCTTTTACATTTTCTATAGTAAAAACTGAATTAGGAATGATACAGGCTGCAATATTATAGAGAGATTATCAATATAGTGCAACATCTTCTACCTTGGAAGAATCTTTTACCTTTACAGTCAATGTCAACTCAAGTTAAGCTTGTGAGACACTTCAATTGGAAGGGAAAACCAAATAAATATAATGTGTTATTTAAACGCCTGTAAAATGATTCAAAAAGGTAATTTTTAGGAAAAAATATATTATTGCAGGAACAAAAAATATAACAGAAGAAGAAAATGCTGGCAGGATCAAAAATCTTTGAGGCAGATTACCACTTTATCATGAGCTTCACTGACAGCAGTCCCTTTACATTGAAAAATTAATGTTAGAAGAAAGGTGGAATATTTATTCATTAAAGAGTTATATTGAATTACCACTATATTCCGAATCTTCACATACTGACCAATTATCACAACATAGCTTTCCTATCAATTTCAAGAAACCTGAAAGTTACAATAGTTCTTCCCTCAGGGACGCATTTATAAATAGTATGGGTTTAGAGAGACTGTAGCTAAATATATGTAGTTGTTTTTTTTTCATGTTTTCTTGGGTAGGATCCCCTTATTTCATCTATGCCATCAGGTCTCTCTTATCTTTTCTTCCTTAAAAAAAAAAATGTTAAGATGACAGACCCTTTTGTCTTGAAATAACGAAGCAAAAATACCTACCAAATTCATAGCTTATCTAACCCAAAATCACCAACATATAACCTAGTGAATGTTATTTAAGAAACATACCCAAAATTAGTTAACCAGTATGATAGGTGTTACACAAGTAGTTGCTGTTAACAAATAGTGAACCAAATGTTCCTACTTTAGTTGAGAAGTTTTTGTTACTTTATACTGAATCTATTATTTCTAAAAAGCATTTTTTAAAAGTTTGCATTTATTTAGAAACTTGTTTTGAATTGTGTAATAATTAATAATATTTGTCGTTGTTGATAAGTTAAATATTTTATATTGAAGTTGGGCGCCATTTTGTAATATTTATTACCAAAAAATAAAATTAAAATAATGACAAAGAAATACTCTTGAAGAGAGCATAAAAAATTTCTTTGGGGTTGCAAGTTCTTTAATACATTGTACTCTTGGAGAATTTCAATTAAAATAGAGAATCTAATTTTCTGAAATGTACATTTAATTATTAAAAAACATTTATAATAGATTACATACAAAATTAGAATATTTCCTGAAAAGACAAAATACATAAATCAACACATATTTTATAATAACCTAAAATTATAATTCAATAATATTGTATTCATGATCAATCTTATGGTTGCAACCTAATTTCAAATAAAATCTCTCATAATTCAAAAATGCAATATTTTCATATTATAATATCTCTTTAACCAAATACTTATTTTTTAATTTTTTTAAACATCTAATCTAACAAACACACTCCTGATAGTTTTTTATTATTAAAGTTTATAATCATTATGTTCAAATAAAATATTTTTCTATTGTTAGAAGCCACGTGATATCTCTGCAAACATACTATCCAAGTTTCAATAATAAACTGTAAGTTCTAGTTATTTTTATGTTTAAATTTTTTATAAAACCTAATTTGAGCATGTTATACCAAGCATGCAAATATACACTGAAGCTAAATTGTGCATATTACTTAAAACTTTCACTTTATTCTAACTACTTCCTCGTTCAAACTACATGTCATCTTTCAAACTCACTTCCTGTCTCTCTTAACAAAATAACTTATTCAGTTTTATTTCTCACTTCCCAAATAATCACAATTATTTCTTTCTCTTTTACTCAAAACAAACTTATTAGGTGACATGATTTTTCTTTAAACAGAAACTCTTGTCTTTTTTGAAAACGTTTTCCTCCTTCCGTGGTACGGCTTTGTCTAATTTGTCATTTTTCAAACAGCTTCTTCACTCTCTGAAAGTTTATTTCTCACTTATTCCAAATAACATATTGTCACATAATACTTCTTTAAATAGAAATTCTAGTCCTTTTGAAAATATTTTCTTTCTTAGATGGTTTGGCTTTGTCTCTACAAACATACTTATTTCTCCATACATCTTACCTTTTAGAAAGTATATGTCCCACTGTTATAATCCTGCTTTTGTCACTGTATCCCTTTACACACAAAGCTGATGTCACATTTTTTCTCTTATAACTAACATTATATAAGTTTTTATTATTAACATACTTTTATCAAATATCTCTGACCATCTAGTACTAATTAATACTTTCTTTATTTATTTTATTGTTAATTTATTTTACTCAATAACTGAATACATTTCCTGTTCACTGCCCTGAGTCAAACTTATTTTCTATTTAAACCAAGATTACAAAACTGAAAATGTACACTATTACAATTTTATTCATGTTTATATATCTTCCACATATATGCTTATTTTGTAACCATGCCAATGTTACATTATATATGATTTCAAAATGTATTCAGCTTTCTTTAAAGTAATAATAAGTCTCTCTCCTAGCAGTTAAACCATTTCAAGAAAATAAATTAAGATTTTGGAAGATATCGCACTAGGCCAAGGAAATGGTAATGTCAAGTTTAAGAAGTTTAAACTTCCAATAATTGCTCAACCTAAATTCTTACCTTTCAGACGAAAACGGCTGTACCTGAGTGAATCATTTACATACATAGGAAAATTACAGAAATACAAGCGATTAGTAACAGTTTGTTTATTACATAACGATTTTCAAAAATAATTAACCCAAAAGGTTATTTGTTTAATTACGTGCCCTTAAATATAAAAAAGAATATATATATATATATTTATATTATGCATTGATACACCATTAGTTATGAAAATTCTAATTTTCTAGAAACCCCCCCCCCTCTTCCCATTATTGTCTTTAAACAAAATTACAAATTTAGTTCGTTTTTTTTGAAAATTACATAAAACATAAGTAGGCTATTCAGTGTTCATTATTTTCAAAGAAACGAACAATAGTTTCTTAAAGTGTTCTTATACTAAACAGTTATAGTCGTACATACAACTTATACATACTTTATAAAACCTTTTATCATGTTCTAAACAAACTTTATGTATATTTTAAGTAACAAAAATTATATGTGTCTGCCAACTTTTAGTAATATTTTTAATTCCTTTTATATTTATTTGAAGTTGTCATTTGGCGTCAAATATAATTTTGTTTCTAACCCCTTTTGGGCAGCAAATCCGAAAATGCTAGCTTAATCCCATCCAATAAAATTAAGAGAGATATTTTAACAAATGAGAGTTACAAATTTAAACCATGACCTCAGTAGAGTATAGTTAATTATACCTTTTGTTTCAAGTTTTGGATTTACAAAAAAACTTCTTGAAAAGTTCATAATTTTATTGCCTATTGAAGTTCAGTCGTTCAAAAAGATCTAAAAGTCAAAAACTCAACTTGGGCTCAAATCTTGAAAACTACACTTCCAATCTTGAAAGATACTCGTAATGTTGCACCAGCATTAGCTATAAGGAAACACATGTTCGAATTAGTAAACAGAAAGAGTCATTGCTGCAAGTCCAGACATTATAGTTTCTTGTCTTTCAACAAAACTTACCTCCCTTACGCCTATGAAAAGCCACATCTAGAATCTAAGAAGTTTATAATTATTGTGATTTACTATTTTCTTTCATTAAAGAGAAAAACAAACTAGTTAAACTGATGAATAAGTTCTATTTTATTTATGACAATTATAAGCAAAAGAAAGTTTGTCTGCAAGAACATTAAATTTGAAAGCCAAGTTATATATTTTTACCAATGTATCATGAACTTTGCATGATCAAAATTAAGCTTTAAACATTACTTAAAAACAATACAAATGATCTAGTATGATTAACTCAGTTTTTTTTTTAAAGAGAAAGTCTTTTACCTGGTCTGAAGATAGGTCGATCTTAGCTGATATTCATTTAAACAAGCTTTTTTCTTTTTTCGTTTTCTTTATGAAAAGAAAACTTCACTTTTCACTTAACACATTAAAAAAAATAAATAAATTTTAAGGTACATTTGGTTAACAATGACAACTCATAACATTTCAAAAAAAAAAAAAAAAAACTGTTATATCACCATTCTGAAGTAAGAACTATGAAACCTTCTGCTTGTTTGATTGCATCTGTCTCAATGTCAAAGTCAAGGTTAAACTCTGCCTGTAGCTCTTGTGAGTGAAGTTTGGTTTCCCTACTTATCTAATAGATAGCACAGTGTGTATATTATTATTATAAGGTTGATAATGTGGAATGTTTTAGATTCTCAATCTCAAACATTGCTACACAGTATATAAATTATAAAATTAGATTACGTTAATTTGATATCAACTGTGCAATCTTTATAATAATATAACAGAATGTATCTGACAAAATTTAAAGTATTCAAAAATGTATATGTGTCTTAAAAGGTCTGTAGAATACAGTTGTACTCTCACCTCGACATATATCCAAGTTGATAATAAAAACTTTAAGAACTTTGTTTTCTATGAAAAACTCCTCTTTATCACAGGATTCAATGTTATTAACTAAAACTCAATAACTAAGAAGCGAGAATTGTAGTTTGCTTGCATATTGATCACCACACACTTTACAAGCTACTAGTACATGCCCATGCACCTTCTAATACATGGAAACACAAATTTATGTTTACTAACAGAACTCAGCCTAACACTATGAGGAAATTTTACTCTAAAATATCATCACAACATGTTGGATCCCAACAGTGTACACAATTTAGCATACTGAAAAATCAATTTACTTTTAATAATTACAATACTATATTTGGGAAGTGCTCTTTTTTCCATGATTTGTAACTATTAGAGGCAGAAACAATGTAATTCTTAGGAAATGATAAAACATACTACAATTTAGTTACGTTACTGTTCTTTTTTATGTAATAGTGCCTCCATAAAAGTATGTAGATGAATAGGTTGGTAATTGAATACATTATCACCTTATCTGGAAACAGGATGGAAAAGGGTAATTAATAGGCCAGTTTCCAAGTTAAAACATATTTACCATTTATAATTTGAAATGTGTTTTTTTTTATTTTGAATTAACAAAAATTTTATCTTTACTGTTCATGACAAAAACAAACAAAAATTTGTTATACAGCAGGAAAGAGGGATATTTAGTATCTTGTTAAGCAAGATATGCTAACCAAATAAAATATGAAAGTTTTGCTATTTTCATTTTAGGTAAATGGAGTATACACTATTCTTATGAAGGCAATGCACAATATCAATCTAAGAATGAAGCAGATGCCAACAGTGACCTAAATAAAATGTTAATATAAATAATTTAAAAGTTAAATTAGTTTGAAAACTTAGTGGTCATTGTATTAAGTTGTGGTAATTCATTATCTGCATTTGGATTGCATCAATTTAAAATATGTAGTATTGCAATGTCATCGTGATTAGCAATGCTAATGCCAATAGTCACCTTAATCAATGCCTAGGTTAGCTAGAATATAATTATACTAAAATAGTTTAGTTTTGTATTAGTTTGTACAAATACATTAATTCTTACTCAATTTTAGATTTCACAATTTCAAAATTTTAATTATTAAAAGTTTTATGTGAAGTCTATCTTAGAACTACAAAAATAATGGAATATAATAATATTTATTTCTTAGTTTTTAGTATGGTAACCAACGCCATGTATTGCCAAAAATCTGATGTCTGCTATTAATTTGTGTTTTAATACGCCAGAGTGATTTAACCATGTAGATATCTTGTTTATAGGAAACTTTAGAAAATTCCTGACCAGATTAAAAGATGAACAGTCAAACAGAATATATTCCTGAATTCCTTCGGCAGTTCTGTGTATTCCTCTAAATGGGAAATTGACAAGTTTAAATCGATAGAGATAATCTCTAGTGACTATGTGTATATTCCTATCTCCAGTTGCAAAAGTTGTACTTCACACTTTTGGCTGCTGGAAAGACAAGTAATGCAGAAAAGCTTCAATGGAACTTCATGTAGCTTTACATGGAATACAAATTATTCCTCCAGTAGTCTGATTCAAAATTTAACTTCTGTCTTATAACTCTTTCAATCAACTAAGCCATCTGTATAGCTCTTTTCACATTTATTACGAACGGAATTTATTATCTCATGTGCTGTCTGCTAAAGATAGAATTTTGATCATCCGTTTTGAAACAATGTCTAGTATTTCTGTTCAGATATGAATAACATCAAAATGCCATAATGGAACTGAATAACTATTGAAGTTGTCTCAGCATGAACTGAGTTAAACTTTTAGATAATCTGAAATTCTTTCTCAAAAGGATCTCTTGTCAGATAGATAGTTGGACACCACATACTTCACTGAATAAACAAAGATAATGTATAAATATTAAGATTTTTAATGTTCATTATCTTTGTTAGTTTGTTTGAAACTGTAAATATATGTCCTTTATAACAATTAAGTTATATTTTACTATATTAATTCTTAATTAACCTTTTCAATTATTTATTAGCCACACGTTGTGCGACCAAATTATAACAATCAAGTTGTTATCTTTCAATTATTTTTTTACTCTACTAAACAAATTTTAATTAATAATCATTAACAAACAACGTTTACCTGGATAAAATCTTTAGTTTAATTTATCATGAATAAATTACAACAAAACAATAAAACATGTATATGAAATTATTCAATTCTTACTTAACTAAAATTCATTTATTCCTCATTCATTCCTTATTTTAATTTCTATTATAACAGACAATTAAATACAAAATTACTTTATTTTTAACTTTAGTTAAAACTTGAATATGCAAATTATTAGTTCCCTTTTAGGATTTTATTTATATTTCTTTACAAATTTAATTATTACTTTACTTTACATTAACATTTATTATCTTTTTAAATCGGCTAGCTCAGTTTTAAATTTATTTAAACAAACACAATCTCTTATCTCGGGTCAATAAGTCTTTTAATGGCTCAATTGAAAGTGAAATAAATTTAAGATGAATTTAATAATTAACAAAATTTTTGGTACTTATCAATTGCTGGTCCTTTTGATCGGTCGATTTGCACTTTTTCACTACAAATAAAACTTTAATTTGACTCTTTTATTTTAAAAGACACCACACTGCTCAAAACACTTTATTCCTGGATTATAACGCTTTCTCTTGCTCCCTGGGGTTGTTCCAATTTCCAGCCTCTTTCTGCGATGACGGAAATCCCTTGGCTCTGGTCAATTGAACTCCTTTTCTCGATCTGATTTTTTTAAAGAAAAACTCCACAAAACTCCTAATCTGTAATTCCTATTGTTACTTAAATCTTCCTTTCCTTTTACTCTACTTTAAATTAAACTTATTAAACTTTTTAATTAACAAAGAGACTTCTTGTCTCTTCCTTTACTGTTGAACAAACTCTATGGAACACAGAGCAGACTATCTGTGCCCATATAACCTTGCGTCTCGGCTTCCCTAGTAATACTCTCTGTAAGATTTTTATATTAAGACTCCTCTCGAACACGAGTTTTCGCGCCCTGTTCGCTGATTCGTGGATTTTCCCTGACTTTCTCTACATGTGTCCTTTCTCGCTTTCTAGTGGTTGTTTTTTTTAAAGCATGAGAACGTCTTCAATTGGTCGACCTACTTTCTCCTTTCCGTTTTTGTGTTTTTTTGAAGTACCGTTAGACTTTCTACTTGTATACCGTTAAGACGCTGGCTTTCCCTTTGATTTCTCTTTTTAGTAAAAAAAAACTCTCCGCTACCCTAGGATTCCGTTACTGTTGCCCATGTGTTTGCTTCAAGGTTGTAGAAATCTTAGTTCTATTGTAATTTAACACGTACATTTTTTTTTACCTGCATGCGACAGCTGTCGGCTCCCTTCATTTATTTAACATTGTTCCATTTTCCATATTTATTATTTTATAAGTTATTTTAATTATTTTATTATTAGATGTCATGATTTCGATGTTTTATTTAGGTGAGATTATGATATCGTTACACCTTTTACAAATCCACTTTTTGCATCATTAACATCACCCAAAGACCTAAGTTTGTCTGAATAACATAATGCAGAAGTTAAGTGTGATTCATTTGCTATAGGATATTGTTTCTATATACAATATATATATGGGTAGGTATTATTTGATGGTGGAATTAATTTTTTGTTGAAATAAATGTCCAACTGTCCAATCAATGAGTGTAGACAAGATAGAAAATTATTTACTGGTCCAACCTTATTTGTTTCTGTTAAATTTGTCCCAACAGATTATTATTATTATTATTATTATTATTTTTTACTTTTAAATTTAACATTCTATGTGATAGATTAATATTTTCATCTCCCTGTCCTGGGATAAAAATCTCAATTGGAAGAGACTGAGTTTTTATATACCTCTTCTATTTTTATATTCAGAACCTGACAGTCTATTTTCTCAAAAGCAATTCCTCATTATCCCTTTCGATTTGTTTATTATTTTGGTTTGCATTGTCTGATGTTGAGGGAACTTCCCCCTCCTAGCTGCGTAGTGGGGACGGGAGATCTACCTCATTTCGTGTTCGTACCTGTTGCTCAAGTTTTTTTGACAATTTTCATATAATTCACCATAACTCTTTTTTGTTTCCGAATTTGGAAATTCTGAAGGCATCTTTTTCTTCCTCTTGCTTTGTAGGTTACATTAATACTAGATCGGTGTTTATCGAAACATAACTTTTCAAGTTATTTGAGTTTGAATGTTCATGATTTTCAGATGACAAACTTTTGATCCTTTCAAGATTTCGACGATTATTCTTCAGTTCCTTGTTGCCCTTATCTTGAAATGAAAGAATCATCTTGGTTTATTCTCCTAGTCTTTTTATTTAAGACGTTATGCAACCTCCAAAATCGTATTTTGGTGTATGCTTTCTTTGTGTAAGAAACACCTCCCCCCCCCCATTTTAATAAATACATGCTTCTCATGATTCAATTTTACAATATTACTTCTTCTTAATCTAACTGTATCATAAAATTTATCTTTTTTAGCTTTTAAACCTCTAACTTTTGATGTGATTGTTCTAGTTGAATGGTGGATTAAGAGTTAATTATTTGTTAGATATTTCATCTGTCCTTTTCATTCGTGAAATGGCAAGTGATACCGTTGAAAAGTCATTATAAACATATTTCGTAATAGCGTGACGGTTGTGTGGTGAAAGTTGTTTTTCTGTTCACGGTGAAAGCATACAAAATTAGGTTAACTCAGTAATGTACATATCAGAGAGTATAATAAAAGTTGTTTTCACCTGAGTCAGTCGGTTGGATAAGTAGATGAATCAACAATATCTTTAGTCCCTCTTGACACAGAATAATCCCAAGGTGGTTTAGCTGGATGTACACGTTTCCGGTTGGGTAAGTATTTTTATGTAAAGTCAGACAGACACTTTCTAACTCAGTTGGGTAGAGTAAATACCATATTTTAGTAGGGTATTTCATTGGCAATCCTGATATGGTATAGCTTGATGTATACTTTTTTGGATAGAGTTGGGTTGAATTAGTACCGTGATTTTGAGGTGTGTAAATACTTGATAACCTGAGTTGGTATAGTTGGATAACCTCCTTACAGCAAACCTGAGATACCATAACTGGATGTACGGGTTCCACTCTGGATCCACCCTCAGCCAGTGGGTTGAATAAGTCTATAACCTCCTTACAGCAAACCCAAGATCCATAGCTTTATGTATAGTTTTTTTGGGTTAGGTAAGTAGTATGATGTTTTGGGTGGGTGGGGGGTTTGAAGGGGGAAGGATGTGGTTGCAGGGGTTTTGAGGGTAGGGATGATGGGAGGAATATTTGAGGTAAAGGTGGTGGGTGGGGGCAATGTAGGAGGATTTTTTGAGGCAGGGGTTAAGATGTGAAAAAAAAAAAAAAAATCGACTAAAAAAGAACCAAGTGACAGAAACCTGCTGACTGTACTCTAACTAAATTAAAATAATGCTGAAAATAAAAAAATTGCCAAAAAGGAGAAGTTACCCAGTACAGGATACGAAATTTCCTTTTTTTGTGAGTGTTTTGGTGTTTTAAATATTTTATTTTGAAATTATATGAAGAACAAATGTCAGATTATAAACACTATAAACATAAACAATACGAGTATATATAAATATATTTATAGAGCGTGCAATGTTAATCTCCCCGCAACAACACCACACTCAAGGATATTATAAAATAATTATTTAAAATAAAAATTTCAAATTATATATTAGATGCCCATTATTGCGTATGATAGAATGGAATATTGCAGAAAATGAATGCTGAGTCTTAAATTCTAGAAGTCTGCTTCTGAGATAAGAGTGAGACAGAGAGAGATAGATTAACCCTATACTTTACAGGTAACAACAAATATATATTCTATTTTACAAACTGCTTTACTAAGAAGTGCTATTGCTAGCTAATAAAATCCTAAATCTTAACAAGGGAATAGTAATAAGCTAGTTAGGAATTAAACAAGTACAGTCTCATAGGGTGAAGTGTCTAGGGTCTAAAACCCAGTTCTATTTATAATAATAACAAAAATAATAATAATATTAATAATAATAATAATAATAATAATAAATGAAAGGATATGTTTCCTTTTTCTTTCTTTTTCTTTTTTTCTTTTCTTTTTTTACTTTTACTATATTTTTACATTAACTCAAGAGTGTAGAAAGGAAAATAACTGTAATTTACACAATGTTATATACCAACTTTCGTATAACCAGGATAACCATTATTCCGTAGACTATATTGGAGAAACATGTAATACTGTATCATTCTTATGAATTACAAAGACTAACCACAGTTTTGATGTTATCCACCTTCACATGTAATAGAAATTGGCCAAAATTTAGAAAATTGTCTAAACAAGAAAAAATGTATAATTTTTAAAACTTGTAGTTCAAATATTTCATAATTAATTGAATTTGTGAACTAACTCACCAACTACTTTTAAAATCTGGCAGCATCCTGAGTTGTTATTAAATAGGATTAACCAGATCTTTAATAGAGTTTGAGTTCAACAAGGAAATTTGGTTTAGGCGGTGGGGAATTAACCTGACACTTCAAACTATTCAATGTCGACTACTCAAATACTATAGCTCAGTCAGTCAGCTCCATGAGCGATTAAAACTATCTTAACAAATAAATATAAAATAAATTAACTATGAAAAATATTAAAGGAATGACACTATTTAAAAATGGTGGTCTAGGAAATGTATTTGGGCAAAATGGCGTTAACTACATATTACATTTTTAATTATTTACTAATTTTGAAGACGCGCTGCCGAAAACCCTGGGTCTCCTAACCCATTACCAAAAGAGGCTAATCATCATTTGGTGGGTGAACAATTGGGGAGGGGTACTCACAATGTTGTTATCCTGTAGAGATAAAGAAAAACACTTGGTTGACAAAATTCAGTGTCTTGTAAGGTCGATGAACAACTCCTCTGTCCTTGACTGTGGTGCTAATTTAATAATATATATATATATATATATATCATAACATAGCTTTAATCATTTATGGAGCTGGCTGACTAAGCTGTAATATTTGAGTATTCCAGGTTGAATAGTTTGAGGTGTTATGTTATCCCCCCCGCTTATATCAAAATATCCTTGCGGAACTCAAATGCTCAGATCCTGCTTAAACCAATTTAATAAAAACTTATGGTTCTCCAAAATTTTAAAACTAGTTGATGTGTTAGTTATAAATTCAATTAATTATGAAATATTTGAACTACAAGTTTTAAAAATTATACATTTTTTGTTGTTTGTTAAACTAAACCAATTTTCTAAATTTTGGCCATTTTCCATTACATGTTAAGGTAGACAACAGCAGAATGGTGGTTAGTCATTTCTAATTCATAAGGTATTAGATGTTTCTCCAATTTAGTCTACGGAGCAGTGGTTATACGAAAGTTGGTATATTACATTGTGTAAATTACAGTTATTTTGCCTAATACAGTCTTGAGTTCATGTAAAAATATATCAAAAGTAAAAAAAAAAGATAGAAATGAAAACATAATTATTTCCTTTTATTATTTTTTTTATTATTAATATTATTATTAATAGAAGTGGGTTTTACCCCCTAGAGATTTCAGCCAATAGACTTTTTGTTTACTTCTTTAATTTCTAACTAGCTTATTTTTATTCCCTTGTTTAGGGTCAGGATTTTCCTAGCTAGCAATAGCCTTTCTTAGTAAAGCAGTTTGTAAAATAGATTACATTGTTGTTATCTGTAAAGTCTAAGGTTAATCTCTCTCTCTCTCTCTCTCTCTCTCTCTCTCTCTCTCTCTCTCTCTCTCTCTCGCTCTCTCTCTCTCTCACTATTATCTCAGAGGCAGACTTCTAGAATCCAAGGCTTGGTATTCATTTTCTAATCAAAACAAGTAATGCATCAGCTTTTCTGAGAGGTATAAGAAAGTAACAATATAATTTTTAAAGTGTTTATTGATAAATTGATTGACAGTTAAGTAGTGGAATTTTCTTTTCTTTTAACAAATAAAATTTGTAGCCTAGAACCAAGTAAGGCGTCTTTGTTAGCCTCATTTGGCCTAATCTACCATCACTACAAATCCAGGAAAAATATTAAAGTTATATACTTAGCTATGATCAAATTTAAAATTCTAAATGATTTTAGAAGTTAATAATTGATTTAATAAATTCTGTTAACTTATCGTAACAGATTTATTTGTACTAAAACATATGTCAGTGAGTACTTTTTTTTAAAGTGTTTAGATTGGTTTAATCCTGCATTTCAACTTATCTCACGTAAATAGATTTAGATTTCCATTTTTAATTATATTTATTTCATTTAACTATTTATCGTTTGTAAAAAAAAATTAATATATTTAAAAAAACAAAAATAATGGTTCATTTTGTTTAATAGGCTAACTTTGGGAATCTGTGTCTATTGTGAAACCAACATGTGTCGGCAATGTTATATTTATGGCCTAGCCCTTTTTGAGGTCTAAATCGCTACCCCAGCTCTGCATATAGACCATAGGTCACCCAGCTTTGAAGAAATTAAATTAATTAATAATTTTTACTGATATAAAACTAGTTATTGATTAACACGTTAAGTGCCATGGGGGGCCGATCGGTACGACAGCAAGCTCATAGTTACGACATTACCATTAATACAAGATTTTATTTTAGGGTCTTTTACTAGTAAGTGTTGCAACCTAGCGGAAAACACATACACTTAGTGAAATGTAGAAGATTGTAGGTAATAGCCATAGATAATACATTTTATTATCTTTAAATAGTGTTGCGTAGCAACCAAATAAAATATCTCAACAATATGTTAATTTCGTCGTACTGATGGTACGGCAGCAAAATTTTCAGTTGGAATTATGGATTAATGCATTAAAACAAGTAATATACAGTTTGAACATTCTACAGTTGTTATATTTAAAAAAAATAAACATATAAAAGTTAACAATTACAGTAAGCAAACAATAAATTTTGCATATTTTTGTATAAAACATTGAACAAATACAAAATTGGAAAGCAATTTTTTAAAACTGTTTAACAATGTTAATTATTTACAATTAAGTTTTTAAAAATCATTTAATTATAATATTACTGTCTAAACTGAAAGATGAAAGCATTTTGAAAGCAAAATGAAAGCCTTTAAAATCTGTTATTGACAAGTACCGGTATTGGTGTTGCGGGCGTGGTCCTACATTGCTTTTGTAAGCGAGCCAAGCATTTACAATGCAGGTGCCAAATAGTAAATGTTCTGCAACTTTATGATACCATCTTAGTGTCTTTCGTACTGCTGAGTTATACGACGACATTTGATCAGCAACATCGATGACGGATTTTTGCTCATTGTACTCTGTTATTGCAAGAGGCTTGAAAATGACATTTCCTCTTCGATCCAGCTTTCCAGTTTGAACCATGTAGACTTGATGTTTACGTGCAGTTACTCAACGTGTTTCCCACCACTGAGTCATGTGTTACCAACATCACAGACCTAAATTATCCTAGGAAATCAATCAAAAGTGTGGTCAGTCAATCGGCCGACACGTCAAATTCCAAACAAAAAATGGTATTCAAAATGACATGTCGGGCCGATCGGCTGATCATTTTTTAAAAATGTTTTGTAAAACAATTTCTCAAAAAATTAGTTCTCCATATAACCGTAAGACCACATATATACAGGTTATGTCATTAAAATTGTTTATTTAAGTTGGTACTGTATGACAAAAGTGGCACAACTGGCTTGGCACTTAACGTGTTAAACATATACACAACACCAACACCAATTAAGAACAGAGTGAAACCTATTTTCACACTCATTTCATTTAAATATAAATTAACGTGTTAAACTTGGGGATTGGGTTTCCGGAAAAACCCTAATTGTCATGACTTAATTACTTAATTAACCAGAACTGTTTAAATGTTTCTTATGTGCCTAAAAGAAGCAAAAGTGTTGTTCTTGTCTCATCAGTGCACCACTCGGACACAATTGATTCCACATCTGGGAAACAAGAAATTATTGAGTTCTACAACTTGAGTAGGGATGGTGTAGATTCATTTGACCTGAAATGTTCAGTTTACTCTTGCCATAGAAGAATAAGACGTTGGCCAGCACCAGTATTTTTTTGGAATGGTTGACATTTCCGGAGTCAGTAGTTATATTCTATTATATATTCTATATGCTATCATCCAACTATATTCTCAAAATTGTTCATATAGAATTCACCATTGCATTGGGAATATCTTTAGTTCAAAATCATCTTGAGATGAAAGCTGCTGAACACAAACACTGTGACTTTTGTCCAAGAAAATATGATAAGAAAATAAAGATTACTTATAACACCTGTAACAGAACACTATGTAAGGACCATTCAGAAATATGCATCATTTGCAACAACTGCGCTAAATAGTAGGTACACTTTTTAGCACATTAACTGTAGGACTTTATAAATTTTATAAAAAATAAATAGTTAAAAACATGATTATTGATTTTTTTTAACAATGATATTTAATATTTATTTACAGTTTTTTATTGTTTCAGCTAGTTAAATCAGGTCTTATAAAGTGAAGTAAAAATAAATCAAGTTAAAAAATAATAATAAAAATTGAAAAATTTTGAGTTAGAACACTTACGAAAAACTAATTATATTACAACATTCGTAAAATTTATAAAATAATATAAGAAGGAATTTTTTTATAAAAAGTTATTTTATTTTGTAGTCGAGTGACAAAGTTTGAAAATAAAACTAGTCGTAATACAAATTGTGTTTAAATAATTGTTTTCCTTCCAATTCTTAACTTGGGGTATAAAAGATCCCCTTAACACAGTAACACCTTACCTGTTATGTTACAAAAAAAAACCACTGTACCAGTTAAGGGTTAATAGTAGACCATCACCTTCAATTTTTTATAAAGTTTCACTCAGTATTATAAATGAAAAACATATTTATACATCATAGTATTTTTTGTTTATCTTAAATTATTTATCTTTATTTTTGTTTAGGATTTAGAAGTAATATTGTTTTGGTTTTTCTTTACTGTCGTGTATTTTAATTTAAAGTAATGTATTATTATGTCATATGTAATATGTTTTGTTTTAGTTTGTTCTTAAGGAAAGCTTTATTTTTTATCTTAATATCTTTTTCTCAATCTAAATCATGTTTTGTTTATCTAAATGTAATAAAAGGAATGGAAAATAAATAAATAATAAAAAAAAAATAATAGTTCACCTAAGTGAAAGACAAAAAACCAACCTCCAAAATAGATGTCGCAGGTAAACACATACGCCCTTATAAACAAACGGAGAAGATGTTCAACAGGAAATCCAGTAAGAGGCACAAATCACAAATAACTGCTAAAATGAAAATATTACGACATCATAAATTCAGGCCCCAAAGTACTTGTTCCTTTTAACCTTCACATTTTACAAAAGCTGAAAACAACCTGCTTTTGTCATCTGAGAGATATATCCGGTCTAAGTTTAATGAAATTAATTGATTTCAAAAATAAAATTTCAGAACTTTATTCTACATACTCATCTATAAATCTGAATATTTATAAAATCGGCTTTATATTTATCAATTGTTGCTCAAGTAAAACTCCTATTGTTTAAACAAATTGTATTTGTATCAAATTTTAGAATACAAAATCTGTTCATGAGTTATCGGTAACAGTCTATGGATATTGGTAATATTTTTATGATATATGACAATAATAACTTAAACCAATTAAAAAACGTTCTTGGAACAGAAAATTGCTATTAGGGGTAATTGTGAAAAAACCTTAATAGAATTTCGACAGACGTCGTTAAAATTGATTTAGCACAAGATGTTGATGTTGAGATAACTAGAACCGAGTTAAAACATACAAGTGAAATGAGTAGGGTAGAAGTAAGGTTGCAACATAGTAGAAAATAATTTGGAATTTAAGGGTCGAACTCCGCCATGTTTGATTTATTGCTCATAGGAAAAATGTTAAAATTCAAATGTACTGATTTTTGTACATCTATTGACTTGTAATGGTGTACATGATATTTTTTAACTCAGAAATATCATGTATGTCTTTAAAAGAGCATCTAAACGTGAAAATGTCCCAGCATTCTCAGTATGTAAACTCGTAAAAACGTTTTCGTAGAAACGGAAAATAATTTGTAAATAATATTTAAATATTGTAACTTTGTTGTGTATAGCTGAATATTAATTGTAGCTATTGATTAGAAAAAAGAAAATAATAAATTATGTGCTCGAAAAATTTAATAGAATTGTCTAACTTGAAGATCAGAGCAGTTACAAGGATAATGTCTAAGTTACACTCAAATATCAGAGGTAAACACAGGTATTTCCTGATGTCGCCATACAAATTTTATTTCATTTCCAAGAAATCTTAATTAGGCATGGAATAAACTGCTATACCTGTTAGAGTCTAGTAAGCTACACTAGCATAGTGCGTGGGTGCAGGATTTAGGAAATCGGCATCTATAATTAATTTTTGTGTATATTTACATGTGTTTCTTTTTTATCTATCATTAAGAGAATCTCTTTAATGTTTGTGCGTTATTGAATTTGTTTAACTTTTTCACTCTATCTATGGTCTCAGAATGGTTTAGTAACTTTAAAAGGTAGAAAACTCAAATTAAAAATTGTGTATGTGTAAAAACATTATATTATGACATTATAAGGTAAATTAAATCTCACCTCAAAATTTGTTTTTTAGGGGGAACTCAAAAATTTTGAAAGTAAAACTCCATCGATTAATACCTCAATTTAAAGGTTTTGATTATTAAGAACGCACAATCTAGAGGTTGCTATCTTACTCCATTCGAAAAAGGTGTTGGGTCTAATATTTTTAAAAAAATTGCTTTAGAAAGAAAATAATAAGAAGACGAATTATAATAGAAAAAACTTTACTGTAATTTTATTCAGTATGACCAAGAAGTTTCATTTCCCTAAAATTATATTTTAACATCAAATAATAAAATAAAGTATAGACTAATACCAAATTTCAATATTTGACCGGAATCCATTTTGAATTGTAGTAAGTAGTAGTAACCTATAGATTGGGCAGTTATTTTCAATTAAATATGACCTTTAAATTTTGTTCTTACTCGATGGTTATACATATGAAAATTTTGAGTTACATTCCTCAAAAAATAATTGTGATGATATTGAATTTATGTTAAAATGCCAAAATATGGTGTTTTATATCTACAAAATTTCTAAAATTTAAGCTTTCTATCATTTAAAATTTAGAAGTTACTTAACCACATCGGGACTTTTTGAAACCTGGTATATAAATAGAGGATAAGTATTTATATATTTTTTGTTTTAAAAATAATGTCTTCCTTTTTTATGTTTGTCAGCATTATGTTTTTAGGAACTTTTACACTAATTTTGTCGAATTTACACCTTGTGTTTTTTGTTGTCACTGTATTTAGGAGAATAGAGTACAGTCTAGGTAACTAAAAATGTTGGGTTGGTGGATGTACATTGAAGAAACAAAAAAAATAATATAGGTTATCTCATATTTTTATCCAATTGTGACCGTCTCCACTTCTTTTGACCAGCTGGAAGCTCCGGCTGGCTGGAGACCGCGTACACTTTAGCCGAATCTTGTCAGGATGGGCCAAGGAGTCGGGTTAGGACACTAATGAACGCACGCAACGCAAGTGAAATTAAATGTTATATTTTATTTTAGCGCCGAATTAAAAGATTACAGAATTATTATAATTTATAAAAAAGACATAACGGCAAGATAAAGCCTTAATAGTGGCCGAAAAGCATACCGAGTAATTTAGCTAGCACGTGGCCGAAAATGGACTGACCTTGTCCCGTCGCGGTCTTCCTTCTCGCGGCTCTCGGAACAGACCCCCGCTCGGCTCGCTGGTTCAAGCCCTCCACTCCTCGTCTCTCCCCCCCTTCTACGTCATATTGCACTGCTCAACAAAATCGCAAGTGCCAATTCATATTTTATTATTTAAAATCCCTTTCCATTACATCCTAATTTATGCTTATTATAGTTTTGGTTTGGTGGGCTCCTTGGCTGGGCCACACAATTCATTCTTTAACGTTTCAAACAAAATGTAGTATTTTTACTCTCCAAAAATTCCGTTAGGAAGTAAACTGTCGTAACAGTAAAACTCAGATTATGGGTTCTGGTAAAAAAAAAAACAGAACTGTTATAAACAGTCATGTATTTATCAAAACTTTTTCATACAGTTTCGTTGCAATTTTTGGTAACATGATCATTAAAAAGGATGTAATTATTTGATTTCAAGCTTAATTATTCCAGCCTATTTTTGAATTTGTAGGTACTGTATATTAAGAGAGGTATATAAAAAATGCACATAAGATTTATTTTAGCTTCTTTTTAAAAAAATAATAATATTTTTTTAAAATAAATAAATAAAAAATAAAACAAGTTCAGAATGTTTTAAAATGGTCACTTAGCTTGTAACATAGAAAACCTGGTATGGAAGCATTGTGATTGGCCTCACAAGCTGAATGTTGCATGTAGTCCGTTTGGTTGAAGAAATCTAGAAGATTGATTTTCCTTTTCTGAATACTTTTTATTGCTCCTCCTAATTGAGGAATACCGGCGAGAACTATTGGGTGTTTCTTTATGAAGTATTTATTTCACATTTAAAGTTTTTGAAAAGTTAACATTTTTGAATTATTTATTCACTATAAGATGCAGTAGATCAGTCGTCAACCAATTCACAACTGAATTTAATTAAGTCATAGAGTACATTATTAATTTCGTTGACCATCTACATAATTCATTTTTTTAAATGAATATTTTTTGTTTGTTTACATTTTAAAATGTGAATACCAGGTTACATTACTGAGAACCAAAAACTGCATTGAATTCAAAAACAATATTAAAAATAGAAGAATTCCAAAAGAATATACGGTTATATAAAGTTCAAAAAGTTCCAACTTTTGTTGTAAAATTTTATACATATACACAAATAAAACAAAATTGTGAACTGTCCATGTTCAAGTCTCCATGGAATCAATTAGCTTTAATTTGAATAGAAAACCAAACAGCTGATATATAGGCCTACCTGTTTTAAGCAAACAATCACTTGTTCCCAAGGCAACAACAGTTCATTCTAGTTTGAATAAGTAAATATTTATGAGCCATTGAAGTCAGGTATCTCAAGATTTCATCTTTAAGAGTGGGTTTGTGCTAAACATTTCTAAATGTATATTTCATTTTAAGTTCAACTGAACGAACTACTTTCTTCTGGTGATTTCTTCCATCGGTTTCTTTCACCTGTATACATTCTACCACTCTCATATCTCATAATTCACTGGGCCACATAGATGTTGATAACAAACTTGTCCTTTCTAAAGTAATCAAAGATTTTCCTGTTGTTCTCACTAAAGAACTTGTACTCACTCACATGGTAAGTATGTCATCATACTCGAACACAACATCACTGTCAAAGAGTCATCATCGGATCACTCTTTCTGCTAACTCTAAACACATTACTTGTTTTTGAACTCTGTGGTTGCTCTATCAGTTTACACGAGTCACTTTTGGATTCTCCACTACAACCTAAGTGTTAACCCAACTTATAGATTAAGTCTTTTCTGATAAAAATTTTGATACATTTTCAACTACTTAGATGACTTAGTCATCTGTTCCAAAACTTCGAAAGAACATCTAGAACATCTATGGAAAGTCCTCACTCAATTACGACCGGCGAGCCTTACAGTTAATTTCGTTGTGATTCGTTTTGGCATTAGAGAAATAAGTTTCCTTGGACACCAGTTTCTTACTGAGACATGCAAGTTGATCTTGAAAGAACCAATGATCATTAGCCCATTGTACCTAGTACAAATTGATCCGACGTGACTTCAAGGATCCTAAAGGCCAGCTTTATATGCTTCTATGCAAGTCCCAATTCACTTTTTTAAGCACCGGATACTACACTCTGCTACAAAGAGTGTTGGATAATTCTAAATTACATCATATAATTTTTCACAATTCTATTGTCTGCCAACCTTCTAGTGAAATCAGTCATTCACATTTAAGAAACTTGAGATCTCAAAGCTTCAAAGTTGTTCTTAAAATAATAAGTGTGTTTGCTCAGAGATAAAAGCACGATATGTCCTTTTTTCTGATTTGCATAGACCATCTGGTCACTTCACCATTTTGAAGCCCACCTTGAAGTACCTTTGCCTTGATGGCAGATCATCATCAAATGGGGATATAGTAGTTCTGTGAATTAGTTTATCTTTAGATTAAGTTCTTGGAGATAGTGAATTCTTTATTTTATCATTATGTATTGTTTAGGTGGAAATATGAAAATATAGTGATTGGAATCGTTGTTTGTGTTGTTCTGATAGCCTTAAGTTACGATATCCAAATCATCCGCAGGTTAGAGCGGTGCCTAAGCAACAGACTGAGACCCTGATTCCTTAGTTCCTAGACAGAGAGCTGTTGCTTATGTGTAAAGTCTAAGGTCAATGTTTCTCTGTCTCTCTCATTCTTATCTCAGAGGCAGACTTCTAGAATACAAGCCCTAGTATTTTTTTTCGAATCCAAGCAAGCAACACATCAGCTGTTCTAAGATTTTTGAAAAAGTGGACGTATTTTTATTTATTTTTTTTAAAGAGCTACATTGATATAATTAAATTAAATTGTGACCTCTTAAAATGACAGTGTTTATTAAAAAAATTATTGACAATTCAGTCGTCAAAATTTCTTTTTTTATATAAAATAGAAATGTTTGTCTAGACAAAGTATGGCGTCTTTGTTCTAATGCCTTGTTTGGCCTAACCGACCATCATTACAAAACCAAGTAAATCAAACAAAATCAAAGTTATATATTATTAGCCTTGATCAAATTTGAGATTTGTACCGATTTTAATAATTGCTTGATTAAATTTTGTTAACTTATTGTGACAATATGTATATAATATGGTTAATTTTATTTAAAAACCTAACTTCGAGAATCAAACGTTTTCAATTTGTCTAAAGATAACTATTTTTATTTTACTTTCACAGTTTATACTTGTCTTGTTCCAAGAATGTACCAAGTACATATATATTTATTTATAAAGAATAAATTTAGATAAATATGTTTTGAATAAGTAACTTAAGATATTTTAGATAAGTTTGACTAAATTTATAATGTGTTTATATTTTTAAATTCTAGGCTCGAAGTCCCTAATGGACTAATTTCAAAATTTACAATTTAATTTTTAATGTAATAAAATTAATAATTTTTTTGGACGTCCATAGGTATATATATATATATATTTTTAGTAAATGACCAAATCAAGTTAATTAATTAAAATTTTTTATTTATTTTTTAAACAAAAATAAATACATGAATAAAATAAAATAGATTTGGAACAATTGTCGATAAACTAAGATATAATATAGCTCAAAATAAATATTATTCCCTGAACAATTTAATAAATATTGCTGAATTTGTTATAATATCTGTTGTTATTAGTTCCTCAATTTTGAAAAATAACAGTATGTTCAATGCAAAAAATGTTCATACAAACCTATCTTTTCTCTTTGATGTGTCTAGTTAATCGCAACAATATGGTAAGATTTAGGGTTTTGATTACCTTCACAGAAATTTCACAGTATTTTGCACAGTGAGAAAGGTTGCAAAGTTGACATTATAATGTAGGATTTATTATATTCTATTCCAAGCTTGGTAATTTGGGTTCAACAAGAATATTCTTTAAAATTTGAGGTTTTTTTAAAAATAAGTCGAGAAGCCTTGGAAAAAATATTTATGGTATCTATAGAATTTTCAAGAACCTTACAAGCAGGATATTGTTTAATTCGTGTAATCCTAGGGTGTATTTAGTTATAAATTTAATTAGTATACCTTTAAAACGTGTATCAGATATAATGGTTTGAAATTTTTGAATTTGGTTTTAATTTACCTTTTCAAGATTGCCTCTATCAAGAAGAGAATCTGTTAATTTATTTAAGTAGTTTAAAAACATTGTTTTGCTACTTACATAACCTTTTCACACTTGAAGAGCTTTTGGGGATAGATTTTTTCATATATGCAAGGATGACAATTTGAATAGTGTAAGTATTGCATGTAATTAGTTTCTTTTATGTGAATACATTCTCTGTATAAACGTTTACGTCTAAAAATATAAAATTTATTTAATATTGAATAGTTATTTAAATTTAGTAGAAACTCATTCAAATGATTTATTTCACATTGCCAAAATGAAGAAAATATCATCAACATAATGAAACCTAACTAAAGGTGAAATATTTTGAAAGTAAAGAATTTGTTTTCAAGTATTTCCACAATAAATTATCAAATAAATATGCAATTATTGTACCCATGGCTGTATCTTTTATTTGCACATAATGTTTTTCATGATTGAAATCATAATATTTAATAAATCAGGCAAATAATATAGGTTAGGTTCAGAATTTGGTGGACTTAAATTTGAATAATGTTGAACAGATTCAATACCTTCTTCATGTGGGATATTAGTATATAGAGCCTCAATACCAGCTGTCACCAGTAGAACATTATCCAGTAATGATTGATTAACTTCATTAACTATGTTTATAAAATTATTGGTATTTTGTATTAAAGATGGTAAACTTTTGAATATTGGCTGAAGGTTGTCATCGACAAGTGGATAAGTTATTCCAGTTGGTGTTATATTATTAGAAATATTTGAGTTTCATGGAAGAGATGTGGAAAACAGGCGCTTTGGAATATTTTAGAGATAAATATCAATTCCTTTGCTTGAAATATTAGGATTATGACTATTTATTAAGTAATAATAATTCTCAAATCTTTTCATTAAATGCAGGTTTAGGATTTTTTTTCTAATAATTTATATCTTGTAACATCATTAAGATGTCTGTCTACATCGGAAATATACTCGTATATATTAAAATAATTGTTGAATTACTTCTGTCATATTAAGATTAATTCAAAAGAATAATTATGTTACACACACACATACACATTCACACACACACACACACATATTTATAACACATGTGTGAAAGAAATCAATTATATATTTTAGTGACTTTAAAATTTTAACTGTTGATTTAATGATTTAACACAATTTGTAAGTTAAGTTATCAAAGTGAAGAAGGCAGACTACAAGGAAAATTTGATGACTGGTACCCAATATTTAGCATATATTGATAAATTTATATTGTTGTATAAAAAAACACAAAACAAAAATAAATAAAAACACACACACTCATACATACATACATATAGATTTGGATAAACGGTAGTTAAATTATTAACCAATTAACATTACCAAGGCTAAGTGGTCTAAGTAAAACTTGGTTTTTCTGTTAATTCGTTTTCAATATATATATATATATATATATATATATATATATATATATATATATAAACATATGAATGATAAGTTATATATGGGTACCCATATGAATGATACCCATATATATATATATATATGTGGGTATATATACATATATCGATGGGCAAAGCATAATGTTACCTAGCATTCCAATCACAAAGGAAAGTAAATTACAACTGTAATGCCCTTGTAAGCCACCATAACACATTTTACTTTTATTAATTTTCCTTAGAAGTGATCTTTTGATCAATAGTAGTCTTGGCATTATTTACTGTTCTTTCTTAGTTTGTGAATGTTGTTGCGTCATGTCATATGCTATTAGTAGCCATATTGGTTTCCATCAACAATTTATTGAATACATTAAAAGTTTCAAGAAGGAAAGGTCTACTTTTTTCACAACTGTTAGTTACTCATGCGTAAATATTCAAGTGAAAATGTTTATAAAATAACTGTACACCATTTATAATAATTAATTATCAATTAAAATCTCTGAACCCATGAAAAAATAATTTTTACAGGTAGCCTAAGGTAAAATTTTGAGTAGCTCAACTACTAAGGTCAAATAAATAGTAGGAACAAATGTTAGGATTAGCACAAAGTTATTTCTTAACTTAAATCATTTTTACCACAATGATTATATGGTAAATTTCTACCTACCTTGTTACAAAGACAGAACTTAAATTGTTTAATAGACAGTTTTTCAATTTAATAACATTGTACTGAATATTGTTAATAACACTGACATTTTGATTCAATATATATATATATATATATATCCAAGAGTTAAATCTTCATGTAAAATTATAATAAATATATCTTAAATCTATTTTTAGCCACTATATCATGCATCAAACAGTTTTCGTAACCGATGACAATAAAATTTGTTTTAAAGATATTTACATTGAAAATTATAATATCTGTTACGTGTTTTAAAATATTTGCATACTTAACAACAGTGTTATTTATTCCTACATAATACTCACGCATACTCAATTACAATTAATAAATAAATGTTTGTAAATTAATTCTGTGAAAGATATATTTATTCAATTAGACTGTTATATCACAATAGTTAGTTGTAGGCCAGCAGTTGAATTCATGAGCTTTTAGTATCTTCTAGAAACAGGTATATCTAATTTAAAATTATGTTTAAAATAATTTATTCTCTTGTACACATAGTGTAAAATAAATAATTATAATGGTGAATAAATTTTAGTTTTAAATGATTGCTAATATTTTATTAGATTACTGTTTAATATTTTTACTGTATTGCTGCACAATCCTGTATATTAATACATTTTTTAGTTCTACTTATAACATTTTACCTTAACGTGAGGTATTTTTTTCCATAATTTCTGAGTATTGTAAACCTCTCATCTCATTTTTGTTGTTGTCTGTCTTCTCTACTTTTCTAATTGCAAAACACTAACCAAGTTTTAGTTAATAGTTAGATAATGTTAAATAATTTTAAACAGCCACTCATTAACAACTTCATAAAAGACACATATATAAACATAAAAATATCATATATTTATATACTGTATAATTTCACTAAAAGATAAATAACAGAAACTAATTTTATCAGTTAATAAATATAAAGAATAAACATTCAATTTATTGTTTCGACTCTTGCCTTTTACAACCAAAAAGAGCACAGATATAAAATGAATTAATACAAATTTTCATCTTTTTGTGAAATAATATTGTGTTAGAGCTGTTTGGCAAATCCATTTTTCAATAACACACACACACTCACCACAAACACACACACACACACACACACATACACATATTTACAACACATGTGTGAAGGAAATCAATTATATATTTTAGTGACTTTAAAATTTTAACTGTTGATTTAATGATTTAACACAATTTGTAAGTTAAGTTGTCAAAGGTAAGAAGGCAGAATATTCAGCATATTCAATTCAGCATACCCAATATTCAGCATATATTGATAAATTTATATTGTTGTATAAAAAAACACAAAACGAAAATTCTCAAAATTATATTTATTAATTGTGGTGAAATTTTTTTGAAAATAAAATAGTAGCTCTTGAGGATTCAAACAAATTATATTGATAGCCATCCTTAAGAAAAAATGTGTCATTGAATTGAGAGCTGAATATTGAAATGAAGCATTATGACATCATTCACCTTTGTGTTTCTTTAATTAGTGTTACAGATTCACCCAAACTAATTAATTATTAATTCTTAACTACACAGCGGCAGTTAGTAGTTAGTGTTTCCAGTAATTTTATACCATTTGAATTTAAAATAACGAATTTGTCCCTAAATTAAATATAACTGAATTTAAATTGATAAAATCATCTGTTAACTCTCGCCTCAAACGAATTTGTGCGTAAATTATATTTAATTTTTAAATTGATTTAATTTCAGATTTTTTATTGCTCCTTTGCAAATTGCTTCGCAGGTATCGTAGAATCCTTATAACAGCTAATTTGTAATAAAGAAGGTTTTATTTTTTAAATCATACTATTTGTTACAAATACTTGACTTTAAGTTTATTTTAGTTAATCTGAACTGAACTGATTTTATTTAATGCATTTTCCATTTTGATTTGGTCTTATTGGTATTAATTCGATGTTTAGTTAATTTAAATATTAATATTAATTAATTGATTTTGATGAGATCCCCTTTACATATTATTGAAATTACAAACTACTTATGTAGTTTTTTTCAGTTTCTGTTCATAGCATACTTTGAGTTCATTTCACACCATTCTTTTTTCTCTATTAATAATTTTGTTATTGATTAAATATTTAAATCTCTCACTAAAAACTTAACAATTAATTTGTTGCCTTTATATATTGCCTTTGAAGTAGACTAATTATTAGATGGATTTGTTTATTTTTATGAAGTGGTAACTTCTTTTGGGATGGTAAGGCTGCATGAAATAAAAGGCAAGTAGTAATGTGGATGAGAGGAATCACCACTACTTCTGCACCATCTGCATGCATGAGCGTGAAAACAGATGTTTGGAATCACTCACAGTTGCACAGTGACAACTTGGCTTAGTCTATGTGTGCATGTAGAACTCATTTTAAATACTGCACTAACTTTATCAGACTCCCAAACATAGTCAAACTAATAATCATTGTAAAATATTTGCACAAACTTTCTCACAAACCCATATATATTAAATCTACAAATCTACAAAAAATATTGCACTAATTTTCTCAGACTTCTATACAAAATCAAACTAATAATTCATGCAATAATATTGCACAATCTTTCTCAAATACCCATACATATTAAAACTACAGATCTACAAAAAATATTACACTCATTTTCTCATACGTAGTCAAACTATAATGTTAATTTTGTTTACGTTCTGTCAGAAGTAGACATTGACTCCCACATAATTACAAAACCATGCTAAACTGAACCATTCATCATGTTTTCAACTCAATGATTTTTAACACAACAGATTATAACTTCATTTTGGAAACTTGAAGCCTTGAATACTTCAATAACCTTTATCAACTAACCGTAAGGTTTAAAAACAAAATAGTCGAACAAGGTGATATATATAATCTTCATGTATAGTATTTAACAGGAATCATAAACATAATAAAATTACAATGTAAAAAATATATAAATTACAGATTTTTATATATCATGTTGGAAATTTCTGTATATGTTTAATTTTTCATTATTCACCCAAATAAGAAAATATAGGTCATGGTTGAAGGCATGAGATTAACAGCAGATTTTACAATATTTCAAATGTAGAAACAAGTTTTTAGAAAATATTTTCACTTTTACAGAAGTTAACATTTTTGATACTGTTATATGTATACATTTTATTATAAAGATTCTTTTTCATTTCTGAATAAAGAATAATTCCACTATCATTACAACTGTTAAGTATTTCATTTTGTAAAATTCATTTAATTGTATATTTAAATAATAATAATAATAACTGATATTGGTTTTCAGTATGAAAGCAGATCCAAAGCTGACTATTCCGGAATTCTTTTCTGGGCAAAGTATTATGATTACTGGTGGAACAGGTTTTATAGGAAAAGTATTGATAGAAAAGTTATTACGAGATTGTCCAAATGTTAAAACTATGTACCTTATAATACGGTCTAAGAAAAACAAAAGTGCATACGAACGATGGTCTGCAATAACGCAAGATCCTGTAAGTGTTCAAAAATGATTATTGCTATGTAATAAATATTAAATGTATTTATTGAAATGCATTACTGAAGTATTGAATATACAAATGATCTCGATTTCTTTCTCTCTCCATTCCTTACATGCTGATGCGAAATAGTGATAATGACATCTAAGCTGAGCACAAAATAGAGGTGGTCCTCAACTCCTATCTCACAACTGTCCCCATATATGTGGGGTCACAATTATAATAAATTTTCATATGAGTACTCACAACATAACACTAGTTTCTCTTATTTTAAACAAACATTTATACATTTTTATTTTCCACATAAATTTTTTCTACATTTCACATCGGATATCATGTATGTAACTTGACCCATAGATATAAATTACTACAAATTACGATTTATTACTCCTAAAAAACTCCCTTAATTAGTATTTTTTAATAATTTGTATCAAAGGTTTATAACAAACAAATACGTAAACAATAAAGTATATTATCATTTCTTTACTTCCAAAATTGTATTATTTACACTAAAACACCGTTCATAAATTTACAAGAATTTAAAAATGTTTGTGAACAAATTTGCTATATTTTCTTTGTTACTTACATTGATCAAATTAATAATATTTGGTTTTTGCTTAAATGATTTTTGCTTTCTGACAGTCAGCAATTTTAGAGGATTTTTTAATTTTCACTACTTTTTTCTGGGTTAATTTCAGGTACTAACTTTCTATTGTCTACTTCAAACGTATTTATACTTAATTTCACTCTACCAAAAATAACATCTCTTTATGAAGTTATTTTCCTTTTATCTGTAACCATTCATTTCTCAAAGAACAAAAATAAATTTCGATTAGCAACAGTTAAGTTTCATTAGATATCCCATATTTTTTGCTTTTGCGTTGCTCCAAAACATTTGTAGTTTTCCCAGGTTTGGGTTTTTAAAGCTACTTTCAAGGTATTGAAATACTGAACCTGCTCAATTGTTCACACTCAATAAAATCCCACAGTAACTCATGCTGTGACATTGTATGTACCGCCATTTAAAATGTACTGCTCTGTGCTGTATTGTTAGGTAAGAAGGTGGTTCTTCAAAGAATAGAAGAAGGAAACCTAATAAACTTTGGGTAGATTGACTTTATACGCTGCAGTGAAAGTGACCATTCGAGGAGGAGGACACTCTGATGTTAAATATGAATCCTGGGGGACACCAATCATGCTTTCAGACGGAGAAGAAGGAGAAGTAGAAGAACAAAATCCCTTCAGGAGGAGCACGGTAGTGACGGAGACACTTGGAGGAATTTGAACATGCGGTGGCTATTGGGGAGGTAACCCAGCAGGTTACATCGGAAGAAACTAATTCCAGAATGGAACTCAGTGAGGAGAATAAAAACTAAACTAAACTAGAATGTTCAGAGTCTTGGAACAAGAAACTCAAAAAGTAACAAAAAGAAGTTGAGGTAAGATGGATCCACACAGCCTGTTGCGTGTGTTATGTTATAAACAAAGATCTATTAGTTACCGAGGGACCAGAGTTTTATAGTGAACTCAGTTCCAACGAGTGGTTGAATGACGGTACAGAGTTTATGTTAATTAGACTTTCATACAATCTGTGTAAATAAAAATTGAGTAACAGTAAAGTTCATTACCTTGAATTGATGCAATGTCCAATTGTCCAACAGGGTAATTCAGGAAGCGATGTAGACAGACGTAGCACTAACACTTTACACAGCTAGCTGGTTATCATAATTATTCTATTGTTTATATTTTGGCATTGAAAGCCAAAACTCTTTTTAGCATTGTCCAGTTTGAAAATTGATTTAAGAGGTTCCAGTCTTCAGATGTAGATATGCCTATGAGGAGGGGTTTCGATCGTAATTCTGGAATGTCCAACACTGGCAACAGTGTATTTGGCCATTCTAAGACCGGAAGTATAAGCCAAGGCGGCCCCGTCAACCACATTAAGTGGTTAAGGAGTGTGGAAGGTAAAATTATGCGCGTGGAACAATCAGATGGATTGAATCGCGTGGGAACGTGGAACCACTTATCTGGAGATACCCATTCTTGTATTTGACTAACTCTGTTTGCAATGAATAACTTTAGTTTGTAAGGTGGTGTTCGTATCCAGGCTAGCGTGACTGTGGAATCAGATCAACAGCGTATAAGATTTATTTTGTGAAAGGTTTGTATCAATTGCGTGGCACAGTGTATCAATTTAGCGACTAAATGTGCTCCACATAACTCTAATCGTGGAAGAGATATTCTTTTTTACGGAGCGACTTTTGATTTAGCGATTAAGAGGTGCGTTTTTACTATGTTGGTTTTATCAACAATACATAGATAAACTGTGGCAGCGAAGCCATTTTCTGAGGCGTCTGAAAAACCATGTAATTGTATGTCACATGCTTCTGATAATTCTAAACAGCGTGAAATTTTTTAATTTTCCAAAGCGGGCAAATCTTTAATAAAGTTTTGCCAATCCTTAGTTATGTTTTCCGGGACTGTATCGTCCCAAGAAATACCCAAGGTCCATAATATTTGGATAATACATTTTGCATAAAAAATTACTGGAGTAATCCATCCACATGGATCATAGATCCTAGATATTATTGATAACAACGAACGTTTTGTAGGCGAATGAGGTGGAATTTCAATAGTATAGAAAAATTCATCAGATTTAGGCAACCATTTTAAACCTAAAATGGTAAACAATGGTTGGTCAGGTGACCTAAAATGTAATGGTGTTTCCCTGTCAGTTTCGGGAAATGCGTAACAAAGAGATTATATCCTGTTGCAGTGCGAGTGTGTGAGAAATGTCAACAGCACCTGTGACAATGTCATCGACATATATATTGTTTTGTATTACTTGGGATGCTTCTGGGTGAGACATACCTTCATCGATTGTTAATTGTTTTAGTGTGCGAATTGCGAGATAAGGCGAAGCCGTATGCCCATATGAGACTGTTTCAAGTTTGTAAGTCGTTAGTGGCTGCAGTTTGTCATATGCTGTTTAAAACCATGAGTAAGGCGTATTGATGGCAAATTATTCATGTGATAAGCCCAACTGAACCTATTTCCCCCTGTTAATAAATTTAATGTTTTACTTTAAGCATTGGTTAAATTAAATTAATGTTTATCAAAGATGGCTAGTGTTGTATAATAATCATGCGTGAGGACTGTTAACTGTGATTTACCAACCTCGAAAAGTAATTCATGTTTCTGGGTAGCTAACTTTCGACATGTCCTTGTCGAAGCATTACATAACAAATGCTGTAACTTAATTTATATAAACTGAATACAGTAGTATTAAATACCCCACAGAGCTCTTTTGTTGTACTAAATATAAAATAAATGATGATTTTAAAATATTTTTACATACTTTTAATATTTCAAAAAATAATAACGTTATGGTTGTAAATTTTGCCAAGTTTTACATATTTAAAAAGAGCATAAAACATTGTTTTTATGTGTATATTCTGGATATATTCAAATTCTTTTCTTTTTTCAGATTTCTGGTCATTCTAAATGTTAATAAAATTGCTTTGTATTCAAACATTTTTTAATTCACTCAATATTTTTCAAATAAGTATGACGTTTATATTGGTTTACTTTTTATCTACATTCTTTTCTGAAGAAACTGACTTATAAGTTTGGTTTATGTTAATGTAAACATTTTTTTATAAATTTAAAATAAACACCTTACATGCTATTTAAAAATGCTTGGCAGTTAAAATAGTTAAAATTGCCAGTTATAGGATTAATCATTTAGAAATTTAATAATTTTCTTATTTGATAGGAATGGAGACTTTTTGTAAGCAATTGCCTTAAAACTATTATTATTAATATTGTAAAGGACTTTTTCCATTAATCACAAATTTTACTATTTTAAAACTTGAGAGCCATTTTGAATTGTTTATTTATTATTATTATTATTATTTTTTTTTTTTTAATATTTAAAACCCTAAAACACAATGGCGAAGTTTATTTTAGACAATTACTAAGAATTATACTCTCCAATATCTTAGTTATCCCTTAGTTTGCAACAAAAGCACAGGTATCAGTGTCAAAAATACAAACAATTTTGTCTCTCGTAATTTTTTTTTGTGTACTAATGGTTTTTTAGTTATTTAAGATACAATATATCAAATTGTCTTCATTTTGAAATTAAGTAGTATACAGTTATATTTTCGGTACACTTGTTAACCACAAGTGACACAAAATGTTAGTTCAACATTTGAATTATTTGAATAAACATAAACAGACAAAAGTAAAACAAAGCGTTTCCAGGTATACATTCTTCGAAACATTTGTTTAACCTACCTAAACATCTATAACAATTATTGGCACTTTTCTGTACTGAGATCACTACTGATATCAAGTTTTTTTAGGGTGGTCATATTGTGTATCTTTCACGAAGAGTCGTAGAAGAAACTTTATGGTGAATAGGCATACTTCTAGGAGGATCATACCACATTGTTGGAAGACAGTGTACAGGACTCCCACAGGAGGTACTGGATTGAGTTTTATCCTCAACTTTCTCCCTCCTTGTGCTTTTCATGTTGTCATATGTTTTTTGAATAAAAAGCCCATCATAACTGACGTGTGTTGTATAGCTGGAAATCGTTCCAATTACAATGCATTATAATTTATATTGTAGCAGACCATGTTATTTATTTTTAGATTTACCATAAAAGCAATTATGGTTATAACAAGACAGTAAAAATGAAACATTTCTATGACTTTTTTTATTATTTTTAGTTATTTGATTTACTGAAGAAAGAACAACCACATGGATTGGATAAAATAGTTGTATGTAATGGAGATATCAGTAAAAAAAACCTTGGACTATCCACTCAGGATAAAAAGGTATGCTTAGTCTATTTCATTTATTAATTATTATTGTTTTTATCTTATAAATTCTAAATCTATTGGATACAACACAAACAATTATACTGTTATATGAATAAATATGTAAATTAGGATATTTAAAGCTTAATCTAATAACATATTAAATATTTTAAATAAAACAAGATGGGAATCTTCTTTCAAATTTCTTATTCTAAGTACATATATACTTACATTAAATCAATTGATAAATAACTAAATAGAATCAAATAAATTAATAATAATAATATATAAAAAAATACCACAATTAAAATAATCAACTTTCGTAAAAAATAAAATATGAATTTAGTTATTTATTATATGAGTATAAAGCTTATAAGAAAAAATCTTACAAATACACTATAACTGTTTTGAATAAAAATAAAAGAGTTACAAAATGCATACTAAATCATTTATTTTCTTACATAATTCAAAATTTAATTTATATTTTTAGGTTTTAGAAGATAATGTGACGATAATATTTCATATAGCTGCATCAGTCAGATTTGACGATTCTTTACAAACTGCACTTCTTTTAAACACATATGGAACCTATGAAGTTGTTCAACATGCAAAAAATACTCCTTTACTACAGGTATTTCAATTTTTCTCTAAACACACCACTTAAAAAAGTACGATGAATATAGATACTGGATAATTAAAGACAGTGTTTCTTTGTAAAACTAGACAATGTGTACAAAGATGTTTGTATGAGGTACGTCCAGAAAGTAAGTTCCATTTGGAAATAAAAGAAATATGGTACAGATACAAATAAACTATTTATTGCAAACAAATCTGTAAAGCAGCGAGGTCGGGAGTGTATGAAGGGTGGTCAAACTGGTCCCAGCCAAAGTCCTGTAAGTGTTGTCATGTCATGTTCGCAGTGAGGTCAAGTATTGTCATAAATCAAAACAAAACTGTTTGTGAGCATACCTCAGCAATTATTCTATATTGCCCAATGTAGTTTCCTAAGAGTCTCACAGTAAACACATTTAATTTGCATTGATATTTTAAGTCTCATCCTAGGTCACTATCTGACTCAGAAAGTTATCACTGTCTTTGTCATGATGACTGTGTAAAAAGGTCAAGTGCATTGAACTAACACTGTTTTATTGTGTTGCTCTGTAAGTGTTTTTGGCACCCAACGAGCACAAAGTTTTCAAAATAGCAGTTTTACAAAAAGAAGTAAAACTGTATGAAGAAGTGGTTTTGAAATTTGCAGAAATTCCATAGGAAGAGCAATTATTATAAGCTTATGGTTTTTCTTAATCTATTCTTGTACTGTATAAAATAATGGATGCCCATGTCCTTCATGCACTTGATCACATCCTTTATTGAACTGTTGGACCCATCTCCTTACCATTGAATCCACTCCTGCATTTTCTCTCTAAACCTGGTAGATCTGTTGATGGATGTCAACTGGTTTTGTGTTCTTTGCATTCAGAAAACGAATTACAGATTTAATTTCACAAGCAGTGGGATTTTCAATCAACTTCGCCATTCTAAACAAACAACTCCGAAGCGTAAACAACAAACAGCAATGTCGAAATTGCGTCATCTCTCTCTACTTGACTCAGAGCCTTACTGAGCATGGATACCTTGCATGTGCCCAACTGTGATCCCAGTGCTGCTGCGACAACAAATAGAAATTGAACTTACTATTTGTTATTACTATTTAATGGATGTATCTCTTGTTTGTACAGTTGAACTGCATTATATGGGCAACAGCTACTTTAATTATGTATTTTATTTAAAAAAATCAATTTCAGTGTTTAACACAATAAGAGAATAAATTTACGGTAAGCTTATAATATTTTAGGAAACTACATATTAGGAATCAATTGTAGTGAGATATACTTGAGAAAACAAACTGTATGAAAACACAATTTTTAAGGGGAGTCAGATGACCTGAGGGTTCAAAAAAAATCATTTTTCTGTTTTTTTTTAAATATTATCTTGTTCCTTAGACTTTTACGTTTAATTTGATGTATCATTTATTGAAATCTAATCACTCTAACTATATTTAATAAATGATTTTCTTTATACCTTCGCGACTGCACTACACACTTTATTCACGAATCCTTGTCGCACGTCAAGTTCTTCAGAAAGTGTTTGCATAAACATACATACTATAATGCTTGCTACATCAATTTGGTTTGAGAACATGTGTTGGTTTACCCGTCTTTAGTACATTTGTAATGTAGAAAGCATATGGTTGTGTTTTGTTTGTTGTTGTTTATTATAACAGTTTATAAAACAGTTATAAAAGTTTCTGGTGTTCCGTATTCATCATTAGTTATGATATAATTTTTATTATTTAATTAGTGTAATTACACGTCGAAAATCATACTGCAAGAAGAGAGCAAAGGTGTTTTCTGGAAAACGAAATCATTGAGGTAAACCCTGTGTCGCAAGTGAGGCTATCTGAAATTTGAAAGTAACCTAGAATTAGGCTTATTGTCATCTCAAATTGCTACTTCTAAACTTACTGCCAAAATGGCAGCTCTTCTAAAAATAAAACAGATCTTCGCAAAAAGGAGTACCTATAATAAGTATATAGGAGGTTGTGGATTTTATAGTCAACAAAACGATGATTAACCTTGGAAAATTTGAAATGTTGCTTTCTACATAGCAGTATGTAAAAAATGTCAAGGCTTAATTTCTATTTTTACTTCAAACAGACAAGGGGTTAGTGCTACTGTAAATATAAAATGCAATAGTTGTAATTATGTAGTTAGTGACAATAATAGTCCTAAGATTAGAGAATGTAATGGGAAGGCAGAAATAAATGTAAGGTGAGCCTATGCATTCAGATATATTGGCAAAGCAGAGCAAGCTGCGAGATTCGGTTCCGTCATAATGAACTTGCCAAACCCTCCTGCTTTCAAGTACTGTACTTTACAAAAGTGCTATCTAATGCTGTAAAACAGGTTTGTTTTGATTCCATGAGAAGTGCAATTGAAGAAACAATTGAAGTGAATAATAGTATGAAAGATATTATTGTTAAATTTTACGGTTCTTGGCAAAGATGGGGCCATTCTTCACTAAAGGACATTGTCAATGTGATAAGTGGAGAAAATGCAAAAGTTATTGATATTAGAAACTTCATCAAGTACTGTAGGTGTAAAAAAAGGTTACAGCAAGTGCATGAGATGGGATGTAGTGCTAACTATGAAGGTGGAAGTGGGGGAATGGATGTAGAAGGTATATTGTACATATTCATAGAGTCAGTGGCGTTGTACGGTATATGGTGCAAGTACTATTTAGGTGACAGTTCATCATTTTCAACTGTTGAAAATACTCAACCTTATAGCCCAAACTTTTTAGTAGAGAAAAAAGAATGTATAGGCCATGAACAAAAGCGCATGGGGGCTCGATTAAATAGGTTGAAAAAGTCGAAGGGTAAAACTTTATTATCCGATGGTAAGACAATTGGAAGGAAAGGAAGGTTGACTAATGCTGTGATCAATGAAATGCAACTTTATTACAGATTAGCAATAAGAAGGAATTGTTCTAATGTAGATACCATGAAAAATGTAATTTGGTCAGAGTATTATCACATGATATCAACAAATGAAGAACCTGCACACGGATTATGTCCAAAAATATGGTGCAAATACCAAAAGGCTGTTCAGAACAAAGAAGAATATGACCACAACAAGCATAATCATGTTGTCCCAGTGGTGATGGAGAAACTAAAACAAACCTTCAAAGACTTGTCTGATCCAACACTATTGGCTAAATGTTTGCATGGTGGAACATAAAACCCAAGTGAATTGCTAAACAGTGTGATTTCGTCGCTGATCCCAAAATCAACTTTTGTTATGAAAGAAACTTTAGGATTGGGAGTATATATGATGCTGTGGCTAGTTTTAACAAGGGAAATATTGTAAAGTGTGAAAATATAAATGAATTAGGCATTTGCCTGGGAATGAACTGTGTTAGAGTTATGAAGGCGTTCGATGAAATTAGAGTACGAAAAGCACAAAATCAAGTAGATGAAGTGGAAAAAGTGTCGACAAAAAAATACTACAGCCAAAAGACTTCTTGAAGACCTATATGAAGAGAATGAAGACCCAGACAATCTTACATATGAAGCTGGAATGCACTAAGTAAGTTAATGTATACGATTTACACTATTGACCGATGGTACTTGGTAGAACTCCATTTTAATGAAAAACAAACACAATATTTAGTAAATTCTACAATTTATTTGAGTCTTGCCGACCATGGTTTCGCCAACAACGGCATTTACAAGGCAGCTTAACAAAGACTAAGGAAAAATATAGAAACTAACATATTATTACTACAAAAGGAAGAACAGTTACTTAGCTAGGGTAGGGGGGGGGGGTAAGAGCAAGGGAAACATGTGGTCATACGGAAGACAATGGTTTTAACAACGGTGAATTTGACAAAAATTCCACCTGATCATTAAGTACTAGTTTGGAGTCTTTACAAATTATTCTCTTAATCTCTAACATTTCTAATAAATTTAATTTCTTACTTTTAACATTAACATGGAGAATTTCAAACTTAACATTATTCAAAAAATCAGACACTACATGAGTTTTTAAATGATTAGAAAAACTAGATTCATTATGACCCAACCGCCAATTTCTTTCGTGTTCCATGGAACACGAAAGAAATTGGCGGTTGGGTCATAATGAATCTAGTTTTTCTAATCATTTAAAAACTCATGTAGTGTCTGATTTTTTGAATAATGTTAAGTTTGAAATTCTCCATGTTAATGTTAAAAGTAAGAAATTAAATTTATTAGAAATGTTAGAGATTAAGAGAATAATTTGTAAAGACTCCAAACTAGTACTTAATGATCAGGTGGAATTTTTGTCAAATTCACCGTTGTTAAAACCATTGTCTTCCGTATGACCACATGTTTCCCTTGCTCTTACCCCCCCCCCCTACCCTAGCTAAGTAACTGTTCTTCCTTTTGTAGTAATAATATGTTAGTTTCTATATTTTTCCTTAGTCTTTGTTAAGCTGCCTTGTAAATGCCGTTGTTGGCGAAACCATGGTCGGCAAGACTCAAATAAATTGTAGAATTTACTAAATATTGTGTTTGTTTTTCATTAAGTTAATGTATCTTTATAGTATAGGCCTAATCTTTAAATTGATTTTCTGGCAAACTATTATTTTTACCTTAATGATTCTTTTTCTCCTGAATCATATGAGATATTAACAAAATTTTTTGTTTGTTTTGTTTCTTAGATAATAGGCCACAATTAGAGCACAGGAATTTTTTGTACATATATTTATAAAAAAGTTATAAGACCTGAAATTTAAAAAAAAAAAGGCAATTTACGTGTACATAATTTTTAGAAACCCAAATATATATATATATATATGTATATTTTATATTTGTGTGCTCTATTTGTAGAAAAATATATAAGGAACGATATATTTAAAAAATATGATATATATATTAGTATAATAATTTTCAAGATTTAGGGACTCGAATATGCTTAATTTAACATGGGCGGTATAGGGTCATCCGACTCCCCTTAACAAAACACACTTTATTTGTTCAATTCCAATATAAGACAAGATTTCAACGTCTATGTCATCATCCTCAGATCTACATGCAGATAAACCCAACTGATACTATTCAAACTCAAACCCCATTGAAACATCGTCTTCTAAGTTTATTGTCTTGAATTGCACAAATAAAGTGGTTTTGTTAAAAATTGTGTTTTCATAAATTTGGCACATATTAGTATTTTTGTTTTTAGTATTTTTGTAAACAGATCTAACTAAAATTATTTAAGGAAATCAACTTTTTTTCATTTCTTTCAATATGTTCCTGACACTAGTTTAAAGTTTAAAAATGGCCTATAACTACTGTACTAAGCTGGGGTAAACCCACAATCAAGGGGAGAGTTTTTTTTTAGTCAGTCTTTTGCCAGGTAGCTACGCTTATAGTTCTGTACATCTTTCCGCTAAAAGTTTTAGCTTTTACAGTGTTGCTCTGCTCTTGCAGTTAGGTTATGTGAAGTTTTTTAATTAAGTGTGTGAAAATTCCTTGTTGGGAAGACAGGTTTGGTCCTGGTATTCTAAACTCCAGCTTAGTACAGTGGAAATGTATGTTTAAATGTCATTCCTGAATATCAATAAAACAATAACAATAACAATAACAATGATATAACAATAACATCTTCACACTTTGTTATTAAAATTTGAGTACAATTAGGTACAACAACAACAAATACTATACTATTAAGATAGTATGACAAAACTCTTTTTACCTTATAAAATTTGTATGTTGGACATTTGAACATATTTTTTACATTCTGTAATTTGAATATTACAAAAGTAACATATACTTTGCTACAAAACAAGAACATCATATTAAATATTTATTGTTATATCAAACATTATTCTTTATTATAGGGTTTGGTATATGTGTCAACTACTTATTCTAATTGTCATCTGAAAAATACTGCAACAGAAGAAAAAATTTACGAAAGTGAGTACGCTTATGAGGATTTACTCAAGTTGCTATTGACTTCAGATCTAAAGAACCTAGAATTGCTACAAAATAAGTAAGTTTTGGTACAGATATACTTTAAATGATTGTTGTTTTCACAAATAGTTTATCATGTGTTAGGTATCAAACTACAGTTGGTTGCAGGGTAATCCAACCCAAATAATATAGAGTCAGTTTTAGTCCATTTAGTATTTCAGCTATAGTCTTAACATATTTTGTGACACATATAAAAGGACTAAAAGACAGACATTTTAATAGTTGTTCAGTTTTATAACACTATATATATATATTAAGGGTTAATGTTTAATGTTTAATAACTCTCCATGATCCAAAACATGTGATGCAGACCAAATAAAATACAAATTTCTCGGTAGCCTATATTATAATGATATAATGAGAACAGTTTGTATTATGTTCAAGGTTGTGTGTTATTTTTATTTCACTTTTTTAAAACTTTATCAGTTAACTATTAAACCAAAAAATGATATGCATTTATTGTTTTAGAATATTGTGTAAACATCCAAACACATACACATTTTCCAAGAGTTTGGCAGAACAAATTATAAATGATGTTCGAAAAGATCTACCTGTCATCATCACAAGGCCATCAGTAGGTATATAACTTGTTTTTATCTAGAAAAGGCAGTGTTATTTTTTCTTATGTAATGAAATCTAAAGAAGCTAATCACACCTCATGCCCCAAATGACTAAATTTGTACAAATTACATGATTTTCTAACTTTACTTAATATTATAAAAAGGATCTTCTACAAAAATATTCCTTTCATTCTATAAATGAATATATGCAACAGACATATTGAGATAACCTACTTGTATTTTGCTAAGATGGTATGAGCTAAGAATTGTTATTTGTTACATTGATGTATTTGACTGATTTGTATTTATTTAAATAGGTATTTATATAACTAATTAGCTGATACCCCCAGTTTCACATGGGGATAGTTGAGACAGTTTTATATAGAAATAATTATTGTGTCCTTTTATAACTTAAAGTTGATGCTATAGAAATAAATTATACCCAATTACAGCAATACACCAATTTTGATCTAAATCAATCCATAATAACAAAGATATGATATTTGTTTTAGGGGTAAAAAACACTCTTGGAGTACATTTTCAAAACCCATTCTTAGTTTGTGTCTACTGACCTACCCCAAATCATGTTAAAAAATTCATAGCTCTAGATTTATGGATTTAGAGATATATTATGCTTTAGGGGTAAAACACATCCTTGGAGTAGAACATTTTCAAAACCTTTCTTAGTGTGCGTCTACGAACCTACCCTAAACCATGTTCAAAAATTCATAGCTATAAGCTTCTTGGATCCAAAAAGATTTCGTGATCAGTCATTAGGTTTGGACTGATCCATATATATATATATATAAAATATATATATATATATATATATATATATATATATAGCCTAGATGTATCTTGTAGGTTGAACAAACTCGAAAAAACACATTTTTTATTACCAGTTTAAATAACATCTACTCTTTTTTTCTAGGTGTAATTTCTGGTTTAATAAGAGATAAAGAGATCTAAATAATTTTCTACAAGTGGAATTTTATTATTGTAATACAGTTCTTAATGTTTTACCTTTTATATTATGTATGTAATAATACAATCAATAATACAACTTAATTTTATTAATTTACAACTAAAATAACTAGTGTATGAACTATTTTCTCTTTCATAAATCATCAACTGGTAGGGTAGGAGTTCAAGAAGAAAATTTGAAATAAAAATTATTTCCCAACATGTAAAGACCATGTTTACCACCTCAAAATTATTCCAAACTACACAGTTCATATAGGAAAATTATTAGACAACCATGATTCGACCTCTGAAAAGAAATATCCAAATTTTAAATTACCACTTAGAAAACGATATAATTGCAAAAAACTAGACAACCAATTCTAAAAAAATAAGAACTTTAAATTGTGTCCTTAAATTAGTGAACTGAGAGTCTAAAGGCTAATTTTAATAAAATAAATTATATATATATAAAGTTAATTTTCTTCTTTTTTATCAGAAATTGAGTTTATATAATTAATCTACTTGTTCATAAATTATTATTATTTATTGTGGATAAACCTAAAACTTTAATGTGTCTCATGTGATTTTGATTTTTATATTTAGACTAATTTTAAATTGATATCTGAATCATTAACTCTTAGCTTTTCTTTTAGTAAATACATATTGTATTTCAATTTGGCACCTCAACGTGAGGCATATACGGGGGGGACCCAAAAGTAATGGGAATCAGGCTGTTGAGAAGAGGCGGGTGAGGTGTGGTCGGTCGGCCGGAGAGAGAGTCTCGAGTCACATTGCTACACATCAGTGTGCGACGTTTATTCGCTGTGAGTGGTTCAGTTTGTCCGTGAGAACTTTTTTTCTGAAAGACCCTTTTCCGTTTCAGCAAAAACATAAAATGGCTGACTGCTGTGAGCAACGTGTGGCTGTGAAATTTTGTTTCCTGTTGGGGAAAACGCCTGCGGAAACTCTTGTAATGCTTAAAACAGCTTTGGGGAAGCTACTTTAAGTAAAACACGTGTCTACGAGTGGTTTCAGAGTTTTAAAAATGGAGATATGTTGACTGAAGACCAGCCTCATTCTGAACACCCTTCAACGTCAAGAACTGACGACAACGTTAAGAAAATAAACACTCTGGTTCTTGAAGACTGTCGTTGAACCATTGATCAATTATTTGCGATGTCTGGGTTGACTTAGAGTTCAATTCAGAGGGTTTTATCAGAGTGTTTGTGCATGAGAAGAGTTGCAGCCAAACTTGTTCCACGCCTTCTCACAGATGAGCAAAGGGAGTGCCGACTATTCACCAGATCTTGCTCCCTGCAACTTTTTTTGTTCCCCCGACTCAAAAGGGATATGAAAGGTAAATGTTTTGAGATTGGTTAATTAATAGCTATCTAGATTGTATGAACTTTGATTTTGAATTTGATCGTAACGAATACTTGTAACATGAACTATTTGAACAATTAATTTTAAATTTAGTTATTGTGAATACTTGTAACAAGAACTAATTTTTAATATTTATGAAACTAATGTCTAATAATAAGTCATGTTATTCACTAAATGTATTGTAGAGAGAGTTAAGCAAAACAGCTTGACTAGATTTTGTATGTTTCAAATATAATTAGAACTTCTTAATAAATGTATGTTTTATTTCAGAGGTTTTCATGATCAATTTGCATATCAATTACATTTTTCCGTAATTCAAGACCCAAGATAAAAAAGGGTAAATTTATCAAGTGTTAGTGCTTTTATCACAAAATGGCGCTGAACGAGTAATAATTCATCTAAAGTAAAATAGATAGATTTCTTTTTCAAATACATGTAATAATAATTTTTTTTTCCTACTAAATTTTTAAATTATTACAGCAGTCAGCATTATACTAATGATTACTCGTCCGTTTAAAAAACGGGTATCAGAACACAAAAAATACATTACGATGGATAAGGTCAACTGTTAGAAGTTGGCTGAGCATGTCATAACTAACCGTCATGCTATTCTTTGCGATAAGGACTCTATGCTATTACAAGTGACTGATTGGAGAAAAAGGGTTTTTTTAAAGACAGCCATAATGATGGTGAAAGAAAATTGTATTTCACAGCTATGTTCTACTATAAGTTCTATTTATTTGCCCCTAATAAAAAATGAAGTTCATAGACTTTTTGATAGACATAATTTGGAACCTGGCAACATAAACTTGGTGGGGGTTCAACCTTTAAATGATCAATGTCCGATCCCTTCTCAGTTGACCTGTGTTAGGTGGTCAGAGTGGTTGAAACAAAAAACATCCGCGAATATCATTAGGACTCACGAAACGTCGTGTGCAATTGTTTGTAGAAGATTTTGTGTTTTGTGTATGATGTGAAAGTTTCCTTCAAATAATATTTTTTTAATACATTTGACTACAATTTCCTGTGGACTTTCAATTTTCTTCAACGTATAAGGTGGGTGAAGTCATTAAGTAACTTTTAATTATTATGATTTCTGTCCAGTTTTTAGCAGTGAACGTGTTAAGACCATCCAAACTGAACAGTGGTTTTTTGTTGTTAAATTCCTTGAAAAATAAAAAACTGTCTCTAAATGGTATCTTCGAATTTTATGTTTTCTGATGAACCTACATTTTACAGTAATGGCTTGGAAAGTCAACACAATTACAATTATTATAACATTACCAACCCTCAATTAATTGAAGAAAATAAACTAAAAAGTATGGACATTAAGGTTTGGGCAGCTGTGTCAGGTATTGAAGTATTATTTCTACAAAATTTCTGAGAGTACTATGAATGGAACTAGATACCATGATATATTGAATCAACAAGTGATTCCATACTTTAAACTTACAGAAATGAAGTCTTGTATCTTCCAGCAAGATGGAGCAATTCCTCACTATACTAATTATGTGAAATATTTAATAAACAATGAACTAATTTTTGTTATGGATTGGGAGGTGAAGTGAATTTATGGACTGGTCACCAAGATCGCCAGACATAACTCTTAATGACTTGTTTTTGTAGGGCTACTTAATAGAACGAGTTTATTCTCATACCATCAATACAGATGAGAAGCTAATGAAAATGATTGAAAATGAAATTCTCAATATCCCACAACATTTTTTCTGGCATGCCCATAAAGCTTTCTTTTAACGGTGCTATCAATGGATATTGGTAAATGGTTTACAGTTTGAATAGTGATTATTGTTTCTTCTTTGATATTTTATTGTTGATTATTTTCCCCTTTGTTACTAACTTAAAAGTGAATAAAATAAGTAAAATTTTTATGTATCTACAATATTGTTAATAAAATAAAATAATCTTATAACCGCAAAACTGTGTTTTATTTTAAACAGCCGTCATTTTGTTTGCTGCATGTAAGATATTTACTTGAACATTCTATTGTGTACTTATGTATATAATATATATATACGATATTCAAGCAAAATTTTTAGCCAAATCGGTCCAAAAACAATTGTTCCATGACAACTCAAATATTAGAATACTTTACTGTATAAGAGGCAGTATATTATGAAACACAACTTATAGTCCAGCTGAGCAATACATATTCTAACAGTGAACCTATAAGTTTTTAACATTTTAGCTTTGGTTAGTATAAAAGGGTTAAGGCTATATGTTTATACAAACTCTTTATAAAAAACAAAAGGATAGTTATAGGGTTGAAATGGATTAACAAATATATTATCATTTCATTTCTAGTATGCAATTCATTGTTAGGACCAGTGCCTGGATGGACTGACAATATGAATGGTATACACATGGTCTCAGTTGGATATCATAAAGGTGTAATTAGGACATTCTTAGGAGATAAGAATACTTATCTCGACATTACTCCTGTTGATTATACAGTCAATGGAATAATTGTAGCTACTTGGTACAATATTGTCAATAACAAGTATGTATGAATTTATTCAAATAGTATTTAATATTGAGGTCAAATCAAATAATTTATATAAAGTGTGGTAATAATACTTTACATTTTTTGAGTTATCAAGTGAGAATATCAGTCATTCAAGTGAAATATAATAACACAGGAGGTGTGCAGGTAAGAGTAGAATGACTTCAAGACCACTTCAATTTCTATCACACTATGGTGTCGTACAATTTCAGTATCTGAAAGTGAATGTAAATATGATTTTGTTTATTTAGGAGTTGGATGAGCAAACTCGCTAAGCTGATTTTTTACCTCTGTTAGTATGTTACAAAATACTGCCTTCATTAATTGCATACTTCACTCAGATTTCATATTTTTCTGTATCTCGCGGATGAGCTATTTAACAAGAATTGCAAATTGTCATTTTGAAGACCTATATAGAAATTCATTAAAATCGGCGTATTAATCAAAATATTTAAAATATGTATGAAATTGTTAGTGCAAAAGGGGAATAAAATGGAAAGCAAAGTAATATCAGGTCTTGCTCTCTTGTAGCTTACAGATTTATCAGCTCTTCCTTCAAATAATAGCTTAAGAATTGAAATAGAAGTATAACATATACTTCATTTGAAATTTATGTAGGCTAAGGTGTAGTGTCATGAAAAGCCTAGTTGAGGATTGGAAGAATAAACCTTACTCAGTTTAGGTCTGGGGAGGAGACGTTACCTTGTAGCAAGGAGTAAAATGAAAGGTAGTAATAAGAAGAGTACGGATTGGTGTATGAAAGATGTAATATTTCTTATTTTTGGGTCTCTAAATTTGGTTAGTATGTGATTCAATATATAGCATACCGGTAAGTGAGATATGACGTCAGGAAACATGCGTCATCTCTTGTATTGCGATCGTATATTCAAAGGATGGACAGACAGTGTTCCGAGATTGGTAAATATTTTAGAATCATGAGTAAATAATTTGTATGAGTGTGAAAGTTTAGATATATTAATAAAATACGATTAAATAAATAAACATTGTAAATTTTCATAAGTCAATAATATAAGAAAGATTAGTTTCCACAAAATTAAACATATTAAGAGTCTGTGCAGTGGGTTTGTGCACCGATGTGTTTGTCAGAATATTTCTAATTGGTCCATTAAGTCAATCAATGCCAGAATTTTGAGGTTGGAAGGGATTAGTTCAATTTTTGGAGAGGAGACTAGCTTTTTGTCGTTCAACAAGAGTGGTCATTTTGACTTTCTTTTGTTACTACGGAACCTTCTCACCAGGCAGATTGTCTTCTACCATTTTCTATAGCGATGTTTCAACAAGAGCTATTCAGATAAAAAACAATTTTAATCTGAGTTTAAATAAAGTCCTTGATTGAGTCCAGGTAAAACTTTAACAAAACTAAAACATTTCAAAGACAAAGTATTTATCATTCATTTTGTATAGATAATAATTGTAAGAACATTATAGACCCAGATTTCATTTCATCAATATACCAATAAAAATTTTTCATTAATAATGTCACTGGACAATTTTTGTGTACTCCCTCCATCTGGCGAACGACCCATCCGTGGGTCGTTCAGTGACACATGGTTTATTTCATCGACCCTAAAACACATATTTTGCAATTCAACATTTCACGCACTTACAATGATCCTATCACAATAAATAAAATATTGTTGGAAATCTAATGTTCCGTAGAAGCATAATCATTAAAAAAAAATACCACAAAACGTTATAAATAATATTTCAAAAATTGGTAAAGTTTGCATATAAATTTGATACGTAACATCAAAGATTTGCGCTGATCGGTTGTAAACAAAAATGAGGCAATTTTTCTCTAATATTCTCAAATCGATATTTCTGTCAAACAAACCTAACCATAACACTGCTCTATAGATCACATCTTCCTCTTTCGATCAGTGTTTTCCAAATCTTTCTATCTGTTATAGCTTTTATTATATAAAAATTAAACAAAATCAAGAGTTTTAACTCATTTTTATACGCTAAAAATTACATTTATTCAATTCAACTTATATCGTAGTAGATATTATTTTATCAAAATGTATAATACATGATTGTAAAGGTGATGTTTCAATCTTTCATAATCATGTATACCAAAATCCTTCTCACGAAAAGTAAAAATTCAAGAATTGGATAAATTTAACTAATATTCTGCTATATCGCCTCACCTGACGCAATGGTTTTTATATAAAAAAATGTGTACTCTATGATCATATAATTTTTTGAAATGATAATTCTTATCCAAATACCACAAGTTGACAATATTATATAGTATTTTTCTTTCTCTTTCGAACTACATATTCAAAATTAAGCTATCTGTAACAGTTTTTTTAAGATATATTACATTCTACAAAGTAGTAACCAAACGGAATCAGACTCTTTTTTTTCTGTGTAATTTACTAAATAGGAAATATCAATTACTTACATTGATATTTTGTAATCGATCTTTACACTATTAGGAAGATGAAGTTTAGATCTTTCATATGGTAGCACCTTTTACGTCATAGAGTTATTCTAGACGATTCTTTCTCAACTTGAAGTTGCTGTTTTGTGCTGGCTTGCTTTGTGTACTAAATATGTGCCTAACCTATTGTTACGTGCTTGACTTGGTTTATTTCTGTTATTGTAAACATATTTTGTTAGGGATGTTTATTTATTTACTATAATTTGTGTATACCAATTATAATATCTGTATTATTGTTTGTAGAATTTATTGTTTTGAGTGAATGTTATTGTCAGACTTATCTAATACTGATGCTGTCTGTTTTATTGTTATTCACTCTGTTTTCAAATTTTGTCTCTTTTAGGTTATTAATGGAAATTAGAAGAACTATTTGTTTTGTGCGCCCCTTTCCTTTCTCATCTCAACCAATTGCTTACAAATTCAAGATTCATGCGCTTTTTGTGCTAAATTCAAATTAAAAAATGTACAATATTACACAATTTAGTTAATTTTGTTATAATTATTTTTATTATGAAATTCTAAACTAATATTTTTTTTTTATAAATATTCACTTAAATAACACACATACTTTGATCTATAAGATTAACTATTCTGAAATCCTGTCTGTTTGTCTACATTCATCTTTTTATTGTCGTTTTTGAACGCAAATAATCCATGCAATAAAACCTTTTACAATGTTATTGCATTTATGGATTACTCACGTTACCTGTAATTAATTTCAATCAAATGTATCTTAACATAAAGATATCAAAATTGTGAATGTTACAAGTTTTGCTAATCGCTTTGCAGCACAGCCATTATCTCTACTTAAACTACATTAAATCTGTACAAGCCAGATCGTAATGATATTTACACAATTAACAAGAATTTAACTACCTATTAATTTATGTGCATGATGGTCAAACCAATATCAAGACTGCTAGTCCATGATTAGACCAGAATCTCATAATTACTCATTTAATCTAATTTGTGAATGCACAAATTATAAATAAATTACATCAGGGTCACTAGACTCATCCAAATGACCTCAACCACACCAGACCAAAAACTAACATGACACTGAACACACAACTGTAGTCTCTAAAGGCTTGTTGCACGCTTTCTGTCTCACTTCCGATGTGCATTGGTTGGAAAGACCCACCAAGTTTTCAGAATGCTCTATGTCCAGGGGCAGAGATGTAAGCTACCATGCTCAGGTGTAAATAAAAGGGATAAATATCGTCACACTACTTTTTCTTTGTGTACCTATATATATATATATATAACTTATATAAGTTATATATATATATATATATATATATATATATATATATATATATATATATAACTTATATATAAGTTAATTAAAACACTATGAAAGTTATAAATAAGGTTATAAATTTAAATAACCACTATATTCTTGTTGTAGTGATAAATTGTGTTCAACAAAGCAAAAAATAAGGAGGAAACTGATATTTTTCAAATTTGATAATGAATTTAAAAAGGCAAAACATGTCATCTTGAAATTTTACTTTTGGCATATGTTACATTATTGTCTAATACATATTTGTATTCGTTGCTAAAAAATACAAGCATATCAAACTTCATCAAATTTAATTTTAAATTGGATGCAATTTATAATTTAATATAATAAGGAAAAAAAATAAAACATTTCTTTACAATAATATTAAATTTTTATACCATTAATTTTTTGTACATTTGTATTTTATTTCCAGATGTAAAAGTGATGAATTACCAATTTATAATATAGCCTATGGAAATGTTCTGGCTATTACATTCAAAGAACTATTTGACAATAGTTTAAAACATGTAAATACTAAACCATATAAAGATACATATTGGTACCCATTTGCAGTAATGACAACAAGTCCATTACTATTTAATATCTACTTTTGGATTTTGCAAATTCTTCCTGCAATTATTGCTGATGTTGTTCTGTGGTGGAAGGGGAAAAAAACCATGTAAGTTGTATTTTCAATTTTGTAATTTTAAGTTAATGGTCGCTTATAGCAAAAAATTTTTTTAAATAAATAATGAAAACTCTGTAACAAATATAACATATTTATATTATGTTCCCTTCATATGAGACGAAATCTCAAATTTTGGTTGTGGTTTTTTTTGAAAATTAATAATATATAGGCTAGTTAATTTTGTCCTATCATAAACATTTCTCCATACAAAATGAACTTGTGTGATAAGCCCTAGTTTTACAAATGATGAGTAAAACAAATTTTGCTCAATCTTTTGGTAAATATTTTTTCTACAGTTTGTCAATTTTTTTTTTTATATACTACATAAATATAATTCTATATTGATGATGTTCCCTAAATAATTTATCATTTACATAAGCATTGTATTATTTAAATGTTACAAAAAATTTACATACTAATAATTGTAAACAGAATATTGAAGATATTCCTGAGGTAGACAAAATGAATTTGTGAACAGCATAAAAGACCATTTCGAGATAGTTATTATACACATTAATTATTGACATATTTGTAATATCAGACTTAACCCAAGTTTGAAATATGATTGGAGATTAACTAAATTATTAAAATTTATTTTCACAATAATTAATATTTTATTCAGCAACAACAACAAAATTAATTAAAAGGTTCAAGTAACTTAATTGTTTGAAACATCACTCGTGTCCACTTTCATGGAATTATGAAAGGTGATACTTTAAAAATGACTGCAAACACTTTAACACATTATTCTTTGTCTTTTGAATAAACATTGTCGAGTACCATATTGTCAGGTACCTTATTGATTTATTTCAGTATTTCTTTGAGAGGTGATGCATGCCACATTTTCCATACCCAGCTCATTGGGTCCATTAAATACACAATCAATGTTGAATTTTCTGATACATTCTTAGGAAATCAAAATCATCTAATTTTTATTGGAATTGTTACTTCAAGTTCAACTTTGACTGTAGATTTGGTCACTGTAGATTAGAGGGGTTCTACTGTATATATGATATATATATATATATATATCATATATATATATATATATGTGATATATATATATATATATATGTGTGTGTGATATATATATATATATATATATATATATATATATATATATATATATGTCTGTATGTTTTTCAGCAAGAAATTAATACCGTACCGAAGTATTAAATCTGGTATTCACAAGTAAAACTCTGATTTGTTTGTGATTTAAAGTACATTTTCCTAAAGGACACACGATCCTGTAAATTTTATTTTAAGTGTCTGTTCTTGCTCCCTACAAAGTAAAATAAAATTATTTAATTCAGTAAAAATTAAGTTATCCTAAGAACGTAAAGTTACAATGTCCCTATGATATAAATGTATACACTGTACTGAGAGTTGGGTTAGAAGTGAAAGATCCTTTTTATGTTAATTTTTGATGATTTACAAGATGGAAGGTGCTGTATGTAGATATTGTGATTGTGTGATTGTGTAAAACATAAATGTACCAATGGTATAAATCATTGCAAAATTATTTAGTACATGTAAATTGTATAATAGGAACAAAGAAATTGTATAATTAAGTGATTGTAGTTTTAAAAAGTGTTTGAGAATGGCATTAATAAAAAAAAAAATTTCAATCAATTATAATTAATCCATTAAATTTCAAACAATTACTTATATTTTCAGTTTTTTTTTTGTTTTATTTTTTTTATAACATAAATCAGCATTTATATAATTAGTTTGTACATTAATTTTCTGTTTGTTTTCCTAAGGGCACTTAAGTTGACAAGGAAATTATACACGTTAAACTGTGAAGTTATTAAGAAGTTCTCATTTGAAATATATAAATTTAGTGATTGCAATTTTAAAACTCTTTCGTCAGAGATTAAACCATCTGACAAACATATATTTTACTTGGAACTATACAGTACAGATGTGGAACATCTCAGTGAAATTCTCCATAATGGTATGAGGCGGTACATTTTTAAAGAAGATGATAGTGATCTAGAAGGAGGCAAAAGAAGAATTAAAAGGTAAATTATATTAAAATAATAACCTACTGTTAGGTATGATGGTAATTATAAATTATATGATTATTCAGTTTTTATTCTAAGACCCAAGATAATTCACAGAAAGTAGAGCATCATTGTGAAAGAAGTCAAAAAGTGATGTAATCACTGATTCCCAAGGAATATGTCCATCAGAGAAAAAGGAAACTATAAAAGCCTAAATTGTCGTAATAACCAGGTCAATGTAAATCAAGAGACTGAAGGCTTCTAACCACTGTTAGAAATTGACCATTACTGTACTGCGAAAGGGAGACCAGCCACCATTGACCAAAAATAGCCTTTCTTTTATGGCTTCCAGGAATTGGACTTTGCGGGTTTGCTCAACCATTGGATTAAAGGGTGAGCAAACCAAGTATGCAGTCCTTTCAGATTATTTTGTATGTAAATATTAGAATCATTTTGCTTTTGCTACTATATTATTAGTACCTTGCTCTGAATTATGTTGTTTTTGGAAATAATAATTTAGTTTTTTTTTTGTAAATATTAGAACATAATATTGAAATATGTATATAAAATTAGGATGGATCAAAGATTTTAGAGCTTTTATATTAGGGCATCAGATTGTATCGGAGAATTTGTATAAATTAGTTGTATAAAAAATATTTCTATAATAGTCAAATATATGAGGAAACTGAACCATCGGTTATTTAGCTTATCCATAAACCCTATAACTAGCAAGAACACATAACAAACAAGTGGTACACGGCAATGTTTTTTAGTTGTTATAATTAGAACTAAAAAGTTAACATAGCAGACTTATTTGCTTTTGTTTTGGGGGTTCTTACAGAAACATTCAACTTTTTAGTTATCGATTTTGCTTTTTCTAGCTAAAACTTAAACATATATACAAATAATATTTTTTGGTCCTTACAAATATCTTGTAACCTAATATTCTGTTTGTGACCTCTATGAATTATTTGTATGATTATTATATGCATTATACTGTTAAAAAAAATACTTCAATTGTTATATAAAAGTCTAAACTAGAATAAATTAATGTTTTGTTGTTTAATCAAATTTCAATTGTTGATTTTAGAACCTGTGTGAAATAATAGTAATTACTGATGTTCTTATTTTACTATTGATTGTTGTCTCTATTTACATTTGGTTGTTCTATATTTCTAAAACGGATTTTTTTCCTTCACTCATTAGGTGCTTCTTAATTCCTTGAAAATATTGACTTCATGGTTTTGGGCAGCAATATTTTGATTTAAAAAAAATGTGTTTAAAATTTGACAAACTATGTAATTAAACTTGCTCAGATAATTATTGAATAGTAAGCCTTTTTTTTTAGTTCATGTTACGAAACCATGATACAGAAAATATGCTAAAATATTGCATACTATAAATTCAATATGTATGACCTACTTCACATACTGTTGTACACCATAGTTATAGAATTTTATTATTTTTTATTATTTCACAATAAATAGGAAATATACATGTCACTAAATACATCTCTGACAGAAATCATGTCCTTAAAAAAAGGAAGTCACAGTGAAAAAATATTAAAAGAATTGGGAACAAGTATTTATACAGGAGGACTTAGAATTTTTACGATCTAACTTACGATTAATAAAACTTTAATCAGAATTGAGCCTGAGCACTGATGATACTTCAAACACGTATGATAATTAATTGGATTACAGAAATAGATGTATGTCACCACATAAAAATATGATAGTCACACAAAAGATTACCATTTTTCAACATTGGGAGATTTTGAGGTACTCCAGGAGAAGACGTTTTAAGTCACTTAACTCGATTTGATCGTTCAACTTTAGCTAATAGTTAGACGAAGGAAAAAAAATTTAATCATGTATGTTCAAAGAGTAGCTTTGACTTACTTCAAAAATTTTGAAAGAAAGCACACAGACTTAAAATAGGTGGAAATAAAAAAAGTTTTCCCACGGTTTTAGCCCTATACAAAAGAAAGAAATATTATTAATGAAACTAAACAATCACGTATCAGAAGAGTCCATAATATAATATTGGACTAATATTGAACTTTTATCCACCCGCTTTGATAATATGACGGAACAGAACTTTGTGCATATATTTTAAAAGGATTAAACCCACATATATTGAAACAAATAGCAATGTTAGACAATACTACTTTAGACAAATTAGATGTAAATATCAAAGCTTATGACAGGGGAAACTACTTAAAGTGAGAACGCATAGAATGTAATTCGTCCAGAATGTAAACTGATCTCACAATTGTGTCAAGGAAATTACATTAAAATAAGGTAGTGAATATGTTAGACAACTTGAGAGTAACAACTCATATAAACAACAACACAATTACTATATATAACAGACCTCAAAACAAAGGAAACAGAAAAGAGGCATGAACTGAAATACTTCCAGGTGAATAAAGCACCATAAAGGGATGATTCTTGCTACAGATATAGGCTACACTCAAACAGTTATTTTCAAATGGGAAAACATCATGATAACAGCACAATTATCGGCAACATGGAGACAAAAAAAAATGAGCCAACAAATGATACCACTCATAATTTTATAGTACATTTGATACAAAGTAGAAATGTCAACAGCTTTGCTCAGAATTTCCTACACAGCACTACAGAGAATCACAATCTTCACTAAGCAAGAGTTTTACTAATTTCCTGGTTTACTTTACCAAGGTATGATAACTTTTATAGATGACTTAGTCTCATACGGCTCAAAATTTAGAGAGCAACTGGAGTTACTAGAAATGATTTTTTCAAAAATTTGACTCTGCAAAGTTGAAATTAAAAACCTTGAAATGTTATTTTTTTATAGAAACGTATATGTATTTTAAGACATAACATTTTGGTAGTAGGGAATAAACAATTAGAAACGAAGTTAAATACAATTAAGGAATTTGCTACACCCACTAAGACGAAAGACATAAAAAAAAATTTTGGAAGCAGATTCTTACTATCAAAACTCCATCCACAAATTTAGAGACAAGTAACAGGCTTAACAAAAAAGGAAAACACGGATAGTAAACAACTAAGACGGTCAGGAAAAAAACAAGTAGCATTTCAAAAATTTAAAAGGTGGGTGCTGGGTGCTTATAAACTGTACTTAAATTCTATGTGCTTCCATGATTTTAAATTCTTTTATTGTTAAATTCTGTTCCATTGTCTGACAGGATAAGTTCAGAGACACCATAATTTGTAAAGTAGTCTCGAAACTTGTTTGCACCATGTGCTCGTCCTTCAGGGTACACTTGTGGGTAACAAGAAATAGGCCTACCATCCACTATACTCAGATATTGATTCTTTTCTAGCAAAATGCTATCTATATGAATTACTTGCAATGGAATCACTGAAGTATATGTGAGATTCATTTCAATTGTTATAGGTACTCTGACATATTTTGTTTTTAAACAGATGTCACAATAATAAAGTTTAGAAAGTGTCCTTTTATTTGTTCGTACATTTCTTGTATGCCGCAATGATTGGTTTTGCTAAAGTCTTTATGGAAATTGAATAAATAAAATTTTAAAATTTTCTTTCCTAAATATAGTATCTTGCAGCTAAATTTTGTTTGGACACTCCATGTGCTATGTTTACTTATAAGTTCTGGTTTTAGTGTATTTTAAAAAATACTGAAACCAATAGCTTTTTTATTAAACATAGTTGACCTAGTGTTTCCAGTATCAATCAATATTTTTAGATTAGTTTTAGGATCATAAGCATAAGTCAAATCGTTTGTGTCATTTTCTATGTGCATTAAGGAAAACGAATTTTTATTGTTGTGAGGCCTAAAAAATGATTTTGTGCGTAATAATTTTCCTGTGAGAAACCACCTGGATTGTCTTCCTAAATAGGGTATTTTACTACATTGTATTCATCTAGTGTTTCTCCATAGTCTCCCACAAAGTTACAGTTGATTCTGATGAGATAGTGAAATATTCAGCAATTACTCCATCATCTGACACATCAAATCTTTTTTATCCTCTTTATCGATTGGCTTTCCTGTTATTTGCTGTAATTTATTTTGTTTGATTGGGTTTCCAGTTGGCCTACGTGTTGAAACGGTTTGGGTTTTCACCAAAATCGTTCCAAAAAGAAAAATTTTATAAAACATAAAATTTTTAGTTAAAACATAATAAATATCAAGAATACATAAATAAATGGTAATCCATAAATAAATAATAATGCGTACAGAAAAAATTAGTTTAATATGAAGAAAAGTAGAATTATAAAAGTTTTGTCAATTTCAATAAAAAATGAAATGTTCAAAGCGTAAGGGAAGTGGGATGGGGCTAGCTAACAGGAGCCAACAGGTCGACAGAGAACAATAGAGTTGTTGATCGCGTGACACCTCAGGTCCAGACTGCACTAAATAATCTAATTCAACTTGTTACAAAATAATTCACATGCAATTTCCTATGTTAAATTTTAATTGTTCAAATTTTTAATATAAAATAATATTATGATAAAGAATAACTGGTTAGCATAGGAAATACAAGAAAATATTTATTAAACCGAATAGTTTAATAGTTATTGCAAAAAACATGCATAGACAAAAAACTAAAATTTTGTCTAGATAATAAGTTAAAATTTTTATATTGGAAATAGGGTAAGGATATGTGACATAATATAATGAGACCAAAATAAGTTCATATATAATTAATTTTGGGAGGGTTTTTTGACCATCGAAAAATCAACAAAGTTTAACAATGAATAACTTATCAGAAAATGAAAATAAATGAAAAACGTAAAGAATTCCTTCATTTCTAAGGCAGAGGCCAAAAACAAGAATAATTAAAAAATTCCGAACCGATCAAAAGTTGGTCAAAGAAAAAAATCATGAAAAACGAAAAAGGGTACATCTTAGAAAGTTATCATCCAACAACTTTAAATCAAAGTTGTATGGAATCCAGAAGTCAAGAGGAACAAAATGACATTTACAGATTTCCAGAATTCCTGTTGTAATAATTCTAAAAGGGTGTTGAAGTTATTATTTAATTTTATTAATTTGTTAATTTGCTCGACTATAGGGCGCCAGGTTTGCTTTAGCATACCAATTTTGAAAAAAGAATGAATTTAAATATTTAAAAGAAAGAAAAAATATTTGGGGTCGTAAGTTCTTTTCACAGTGTACTTACAGTGATATTTGGTATTTAATGAAAACACTTGTCTCTGAAATGTTAACATAAAGATTTATTAAACTATTAGACAGATATAAAGTTTGAATAGTCATATTCAACATCTTACACTAACACATCCTATCAAATTACTCCTATTAAAATGATATTGATAAGAAAAAGATCTGAATAAAGTTTATTTACTGACGTTATCTTACTTGTTGCAACATACAAATAAAAAATGAATTTAATTGAAATAAGAATTGCATCCTTTTAAATTAATGCAAGTTATATTGTTTTACTGAATATCAGAAAATTTATAATTTGTTTTCTTCATAAAGTTTTAAGTTTAAGGATTTACCTTTTTTATTAAAATGCTAATCATCTATATATTCTATATCTAATATTGAACAACACAAATTCTATCAAATTCATACATAGTTTAAAAATAAGAGTTTCTGAAACGTGGATACCAAACACGTTATTGTTTCGTTGAAAACACTTTGAATCCGTGGTTGACTTCTCCTATTGTCCAAGACACCATGATCCCGCCTCGTGGAAATGCTCTCTCCCTTATGATGACATCCTCGAATCGTTTCTCCCTTTGTTTTATGGAATTCATATTCATTTTCTGTTTATTAAAATGAAAATTAATATTCATTTAAATTAAAATTTCTTTTGATATTTCTCACAAATAACAGTCTTGTCTATAAATATTATCAACTCAGCATTAACACTGAAACACTGAACGTTCATGTCTCATTCTACAAGTTTATACATTGGTTTAAAAGTTCACTATTTATAACAATCACGTTCAATACTTTGAATATGGGTTTATAGTCCTATTGTCCAGAAAATATTCAAAACTCAAACCTTTGACTCATGGAAGCCATTGCAAAGAAAAACCGCATGGTAATTCATTCTACTATATAACAAAGTCTCTCGTAAAGTCAGTCTCTAACAATTCTTTGTACACTGATTTTTCACTGTCTATACCTTATGTCAATATCAACTCTATTGTCCCTTCTAAATTATAAAATCTTACATTCTATCGGTTTTTTTATTGTTCTATTTGATAACGCACAAACGTCGAAATACGTCTGAACCCTTCAATCACTGAACTGAGACTCTTTTAGAAACAACCTGTCACTCCTAACGCTGGACTCAGACTGCCGTTACCATGAGGCAAATTCTCACTTCCGAAAAGCGTTCCTTCCGGTCACTGTTCAACATTTTACCGCACTGCCGTAAAATACAAATAAATTACATTTTATAACAAACAAACTAAATTACATTAAAATTAAACATCATAATTCATACTGTTGTCTTGAAAATCCATTTTTCTTTTATTAATGAAGTTACTACATTTAATTTATTATTTGAATCTCTTATCTGTTTGGCTTAACCGCGTCTTTTAAATGAGTCTATTTTAATATCTGACTTTTCACATTGTCACAAAACCCCACAAGGTTTGTATTTCAATACAGGTATTGGAATACAAAGCTTTTATATATATATATTTCAAATCGAAAAAAATATTAATGGATGTTCAAGACATTTCATTTCAGAAGCTAAGGACCTCATGAAAGAAAATAAGTATCCCTAGTATACTTAATTTAAGAAAGATTCTCTTTTTACATAAAAAATTAAAAAATCTATTTATTAAAAATCCTATTTTACTATCTCAATTTGTTTGAGTCATCATAACTCATTTGTAAAAAATAATACGAATCAATTAGTGCTAAGTCTTATCTCTATTTATACAATAACACCCATCATCAGTTTCCTTTCCAACCTCGTTGGCTGAAACTTTCCATCAACATTTTTTTTTTTGTTGACAGGATCCCGTCACTCAAAGCTTATCTCCCAGACAGCCGTCTATATACTTTTTCTACGTCTCATCCTCTTTGCCAAGACGACATTTCTACATCCTTTGAAAATCTACCTTTGACTCTAGATATTCATCTGAATCATTTTTCAATTAAACACAATTACAATTTAAAACCTCTCATTTTAATTAACATTTTTACGAAATTATTTACTTATTACTCAACATTACTTCAATTCACCTTAAAACTTTTCAATTATCATCTTATATTATTATTCATTTTAGTTTAAATCCAATAACTATTTATTCTTACTTAAAATCTCAATTCTCCTTTGTCTTGCTGGGATAACATGTTAACTACTGATTTTATAATTACAAAAAACTCTTTTCTTCAACTAAAATTCAAAAATATAACATCATTATTATCAAAAAAAAATATAATTACTTACAAAACTCATCTATTTATCTCAAAATTACCTCTTTACAATTGTATCATCTTTTAGTACCTTATCTTAAAATTATTTCCATCTTATCTTTCATTTTTTAATAATCAAAGTTGCATTAATCCCCAAACAAAATTCTTCATAATAAAAAACTCCTTATTATTTACCTATATTCTTTCATAAATAATCTCCTTATTTCAACGTAGCTTCCTTTAAAAATCATAATAATCGCCGTATTTCGTAGAATTCCTTAAATCTCCTCTTGTTTCATTAAAATCGTCGCATATTTCCTTTATTTCATTAAAATCGTCGTATATTTCCTTTATTTCATCGCAGTACTCAAAAAACCTCTTAAAAACTAAAAATTTACCATCAATGCAACCTAACTACCTTCTTTATAAAAGCTTATTAACAGAACAACTTCATTTTAAATACCACTTTACTCAACATTTTTGTAAAGTCATCATCTTCATATAAAACTCAAAAAATCTCTCATTTAAACTACTTCTTATTAAAATCTTCTTAATCATCTATTACTTGTATACAAAAACTCAAAAAAAAATAATATTTTACATTGTTTTCCCAGCTAACACCGTATTTCATCAAAATCTTTAGACACCTTTATCAAATAACTGCTTAACATCATTTATTATTTCAAATTCCATTATTATTTATTTAAAAAACACTACTTATTTATCCTTTCTATAAAATTCATTAAAATCTCTCTACTTATTATTAATTTATTACTCCTTCCTTTAAAAAACAAAAACTTAGCCTCCCTCATTCATTATTTAACATCAAAAAAACTTAAAAAACTTAATTATTATCCGTCTTGGCAAAACTCACATAAATTCTCAAACTTTAATCAATTATTTTTTTAATTTTCCACACCATAAATCATTTAAAACTAACTATTTTTCATCTTATCATCTAATCAATAATCCTTAATATTTATAACATCAAAACATACAACTTATCGTTTTACAATTTAATATCTAATTACCTATTCTAATCGGCTAATCAACATTTTTACAATTTTACAGAACTTTTAACTTTATTCCATAAAAACTCTCCTTTTGTCACGTCCGGTTTAATCTCGTATATACAGATCGATCACTTCTATATATATATCCTACAATTTGTTTTCAATCAACATCTGTCTAAAATTTATTACATGAAGTTTTTTTTTATGTAATAATGTCACACTTACTTATGCATTTTTCTTCCTAACTTCTCCTACATAGGTTCTTCTAACCGTCTACTTTATACCGTGCATACTTCTAATTGCTCTTTAGACTCTTACACAGAGTAACATGTTGTGACGTTGAAATGTGCAGTGGTTGAATGCAATATCCCTACTTGATTCAAGATAAAACCCAAAACACATCCCTATTTCACAACACGCCCTCTTATGCAGTCTCAGAATGCCTTATTCTTACGAATAAAACATTCTATTTTAACTACACAAACGCTCAACCATCCACCCAAAATGTTCATGTACTCCTTAAATGCATCTACACGAAGAAAATTTTAAAATTCATAAAAAATTTCATTAAAATCGTTTCATCCGAAGTTGAAATAATGTTTATTTTACCAAGTTTATTACTAGCATCGTCGATTTTCTGTTTATGTAATCCTTTCTAGATGTTATTATTCAAATTCAAAACGAAAATTTTATTTTTAAAGTTTATTCTAAATTCTTTTACTTAGAAATTTTACCTTCAATACTATTAAAGTTATTTAAGTAATCTACTTTTGTTCTTGTTTACTTTATTTAAAGCCAATTATCCTTTATTTAAGTAAATTTTATTCGAAAACGCAAGTTAAATTAGAATTATACGTCAAAGGTTTTTTATTTTCCTAGACAGCATTTTGGTAACACCCTATATTTCGTCTCAATGTCATGCATAGGAATTTATACCTGACTAAGGAATAAACAATCTCCCCTAGCTGTATGAAGCAATATATCTGTCTACTGATAAGAAGTGAACCTTTTAGCTCCAACTAGATTCTATTTCTCTCGTCATTATTGAATATTTTATTGAATCCACCTACTTAATATTGAATATTCTTTCTTCAACACTACACTAAATCCTTGCCTCGAACTAACTATCTTATCTATGTCACGTTTCATAATTATTTATATTGGAATAAACAACATTCAGAGTTATCTACTGATATAAACCTAGCGTCTTTCACTTAGCAAATACCTAAACGTTTTCTAAAACTAAACTCTTAATCATACTAGCTTGGCTTATATTATTATTTATTAATACTCATACTATTGTTATTTCAAACTATAGACTATACATTATTCAAATTTAAAACTACTTATTAACAGAATCTTAACTACCTTTCATTAATTATTTTTCAAAATCAAGTCCGTTTATTTATAAAAATGTCTTTACATTATTATTTATTCCTTCCAAATTTCAATTGATTACAACTCAATTATAAATTATACATTTTTTACGATGGTTCCCAGATTGGTGAAAAATTTTAAAGTACATGATTGAATTTTTTAACACATTTTTGATGTTAAATACTTCTGTCCACACGGACAGTTTGTCTAGCCTATTCAACACAACAGACCCTTTCCTAACAAAAGATCTCCCTTTGTTATTGTTTGGAAGTATTGACAAAATACCTTTCTCTTTCTCCCTTACAGACATATCTACATTTCTCTTTCTCTCAAACATCTTAGAATCCAATGACCTAATTTCAACATCTGCTCGTTTAGGAATTCTAACCCCACCATTCTTATATACTAATACAAAGCCTTCTTTTACTATTTCTACATTTTTACTTTCAAGATTATATTTAAAGTTACTTTTTTCACAAAAACTTTTAATTTCTTGTTCTTGTATTCTAAAAATATTTCTAAATTCTAACATCGCATATTTTTCAAAATCTACAATCCTATGGTAAACTCGTTTTTTAAGATAAACAGCTGATTCCTTTATTATTAGATTATTTACTTTTACTTTGTTTTTCAAATTACTTATACCTATTCCAACCCCACTAGACATATTAATTTCAACATTATTTGCTGTTTCTGGATATACCTTGTTACCTAACCCATTATTCATCTTTTTAGCAATTTCTTGAACACAGTCATTTACACAATTATCCTCTATTATTATCAAATCATTTGACATGTTATTTATTTCATTAAAACTGTTAATTTTAATTTCAGCTATTGCTTGATTTAAATTATTATCTAAATTATTAATATTTTCTACTAAAACACCTTCTACACTATTAATCTGTTCAAATTCTACTTTTTTCTCACAATAGCTTACTTCAATTTCTACTTTATTATTAGTCTCCATTACATTGATTTCCATTTGTTTAATTTCCAATTTAAGATTCTGTTCTGATTTTACATAATTTGGTTTTAATTCAACCCTCATTTCTTCAAATTTTTTACACATTGCTTCTTTTAAGTTTAAACTATCTTGTCTTAAGTCTAACTTGCTTTGTTTTAAATCATTGTCTATTTTATCCAGTTTAACATTATTCTGTTCAAGTTTAATATTGAAATTTTCCAGCTTAGTGTTAATTTCTAGCTTATTCTGATCAAATTTATTATTAAAGTCATCAAATTTATTATTTAAATCTTGTTTCAAATCTACATTATTTTGTTTTGTTTCTAACCTACTCTGATTAATTTCTTTTTTTGTTTCTAAGCTACTTTGTTCAAACCTTTTTATATCCTTTCTCATTTCTATCAGCATTTCTATCATAAACGCCTCATTTTGAGATTTTTTACCTTCATCTAACCTATTTGGTTCAATTACCCTAACCTCTTCAGCCTTTAGATTATTATTATTAGTATCCTCCATTTTAATTATTATTATTATTAGTCTTTAGTTTTAAATTTAAATTTTAGTTATCAAAATCATCATCCTAACCTGTTCACTATTATTAACGATTATTATTACTGTATCCATTTAAATTTATTTTACTTAACACAACAGAATCTAATATACTTAAACAACACAAATTTTTAAGAGAATCTTTCTTATTATTAATGATATAGTCCTTACCTTGATTTTAAGAGTTCTCATTACCAAAATCACTGTATTTTCGACTAAAAAGGCCCAACAGTTGTGGCGACATTTGTAATAATTCTAAAAGGGTGTTGAAGTTATTATTTAATTTTATTAATTTGTTAATTTGCTCGACTATAGGGCGCCAGGTTTGCTTTAGCATACCAATTTTGAAAAAAGAATGAATTTAAATATTTAAAAGAAAGAAAAAATATTTGGGGTCGTAAGTTCTTTTCACAGTGTACTTACAGTGATATTTGGTATTTAATGAAAACACTTGTCTCTGAAATGTTAACATAAAGATTTATTAAACTATTAGACAGATATAAAGTTTGAATAGTCATATTCAACATCTTACACTAACACATCCTATCAAATTACTCCTATTAAAATGATATTGATAAGAAAAAGATCTGAATAAAGTTTATTTACTGACGTTATCTTACTTGTTGCAACATACAAATAAAAAATGAATTTAATTGAAATAAGAATTGCATCCTTTTAAATTAATGCAAGTTATATTGTTTTACTGAATATCAGAAAATTTATAATTTGTTTTCTTCATAAAGTTTTAAGTTTAAGGATTTACCTTTTTTATTAAAATGCTAATCATCTATATATTCTATATCTAATATTGAACAACACAAATTCTATCAAATTCATACATAGTTTAAAAATAAGAGTTTCTGAAACGTGGATACCAAACACGTTATTGTTTCGTTGAAAACACTTTGAATCCGTGGTTGACTTCTCCTATTGTCCAAGACACCATGATCCCGCCTCGTGGAAATGCTCTCTCCCTTATGATGACATCCTCGAATCGTTTCTCCCTTTGTTTTATGGAATTCATATTCATTTTCTGTTTATTAAAATGAAAATTAATATTCATTTAAATTAAAATTTCTTTTGATATTTCTCACAAATAACAGTCTTGTCTATAAATATTATCAACTCAGCATTAACACTGAAACACTGAACGTTCATGTCTCATTCTACAAGTTTATACATTGGTTTAAAAGTTCACTATTTATAACAATCACGTTCAATACTTTGAATATGGGTTTATAGTCCTATTGTCCAGAAAATATTCAAAACTCAAACCTTTGACTCATGGAAGCCATTGCAAAGAAAAACCGCATGGTAATTCATTCTACTATATAACAAAGTCTCTCGTAAAGTCAGTCTCTAACAATTCTTTGTACACTGATTTTTCACTGTCTATACCTTATGTCAATATCAACTCTATTGTCCCTTCTAAATTATAAAATCTTACATTCTATCGGTTTTTTTATTGTTCTATTTGATAACGCACAAACGTCGAAATACGTCTGAACCCTTCAATCACTGAACTGAGACTCTTTTAGAAACAACCTGTCACTCCTAACGCTGGACTCAGACTGCCGTTACCATGAGGCAAATTCTCACTTCCGAAAAGCGTTCCTTCCGGTCACTGTTCAACATTTTACCGCACTGCCGTAAAATACAAATAAATTACATTTTATAACAAACAAACTAAATTACATTAAAATTAAACATCATAATTCATACTGTTGTCTTGAAAATCCATTTTTCTTTTATTAATGAAGTTACTACATTTAATTTATTATTTGAATCTCTTATCTGTTTGGCTTAACCGCGTCTTTTAAATGAGTCTATTTTAATATCTGACTTTTCACATTGTCACACTGTTAGAACCAGAGATATGGGAATTTTCAAGAAAGTTTACAAATTAAATTCCAGAAAATCAGACATTACAGGAATCAACCTGCAGTAACCCCTACCACACAATAGGGGTGGAGCCAAGTGTTTGGATTTTGCAAAAGCACTGCTGGCAACCCATGTACAAATAAACTAAATAATAATTAGTTAATCAACAGCTAATAAAGTAAAACAAACATTACAATAACCAAAAGGGTTATAATAAAAACTAACTAAAGTGAAATCTTGAAGAAATAAACCAAATTAATCAATTTTAAATCAAAGGGAAATGTTCATAGAAATTATTACCCGTGGAACAGGGAATAAGTTTTGGAGGTCCATTTCAACAGAAACTTTCTTCACTCTTGATCCAGCTCCTAGTAGGAGAACATCTCTTTATCCCGCTCCTAGAAGAAGAACATCTCTAACCAGCACCAGGAGGAGAGTAATCTGCAATCATCTTTATGTGATCAGCACTATACTGATAGTTTTATTGGAAGCGACCTGGCATTTCAAATGGTATAGCAAGATACAACAAACAGCCACACTGATTCAAACTTGGACTTCATTTTTAAACTTTTCGACTACAAGATCTTCAATCTGTAATCATTCAACTTTAACAACATCACAACCGATTTCAACGTAACTGAGGACTGCTAGCTGACATCAACTAGACTTCAATCTTCAACAGAACAACTGTAAACAGTCTTGCCTAACAAGAGCCGAAAACAGCTATAAATATGTTTACAAGATACCACAGTTACGATCTTGAATAAATATTCGCTTTGAAATAAAAAATAAATTTAAAGACTTTCTGGGGAAAATTATCAAATTTAAATTCTTTTTTATTTTATATATGTACTTCTTAAAGTCAATGTGTTTTTAATTATAAAGTAAGTTTGATTTTAATATTTAGTAAAGATATGTTCATTTTATTAATAATTAGAGAAATAATAATCATTGATATTTATGTTGAATTTTTGTAATATGTTTTAAAGTTAATGAAATTTATTATTTGAAATCTTGAATAACATGAAGAATTAAAAAAGAAATTTTAATTTAAAATATACATTTTATTTCTGGATAACATTTTGTTGTGTGGATTTTAAACTAACCCTATGTTGTTTTCAGCTTAAAAGGTGTGTTTATTAAAATAATTTGTGCTCTTATAAATTTCACAATTTTAAATAGATTCTGCAAAATAACTCTTTCAAATGACACTCCCTGAGAGTGAATTTAAAGTTAAAATAATAACTAGAGCTAAAGAAAAAAGAGCTAGTTTTGATTAAACAATAAAAGTAATAAAGGAATTTTAAAGTAATTCCTAACATCTAAGAACAAATATTAAAGACAGTATTTTATTCTTGAGGAATTGTGGTGTTTGGCAGAATAAGGACGTCAATAAATAATTTATCAAGCAGTTCCCCAAAGGTGGGACTTGAATAAAATTAAGGGTTTATTGGAATTGTATAGCATTAAGTTCAATTTCCCATTTACAACCTTCTGTTGTAAAATAACATCAAAAGAAGAAAAGGGTTAAAGCAAACATCACACTGTTTCAGCGTGGATATGCTCATCAAAATATTTATTTTTTATTTCTATATCAACATAAATTCAATAGAAACACAATGAACAATCATAGCTTTATTATATGATACTATGGTGTAATTCTCTAGAAAATAGGTTAATAGTCTGTTAAAAACTAATTTATTACTTTCCTTTTAGGTTATATTGGACACACAGGGCAGTTCAAACTACAATCTGTAGTTTTGTTGTTTATTTCCTTTGGGCTACAGGACAACCATTTTTATTGTCAAATTTCTAATAAATATTTGAGCAATAGAGTATGGTAGATAGTGAAGAATGTTTATTGTACGATACTAAACTTTCAGTCTGAAACAACTTGTCAGAGGTTTAATAGCTAAAAGCAAAACAAAATAGAATTGTATAAATTTAAATATGTTATATAAAAGAAAATGAAGTCTACATGGTACGGTTGATTTAGTTTATTTAAGTAATTAATTTCTTATTTACATTTTTCAATAAATTATGTTATTACAATATTTTGTAGTTTGGTTTAATAGCATTTCCTTCAATTCTTCATAATCCTAATTTGTTTACGTTAAGTAAATGTATGTCTTATATTTAATATGAACTTAGACTTTCTCCTAGGGCTTGTTTATATTTTTACTTATATGCTTCTAGTAAAATTGCTTAATGATTAGAAATTCAAACTGAAGATTTAAACTTTTCATAACTAACAATATCATAATGTAATATATAACTCAGGTTAAATATCTATTACCTATTTATTCAAATCAATCAATATGACCTGTTTATTTTTATCTACATGTAACTAGTTTTTAAGATATTTTTAAAACCTAACTTTTTAGGTGGCCACCATAAGTTTTATAATAATATGGTAAGGGAAATATAATAACTTTTTCTTTTTTTAAAAAATACAAGCACATTTCAATCTACTTTGAATTGATATCATTTTAACAAAACCTACATTTCCTCAGCTTTAGTTTCTGTGATTCTTGTTCTTGATGATAACTTCATTAATTTAATATATTTTTCTGTGGGTATTTAAAATAAAATGTAAGAACTAGCAACTATTCCTAAAGAATGGGTACAGCTTCTCTATAGCTGAAACTCCCTTGAAGCCTTTATACCACAATAATTTTTTGAAATAAGCTAAAGACAGGAGGCGGTTTTCATTACCCAGCAACTATATTTAGTATTCCCCAGTTCTTTGTGTAGGATATCAAGTAGGATACTATTCTTTCTTTTCCTACAACATACATATCGAATGGGAGTGATTTAGTATACCATTGAGAGAACTGTATATACACTTCTTTTGGATTCTGAAAAACTTAAAATGGTCAATCCCTGTATTCTAGTTAACTAGTCAGCAGTTGATTATTGCATGGTCTCTGTTTAGCTCACAATTTCACCATAGGTTATCTTTCTAAAAGAACCTTTAATATGGATGGTGTTTCCAGTTAGATCATAAGAAAGTGTTCCCACTAACTAGTTGAGCCTCTTACTTAGTTGGTCTTTCTTGAAGGAGTTTTTTGCACTCATTTAAAAGTATCAAATATTGCTCCTTAATTCAAGGGGGTTGGGGAAAAGAAATGATGTTATTGCGAAAATTCAGGAAATTTTTGAAAAATTATTTTTAACTACGAGGTGTATTTGGAAAGTAAGTAGGCTACCGTTTTATTCTATCCCAGTTGCGCACTTCAGTCGGCGTTCCGCACATGCATATAAGTCTACCTTATTCACTGGCTCTCAACTGATGCCATTTTGATTCCTCTACATTGTGTTTCCAGTTTGCTGTGCTGAAATATGTTTATCAATATATTTAAGACAATTACTGATTCCGCGACTGTAAGATACATGCTGTAATTCGATTTTTGAGGGCAAGGAACGTGAAACCAGACGAAATTTATCATCAAGTTAAAGATGTTTACAGATAAGTGATGGAATGGTGAGAAAGTGGGTTAGAATGTTTAATAAAGGTCGAACAAATGTCCATGGTGTGACAATGTGAAAAGTCAGATTTTAATATAGACTCATTTAAAAGACGCGGTTAAGCCAAACAGATAAGAGATTCAAATAATAAATTAAATGTAGTAACTTCATTAATAAAAGAAAAATGGATTTTCAAGACAACAATATGAATAATCATGTTTAATTTTAATGTAATTTAGTTTGTTTGTTTTGTTATGTAAAATATGTGTATTTTTACGGCAGTGCGGTAAAACGTGGGAACAATAACCGGAAGGAACGCTTTTCGGAAGTGAGAATTTGCCTCATGGTAACGGCAGTCTAAGTCCAGCGTTAGGAGTGACAGGTTGTTTCTAAAAGAGTCTCAGTTCAGTGATTGAAGGGTTCAGACGTATTTCGACGTTTGTGCGTTATCAAATAGAACAATAAAAAAACCGATAGAATGTAAGATTTTATAATTTAGAAGGGACAATAGAGTTGATATTGACATAAGGTATAGACAGTGAAAAATGAGTGTACAAAGAATTGTTAGAGACTGACTTTATGAGAGACTTTGTTATATAGTAGAATGAATTACCATGCGGTTTTTCTTTGCAATGGCTTCCATGAGTCAAAGGTTTGAGTTTTGAATATTTTCTGGACAATAGGACTATAAACCCATATTCAAAGTATTGAACGTGATTGTTATAAATAGTGAACTTTTAAACCAATGTATAAACTTGTAGAATGAGACATGAACGTTCAGTGTTTCAGTGTTAATGCTGAGTTGATAATATTTATAGACAAGACTGTTATTTGTGAGAAATATTAAAAGAAATTTTAATTTAAATGAATATTAATTTTCATTTTAATAAACAGAAAATAAATATGAATTCCATAAAACAAAGGGAGAAACGATTCGAGGATGTCATCATAAGGGAGAGAGCATTTCCACGAGGCGGGATCATGGTGTCTTGGACAATAGGAGAAGTCAACCACGGATTCAAAGTGTTTTCAACGAAACAATAACGTGTTTGGTATCCACGTTTCAGAAACTCTTATTTTTAAACTATGTATGAATTTGATAAAATTTGTGTTGTTCAATATTAGATATAGAATATATAGATGATTAGAATTTTAATAAAAAAGGTAAATCCTTAAACTTAAAACTTTATGAAGAAAACAAATTATAAATTTTCTGATATTCAGTAAAACAATATAACTTGCATTAATTTAAAAGGATGAAAATCTTATTTCAATTAAATTCATTTTTTTTTTATGTTGCAACAAGTAAGATAACGTCAGTAAATAAACTTTATTCAGATCTTTTTCTTATCAATATCATTTTAATAGGAGTAATTTGATAGGATGTGTTAGTGTAAGATGTTGAATATGACTATTCAAACTTTATATCTGTCTAATAGTTTAATAAATCTTTATGTTAACATTTCAGAGACAAGTGTTTTCATTAAATACCAAATATCACTGTAAGTACACTGTGAAAAGAACTTACGACCCCAGATATTTTTTTCTTTCTTTTAAATATTTAAATTCATTCTTTTTTCAAAATTGGTATGCTAAAGCAAACCTGGCGCCCTATAGTCGAGCAAATTAATAAATAAAATAAATAACAACATCTCACTTTTTGAATTATTACAAATGTCGCCGCAACTGTGGGCGTTTTTAGTCGAAATAAACAGTGATTTTGGCAATGAGAACTCTTAAAATCAAGGTAAGGACTCTCTCTATCATAATAAGAAAGATTCTCTTAAAGTTCTGTGTTGATTAAGTAATAGATTCTGTTGTGTTAAGTAAAATAAATTTAAATGGGTTTAGAAATAATAAATGTTAATAATAGTGAACAGGTTAGGATGATGATTTTGGTAACTAAAATTTAAATTTAAAACTAAAGACTAATAATAATAATAATTAAAATGGAGGGTAATAATAATAATAATAATCTTAGGGTAATTGAACAGGTTAGGATTGGTGAACAGGATAAAGTAGATAGAGATGATAAAGTAATGAGAATGTTAGAAGAAATGATGAAAGAAACAAGGCAAAACAATGTAGTGTTAAACAATAAAATTGATCAGGGTAGTTTAGACGATGATAAGAAGTTTGAATGTATAAATAATAGGTTTGATCAAAACAATTTGGAATTAAAAGAAATAAGTAATAAATTTGATCAGAATAAGCTGGAAATCAATGCTAAACTAGAAGATTTTAATATTAAACTTGAACAGAATAATGTCAAACTTGATAAGATAGATAATGACCTGAAACAGAGTAAACTAGAACTAAGACAAGATAATTTAGATTTAAAAGAAGCAATGTGTAAAAAATTTGAAGAAATGAGGGTTGAATTAAAACCAAATTATGTGAAATTTGAACAGAATCTTAAAATGGAAATTAATGTAATGGAAACTAATAATAAAGTAGAAATTGAAGTAAGCTATTGTGAGAAAAAAGTAGAATTTGAACGGATAAATAATGCAGAAGGTGCTTTGATAGAAAATATTAATAATTTAGATAACAATTTAGATCAAGCAGTAGCTGAAGTAGAAATTAACAGTTTTAATGAAACAAAAGAGATGTCAGATGATTTAATAATAATTGAAGACAATTGTGTGAATGATTGTGTTCAAGAAATTTCTAAAATAATGAATAATGGGTTAGGTAACAAGGTAAATCTAGAGATAACAAGTAATGTTGAAGTGAATAAGTTTGGTGGGGTTGGAATAGGTATAAGTAATTTGAAAAACAAAGTAAAAGTAAATAATCTAATAACGAAGGTATCAGCTGTTTATTTTAAAAAACAAGTGGGTCATAAAAATGTAGAGTTTGAAAATTATGTAATGATAAAATTTAAGAGTATTTTTCAAACCCAAGAACAAGAAATTAAAAGTTTTTGTGAGAAATCTAACTTTAAATATAATCTTGAAAGTAAAAATGTAGAAATAGTAAAAGAAGGCTTTGTACTAGTATATAAGAATGGTGGGGTTAGTATTCCTAAACTAACAGATGTTGAAATTAGGTCATTGGATTCTAAGATGTTTGAGAGAAGAAGGGGTGATGGTATGCATGAGAGGGAGAAAGAGAAAGGTATTTTGTCAACACTCCGAGACAATAACAAAGGGAGATCTTTTGTTAGGAAAGGGTCTGTTGTGATGACTGGGCAAGACAAACTGTCCCTGTGGACAGAGGTATTTAACGCTAGAGATATTTACAAAAATCAAATCATGTATTTTAAAATCTTTCACCAATCTGGGAACCATCGTAAAAAATGTATAATTTATAATTGAGTTGTAATCAATTGAAATTTGGAATGAATAAATAAATGTAAGGACATTTTATAAACACACGGACTTGATTTTTAAAATAATTAATAAAAAGTAGTTAAGATTTTGTTAATAAGTAAGTTTAAGTTTGAAAATAGATAATTAAGAGTTATGAATACTAATAATTTGTGTGTACTGATAAATTTTGTAAGCTAAGACAAAAATATAGAAAATAATTATTAGCCAAGCGTAAAATATTAAGAGTTTAGTTTTAGAAAACGTTTAGGTATTTGTAAAGTAAAGACGCTGGATTATAGCAGTAAACAACTTTATATGTTTATTAAGATCTTAATATTTAGAAAACGTGACGAAAACAGATTAGCTAGATGAGAGGATCATTGGAGCTGCAAGATTGTTAGTAAATAACTCTGTATGTTTATGAAAGGAATAAATATTGATTTTACGTGACATAGATAAGATAGTTAGTTCGAAGCGAGGATTCAGAGTAACGTTGAAGAAATAATATTCAATATTAAATATTCAATAAAATGTGACGAGAGAGAGTTGAGATTCATTTGCAGATCGTATTGGAACCAAAAGGTCTTCATGTCTTATCAGTAGACAGATAAGGATTGTCTCATATCGAGGGGACTTGTTTATGTTTAAACCAGGCCTAGAATTCCTTTGCATGACATTAAGATGAGATACAGCGTGTGACAGAATTATTGTTCTAAAAAAAAAAAAAAAAAAAAAACTTTTGACGTATAATCGAAAATTAACTAGCGTTTTCAAATAAAAAACTACATAAATAAAGGAAAATTGGTTTTAAATAAAGTAAATAAGAACGAAAGTAGATTACTTAAATAACTTTAATAGAATTAAAGGTAAAATTTCTAAGTAAAGGACTTAGAATAAATTTAAAAAAAAAAAAAAAAATAAAATTTTCTTTTTGAATTTGAATAATAACATCTAGAAAGGATTACATAAACAGAAAATCGACGATGCTAGAAGTAATAAGCTTGGTAAAATAAACATTATTTCAACTTCGGATGAAACGATTTTGATGAAATTTTTTATGAATTTTAAAATTTTCTTCGTGTAGATGCATTTAAGGAGTACATGAACATTTTGGGTGGATGGTTGAGCGTTTGTGTAGTAATAATAGAATGTTTTATTCGTAAGAATAAGGCATTCTGAGACTGCATAAGAGGGCGTGTTGTGAAATAGGGATGTGTTTTGGGTTTTATCTTGAATCAAGTAGAGATATTGCATTCAACCATTGCACATTTCAACGTCGCAACATGTTACTCTGTGTAAGAGTCTAAAGAGCAATTAGAAGTATGCACGGTATAAAGTAGACGGTTAGAAGAACCTATGTAGGAGAGGTTAGGAAGAAAAATGCATAAATAAGTGTGACATTATTACATGAAAAAACTTCATGTAATAAATTTTAGACAGATGTTGAAGGCAAATAAATTGTAGGATATATATGCAGACGCGATCAAGCTGCATATACATGGAATAAACCGGACGTGACATTATTAGGGAGTACTTACGTAACTAAATGTATAATTTTTATAAAACTGTAAAAATGTTGATTAGCTGATTAGAATAGGTAATTAGATGTTAAATTGTAAAACGATAAGTTGTATGTTTTGATGTTATAAATATTAAGGATTATTGATTAGATGATAAGATGAAAAATAGTTAGTTTTAAATGATTTGTGGTTTGTGAATATGAAGAATAGTTGTTTAAAGTTTGAGAATTTATGTGAGTTTTGCCAAGACAGATAATAATAAAGTATTTAAGTTTTTTTTTTGATGTTAAATGATGAGTAAAGGAGGTTAAGTTTTTGTTTTTTTAAAGGAAGGAATAATAAATTAATAATGATAAGAGAGATTTTGATGAGATTTATAAATGAAATAAATAATTAACGTTTTTTGATAAATAATGTTTAAATTTAAAGCAATAGATGATAGTGAGAAGTTATTTGATAAAGGTGTCTAAAGATTTTGATGAAATACGGTGTTAGCTGGGAAAACAATGTAAATTTTATTTTTTTGAGTTTTTATATACAAGTAATAGATGATTAAGAAGATTTTAATATGAAGTGTTTTAAATGAAAGAATTTTTGAGTTTTATATGAAGATGATGACTTTACAGAATTGTTGAGTAAAGTGGTATTTAAAATGAAGTTGTTCTGTTAAGAAACTTTTATAAAAAAGGTAGTTAGGTTGCATTAATGGTAAATTTTTAGTTTTTAAGAGGTTTTTTGAGTACTGCGATGAAATAAAGGAAATATACGACGATTTTAATGAAATAAAGGAAATATGCGACGATTTTAATGAAACAAGAGGAGATTTAAGGAATTCTACGAAATACGGCGATTATTATGATTTTTAAAGGAAGCTACGTTGAAATAAGGAGATTATTTATGAAAGAATATAGGTAAATAATAAGGAGTTTTTTATTATGAAGAATTTGTTTGGGGATTAATGCAACTTTGATTATTAAAATATGAAAGATAAGATGGAAATAATTTTAAGATAGGATACTGAGAGACAATACAATTGTAAAGAGGTAATTTTTAAATAAATAGATGAGTTTTGTAAGTAATTATATTTTTTTTTGATAATAATGATGTTATATTTTTGAATTTTAGTTGAAGAAAAGAGTTTTTTGTAATTATAAAATCAGTAGTTAACATGTTATCCCAGCAAGACAAAGGAGAATTGAGATTTTAAGTAAGAATAAATAGTTATTGGATTTAAACTAAAATGAATAATAATATAAGATGATAATTGAAAAGTTTAAGGTGAATTGAAGTAATGTTGAGTAATAAGTAAATAATTTCGTAAAAATGTTAATTAAAAATGAGAGGTTTTAAATTGTAATTGTGTTTAATTAAAAAATGATTCAGATGAATATCTAGAGTCAAAGGTAGAATTTCAAAGGATGTAGAAATGTCGTCTTGGCAAAGAGGATGAGACGAGAAAAAGTATATAGACGGCTGTCTGGGAGATAAGCTTTGAGTGACGGGATCCTGTCAACAAAAAATGTTGATGGAAAGTTTCAGCCAACAAAGTTGGAAAGAAAACTGATGATGGGTTTTATTGTATAAATAGAGATAAGACTTAGCACTAATTGATTCGTATTATATTTTTTTTACATGAGTTATGATGACTCAGACAAGTTGAGATAGTAAAATAGGATTTTTAATAAATAGATTTTTTAGTTTTTATAAGAAAAGAGAATCTTTCTTAATTTTAAGTATACTAGGGATACTTATTTTCTTTCATGAGGTCCTTAGCTTCTGAAATGAAATGTCTTGAACATCCATTAATATTTTTTTTCGATTTGAAATATATATATATAAAAGCTTTGTATTCCAATACCTGTATTGAAATACAAACCTTGTGGGGTTTTGTGACAATGTGAAAAGTCAGATTTTAATATAGACTCATTTAAAAGACGCGGTTAAGCCAAACAGATAAGAGATTCAAATAATAAATTAAATGTAGTAACTTCATTAATAAAAGAAAAATGGATTTTCAAGACAACAATATGAATAATCATGTTTAATTTTAATGTAATTTAGTTTGTTTGTTTTGTTATGTAAAATATGTGTATTTTTACGGCAGTGCGGTAAAACGTGGGAACAATAACCGGAAGGAACGCTTTTCGGAAGTGAGAATTTGCCTCATGGTAACGGCAGTCTAAGTCCAGCGTTAGGAGTGACAGGTTGTTTCTAAAAGAGTCTCAGTTCAGTGATTGAAGGGTTCAGACGTATTTCGACGTTTGTGCGTTATCAAATAGAACAATAAAAAAACCGATAGAATGTAAGATTTTATAATTTAGAAGGGACAATAGAGTTGATATTGACATAAGGTATAGACAGTGAAAAATGAGTGTACAAAGAATTGTTAGAGACTGACTTTATGAGAGACTTTGTTATATAGTAGAATGAATTACCATGCGGTTTTTCTTTGCAATGGCTTCCATGAGTCAAAGGTTTGAGTTTTGAATATTTTCTGGACAATAGGACTATAAACCCATATTCAAAGTATTGAACGTGATTGTTATAAATAGTGAACTTTTAAACCAATGTATAAACTTGTAGAATGAGACATGAACGTTCAGTGTTTCAGTGTTAATGCTGAGTTGATAATATTTATAGACAAGACTGTTATTTGTGAGAAATATTAAAAGAAATTTTAATTTAAATGAATATTAATTTTCATTTTAATAAACAGAAAATAAATATGAATTCCATAAAACAAAGGGAGAAACGATTCGAGGATGTCATCATAAGGGAGAGAGCATTTCCACGAGGCGGGATCATGGTGTCTTGGACAATAGGAGAAGTCAACCACGGATTCAAAGTGTTTTCAACGAAACAATAACGTGTTTGGTATCCACGTTTCAGAAACTCTTATTTTTAAACTATGTATGAATTTGATAAAATTTGTGTTGTTCAATATTAGATATAGAATATATAGATGATTAGAATTTTAATAAAAAAGGTAAATCCTTAAACTTAAAACTTTATGAAGAAAACAAATTATAAATTTTCTGATATTCAGTAAAACAATATAACTTGCATTAATTTAAAAGGATGAAAATCTTATTTCAATTAAATTCATTTTTTTTTTATGTTGCAACAAGTAAGATAACGTCAGTAAATAAACTTTATTCAGATCTTTTTCTTATCAATATCATTTTAATAGGAGTAATTTGATAGGATGTGTTAGTGTAAGATGTTGAATATGACTATTCAAACTTTATATCTGTCTAATAGTTTAATAAATCTTTATGTTAACATTTCAGAGACAAGTGTTTTCATTAAATACCAAATATCACTGTAAGTACACTGTGAAAAGAACTTACGACCCCAGATATTTTTTTCTTTCTTTTAAATATTTAAATTCATTCTTTTTTCAAAATTGGTATGCTAAAGCAAACCTGGCGCCCTATAGTCGAGCAAATTAATAAATAAAATAAATAACAACATCTCACTTTTTGAATTATTACAATGGTGAGGCTCTGTTGTCAATGATGTTTTGGTAAAGAAAGTCGAGGAAAAAATCCATGAGAACAGACGTTTCACAATGACAAAGCTTTCCAATGAATTTATGCAAATTTCACGAACTGTTATGTACAAAATTATTACAGATCTCTTAGGTTATCCAAGCTGTGTTGCCGATGGGTTCCAAAAATGCTCACTCATGTTCACAAAACCAAGCGACTTGGCAGTACTTTGATATTCAAATCATAACGTGTAATCCTCTCACTCACATGTCTCCTCATGTAGAGTTTACACTCTCTATTAAATGTGCCTTATAAGGGCCCAATTAATGTTAAGTCTAAGGCTGTAGTTGATGCACAGTATGAGCGGTATAGTTACCATTACTATGACAGTTCTGCAATAATAATAAAATATTTATATTGAAATATAGGTACAATGATTATCTAGGATTAATAATATTGGAACCTCTATACTGGGTTTTGAATTCTTAAAATATTTGAGCCACTGGAGAAAAACTATCTCATTGCTCCATCCATTCTTGGAACAATTGTAAATCTGACCCATCTGTCCACTTTTAAGTTTTGTTCTCAGCGTGACTTCATAGATACCAAATGCCTGACCAACTTCTCTAATTTTTATCTGCAATAAAATTGCTTGTTTCAGAGATTCTTGTGGACATATGACTTTTTCTGGTTTTCTCAGATATTTTCGTGCCGTCTACAAAAACGAAAACAAACACTTTAACTAATTATCTAAACTGTAAAACAATTCCTACAATTATATCCTAGATGGAATGCCACGCACATCAGAAGGAATAACACACAACAAAGTCAACCTGCGTACAATTATCCCAAGTCACCATTACAAGTTTTTAGAACCAAAACTTCTAAAATATTCTTTTGAACTAAAAAAAATAATATTATCATGCATTAAAGCTAAAACTGATACTACACATATTACACACAAAATATAAATATTGTAAATAATATTGTGAAACATTTTTAAAAATACAATAGAATAAAACCTTTCAGGGAAAAAATATTCTTTTATCAATATTCAAAGTGTTTTTAAGTAGGGCACGATTACTATCCCTGAAACCATTTAAAATACAAAAGGCTTCAAACAGGGGACATCATTTATTTTTTGTTAGAAATAAAATTACGTTAAACAATTATAGTAAAATTTTTATTTTTTAAATAAATTTTTTTTAAATGGTAAACTATAGTTTTTATGGTAAAAATCAGGTAATCTAAATAAATTAAAAAATGTTCAAACAACATATGCCCGTTAACACTTTGGCATCTTATTTGTCCATTTTTGTATTTTAAAACTTAGTATCTTAGGAACCAATTTAGATAAAGCATTAGCCACACAGAAGCTACATCATAGGCCCTATGGATGATACAGATGTGATGCCCACTATAGACGGTAAGCAACGCCATGATCGTTTTCCACCTGTCTTCACCTAATATGACTGGTGTTAGTAATGTGCTGTCAAACAGTGATTTTTCATCTGATGTTATTTACTTACTTAGGTAATAAAGAAAAAGACATAATTTAACATAAAGATATATGAATATGGTGAATTGTATCATCTAATGGAAGATAATGTAAAGATGAAACTAAATTCATATTTTTATCAAATGCATTTTTCCCAGTTTGATGTTACTTATAATAATAATAATAATAATAATAATATATATATATATATATATATATATATATATATATATATATATATATATATATATTAAATTCGTATGTTTAAACTAATCTAACTAGTTTTGCAAAATAAAAACTTGTAATAGAAATTTTACATGCCAATAGTGTACTGCACTTGCTCATCGTTAGTTACATTTTAGAAAATCCCTTTCCCTTGGAAATCTGCTTGTTGCACATACAACGTATCAAGGATATAATCTGTAGTGGTTTGTGTGATCAAAGCTTGTGATTACCACATTTTGTACACTTAACAATCATTTTTACCGTACCTTCCATGTCTTCAAAATATTTAATTTCGTATGAAACAGTTTCAATTTATGAACTGTCTATTTGAAATATATAATCTTGAAATCTTAATAACAAATACTGGATATTATGCTCTTGTAACGGCATGTATACATATAGATATGTATAGTTTTAATGTGAGACTCTCTCGCTACTATAACGTAAAGCACCGCTAACTCCGGAATTTATTACTCATGTATGCAACAGAAAGTCTTTTTAACTTCTTTTTCATCGCATTTGGTATATAAGACTTTAATTATATGTTTAGGACACAAACCTTTCTTCAACTCTTCATTTGAAAGATTCAAATGCTTTCTTCAGTAACTCTCCTTTATGAGTTTTAGAAATTTTAGGATTCAAAAATTACTGAGTAAATTCAACATTTTGATTCAATAACTATTATTTATTGAATTAAACTACACCATTACAAAATTAATAATATAATTTATTGAGAAAAAATGTTAAATAATAAATAGTAAATTGTTTATTTAACCTAAACCAACCTTACTCTATACACTGAATTTTCTTTTTACAAAATATATTTAAATTTATTTTATATCGTTTTACTTTTGTGTAGGTATCTCTGAGAAAACTTTTCAGAAGAAAACTACAAATTGTATTATGACTAATTTACAATATTTAGATTTCACCATCTTCCCACTCAAGTGTTTATAAGAAAACTGGTGTTAAAAGTGATAGTCCTGTAGTCCACAAGAAATAAATAACACAACTAGAGATTGTAGCTTGACATGCCTTGTGTATCCAATATAACCTAGAAGGAAAGTATTTAGTTTAATACATGCTACCAAGCTATAGGCTAAAAGTTACACTAATCTATATGTTTCTATTATATAACACAAAACAAATGTTCTGACTGACTAACTCATTGACATCCAGCTCTAACACCGAACCTAGACACACAAAATTCATGGAGTAAATTCTTTCCATAACTTAAGTATTTAAAATTTGACTTCTAAAGAGATAATATATGTTTTCACAGATTGCTCAATATTTTTCATACTTTAACACAAACATTCATAAAAATCTAAATGCTACGTTTTGACATTGTGTTTGAGAATATGCAAGTTCTTAGCAAAACCATTAACATGCTGTAACATTTATAATCCCAGGGTATACCTTTTCTTTCCTTAAATGTGGCATTTAGTACTTATTCATATAAACAAAAAATCAAACCTTCCAATGTGTACTAAAACAGCAAGGCCAAAAACAGCATTATTATTTTTCAAAACTTGTAAAGCAATATTACTACTCTAATTTAATATTGATGTTTCAAACTTCATTATTAACAGTAAATTGGTCTCTGTCCGAGAATATGCAAGTTCTACTCAAAATTTTTAAAACATGCCCCTATGAGGAGTATTTGTAACGTTCACAATTTTGATATCTTTATGTTACTATACATTTGATTGAGAGAAATGAAATTAATTACATGTAAGGTGAGTAATCCATAAATGTAAAACAATTGTAAAAGGTTTTATTACATGGATTATTTGCGTTCAAAGAACGATAATAATAAGTTGAATCTAGACAGACAGATAGGATTTCAGAATGGTTAAACTTATAGAATTAAGTATGTGTGTTATTTGGAAAATTTATAAAAAAATATTAGTTTAGAATTTCATAATTTAAAATAAGTATTACAAACTTTACTAAATTGGTATGTTTAATGAAATTAAGTGAAAATTATGTTTTGTGAAGTGATGAGATATATAATTGTCAGTAAATTCATCTCAAGTAAAAAAATAAATTTTCTAAAAATAAATGTAATAACATGTTTTCTTTAGTACATTTTTACATTATTACAACTTTTGTGTTTGAAACATTCCATAATTTCATATTGACATTATCCATGTCTAGGAAACCTTAAATTAATATAAACATTTGTTTGAATTTAATATCTAAACAATCTGAGTCATTAGTTTTGAACTCTATAATAACAATTCTTCATACTAACACACTTTCACAATTTAATAAACATATCTTAATTTGATTTCATGATTTTATAATCTTGCTAAGGACATAATCTAAATATTTCAATTGTTTTGATATACATATAAATGTATTATCTTGTTTCCTCCCATAGCTTGAGAAGAGCCGGCACAAATCCCACTCCGAAATAGGACTCTGAATATTATTAATTATATGTCTGTTAGTTTGTGAAATATAATTATGTTAATTCATTGAATCAAAGACTAACCATAATTACATGTATTTATCAATTTAATATTCAATTACTTTACTCAAGTGATGAAAATTAGCCTGAGGCATACTAGGATAAGAAAGACGCCATATGTCAATAACCGATGTACTGAATGTGACAAAATTGCACTTAAAGGAGCAATTGATCAAGTGAACAATTCTTATCTAATAATTTGTTGATATAATATAGTTAACAGACTAAAGTAAATAATTATTCAATCTCAAAATAAAAAATTATTAATTTTGTGTTGTGGACTGATGACACGCCAACAGTAAATAACAGTAAAGACTGTATATATTTTTCTTTCAATTTATAAAAATCTTTATAGTTTTTTAGATTTCATTCCTGTAAATTTATTTGACTTTTAATTTATTTTGATTTTTGAATTAACCAGAAATAAATAAACTATTGTTAATTGTATAAATCTTATAATTTCTATGAAAGTATTTCAATTTTCCACACCAAAGTGTGGCTTTTTACATTTTTTATAAATAAAAACAAAAAAAACTTCTGAAATATCATCATTAATATTATATATGTATAGCGAGTATTGCATTCCTAACAATAATATTATTAGTGACAATTAAAATTTTGTTACTTGATTTTCACTATCAATTTTTTCTTTCTCTCACACTACAATTTTTTTCTCTCAGTTTCCACCACTCTTGTCTTTTTAGTTGTTAGTCAAAATCATTCTAATTGTTACTAGTAATAATTTAGATTTAGAATACTATATTTAGTGTATACTATCACTTTAGATTAACTTATTACTCGATCACCAAAACTGGAATTTGCAAACTCAATGCGAACAACCCTTTTTATTGGACGACACACCGACATTGCGATTAACTCTGATTATTAATTATATTGTTACTTGTATATTTGATACTGCATAAGAATTCCGTTTTATGCCCATTTCCTATTTGGTATCCTCATTTAATTGTTTGTATTATGATTGTCAGGATTTGTGTAATTGGCAGGAACTGAGCTTTATATTTATTAACTTCTGCATTACTTAATGCTCAAATCTTTTTTTTCATATGTTTTGCATGGTCATGTATTTTTCTCTTTTTTTTATAATTAACAGTAGTATGAATTAAATTTAATTTTTCAACTTTTTCCTGCCTTTTTCCGTTTTCACTTCCACCCTGCCTCTGCATTGTTTTCTTTTATTTTGCACCCCATCACCTTTTTCAATTCCACTTAAATTTTTGTTTATTATTCCAAATTTGATTATTATTTTTTAAATTTACTTCAATTACTAATTCCTTTCTATTCATTAGTAAATTTAAAAACTTCGGTAGTGATTGTTGCAACTATCTATTCTTATATATATATATATATATATATATATATATATATATATATAAACTTAAATTAAACAATTTTATTATTTTCTCCTTTAACTTTCCTTCAACCACAACATTTCACCAATTAAACATTTCTCCACTTACCAACCCTCCAATCTAAATTTTCCCCACAATCACAACAATCTTCGCCCACTAAGAAGGCATATTCTATTTGTCTTATAGTATAAGAGCATTTTGCAATTATCTGTATGCTGTTTTAATGTAGTACACACAGTTGTTAATGACCAGCATTTTTTGTGGGGTTTAGTTGTGCTCTCACTACTTTAGCACTAGCCAGAAATATATTTGTACTTCACTTTTGGGAGGAATATTCTTCCATCTTACATTTCCCATTTTCTCTCTCTTCTCTGTATCTTTTGTTTCGTCTTCAATTTTTTAAATCACTGAAGTTCAAGTTTTCTTTCACCAATCTATTTTATCTTAAAATTAATATTGAAATTACTGTGTGAAATACTCGTTGTTTTCCAACTTTTCCCATTCAATACGTTCTGTTTTTGTTTTCGAGTCATTAGTTTTTTTTCTTTTCTTTTTTTCACATTTCAATTAATGTGTGCTGTCGAAGTGAATCTGGTGATCCAGAACTTAACTGGCATCTACGAAATTTTTTATTTAATTTTTTGCTCATACCCAAAACCATTGTGTTGCTATTGTTGATTTCTTCTAACCTGTTAGCCCTAATCATTTCGTCTCTTTGTATCCTGGGCAGAGTACTTTCCCTTCCTAATGCTTGTCTGCACTAGCTGCGGGTGTGGGAGGAGATCTTTTTAACTAAGGTGGATGACTGTGATGATGTCACACCTTAGCTGGCTATGAACTTATCATAATTGGAGATAAAAGATATCCTATATCACCATGGTTACGATATTCTAGTAGCAGTGGATCATCTGATATAAACCAATCTGTGAGGGTCTATCCTGAGACACACTGTGCGTTCATGTAAAAACCTGGTGTTGATCTGTATCACCGGCTTTCCTTTGGTTTTATAATTTGTAACCATATGTTTCAAATCTGCAATGCTCAGTTATCGTATCTGTGGAAATGACCTGGGTGAGTATTTCAGAAAGCACAAATAACCCAAATGTGTTGTGAATTTATATTATAACTGGCATTTCCAGTCATGTAGACTGTAGACTCATTCAATGTGTAAGTCTACATTGATGTGGTTTATTGTGTTATAAGTGCAGTGTTTAGTGATTGTCAAGTAGTCTCAATTTTGGCAAATTAGTGTTATAAATTCATCAACACTTGCTCCCCCGACAATGACTGGCAAACAACTGGATGACTGCCAGTCGAAGCGAACAGGCATTTCTTTCTTTCTAAGGCAGTGAATATAGGTAATGATATCAGAAGGATACGTGGCAACATTAATAGCTGGCAGAAATCTGAATGAAATAGCACAATGATTTTGTGTATATTCCATTGTATTCCAAGCAATGGAAGACCTTTGATAAAAGAAATCACAGGTGACCTATTAAACTTCCCCATCCCCAACACCTACCTAGTATGTGACACATCCCCCAACTTTGCCATACCTCATTGCATTCCAGGAATACCTGAACTTTCCTTGCCACTCTGCCTTACATGTAAAATTATATATATATATATATAGCCTATATATATAAGTAACTTAAAATATAGTTTGGTACTTATAAAATTAAACAATTAAAAAAATATTTTTATAGTTGAAATATTGTATCAAAAATCAAAAGTAAGCTGTTATAAAATTGTAATGTTAAGCGTTACAAATAGAATTAATTTTAATCAAAATCAATTGTTAATGATTAAACAATAAATAATTAAATAATTTCTAATTGTAACTCATGACTCCTAACATAGTCTAATAAATGAAGGTACAGTCGGTAATGTTAAAAAATTAACATGGATTTATTTTTCTTTCTACTGTCAATATTTTGAATTTAATTTTGTGTAAAAGTTTTGAACCTTTACTTTACTCATCATAACTTTAATATGAAACGTTAATATGGAATATTAACTCATTATATGAAAAACACTTTTGAAATTTTGACTATTGCTTAAAGTCTAATGTACGTGGTGTAATAGGCTAAGTAGGGTTTTCATTGTGGACAATACGTAAAATTAACAATTGTAATGAATTAGTTTTCCATTCCCTTATTCTATTCTTCATATACATGGATTTATCTCAAATATATATTGTACAACGTTTCAATAGATTTTAGCAATAGGCCTTCAAAGAACTAAAATGAGCTCTAAATAAAAACGGTTTTAATATTTCTTTTTCTATCTCTTGGATACTGATGTTCTGGTAACTGATTTAAATGGAATAATTTAGGTTCTACCAATAAGATTTATAATTTATTTCTAGACCTACTTACTTTTGAAGTTGCCTTGGCCCATAAATAACTATTGAAATTAAATAAAATAAAAAATGCATTCACATAACAAATGTATATGAAAAAAGGAAATTAATAAATTGTAAAAATGATCTAAAATATTAAAATATGTGCTCTGTTTACTCAACACTGAACATCCATATAGCTACTGTGTCAGTTTTGTGGGTATCATTAATGACTGGATTTAAAGTGATTGGCAAACACCTGTTTTTATGATAGAATAAATATTTTATATAACTTACTCTTCACTTTATAAAAAATGTATGATATTTGATGGAATTAACATGTTATAAATTTCCTAATGTTCTTAAAATTACCTGGCAAATCAGTGTATTTTAGATGCTGAAACTAACTATCGGTGATATTATATGTATGAACTCATTTAAACCTTTGTAATTCATGTCTGAGATCTATAAAAAGTTATAAAGTTATATCATATAACTTTTTATAAATCTCAGACATGAATTACAAAGGTCTAAATGAGTTCATACATATAATATCACCGATAGTTAGTTTCAGCATCTAAAATACACTGATTTGCCAGGTAATTTTAAAAACATTAGGAAATTTAAACATTCCTGATGTAATTTAAAAAACATCAGGAAAAAATTTGCCAGGAAATTTAAAAATATAGAAATACTTCTATATTTTTACTATATTTTATATTTATTTTGTACACTTTAGGAAGTAACAGGACTATACATTTTATCCTGTGAATGAGAAAAAAAATCACTAATTTGGCTCTTGCATTTCATACAGGGGAAAGGTTTTATTTTTCTTTGAAAATGATGTTCAAAGCCAAATATAATATAGACCTGAAAATTTCATAAACTGTTTTCCTATTGAAAGATAATAGGCCTAATCAAATTAAACATTTCAAGAACTATTTCAAACAACTAAACCAGAAAAAAATCTTAAAATATACACGGAATTATTTTTAAGATATCCACTGATATTATAAAACAGAGCATTTCCTTCAAAATACAATATATTTGTTCATAAAATATATTAATTTTCTTCAGTAATTCATTTCATTATCAAAATATTGATTTTCCATAGTGAATTAATAGGGTTGTATACTTCTTCAGTTTCAAGATAGTTGTAGATTTGTTATCCTGCTTCATTTTTTACCAGTCTTTAACCGTTTTCTTTTGCCTTGATATTGGTTTGGGATTAGTTATTAATTTCATATTTCACTATAATGTAATCATATTCACATTCATTTTGATTTGAGGTTATCAACAATTTTAAGTTCAGTTTATGAACTCCCACTCTCAAAACTAAGATTATCCTTCTAGAATCAGGATTAATAATTATATATATCTTACATATATGTTGTTAAAAGTTGGTAAGGAGTAACTAAATGCAAAAGGCACAATTCACATCCTAATCTTGCCAAGAGATTCTTAAAAAATATTAAAATATGCCTATATAAATTCATATTTTTAATATTCATAATGTGTACTTCAAATAATATATAAATAATAAAGTTGTTACTTTACATACTACAATACAATCTAGTTTCTACCTTTTCATTTTGGCTTTGCTTTCTTCAAGGTCACTGTCATCTTCTTTAAAAAGGTATCGCCTCATACCATCATGGACCACCTCAAAGAGATGTACCAAATCTTCAGTATATGGTTCCAAATAAAACATATTTTTGTCAGAAGATTGAACCTCTGACCAAAGAGTTTTAAAATTGGAATTACCAAAATTATATGTTTCAAATGTGAATCTGCATAACACTGCATAGTTTAACCTGTATAATTTCCTTGTCAGCCTAAGTGCCCTTGGAAAACAAACAGAAAATTAATATACTGTACATATATTGTATGATTATATTATATTTGATGTTGATTTTTAATACAAAACAAAAAATAATTAAAGGTTTAAAAATTGAATTGAATAATTGTAACAGTCAAATACGACATGATAGGTCGCAGGAGTTGCAGAACTCATCTATTTGCTGGTTGCTAGCAAATAACATAATATAAAATGGCAACAAAAAAAATTAATAAGGATAAAAAATATTACTTATATGCGTTACAAAAATTTTTAATTAAATTAAAAGTTACTGGAATCATGTCAAAAATACAATAAATATTATAGATTTTCTCCTGAAATTGTCTCATTTCCACAATTGCATTATTTTTAAATTGCAACATTATGTTTTCCACAAATAACAACGTAACATTTTCCACATCTTGCTATCGTTTTCAAGATTTTCTTGCAAGGACAGAGGGACACTTGAATAATAAGCCTTAATGACCAAAGTGCCTTGGGTAACAAGGACGACCCGAAGTGAATTTAATGCTCTTAATTAGTTATATGATAACTCTATTAGATGATAATTTAGATTTGTTGGGGTGTACATTCAAAATAATTCAAGGTCCTGATCTGCATCTTGTAAAACAATTTTGACCTAAATAAGAAATATTCCAGTGTAACTCAACTTTCAACAAGTTGAACAATCACATTTATACCCTATGAATAATAATAGGCCTCCCCTATTAATTACAGTTATCATTAGCCATTATATCTGGTAAAATTTGATAACCTTAGGTACAAAAAACAACAGATTACCAACATAGAACAGGCAATTTTACTCTTTACTTCACTCTGGTCTCCATCTGATGGGACAGTAAGTAATGTCTTGAACTTCATTAGGCCAGAAGGCAAAATTTAGTAAATGCATCATTATTCTCACATCTTCCAACTGTCAAATTTCCTCAGTATTGCACACTTATCAAAATATTTATCCAAATCAATCAATGGAATGTGTAAGATATTATAATGTAGACATTTATACAACATGACTCATGAAATTTGGTAAAGACTTTAATCTTCCATTCCTTAAATTGTGTTCATCTCTCATTGGCTCGAATTACTGCTGAGAGTTATGTATAAAAAAGCAATTAATAAATTGGTTGCTCAAATAGATTGTAGTTCTACAAGAATTAGTAACAATACCTTCTATACAGTAACCTAAGTATGTCAAAAACATAGCTGAAAAAAAATGGTCTTAAAGCTCCCATATTCAAGGAATTGATTACACTAAAAATTAATCTGTCAACTTTAACAAAAAGGTCATTAGATGTGCATTTGTAAAATGTAATAATAACATTCTGCAAACCTCCAAGAGAACATAAATAGACTCAAGAATAATTTAAACTACTTCAATCAGTAACTATTTTGTTTTTTATACAAGAAGTCGTTTAGGCTAGGTGTATATGGAGTAAATCCCACTTCCTAAATAATATATTTATTTATTATTTTTAAATATTAAAATCTCAACTTATCCCCATTTCTAACATTTCTTCAGAAAAAAGATGGTGTAAAGCAATAAAGCCCGGTCAGTAAACACAACAAAAAATTCATTGATGGCCATAAGTATAGTTATCTAGAACTATATAATTTAAATCTTAACTAACATCATGCTGGAAAATAACTTAACACCATACGTCTAAGACACCCTTTGTTATTTTGAGATAAATACATACAATGTAATAGAATAAACATCATTGAATGATTTTTATATGAATATTAAAATGTTTGTCACATAATAATAAAAGAAAATAATATAACTTAAAAGACACGATACGTCTAAGGGATGCAAAACTGCATCACTCGAGTAAAACAAACCAATAGAGAGAGCACTGAATAAGATTCAAAGATGTAACATTTACAGCACAAAAGATACACCACAACTGGAAGGTAGAGGGGAACATGGTAAACAAAAACAATGGGGAGGAATGATATGCAGGTCTGATATAGAGGAATGATTTTGCGTTTGTCTCCCAGACATATGGTGTCAGTTAAGGGTTAAAAGCAATCTTTTACATTATTCTTAACCAAGAGACCACTACAGTGTTCCAAACTTAACCAAAAAAATGCCCAAAAGTCTAGAGTCATTATATCAGCTATGATTTTACTATTACTTATAACAACACTCAAAATTTATTCATTCTTGTTGGAGCCATGTTCAACAATATATTTTATTGTAGTATATCAGGAATAATGTCGGTTTGGTTTTTGTTTTCAGTTTTATATGAAATATATAAGCACTTACATAATATTTAAGTTTGTTATATTTGGATGTTCAATGAGCACTGTGGTGAATGTGAACAATATAAAACACTGAAACCTCTACCACAAGTTTGGTACAATAACACACACACACACACACACACACACACACACAAATAAAATAAAATATTTATTTGCTTATGTTATTATAGTTCCGTGATGTACATTTCAAATCTTGTAACTGGCAATATATACCAATACTGGCAATTTAACTATTCCAAAAAAGAAGCTTATAAATTGCATATTTCTAATCCGGAATTACCAAAATTGTATTTCCTGCTCAAAATACATAAAGAAGGTAAGTCGATGAGACCTATTGTTTCATTTATAAACTCCCTGACTTACCTCCTTCAAAATGGTTAACAGTAGAGTTGAGTAACTTTAACCAAAAATGTTTTTATTGTTTAATTAAGAATAACCTAGAATTGATAGAGGCTATTAAAGATGTAAAACTCGAAAGAGATGAAATTTTAGTTTCTTTTGACGTTTGTTCTCTGTTTCCGAGTATCCCTGTAAAGAAAACATTGACACTTCTTATGGATTTTCTAACCAATAATCAAGTGGAACCTCAGAAAATTTTATATTTATTTAATAATAAATATTTTCAGCAAATCGAAGGTACAGCTATGGGGAATGGCTTGTCTCCTTTCATAGCTGAACTATTTATGAGTATATTTGAGGAAGATTTAAAAAACAACCTCAAATATTTTCCCAGAATATGGTTGAGGTATGTAGATGATGTTATTGTAGTTTTTGACTTTTAAACAAAGTAGAGTTACTGATTTTCTTAGTCAAATTAATGATATACCCAGCTTCAACAAATTCACTCATGAATTAGAAATGAATGACAGATTACCGTTTTTAGACTTATTATGTATTAGAAATGAACATAACATTGAATTCGATCACAGAAAACCTACTAACAATAATAGATTTATACTTAGTAATTCAAATCATTGTACCAAAAGAAATTAGCAGTTTATCGATTATTAATATCACTAAGTAATATCATGCTTTTAGATTCTCCAAATTTTTGTTGTTATTATGCACATGTTATGTTTTATATTTAAAGGAGTTTTAAGATATAATTATTATCTGTAAAAATTGTTGCCAACATTGCCATATTCAACCTACATGTTTCCCAAGGAATGTGTATTGTTAGCCGCTTTCTCCTAGGTCATTGACATGGTAGATAGGCCGAACCACCAGAAGTATGGTGGAGGGGAGAATATGGCATTTTAGTTTTTAGGATTTCTTATATTGTTAGTATTATTTCAGATCCCTCCGATGATGGTAACTTGGTTACCAAAATGACATCAGGGAACTATAATAACATAATAAGGCAAATAAATATTTTATTTTATTTTATTTGTGTGTGTGTGTGTAATTGTACCAAACTTGTGGTAAGGGTTTCAGTGTTTTAAATTGTTTGTTATATTTGTAGGTTTGAGTGTAGAAAACCTACTCTGTTTTAAAACCCCATTAAAAAAGTAGTCAAAAAATAGAGAAAAAAATTGATGTGTTAAGTTAACACTGCTCCATTTTTTGTATCCAGCATTTTCGATAATATTTTACATCAAGAGTTGCTGAATTTGTACAGCTAAATGTGAGGTGCACAATCATGTTGTACAATATGGAATTGAAATGTCCCAAAACAAAGGATTGTTCCAATTACTTTTAGGTTCATATAAATGTGAATTTAATTTTACCAGGCTACCTAACAATAATATATTAGTACTTTATTACAAATCGGGGATAAAAGTTTAAGTTCATTATATTATTACATACTAAAGTATATAAAACAGATCTTACATGGTTTTCTTCCCCTTTGACCATAGTATGACATCAGACATAATTGCAGGGAAAATTTGAAAAATCCAGAAGTAGATATAATATAGTAGTGAACTTTTTGTCAATAATACAAAGGGATACCAATATGTATCTCTATAAGGTTTAGTCTTTGCAACTTTGAAACCTTTTTCATATAATGCTTTGAATGTAGTAGTTACAACGTTTCCATAAGCTACATTGTAAACTGGTAATTCATCACTTTTACACCTGGAAATAAAATAAAGACATACATAAAAATAATGCTCAAAACATATATTCTTATTTTAATGACTTTTTGTGTTTGTTCTTTAATTATTTTAAAAAAAAAAAAAAAAAAAATACATTTTATACTAAATTCGATTTTTAGGCAGTGAACACAAATATGTATTACACTTTGCATAACATAGGCCAAACATAAGTCTTCAAGATGACAACAGAGTTTACTTTTTTAAATTCTTTAGCAAATTTTATAAATCTCGTTTCTCCCATTTTTTTTTAAAGATACTAAACGAAAATATATCACTTCTTTTTTGTTTAATTTAAATTAACCCCCCCCCCCTTTCTAACCCAAACAAATCAATAAAGTTAGACCAAGTTTGCACAATAAATATTTAATAACATCAATTAATTTAATGAATCATCAAACATAACAAGTACAGTATATGCAAATTTATTATAATATAAATTTTATTTAATTATTAAACATTCTTATAATAATTGTATAGCATTAGTTATAATAAAAACACTTATGTAATAACTAGCTGTCCAACAATACACTGTAAAGTACCACTACAATAAATTACATAATTCCATTGTAATCGGTTAAAAATCCACTTCGAAATTTTTAACTATTTTGCTAGCACACATATTTAAAATTTTAAAACCTAACAACCTTAACAAATTTGGTTTGCCAAACATTGTGACCTCTAGAACATGAAATTAATAAATGTCGGTTAAAAAATAACTTCAGATTTTTAGTCATACATATGTTAGACAAGCAATGTGGGCACTAAATTTCATAAAAATCAGACAATAGTTCCAAAGTTACTTAGTTACATAATATTAAAATCTAAATTGGTAAAAGTCACACAAAATTAGATGTAACTTGTTCCCAGGAAAACTCATCAAGCACTTGAATAATGAGGTTAATTGGTTAGGAACGATTTAAACACAAACATCAACAGAGTAGCATGCGAATCAAAATAAGAAAAGGAAAAATAATATGTCACTGGAAGAATGTACATGCTGCGAGCTGAGCAGGTTAGGATTTATATAAAACCTCTCAAGTCTTAAATTATTGAAAAAAAAATCAAAAAGGGAAAACTTAAAATATTGCACATATTAAAAATAATAAGAGATTGTTATTCTAACACCAAGGATGGAAAAGTACAAGTTTTTGTTCAATGCAGTGGTATGCTATTAGAAGGCAGCAGCCTGGAAGCACCATCAATAGTTTTCTGTCCAGGCCAGAAATCTAGGGCAAAGCAGTTGCTATGTACATCTTCTTTTATTGACAATCAAAAATGTTTCTAAATTTATATAATCAGTAAAGCTGGTGGTATATAAATGTGTAAAAAGAAAATTACAATTATAATAATTAAAAAGTTATAGACAAAAAACATTACGTAACATTTTGAAAAACTCAAAATCCAAAGTAAAAATATTTTGAAAAACACAAAATCCAAATTAAAAATATTTTGAAAAACTCAAATAATGCCCGAAAGGGATAATGTAATAATAAATAGAAAAAGGTTAATAATAAAAAATAATTCTTTGTGTAAAATGGCGGAAAATATCATTCTTGAGACTTTTTTCTCAAATTAAACAAAAACTAAAAAAGTTGTTTTTGAAAGTAAAATTTAAAAGCGATAAAGTAACACAGTTTTGGTAAGTTTGGTGAAAATCTGTTAAATCTCTTTCGGATTAAAAAATAAAAGTTGAGAATTTCCAAATTAGGAATATCTATTTATGTAATGTAAAACTGATAGAAGCATATATATATATATATATATATATATATATATAATAAAATGGGGGGCTTTCGATAAAACAAATTAGACGAAAAAACTAAGACTTTGGACAGTGAATAACTTTGAAACCAAGAGCAAGCACTACAGCAAAAAACAAAGAAATTCTTTCGTTTCTACCCAAGAGGAACCAGGAACCAAAAAAATATATAAATTCATTTAGGATCAGAATATGGTAAAGAAAATAATACAAAAACATTCAAACCCAAATAAGTTGGAAAGTTATGATCGTACAACCACAATTCTACAAGACCTAAGGAAGAGGACAACACCTTTGGAATTCTAAAATTCCAATTCGAATTAAAGATATGCCAAATTTAAGAAATTTGCAAAATTAATTCCACTTTCAAGATTCTACATGAAAAACTCAGATGAAGGAGTCTCTACAACAACTGGAAAAGCCTAACGCATAGCCAACAATACTCTACAAAACATAATAAATTTATAATTGTAAAAATGCAATCAAGATGCATTTAAATCAAAATAAACAGAAAAATAATAATTAAAAGAAGCATTAATAACAATATTAAAGGGAAAACTTAGTGTATTCAAACCAAAATGAAGCACATAAATACAGGCCTGCTTTCATAAACGGGCAGACTGGGCAGATGCCCAGGAGCGCCAGTGGTCGGGGGGCGCCTGTGCTAGGGGGAAAAAAAGAAGGTTTTGACCGGATTTCAAAGACTAAAACGGGTAATTTCAACTTTTTGTTAAGTGATTTTCTCTTGTTGAAAATGTAAAAAGATACAACAAAATACGCCTTCAGATTAAAACGTTTGATCTAGTGGAGGGGTGATTGGAGAAAATAGTATGCCTCGTGTAGTCAGGGGCAGGGCACGTAGCAGTGTGAACCGGGCGAACTCACTATCCAGGGCAGGGGTGACCCGCCCCTCTTCTCAGTCCCCTTCATCATCGCTACACCCACCACCACTGCTACCCGTGCGGCGCCCCCACCATACTACAGTTGTACAGTCGTAAGTCACAACCTGTGTCAGTAAGTGTCAATACTCACAGTGCAGTTAGTGAACCAGTATTAAATAGAAGTGTTGCCTTGTAGTGTGTTGTTTTGTTGTCTGTTGTAATAACTTGTCGCTGTGCTTCGTGCTTGTGTTTGTGTCGTGTCTTATTAAGTGTTATGATACAAGTACAAACAGTGGAAAATGCATAAAAAACCTAGTGGAGCCGAGAACCGTAAGCGGTTGGCTCAAAGAAAACAAACTCAAGAAGAGGTTTTAAAGAAAGTGAAGTGTATTGACCAGTATTTAAACTAACCTAGTGAGGAGGAACACCAGTCCCAGTCTTCCATCGTCCAACCTCAAGTTGACCCAGTTCAAATTGAAGACCTGCAGAGTATTTCTACTATTTATGAGATTGAGAATGAGATTTGCCATGAACAAACAGATCAAATTTCAAAAACAGACAAACTTTGTAGTAATGTAGAACAATCTCAATGCGTAAAGGTAACATCAAATCTACCGACATCTTCTTCTCAACCGGATTTACAATTTCACCCAGCTATTACATGTAACTTAACTGAACCAATTTTCACTTTTACTTTTTGATTAGACGACCCAGCTACATGAAACTCGAAAACCTTAAATATTTAAAAGAATGTTTTGCTTACATCAATAATAATGATTTAAAAAGTACTTTCCCGAACCTGGAAATTACCATGAGAATTTTCTTAACTATTCCCGTGACAAGCTGTTCTGCGGAAAGAGGATTTTCCGCTCTTAACAGAATAAAAAGTGAAATGAGATCTACTATGACAGAAGGAAAACTGAACAGTCTAATGGTGTTATATACGGCAAGTGACGTGACCTCCAAAGTGGACTTTAAATGATAGAATGTCAGTGGAATATTGTAGATTTAACAGTATAGACTCTATGGCAAAGGACTTAACAGTGTTATTGACGAATTTGCTCGAATGAAATACAGGAAAAAAACAATGTTTTAATAAAACTTACGAAGAAAAGAAATACCGTGATCGATGGTGAAGATAATGTACCAAATAAAAAAGGAAAATATTGTAATTATTAGTAAAATTAGTTATAAATAGATGTAAATATTTTTGGATAGTAACAACAAACGACTTTGTGGTGGGTGGGATGGTGTAACTACTGGGTGATAAGTAAAATGCAGTCAAATAGTTGCAAAGTATTAATAATAATATCAAATCAAAATTTAAACTAGGTCAAGAGATGAAGTTAATTCAGATAAATTTTGTACACATGTAAAATTCATTGCCAAACTACATCACGCTATAAGACAAGTTAGATCAAGTTCATGAACTGAGAACAATGAGTCGCATCATAAGGTAGTAACTTGTTATTCCACTGACAGTACAAACAAATTAGTTTTATCTCTAAAAACCTGCCATGCTTAACAGTCAAGTTCGTAATGTCAACCAAAAATAAGCAATTGTATTTTGAACATTAAATAAAAATACAAATAAACAATAAATTAATAATTTCACCAATACATCAATAATTAATTCTAACTCAACTCATTTTGTTATGATACATTTTATAAATTCTATTACCAAGAACACACTTCTCAAATTCAATCAAACTCTGTACTATAGTCAACCTATTGTTTAACATTTTTAAACGACAACAATTTTGTTGTTTGCATCGGACTTAACTTGTTGTTTACATTTTACAATTTATGTTAATTTGTTAACATATTCCACCAAATTCATTGTATTTACATTGTGTACTAGTGTCAACCTATTTCTTACAATTTATACGCAACAATAATTTTGTTGTTTATATAATTTATAATTAATTATTGTACACTCTCCCAAACTAGTGTTTACAAGTGATAAACGACAATAATACCTTAATTAAAACCTTAGAAAAACTTTCTTAAACTTAGGTTTTCGCAAGTCTGTATTCTAACTTTTTGTTCTAATATGTCTAATTGCCTGAAACAAGACTTAGAGATATCTAAGGCTGCATGTCACAACCTTACTGATTGTTTTAATTTGTTTTTATAAATACAATGACATTAATTTATAAAGTACAATAGTTTAATAACTAACAAAATGCTAAGTTTGGAATTACTTGTTAAAATGTTTCGTTGTATATGTGAGTGTTACTTTTAAAAACTCTTACCAAAAACTGTTAGGATGAAACATATCCATGAGAAAACAAATAAAGACACATGTAATTTTGGAGATCTCACTTGTTTGCTCCCTTACTGTAGAAGGAACAAGTGTTAGGATAGATGGGCTGAGATGAAGGTTGATCGGTTTGAATCCCTTGGTTCCATATCCCTTTTTACATCAGGGTGAAATATTTGCATTAACAACTGTATACCTCAGAGTTGAAAAGAAAGTTATATTTTATATGCTGCTACAGGGATAGGCCTATCACACTTGTGCATTTCTTCCAACATCCTCACCATAGCATGAAGGGAGATTTGGAAGTTTGTATGTTGCTAAGAGCAAGACTTTGTTTCTTTTCTTGCTCTACATCTTGAGGAAAAAGCTGCCAAGTCTCCATGTTTCTAGTAGAAATGGCTTAACATGGCTATGTTTCCCCTTTAATTCCCTCTTTGCATTTAATTTGTAGGGAGAGCTGTCAAGTCTGTATTCTGTTAGGGAGCAAGAGCTAACATGTCTTCCTTCTATATCTTGAAGTAAGAGCTGTCAAGTCTACATGTGGCTACATGGCCGTGCTTTACTTGCTATTCCCCTTATCCTTTACTAGCAAGGCCTAACATACCCAAACTTTCTCACCACTTATCCTTTGCACCAATAATTTCGTACAAATTCTAACCATTTTAATTTATAACCCAATATTTAATGCAATTTATAATTTTTTTTTTTTTTTTAAGATTACATTTGTACCATTCATAGGGGAAAATCTTTAACAAACGTTTTTGGAACCTAAGGAATGGTAATGTCAAGTGAAGAGATTTAGTAATTTAGATTGCTCGGTAATTTATTTAACTTCTTTTAAATTTAGCAGTATTTGAGTTAACCATTTGCAAAAAAATTAACACATAACATTAGTTTGCTGTTAAAAAGAAACAATTTGTAATGAAACAATTGATTATTCATGTATATATATATATATATATATATATATATATATATATATATATATATATATATTATACGCCCTTAAAACAAAATTATATAACATTAATTAAATCCCCCCCCATATATTTTAAATTACAATAATATTTTGATGAACACAGATAATGATAACAATTTGTTAATGGTTCTTAACTTACAAAAGATTCTAAGTTTAGATTATTAGAAAATTTAAAAAAAATTTAATTAATTAATTACACATAAATATATATATTTCTAAGTTGGCCAACTATAATAAAGATTTATTAAATATATATATAAGGTTTAGAAATTTTATGTTGTAATTTGACGTCAATATAATTTAGAGAAATAACCCCTTTGGGGTCGTGAGGTCCAAAAATGCTAGCTTATCCCTTCCAAATTAGAATTTATTTTTGGTTTTGCATTTTAATAAAAAAATATAGTTATGTTTTTTTTTTTTTAAGATTAATTAAAGCATCATTTAAACAAAATTCACTACAAGTCCTCAGTTAGATGAAATACATAATTAAAGTTCAAGTTTTGTTTTCACTTTTGCATTATTGAACAAGCTGAAATGTCCTTTTTTTTTGTCTGGACTTGCAGTTATAGCATGAAATCAAGCTGTAATTCTAATTCCTGCTTGAACCAGCACACAAGCTGTAGAAATATACATGTTGAAATTAGTAAATGAACTGAGACCTTTTACATGTTTAAACACTTCTGTTCTAGTTTTATAAGTAAAATATTTCCCTGTAACTAAGCTCTGAATACTCCAATTAATTTCTTTAAAAATAAAACGTTATATAAATATGTTAAATAAGTTGATTCATGATTTTACTTTATAATAACTAGAAATGAAAGAATTGCTATTCGTTTTAAAAGACTGTTTGAATTTAGACTCTTATAATTTACAGACAAATTAAAATTTAGTTGTAATTAAATTTAATGATTTTCAATTAATGATTTGACTTTATAATAACTAGAAATAAAAGGAATTGCTATTAGTTTTTCTTTCAAAAGGTTATTTAAATTTATACTCTTAAAATTTACAGACAAGTTAAAGTTTAGTTATAATTGAAAACAGATTTAAAAATTTTACAATTATAAATAGAATACATATTTTAACATAGTTAACTCTATAAAATAACATGGTTAATCTTTTTTACCTGGTTCAAGAGTTGTCACAAACTTGAAGACGAAGCATGAAGCATGCAAATGATGTTTTTAGAAAATTTAGAAGAAAACACAAGAAACTGCCCACATTTTTATGAAACGTATTAAATGTGTATGTTTTATTTTGTTTTATTACAACGGCAGATCAACAGATGACCGCTAAGACGAAGTATAAATTTTTACAGAAGGATTTTGTCAACATGACAAAATTTAGATTCGGACTGACTTGTTATCTGCCTGTATCCTGTTAACCGGCCTTGGGCCAAGTCACCTGGCGCTGCTTTTAGAGTTGTACGCTAGACTACAGCACCTCCTGGCTGTAAGTCCAAATAATAAAAATACGTACGACGGTACACATTAGAATTTAACATTAGTTAATAAGTACTTCATACCCAATTCCCTGAATTGTCTAAATTTTTTTTTAATTGAAATCTAAATTCTTCAAATGAATAAAATGTCTATTTTAAATCTTACCAACCAGAGTCTTTTTGTCTATTTTGACTCCCATTATTTGTGATAATCTTATTTGTGAGGCCAGAGTCGAGGCCAGGAAACGAGCTGAACTAGTTTGCTCTCCCCCCCCCCCCTACAGAAATAACTCATATTATATTTATTCACATTTTGAAATAAATAACATGCTGAAATTGTAGAACAGCATAATGTGATTGGTTAAAATCATGTTACTCTAGTTTACACACTTCTTATGATTTATTATTCTAAAATTACATTTACATGACTTATGTTATTTGTGTATGTCATCTGAAGATGTATGCTTTTAGTATATTTAAAACATAATACACTATTGAAACGCTGAACAAAAAACACAAAGTAATAATTACCACTCTTTATATAAATTGTTTATATGTGACTTGACCTCATTATTTTATGACACTTTAATATGTTCCTACATACCTGTTATTGACAATATTGTACCACGTAGCAACAATTATTCCATTGATTGTATAATCAACAGGAGAATAATCTAGAAAAGAATTCTCATCTGCTAGTAATGTCCTAATTAGACCCTTACAAATTCCAACAGACATCATGTGTATACCATTGATATTGTCAGTCCAGCCAGGTACTGGTCCTGATAATGAATTGCACACTAGAAATAAAACAGTTAATCCATTAAAACTCTATATTACCACTTTCTTTTTGTGTGCTTTTTTACATGTGTGAGTGTGTGAGAGTATGTGTGTAAACTTAATTCTTCTTTTGGAGGATAAAATTCAACTAAAGAACCATGCAGAGCTCTCTTTATTGTTTTTCTGAATTCTCAGCTGCACCATTTATCTTTGATGAATAAAGTGCTCCAAAATTAAACCTTATGCCATTTTTCGATAAAACCGTTTGAAATTCGTTACTTACAAAAGAAGAAGAATTGTCAACAACTTGAACTTTACATAGACCAAATCTTGCACATAACTGTCTTACAATAATTATAATATGAGTACCTGAGGACATTGATCTTGTAGCAAAAGGCTCAAGCCACTTGGAATGGCTGTCGACCTCATTAAGGTAATAATAGCTATTGAATGGGCCCAAATAATGTACATGAATTCTTTGTCATGGATTTGAGGTTATTCCCAAAATATTATTGAATTATTATTAGCTTTCTTTAGGTTTCCTTTTGTAGAATTACTGACAGTTGAAGCCCCTACTACCTTTTCTATATCTTCATCAATTTTGGGCCACCATAAATAAGAATGGGCAAGAGATTTGTGCGCATCTGTACCTTTTAATTCTTCCAACAAAGTGCCTATGCTTTTTCTGAAATTTTGCTAGAGCTGACGCAAAATCAAATGGATGTCTAATATATTAAAATAGTTCCTTTTGAGTCATTATTTTGACAAGTTTCCGTGATTCTTCATTTAATTCTCTGATAATTGCTGACAAGCAGTTGACAATTCTAACTTGGCAAACAATTCACAACCTTGTAACTCTTTGTGTAATAGTGTACATTTTTGAATTTGAATAGAGCGGGAGGATCTTGAGCTTACAAGAGATTCAATTGGTAGATTTTAGAGGGAAAAGGTTGTGTTCTAAAAAAGTAATAGCGTAATATAAATTAGCTTTCTTTGAATAACTTAAATGAGACAAAATTTGAAAATAAAGTGAGTAATAGTAAATGATCAGAGAAATTTGTTCTATGTACTGATATGATTAGAATTATTATAAACATTGTAATTAACTCTCTTAGTGTTGGTAGTCACTGCAGCGATGATTGGTACTCGCATACGGGTGCTAGTAATCGTTGCCGCGACGACTGTGTATTGCGTCACAATAATACAGCTGTTTCAGCTCATCATTCACTAAATGCACTATGTTTGGTATCCATAGAAACAGCAGAATAGGGGCCATCTTTTGGTGTACAGGTTTAGTATATTTGATGATCAGCTGACTAAAAAAAACTGTTTGAATTACTACTGTCAGCTGTTTCACGGCTGAATAGTTTTCGTGTTAACCTCATTGTACGCAAAATTACGCATACCATTCATGCTGGTACAAAATTACGCATATGTGTTGTGTGTAAAAAGGGAAGGTCTCATATTATTTGCCCTGATTGCAATTCAGGAGTTCATAGAGAGTGCTTTCATCTGCTGCAGCACTTTTGGAGACCAATGTAAGGTGGAAAAAAGAGAGTCAGATCTGGCAGCAGCAGCTCTACGGAGTAATTTGCAGTTGGCACCTTTCTACATAGTGTTGGTTATAGTGTTGTAACCTTTTGTGGCTGTATATATTACCTATATAAGTGTATGTTTTCTAACAGGATATAAAATTTCGAAGAAAATGACTTTTTAAAATTTTTTATATTAGACAAACAGCAGTTTTTAGAAGATTGGTTTAATTTTAACATAATTTTTTGTGAAACATTTTCTACCTTTGGGCAATAACACACAAAAATTCCTATAAAGGTATGTATAGAACCATTTTTTATCATATTCTCTCTTTTGTTCTGAATAATTTGATGTATCATATATGTGTCTAGACTTAAATTTCAAATTTTAGTGAATTTTTAAATTAAACCTTGCGTTTTGCCTAAAAACAGCGCGGCACTACTAATTATATAGTGAACGCTCGGAGGGTTAAGAAAAATTCAAAACACGTGTTTGACAAAGATAGGATTGAGCGGCAACGGATATTGCAAGTGAGTCGACAGAAATATCTCAAAGCGGTCAGTCGTTGCCTAGAATGGCGAGTCCTGCTGAGGACAGAAAAGGTGTGTAATTAAAAGGTGTTATACTTTGATAATAGTAAATTATTATGACAAATAACGTTGTGTACCATATGTAGGTATAGTTATATTTTATACTAAAAACTTATTTAATTAGTCTGAAATGAACCGTGAAGTGAAACCACGTGGTCCGATCTGGCGAGTTAATTGTAACACAAAGACAATATGTAGCAAAAGTGTGTTTTACAGTGAGTGTGAACTATTTTAATAATGAAACAATGCAATAAAGTTTCAATTATGTATAGATGTTATAGTGAAATGGTTTGAACAATGAACTTTGCATACTTTGTAAAGGTGATATAATTTAGAGAAATATTATTGTAAAGACTAAGTTTATTCGTGTTTCAATTTAAAAAATAGAACAATTTGAACATTGAAAGATGCTAATTTATAATATGAACAATTAATGTGCTTTTGTAAAACAAGAAGCGTGGACATAAGATGCAACGGTTGGAGCGATTTTGATGAATCATCATAATGCCTGATGCAGAGGACCTAGGAACGAATGACTTCAAGTGAAAAGTTTCTTTTAAAAAGAAAACGTGTCTTGGTATAGCACGTATAAACTTTTATTATGTAAAATAAAATATGTATTTGTAGTAATTTATAAATTTTTCAGTGTTATAAGTTTGAATTTGTTACATGATGTTTTTTGATTAATAATATGTGAGAGTCTTTTTTAAGAGACTAGCTATTTGAGATTTATTTGTTTTCTGTAAAGAATATATTTTTTAAATAATTCAATTTCTTTTCATGAGAAGCAAAATTAAATTCATTTCATTTTTATTAATAAGTTGCAACTGAAAATTAAATTTAATAAAACTTAATTTTCTTTGTGTTGAGTCTTGAGTATAATAGAAGAACTGTGTAGGATGCATTAACATAAGATATTTTACAGGAACTTCATTTTTTACATGTATGTACTCTTATTATGTTTGTTTTATATAAATATATAACATGTACATTTCAGCATAAAAAGGACTTCTATTCTTTCTATCCAGTATTCCATTCAGTACACTGTTTCAAAAGAACTTATGACCCTATAGATATTAGTATTCACATTTTTTTTAATTAAATTTTTTTTTTAATTTTTATTTATTTTTGTAATTAATAAATTACAAATGGCGCCCAACAAGATTATAAAATAGCATTATTTATAAAAAGTAAAATTGAAAACTTTTATATTTCATATTATTACATTTGAAACAAGTATTCAATTCTTGGAAGAGGATGTTGGTCAATTTTCAGATTTGTCTTTAATGTTAATTTGTAATCACCACATATCCTAATACCTCATCCTTTCTTTAATACTGGAATAATTGGAGAACCAAATGTACTGTAATCAACTGCTTCCAAAATAGCATCATTTACCTTTCGATCTATCCCTTCATTTACTCTTTTTTGCAAAGCAAAAGGCACTGGCCTAGTTTAGTTTTTTATAAATTTAGGCTAGGATGCAACTCTAATATTACTTTACCATTTTTAAATATTGCTAGATTTTTAGAAAACGTGTTTGGGAATTTATGTACAAGTTCTTGAAGATGATATTATTAACATCATTTGAGAATAAAACAAATCTTTATAATTTTATCATGGGTGTATCCAGCAAGGGGTGGGGGTCAGCCTCCCCCCCCCCCTAGAAGCAGCATAAAGGAAAAAATTTAACGGTCATAAATTTTTGAGAGAAACTTAGTGACAGAATAAGAAAATTTTCAGGAAGCTTCCATGATATCATAAATGCACTAAAACATCTCTCAGTTGTTGGAAACTAGGCTATGCTACAAGAAGATCTGCCTACCAACTGCACTCAGCAGTTACTAAACTGCATTTTTCATCATAGTTTTAGTCATGATTACAAAATACTCTGTTATTTTGGAACCTGTTGTGAACGTCTTAGAAGGTAAAAATATGGATTTCATTATGGCGAGGAAACATATTAGTCAAGTTCTTGATATCATCAAGAAAGATTGACAAGAAATTAATCAAGTTTCTGATGAATTGCTTGAAAAATCTCATGCCATTGCAGAGAAAGTCAGGGTTAGGTTATCAGTACCTCGAATCGCTCAAAAATAAAACCCAGCAGCTGATAAAAATAATCCACCATCTGAGACTGTAATTGAATACTACAGACGGTCGTTGATCATACCATATCTTGACTCTCTTACTATATCATAGAATGTTAGATTTTCACAAGAAAATACTATAGCTTTTGCTTTCCTTCTCCCTCTATATCTTGAAGTAAGAGCTGTCAACTCTACATGTGACTACATGATAAGATTTAACATGGCTGTGTTTTACTTGCTATTCCCCTTCTGAAGAATTGTCAACTTTGTGCGCTGCTAAGGAGCAAGGCCTAATATACCCAAACTTTCTCTCCACTTTTATACAAACTCAATAATTTCATACAAACTCTAACCATTTTAATTTATAACCCAATATTTTAATATCTAAATCCTTCATACATTCTAAAAATGACTTCAAATGATTTGGGAAAAAAATGCTAAGTCTTTCATGGAGTTTTATGAGTTGGGTGGTATCTCTATAGAATTAGATTTATGGTACAATCTGTGGAAAAAGAAGAATTTAGCTGGAAACAAGTTAAAGTAAACTGAAGTGGTTGCACTTTTCGAGGAAGGTAATATTTTTTTCCCTGCAATAAGGCACAAACTCTCAATTTTAAGTGCTTTCCAGTTCACCTTGGCTACTGTTGAACGATCTTTCAGTACCCTTCAAAGGGTAAAGACCTGGCTGATCGGGTTGTGTTTGATGAGCGTTCATTAAAAAAACTTCAAGGAAAATTGAGACTGGATTGAAACGAAAGTTTTGAAGAAGTTTTCTTCAAACCCAAGAAAAATGTTATTAGTATATAACCTGTAATTAAAATAAGAACTTGAATCGTTTTTGTCAAGTAAATAATAGTCAAAAAAGTACTTCTATAGTTACATAAAATTTTCTTCAAAATTTTGTTTTCATTCGCCTTTCCCGCTTTAATATGTTACTGCCTGAATGACCATGGCTTGCCCCCTCCTCCCCTAGTTTTGATCCCGGGTATGTCCATGAATTTGATTGATAATTGTAAATCCTAATTCGCAAAACCAATTCCTTACCAAAAGTTGTAGTCCTTTGGAGGCCATAACCGGTATTTGAATGATGTCTATCTTATAAGATACATTAACTGAACCTAATCGTAAAACTTTGGATTTATTCTGAAAATATGAAACAAGGTTTTATTGGTAGATTTTAATTTAATGGAAAAACATTTTCCTTTAAAACTTGATTGTGGAATAATAATCGTGCTCGTGCAGCCTGTGCCAATATCAAATATAACCTCAATGTTATCTAATTTTAATAATACTTTATACGTAGGTTCAAAACTAACAGAATCCTAAATATTATATATATATATATATATATATATATATATATATATATATTCTGACCTTATATACCATCAATCAGAAAGTGTGTTTTCTCCTTAGACTTATTTTGTTTAGTCTGATCAACTGCTGTAAATGATTTTCTATTATATGTTCCTCTAAACTTACAAACTTTCCTTAAATGTCCAATTTGTAACAATTATTGCATGTATAACTCTTATATCTATATTCTCAGGAGCTATGAAAACGTTTACTTCAACAAATAGTACAACCTGATTAGAATTATGATGATTTGTAGTATTGTAGCATGATGAATAGTTTCATCCGTAATGTGAAACAATGGCTTGGTTTTAATATTTTCATTTAATATTTCTTTTTAAATTATTTCTAGAGGTAAACAAATCTTATTGGATAGGCAATGCAATCTGCTCTGCTTTTCTAATTTTAACAAGGTAGCTTGAAATAAACTATCTCGATCTTTTCCTATATTAAACTCAATAACAAAACTGTTTAGAATTCTTTTTTCAACATCGCCTACAAAATTACATTTTTCAGATAAATTTTCCAATCTGGCTAACAAATCATTTATTGTTTCACATGATTCCCAAACAACATTATAAAACCTATACTTATTAGCAAATATAGATTCAGAAGGGATAAATACACATTCAAAATAAATAATCTATTGACTGAACAATGTTCCTTTATAGTTCACATAAAATTATTGGTCTTGAACTGATTATTTAGGTGTATCCATTATTTTAGACCGTAATTCAATAATAAATTAATTTGCTTGATTAAAGGTCAGGTTCACTTTTAAAATTTCGATGTCAAAATAACCTTCTTTTGACTATGTATAGTTTTCAGATTTCTTTCTTATTAATTTAATATATAATTTTTGCAATGTAGTTATTAAGTACCTACAAAGTACATAATCCTTTGAAATTAAAACTTATTATTTAAATTATAATTTGTGTAATACATTTCCCTGTATAATATTTTAAATATGTAAAAGTTTTCAGTTTTATCTTATTAATTTATTATGATTCACTTTTTGCAATGTAGTAGTTATTAAGTTCGACCTACTTTGAAGTATTAAAAATTAAGTCCGTTTCATTATTTAAGATAGAAATTTAATGTACAATATTTCCATATTTATTAGCCAATAATAAATATTTGTTAAAGATAAATAAGCATTTTTTAAAATTGTAAATAACCATGTTCAAATAAAAAATTTTAATATTTAGTTTATAACAACCATTATGAGTTGAAAGAGTTATTACATAAGAGACAGGGTAGCATGATTAGATTAACATAACAAAGTAACAGCTTACAGTGAGTTTGAGATTAGAAGAAAATGGGTTAGTAGTTGTAGTCAAGTATGGGTAAAGAATGGAGTGAGGAAAGGTAAACTGTTTCTAAGAATTGGGGACAGGCATCAATCTTGAAGTTAGCCCTAGGTGTTGGTTAGCCTAGTCTTAAGAATTAGGATAGTTTCAATTAGGAATATAGTCTGAGATCTTTTTAAGAAGCCATTATGACAACAATTATTGTGACAGACCTGGAAAAAAATATAATTGCTTACCTTGCCCACAAGGCAGACATCATTGATGCTACAAAAATACATAAACCCTTAGGTGGGAAGAAACTTGATCCTTAGGCCTAGATTGATTAAGGGGACCACGAGGGCAAAAATTGAAATAAATTGACATTTTTATTTTTATTTGTTTTATGAAAGAAGAACTTCTAACGAACATTTTGACATATAATATGTCATATATTTAATTTTCCAAACTCATATAAATAGGGGTTTTCCAAAAGTTGCACCGCGAAGAAACGAGCAATCAGAGTCAGTATGCTTTGTTTTAGTACATTATTTCCAAACTTCAGTAATTTCAGTTTGCAAGGTTGGCTAACCTGGTTAGTTGTTGTAATATGTTGAATACAGCTGTATTCTGTCAGTTCAGTTCAGTGTTGTTGTTTCCATGGTTATGTTTTTGTTTACAACAATCAAACAAAATATTATTTTGTCGGTGTTGATATTTTCAGTTCATCTTGAGTTGTTTTTGTTGTGTTTTATGATTTTATAATGGTAAGAAGACCTAGGAAACCGAATACTGTGTTCAAAAACCGTCGTAATGTGGGTGTTCCGAAAGATAGGTTAGGCCTAAACACTTCTCAGCAGTCAAGTGTGTCAAACCTAGGGCTAACACAGAATAGGCCTACAGGAAACCCTGCCCTTACTACACCTGGGAGTAGGACTAGTTCTCAAATTAGTACATCAGAAAAGAAAATTGGTAACTTGGATAGTTTATATAGTAATTTTAGTTGTAATGACAGTGTAAATATAGTGTTGGATTTAGGTTTGTTGAACGATGCTTTAGCTCAGTCAGTAATTTGTTCCAATTGTGGCGAGTCGGAAATCCAAATAAACTTAGTTAGTAGCATTGGTTTGGCCTCAAACCTTGAAATATGTTGCAAAAACTGCACAAAGAAGCACAGTTTTATGTCTTCAAATAAATTGAAGGACAGTCCAAAACTGTATGATCACAATGTTCGACTAGTGTACGGCCTTCGCTCCATCGGAAAAGGCCAGAAAGCTGCGGAAACTCTATGCGGCCTTATGAATCTGCCTTCTCCACCTACACATTTTGAGCCATATGTAAACGTTTTAGGCTTTGCAGCAGAGGATGTTTGTTTTGAAAGCATGAAAGATGCAGTGGAGGAAGCTATACTCATAAATGATGGAAATCGAGATTTACCAGTGGCCATCGATGGAACGTGGCAGAAGCGCGGCCACACTTCACTCAATGGAGTAATAACAGCAACTAGCTTTGATACCGGTAAGGTAATAGATGTGTCAATACTTTCCAAGTACTGTAAGTGTCCTCATAAAGAAAACCACAGCTCTTCATGTACTGCCAACTACAGAGGTTCTAGTGGAGGAATGGAGGTGCAGGGTGCAGTTGAAATTTTTCAGCGTTCACTGTCATCGTACAATGTACGGTACACACAGTATCTCGGAGACGGTGATTCTAAGGGTTTCATTGCTGTTCAAGATTTGAAACCCTATGGCCCTGAATGTAAAATTAATAAGTTAGAGTGCTTAGGCCACATTCAAAAAAGAATGGGTACAAGACTTAGGAAAATAAAAAATGAAAACAAGCATGTGAAATTTGCGGACGGTAAAGGTTTGGGTGGTAAAAATAGGCTATCACAAGCAAACATTGATAAACTCCAGAACTATTATGGAACAGCAATTAGGAGAAATACCCACAGTGTTGATAGTATGGTAAAAGATATATGGGCCTTATACTTTCATAAGCTTTCCACCGATGACGATCCACACCATGGGCTATGTCCTATAGGCGAAAAGAGTTGGTGCGTAAAGGTGCTGGAGCAAACTTCGTGTATAAACTTTGTAATTATTTCAGAGTCAAGGCATTATAAAATATAACATACAATCAGATCTGTGAGTCACAACTATTAGAGTCATTCTGGATTATTAGTAATGAAGAAGATTAAAATATTTGTAATTAGTAGCCTATATAAGAGAACTAAGAGAAATAGTATAGCTGTATTATAATAAAGAACCATTAATTAGTTAACTGATTTTTGACCATAAAGAACCCATGCAGTTTAGTTTCTAACAAATGAGTTTCTTCCCACCCAAGGGTTTAAATATCTTTATAGCATCAATGACGTCTGCCTTGCTTGCAAGATAAGCAATTTCATCATTTTTCCAAGTCTGTCACAATAATTGTTGTCATACTGGCTTCTTAAAAAGAACTTTAGACTATATTCCTAACTAAAACTATCCTAATTCCAAACACTAGCTACACTACTGATGGAAAATACCTTCTTATTTTTAAGAACTAAGACCAAAGTATGTGCAGGAAAACAAATACATACTATATTCTATAAAATCATTTCATTAAATTTGTAAATTTTTTAAATATTTGAGGAAGAACATCTGCTTTGTTTACACACTTTTTTATACAGCTTTCAATAGATAAGTAACAAAATAACACTGCATTTTATAGATATTAAAAATGTTATTTACCTACTGATGGCCTTGTTATGATGACTGGTAGCTCTTTCCGAACATCATTTATGATTTGTTCTGCTAAACTCTTGGAAAATGTGTATGTGTTTGGATGCCTACACAATATTCTAAAACAACAAATTAATATTATTTGTAGGTTTAAAATAAAAGAACAGCATAAAATTTAACACATTTGCTGCAGGCCACTTCCCAAGCCATAGTTTATGCAGTCACCACAGCGCTTATCACAGCCCAGGCCGTTTTATTCCCATTTGATATTATTAATTTAGTATCTGTAGCATTTGTGTGTAGACAGTTGATTTTGTAAAAGTGTGTTACTGAAGTCTCGGCTTTTGTTTTCATGCCAGTCTTTCCTAGTTTATCATTATATATCGTACAATATCGTAATCAGGCTTGTCATCCCCTTCAGACTCCAATTCAAAAGAATCGTCATCAGTACTTCCGTGCAAAACAATTTCATCCTCACTACTGAACTCACGTTCGTTCTCTTGTACTTCTTGAAGTAGCCATTTCAATATAACGTTTTAAAAACAAGATAGAAAACAATTAAACTAATTAATTAAACATACCAAATAAACTAATTATAATCCTAGACAAATAAGCTAACAATATACAACACAAACACCAGATAAACTAGGAACGATTGCAACAAAAACATAGGCCGAGACTTCAGTAACATGCTATTACAAAATCATAGTGCCAAAGCAGAGCATAACTAAATAAATAAAGTCAAACGGGAATAGAACAGCCTTAGCTGTGGTGAGCATGGCATGAACTACAGCCTGGGCCTTGGCCCAGAGCGAATGTGTAAATTGAAAGATATGTAATAAAATTGTTATATGATCTTGAGTATAATAAAAATTGTTTTAATTATACACATTTAAAAAAAAAGTATATTATATTTGGTCTGTGGTCAAGTGTCTAGAATCATTGAAAGTTGCCACAGACTACAAAAATTTACCCTGAAAATAAGTGTTTTATTGAACTGTAACAACTATAAAATTTCTGTAATTTAGTCCTTCTATATCTATATCATATAATATGGTAACGTGTTAGCTAAAATAACTATGATATTTTTGTTAGATATCATGCCAATATCTGTTTTTAAGATACTGCTTTAAGACACTTAACAAATTCAAATTAACTTCTCAACCAACATTACTTTTTTAAATAAAGAAAAGATTGGATTACTATTATTGGATAGTCATGGATCATTTTAAATAATTAGTCTGGAATATGTATAAGGAAATTTTGAAGTAGTTCCATCGCAAAACTTACTTATTCTGCAGAAATTCTAAGTTTCTCTGATCTGAAGACAATTGTAACTTCAATAAATCTTCATAAGCAAACTCGCTTTCATAAATTTTTTCTTCTATTACACTACTTTTCAAATGACAGTTAGAATAAGTGGTTGACACATATACCAAACCCTGGAATCAAGAATAATATTTGGTATTATAATTTTAAAATATTGAGTATGTTGTTATTTTCTTTAGCTAAGGATACGTTAATTTAACAATTTTAATTACCATTATTTTTTTGTATACTTCTTAAGAGTCTACTCAAAATAAGACATACTACTTTTATAATTGAACATAATTGTTGTATTATCTAGTAGTTGTATTATGCTATAAATATCTCTCAAAAATACTGTGAAAAAAATACAAATCTGGGTTTTAAATTGTTAGAGAGTGGTTTTATTACTATTCAAAAATGATTTTGTTTATTGAAAAGACTTTTTGGCTCTTTGTAGAACGATAGTATCATATTTCCATCCTGCCTGGATTGAAGGAGTATGTGACAAACTAACTGGATTGATCAAAAAACAAAATATGAAACACAAGACTGACAATGTACAACTAAAATCTTGTGTTATTTTAAATGTGGAGAAGAAGACGCACACAATATATGTTGCTTTAGAATCTAAGCTCAGGTGGGAAACCAACAAATGATACAAAATACCAGAGTGAGTTGTTAATGTTATCCTTCATATTGACAGGTACAAACTGACATTTTGAGACCATAGGGAAGAAATAGGAAAATCGATTATAGGACATTGTATACCAACCATAGATTTGTTATTTAAATATGATCCAGTTCTACAGGAATTAATAAATGGGCCAAAGAGAACTGAAAAATGTCTGAGTTTAAAATTCAAAATTAATGAATAAAAATATTATACATAAAAGTCGAAACGACAATACTAAACAATATAAAATCTTCACAATAATTAATTGTATTCCATTATTTAGACATTAAATGTGAGTAAAAAATAGCAGTTTGTTATAAATAAATGTTAAAAGCTTGACTTGTGAGATAATACTAGATACAATAAAACTAGAACACAAGTTCTCACAAAAAAAATACATTTACTTAATCAAACGTGTTTCAATGACAAAGTTGCCATCCTCAGTGTTACATGAGCTACAATAAATTATAACTTAAGAACTTGTGTACGAGTTTTATTCTATCATGCAGTTTGTTATGTTTAAAAGACCGGATATATTACAATTAATTTGTATGAACAGGAAGACTCACTAATCTAACAACCAATTAAAGTTATTTATGTTGTGTTCTATGGAACATTGAATGTCATTATTAACCAACCAGGGACAAGATTTGGAAGTATGCATGATTTAACAAATTTCTTTGAAGTTAACTCCTGAATTTCTCTCTAAATTATCAAATAATGAGTTAAAGGATTTAAATTATTTATTAATAGAATACAGAGAAGAGTTGACAAATGAGTTCCTGTTACAAATGCATAGCTTCAACTTGAATTGAATGATGTAATATTTCACATTTTTGCTGCAAATAACAGACTGATAATAATGAATTAAATTATTTATTGTTTGATGAAAAACTAAAAATAATACACTTTTAAGTGTGGACTGCATCTTAAATGCATATTTTAAATGTTTATTATATTGAAATACTTTTAAAAAAGAATTATTTTTCTGTAGCCTATTTGTAAGCTACTTCTTATTCTAACCGTCCACTTCTTGAATGTTAACTAATCAGTCTTCTGGGATCCCTACACAGTTGTGCAAAGTTTTTTGCCCTCTTCTAACCAGCAACAAAGCCTGTCACATTCAAGTTGATGGTCCTTATTCAATAATTTATTAAGCTGACAATCACATAGAATACTTTCTTGAATACCGCTTCCTAAATGGGTGGTACTATATGAGTAGCAGTGTTGGCAAGTCTGATATCCTACTATTGTAAAATAACTTGTATCGCACAATCAGTACCTTGCAATGACTGTATATAATAATTAAACTCATATAATGTGAAATGCCTACCGGTACTAATAGTATAACTGTGTTATGTTCAGCAAGTTGTTGGAGAACTAAAGTTTGAAGGGGGATCAGGCTATAAGAGTGTACAGAGTGTAATATTTTATAAATGAACATAGTCTTTAATTATCCTTATTTATATTCAATGAATGTACATCCATTTAAGCAGTACATTTAGAATCAAACTGTTGTACCTGGAGTAAACGAACATTTTTTGCAAGTTGAACGACTTCGTATGTTCCATATGTGTTTAGAAGAAGTGCAGTTTGTAATGAATCATCAAATCTGACTGATGCAGCTACATGAAATATTATTGTCACATTGTCTTCTATTACCTAAAAACATCAATTTAATTTTTAATTATGCTTAAAAATTAATAATTTGTTATAAATTTTACAATTGTCTTTATTCAATCTCAGTTTTTATAAAAAATCTTATCACTCGCTTAATAAAGAATTGAAATCTTAATATATTTTTTTATGCCTAAAATGATTGATTCAAATTAAATTAAAATTTTCCTTGTTATTTCACTACTTTAAAAATCTATTTATTTATTTATCAAGTGAGTTCATGTATACATATATATATATATATATATATATATATATATATATATATATATATATATATATATATATATTATATATACCGATAAGATTAGCCTTTGAATTATCCTAATTTAGCTTTTTTCTTTCTTTTATTCGGTTTACAACGTACTATGATAGACATCTTCCAATCTCTAACCACCAAGTGTATCTATACCGCCATAGATCTTCTGGGACTTCTCTTCTCTGTAGTTCCTCATCCTAATTGATAAAATTGTTTATGTTGTTGAAAAAAAATATATAAACACACAATTATATAGATTTTTAAAATACGCAATGAAGTTTTTAACTACCTTTTTATCATGCGAAGATAGTCCAAGGTCTTTTTTACTAATATCCCCATTACATAAAACTATTTTGTCCAATCCATGTGGATGTTCTTTCTTCAGCAAATCAAATAACTAAAAAAACAAATCATACTATATTAATGTATCATTAATACTGTCTTGTCTTATGGTTATTTAAACAACCATAATTGTTTTATGTTATACCTGAAATTAAATAACACAGTCCTGCTAAATAGTAGTGGCAGAATATATTACATAAGTGGAGGGGGGCAAAAAATATATGTATATAATCTGTAGTTTTTGTTTGCATAACATATAAAAATAAGCCAGGTGCTTATGAAAACAAATAAGCAGGTCACACGATTATATAGCATTCATTGAACATCTGTGGCATATCATACAATGTACATTTGAAATTGATTAAATTTGCAATTGTGCTACTTAATTACTTAAAGATTAAAGCTGGTAAACTTCTATTAACATATAAAATATAAGATGTGTATAAATCAAAATAATGTTTCCTAAATAAAATATACAAATAAAACTAAATATGTTCACTCTCAATAACACAGGAAATGAGGGAAGTAATAAATATGTAAATATTTACTGTATGCAAACAAGAGCTAATTATTTATTTAAAAATTGAGTAATAAAAATAATAGAATTAAACCTATCAAAGTACATATATCTGACTAGATCTGACCTAACTACCTACGCCACCAAAAACTAATGTAAGTTTGAGGGTATAATGAAAAGGTCAAAGTGGAGAGGTAGGGGTTGTTATGCACATGCAGATGAGTCATCTTTGGGAATATCAGTGTTGCCACGTTCTCATTAACCGTTTTCACTTCATTCTGGACTCCAAGTCCTATGAAGTCAAAATGATATTACCCATCTGTAGTTATTTTAATCTGAATAATTATTTATAAGAAACTCGCTACAATTCAATTAGATTTTATTTTTGATTTGATTTTGTATTTCTTTATGAAACATTTTAATGTTGAGCTCTTCATATTATTTTACAGTTTCAAAAAAATAGTCCATTCTGCCAGGGAGTGATAATGCCCTCCATGCTCCTCCTCCAACAGTTTTGCCGCCACTGCTGCTAAATTACATTTTATTGTAAAAAAAAATGATTTAAAAAAAAAATTTTTTACAAAAAGGCTTAATTTACCAGTGACAAATATGGTTTTTGTACATTGAAAAATATACTATCCTTCAGGATAGGTAAGTCAGTGATGGAGTAGTCACTCAGATATTCTTGTGAGACAGTCCTGTACATTGCCCTTCAAACACTTAGTTTTTCCCCCATATAGCCTACTATTAGGATTGGGTTCTTTGCAATCAGTGGTTCAGCTTGTGAGTTAATGAATACTTTTCTTTATATTCTTTTACAATCATAACATTCCAAAATTAGTTTAAACTAAATAACATGTTTCCCTAATTTATTCAAATATTTAGATAACAAATAAAAATCTCTATTATATATATTCAAAATGATGAACCCAGAATAGTTCCAGCTATTTAAAGAAATGAATTTAATATATATATATATATATATATATATATATATATATATATATATATATATATATATATATATATTTTGATGACTATAAATGTTGATACGTTGTCTATTTGCTCACCCTTTCTGTATTCTGCAAAGCCGCTACTACAGCTTATATTATTGGAAGCTCCAACTCGCCAATAGTACCTTCGTGCCCTCGTCAGACCGCTTCAACGGCTGATCCTCGTTCTGGCCTCGAACGTTCCTTCTGACGTGCTCGCTCCCGCAGTTGATCGATTGATCCCCTCTTCTCTTGAGTCGTCGCTTATATGTCTTTGACCTGCCTTGCAAAGTAGGTTGCCCATGCTAGGCAAGCATTTCATCATTTTCTTAATTGTTTCGCAATACCTGTCACTATTCTGGGTTCATGTATAGCTTCTACTTAAAATATTAATTATTACTACTAATTCTATTAATTATTATATATTTTTACTCTAGTATGTGTCTAATCCTAACACTACCCAGCCTATATTTCACTTTAGAGCTCTTCATCATAGGTACACACTAGAGCTCAGTAAAGATCCCACGGGATATCTTTTACATCTGTTGAGCTGGTCGAAAAAGTAAAACATTATTTGAGTTTATTACACAGAGTTCCTTAGAATGAAGTGACTAAATTTGGTAATAGTAGTGTTATATTATATTCATTCAGATGGACTAAATAAACAAATGTCTTCAAAGCATATGTTATTTGGAAACACTTTGTTAGACTTTTGTCTTTTTATATTTAAAAAAAAAAATCAATATTAAAGAGATCGATATTTGAGCCCAAATTTTGTATATTTTTGTAAATCATTATGTTTTAACTAGTCCAAAAATCTAAATATTCGTATACAACATCACTTAAAATTTTCGATACCAAGTGTCTAAAAAAAAGTTGGTTTTACAACAAAATATTTTGTTTTCTTAATACTTAACATAATGTTTTATTTCATTGTAACATTTTAAATCACTTAAAATATTTCAACTTTCCAGGGATTGATAATAGTAGTATATACAAGTATTGTACAAAGCCTATATCTCAGAGTATTTATAGAGTTTCCAAATTGTTAGAAAATAAATATTGTTTTTTCTATTAAATTGACTAAATTGTTAGTTTGAATTTGAATATAATTAGTCTTTCAGATTTTGGTTATAAAAGTTATAATTATAATGTTATTTTGAATGTAACATTTTTTACATGAGTAAAATTACACCAATACAGCTCCTATTTTACCGCAAACTGCTATACATGTCTTCCCAGAAGAAAGGCTAAGTATAAAGGCTTTCGATTGCTGTAATCGAATAAGGTTGGGGCTATGATATTTTAAATACAAGAGGTCTTCTTTCTTCTGATAACTAGCTGCATAAATAAACATGTCTGTTATTAGTTATTAATTTGTGTGTCTAGTATTTGTTGGTGTCCTATGCAGATTGCAGATGATTGTATGTGTGTCACGTTGGTATAATTATAAATATTGTTTACAATTTTTTATTTTATTATTATAATTAATTATTAACCTATGGTAGTTTATAAATTGTATTTTATTATAAAAAACAACACTACATGATCAACCGACTATACTTTATATCAAAGTTGTTTTAATTACTAGACCTAAATAAATTATAACAGTATAATTTTTATATCACTTTCTTTGTTTCATCTGTTAATTGTTAAAATCTCTATCATTATTTTTTTTATTTTCATTTTTTGTGTAGTAGTTCCTCATATAGCCTATTGCCAACATCTTTGAATTTGGATCGAAAAAATATGTAATAATTTAAATGAGTGATATAAACAATGATTTATTGTAAAATATTTTATTTTCTCAGCTTCCTAAAGATGATAAAGTGGAAATAGTAAAGACAGGTAGACCGCAGCCGTCCCTGCCACAACTTAAAAGTGAAGACAAAGAAAAAAACAGTGTTTAATACTCGATATTTTATCTAAGACAACTATAACAAATATCCTTGGGTAACTGGTTCGAATGTGTCGAATAAATTGTTATACTGGGCATCTTTGCTTTTTTCTATTGATGTTGGCCCATGGAATAAGGCAGGATTTAATAATTTGAATTATTTGGCAACTGCTTGTGACAAACATAAAAAATGTCAGTCATATCCGGGCATTCAGCGTATTACAGACTTTCGGCTCTCTTAGAATTGATCATTCAATGAATTTATAGCAAAAGATTGCAGACACTCAACACAATGAGAAAATAAAATAGACTTGTTTTAAGAAGACTAATTTGCATTCAGGGCCCATAGTGACTGAAGACTCAAAATATATGGGCATGTACATAGAACTTTTTGAATGTTTAGCATTTTATGATTTAACAATATCCAACCATTTAAAAACAGCCACAGTATTTAGAGGAACATCATCGACAATTCAAAATGATCTAATTGATGCAGTAGCTAGTGTAATAACAGATAAAATCATATCAAAAATTTCAAATAAAAGATTTGTTGCAATATTAATTGATGAGACAACTAATGCAACAAATAAAAGTCAGTTATCAACAATTATACTATTTGTTGACTGTGAAGGAAACTGAGGGGAATGATTATATGTTTCACTGATGTAAGCTCTGACCAAACGGCTCAAGGGTTGTTTAAGTATGTTACAAAGATTGTAGAGATTTAGATTGTTCAAAAAAACTTGTAGCACAAACTTTAAACATAAATTATTTAATGCAACAGATTATTATTAATGAATGAATAAATTATTTATTCATTGCTATAGTGACAGATTAAATTTGGTTTTCATTAAGATCCCCGCAGGGAGGTGCAGACTAGCTGCATCTAATAAGAAGGGGTTGGCGTCCCTCGTGATACCCAGTCAAACACTCACAACACATAGACTATCATCTATATAAATATACACCCAGTTCACATATATATATATATATATATATATATATATATATATATATATATATATATTCATACTTTCACCTTTACGCAAGGGGGAGCAGACTATTTGCACCTATTGAGAGGGGTTTAGCGTCCCTCGCGGAACCCGAGCTATACGGTGGTGGAACCATAATACATCTTCTCTGAAAATACACACACTTACAATACTCATATTTTTTACATTTTCTAGAGGCTGTTACACTACATGACTGGGGATACATAAACACTCTACGTTCATATATAGGAATTAGTTATTTTGACTGTGCAGAGCCGCAGCATCTGGGAGTGTTTACCAGACTAAAGTGTGACAACCTTTGAAACTGGTAAGCTAATGTGAGCTTGCTCTGCCGAAGATGTTTTGCGCGGTTTCTGTTGAGTAGCCAGCCAGTGCGGTCCTTGGTCAGGAAGTGTTCGTAATGGGGGAGGTATCGGATCCTCCCTCTATAGTTGCGAGTCTAGACTGATGTCCATCCAGTCTGGTTAAAGGGGATACTCTGGGCTCCAGAAGTCTGGGGTTTGGAAATGATCGAAAGTGATCCAAGATTTTAACCGTTCCCAGAGTCTCATCTGCAACCGACCAACACAATGCGTTAGTTAACTCTTTTATGACCTCTACATTTACAAACGGCACCCTAGGAAGTGAAAAAAGTTAACTTTCGGCATCATCCGAAGAGTCTGTATGTGAAAGCAAAAGACGAAGTTTAGACATAAGGATCCAGGGACCTGCTAACAGATTCCTTATTGTCCGCCACAGTACTGAAGGGTCAGATCTGTCAAAGATCTCCCCCATTGTTATTAATAAAGCCATAACTGGTGCTGCAGAAGTTCCTTTCGTTAGAATACTAGGAAATGGGAAATTTTCAATTAGATAATTGCAGAGCTGTGTAATATTTTGTGTAATGTAATTATTTTTTGTTGAAATTCTATCTCTTTGCAGGGCCTTTTTACAGCCCTGTAATATATGTTTTAATTTTTGTTAATTATATTTTGTCGTAGATTGTAATTAATTTTAACTTGTTGCAGCGCTATTTTACAGCCTTGATATATTATGTAATTGATTATTTTGTTTGTTATCTAGTTTTTATATTGATATTGTTTGTAATGTTTTTTTGGTAAATTTTAAGGGAAAGCATCTTCTTGCAAAATTTTTGAAGGATGATTTTTGCCTTAATTTAAACTCAAATAAAAATCAGGTCAAGATCAACAAATTTCATAATTGAATGTAAAAGATTCTTCATTTCTTTATCAGAAATACCTCCACTCAACAACCCATACTAGTACTCTAAACAATTATAGGCCTATAGATAAAAAATTTACCTGGAGTAGCTCCAACAAAATGGAATTTTACATCAAGGTTTGAAAATACAATAAAAGAATATCGAAACCATCTTAAAAATTTCTTTTCATTTATAGAAAATGAACCTGGTGACTGGGCAAGTGAAGAGGTCAAGCTTCTCACAATCTGATATATTGTTTGACATATTACAAAATAAGTGCATGGAGATTTCTTACTGGAGTAACAAAGATAAAGAATTCTATGAAGCTTTGCAGAGAATTAGAGACTATGGATTTAATAAAATATGGGAAGAAGCAACAAATTATTCTGAGAATGGAGGTACACAACTGGAATCAAGACAAATAAAGCAGAAAAATTACAATTACTGCAAATTGCTGCAAACTTTTAACAAAATTTTGGATACATTAATGCCTAAAATAAGATTCAGATTTGAATCCCAAAAGGACCTGAAATTCATATCTTTATTAGATTCTAGCAATTTTTTTATATTTTCAAAAACATTTCCTTATAACTTGATAACAGAACCCCAAAGAACTATATTTTTATTCTTTGATATAATTCGACTTAAAAACAAACTTAATGTGCTATACACTCAGGATGAATATAAAAGCAAATTCATTAGTGATATTACAAACTACATGAAACTAAATAATTTAGATATAGTTTTTAGTGAAGTATACAAACTTGCAGAATTGATTTTAACATTTCCTTCCACAGCTGCAACTGTAAAAAAAAAGTTGCTCTGCCTTAAACAAGAATCAAGACTTATCTTAGAGACACATAAGAACAATTTTGACTGAGCAACTTAGCTATTTTATCCATTGAAAAAAAAATTCTTTTAAACAATGTTTAGAGGTTGCCGATGATGTTCTGAATTAGGAACATATAAATAAATATTGAGCTTAACTTGTGAGATAATATTAGATAAAATAAAACTCAAACACAAGATCTCACAAAAATGATGTGTACTTCAAACTTGTTTCAACAACAAAGTTGCATCCTCAGTGATACATGAGCTACAATAACTAAACTATAACTCAATTAACAATTAATTAGTTATATTTTAGTTATTGTAGCTCATGTATCACCAAGGATGGCGACTTTGTACTTGAAATATGTGTTTGATTAAGTAAAAGTAAAATTTGTGAGATCTTGTGTTCGAGTTTTATTTTATCTCTTAGGAACATAATTTAATTGGAGTAATATTATAAGTTCTTTTGAGAAGCCTGAACGATAAATATTTTAAAAAGATATAAACCTGACGAAATAGCTTGCCTTGCAAGTGTAGTGGACGAGTCATAAGATGTATATGAACTCTTGGGTGAAAAGAAACTAGGTCAATCATTGAGGGGACCAATTGCAGGGTTCTAGAAGATAGCCAAGATGAACTTGGCGTAAAAGGACATCCGAGGATTTCAGACCAGACCAGTAAACCATGAGAAGACCTGCAAAGGTGAACAAACTTTATGTGTAAATGGAACTTGTAATTGTTCGAGACTAATATAACGTAGAATCAGAGTCTAGAGTCTCAATCGTTGGAATCATTCTGAGTTTATTGATTCGATAATGATAATAGATGTGTTGTTTTGAAATGTTAAGAAATAAATAGTATTAATAAAAGAGATTTGTATTTAAAAGAAATTTTACAGTGTAAAAATTCTTTCCAAATATATAAACTCTGAGGTGATACAAGAAAGGTGAGAGTATAATAGTAAAAAGTGATTTATTAAAAATTGTAAATCTACAAGTTATTTTATTTTATTATTATCATGAATAATTATTAAATACAATAGTTAGTCTGAAGGTTGGAATCTCGGGTATTATTCTTAATGTAATTTAGAATTTAATGGATTTAGAATTGTCCTCGACTAGCGGTTACTTGTACATATAATTTTATTTTAAAAGGAAAGGATTAACAGTTGTTTCAATTAAAACCTAAATAAAATAAAATAAAACGTAAGATTAACAAAATAGTTAGATGATGCTTATAATCTATATGGGTGATGGTTTGGGGTGAATTTATGATATGATGGTTGATTGATTTGACAATAGGCAATGTTCAGTATTAATAATTAAATAAATGCTCTTCTTAATGTTTAGTTGTTGATATGAGTATAATGATTTGTAATCACAATTGAAGGCGATTTAATTAACTGTAGCGAGTCTTGTAAAGATTAAATGAAATTTTAGTCACTCACCAATTTGTTGTTATTTTTAGCTATAATTATCGGGTAGGTTTTTTTAATAAAATTTGAAGAAGTTCTTAATGTTTTAATTATATCTGATTATTGTTTGTGTTTTCCTGCATAATTATTTATAAATATTTCACTGAATATGTTTTGTGAAAATTTAAATGAACTCTCCAGTTTGATAGTCTCGGCAAGAATCCTCATATTGGCTTTCACCTTCTTCTTCCTCTCCTCTGACAAAACCTCTTTTCTCTAAGTCTTTTACCTCACTTTTGATATGAATAGCACTGCACTTTAATAAATAAATTATATTCACTGTTTATTTAAAAAATATATATGGGTAAAAATGTGGTGAATTAACAATTATTTTTAACGTATATGTTATCGTCCATGAATGAAAGAGAGAAATCTCACCCAAATCTATAAAAAAAATATGTAGATCTAGCTGGGACACTTAGGGTGTAGTTAAATAATTGCTACAGAGATTTTTTTTTTTTAAATTTCGAAAATAAGATAAAATGAATTTTGTTTACTAACTTCCAAAGCGAACATATTCTTTATGGCTAAATAAAAATTTTAATAATAGATATTTGTTAAATATATATTAAAGTTGTACCGTAAATAAATAAAATAATCTTAAATAATTTATAAAATTACCTTGTAGTAAGATATGATTGAAAAAATATGCTATAAATTGAATTCTTAATAAAACTTTACGTAAAAGTAATTGATGAATTTGTTATATGTTTAATTACTATTGTAATTAACTCCTCAACTCTATAAAATATCAGTAGGTGCAAAAGATGCTTATAAAACCTTACTTTAATCAAGAAAAATTATAATTCTTTAATTTGAAAAATTATTAAAATACATAACTATTTTTGTTTACAAAAATTCACATTGATGTATGCATTTCCCTTGTTGGGCACAGTTCATGGTTTGATGATGGTTCATATTGATGGTGAGTAAAATAAATCACAATACCAAATATTGGTGTCTAAATTATTTTAAAATAAAAAATAACAAAATTAATAATTAATTGATATAAAGTACAAACATTCACACGCTCACATTCATACATCATAAAAGGAAGGGTGAGAGAGAGAGAGAGAGAAAGAGAGAGAGAGAGAGAGAGAGAGAGAGAGAGAGAGAGAGAGAGAGAGAGAGAGAGAGAGAGAGAGAGAGAGAGAGAGAGAGAGAGAGAGAATAGAGATCATTTGTATATATTTAGTAACTATATATTCATTTTAAGTATATATATATATATATATATATTTCATTAAATAACAATATTAAATTTTGTAACACTTACAGGATCTTCTGTTATAGCAGACCATCGTTCTTTTGCACTTTTATTTTTTTTTGACCTCATTATAAGATACAAGGTATTAACATCTGGACAATCTCGTAACAACTTTTCTATCAGCACTTTTCCTAGAAAACCTGTTCCACCTGTAATAAAAATAGATTTCCCAGAAAAGAATTCTGGAATTGTTGGCTTTGGATCTGATTTCATACTGAAAAACCTATATAATAAAACTTATATTAATATTTATTATTATATTTCCCATATAAAATTAAATCATACTGAATAATAATTCATTTTCTAAATGGATACCTAAGAATTGATCTGTCATACATTTGGTATTTTCAATTATTGGGTTGCCAAAAGTGTTTTACTATGTTTGATTGGTCTGCATTGGTTTCTCCCATTAAAAATCATTAATTAATTGTTTTGGTGAATCTGTATAGTTCATTTTGAGAAGTGCAGTCTTAAATTAATGATGTCATTATAAGACTTTATTTTCATATTCAACTCATAACTATATTTAAATTAAAATCTATTATTGGGTATCAATATATTATGTTTGAAACTTCAAGGATTCTATTCCTTTTCAAAAAAATAAGGATAGTTATTAGATATAATTTTGAAAAATAAAATTGTGAGTTTTTTTTTTTTATGAACATAATTTTTTTATTGAACAGTAAAAAAAATAGTGGGCTTCTTATTTAAAATAAATTTAATCATAATACTATATTTTATAGTATGAATGTGAGAGAGAGTTAAATAACTAATTTTAAAAAACATAATTTAAAATTAAATTAAAAATTTACCTGTTGAAGAAGTACTAAAAGCTGAAGCGGTAACTTACAACTAACTTCTTTGATAATAGAATCGTGTTGAATGAATATTTCACTCCCGCCAGTGATTTATAAACATTTATTCAGCTTAATTTACTATTCTTGAATATTACTATATAGAAACTAAGTTGATGTGATGTATGCAAATATTTTAAAAGAAAGTAACAAATTTGAGTAGTTTCACGATCCATCTATAATGTCAATTAAGTTATAATTTGTTACTCTTTGATGTATTGAGAAATAGTTATAGAAAGGTTTAATTAAAACATATTCATATTCTTTCTCGCAGTCTGATTATTGGATGTTTTTGTTTATCAATATTATCTGTTTAAAATGCTTGATTCAAAATATCAGTTAATAATAATGTTCAAGTTCAGCTTATTCAGATTGATAATAATTGTCACTTAATAGTTTGAATTTTATCAAATCATGATTACTAAAAATTACTAGATTGTTATTAGTCCAATATTTAGTTAAAATTAGGTATACAATAATAAATTTAGTTTTTAAAGGAATGAAAGTTTATTTTTAGCAATATATTAATCATAATTTTTGTTCCTACTATTTTAAGATAACTTGTGTTTTAAAGGCTGCAAAACACTTTCTACTGGAAGGATGGTTTCATAGTTTAAATATACAAGTATAATAATAAATTGTTCACAGTCATTCCATGCAATTTTCACTTGAACATTTGCACTGGAGTGAAAAAACATATTCAGATTCTTTGATATTTAAATCAGAACATATATCTAAATCAAGCCTGGAAACAAATACTCATGTCAACCATTAAGACCACCATTAAGGTTTTGTAGTTGTTTATGTTTAAAACAGTATTTATTAATACACAACAAATCAGGACTTTGTCATACTTCTTTTAACAAAGGCTTCATTCATTTTGTTTATGTCAGATACTCAACAAAAGTAAACTTTGCAGTTTTACACACAGCATCCATTCACTTGGTTCTTTTCTATAGAGACTTGTTCTAGATATGATGGAACTAACGGAACCAATTTTGTTTAGCTTTCTGAAAAATAGTTGTCAATTGTACTTTGCCGTCCTTGTAACAATGCTAGAGATTGTGTATACAAAAACACTGATCTTTTTAGAAATATAATTCTATTACTTTTTTCTTTAATTTACATTTAATTTTTAATTTAATAAATTCAGCAATTGATATTTTTAATGAACAGCTAGCTATACCAGTAGGAAAACATGTTTGAAATTGTCAACACAAATTTAAAGTAACCATGTTAGTTTCTATTTTTTAGATTCAGTGGAATTTATAGTTGTTATTAGAATATACATTTAGAACTGTCTATATGGAGTTTAAGTGATACTGCAGGAACTAGGTATGAAAGCATTAAACGTGTTTTCTAAGTAAAGTAAATGGTGCACAAACATTACAGACACTTTCCCACATACAAAATGAAATATGAATCAAGCTCTAAAATAATTGGGGGGGATATAACAACAAAACTAAAATATTCTGATTACCTGAAATTAATTGAATGATGTTGAAAACAAATATTGCTCACCTTCTACCCAAAAATGCCAATTTTGAAATTATTAGTTAAAAAGAGAAAATAAATCATAAAGAAAGTTTGAAATGTTAAGAAATCTCAAAATTGGTGGAACCAATTTAAACAAAATGTCATGAGTTAAAACCCAAACTAATTTGCTAAACAGTAAAAGTAAAATATAATTATAGTTTGTGAGTAATTTGGAAAAACTAAATTATATCCAACAATGGTCAGAGTTCATTTCGTTACTATATAAAATACTTATGAAATAATTTTCTTCAATTTGTGCTTTGGCACTTTGATTTGGGTGATAAATCTCCATGTTTAAACAAAATTTTATTGCAGGTGGTTTTGTCATTTTTGATATATTTATTCAAAATATTCAAACACTAGTTCATTTTTCATTTTAACTTCATTTAATTTTAACTGTTAACTCCTGAATGGGTATTTTTGAAGAGGTGGTGACAAATATATTTTCGATTCCTTGAAGGCAACATGTAATTAATATTTGTTCAAAAACATTAGAACATATTTTTAATAAGTCAGCATTTAAAGTTTTATGTTTATGACAGTTACCCATAATTTTGAGTCATTAATAAAATTAAATATGATTGAAGTCTGGTTACAAATAGTTAAAATACAAAAATCAAAATGGGTTACTACTAGTTTTGCCTGTAGAATACTGTAAAAAATGCAAAAGACAGATATAATTCAAATACATATTTCGGACTTGGGAGATATCAAATGGATATTTTCATGAAAAATGTGTCACTAATTTTATGACCCATTTCTATATATTTGTGGGAAACTAATAAGTGACTGAAAAATATGTATTTGGTATATATTACATGAAATTCTATTTTCTCAATTCAGAAATAAAGTGAATGTAATATACTAATTCTTGAAAAAGAAGAGGTATGTTCCAAGATTTTTGTTTGTTTAAAGCTAAAAAAAGCATCTTGGTCATCATCGCCTTAATAAAAAAATAATGTAATACAGAGGACCCCTAGCACTCAAATAGTAAAAAATAGCACCACTGTCGGAAAGGAGCAGGATTTGATCAAGAGAGATTTTATAGAAAAGACAAAAGGAGAGGATTAACACAAATTCTAAATGAAGAAAGGTGTAGATTACAGGATTTCCACATCCACACTCACTAAATGAGCCCCTGAGAGGGTATTTTCCAAGATGTTTATGAGGATGTTTCAATGTTTCAGCAATAGACATATGAACCATTTCAATCATCCTTATATAAATTCTGGCATCTGGAACATGATGGCTGTTTACTTTTACTATTTTATTATTATTTTTTTAAATTTGGTAACAAGCCAAATACTTACTGAATATATGTTTTAAAATTATTTCAGAGATTACAATTATGATTCAATTTTTGCTCAAATTTATTATTTAGGTCAGTTTTATAAAACGTTTTACAAGTTTGTAAATCAAAATATTTCGATTGCTGCCCAAATGTGTTTTCTACTGTAACAAAATAAAAGATTTCTACTAAAACAACTAAATTGTTACAAAAAAATTACAACTTGTTTTTAAAATAAGTAATAATAGCTCAAGTAATCAGAATTTTGATCAAATTCAGACTATACATTTTATCTATGTGATTAAAAGAGCAGGTACAGAAAAACAAACAGGAAATAAAATATGAACCTTAACATGTCAGTTAATTTGCAAGTATTTAATATTTCACTGCAATTTTTTTGTTAAACTTATTGTTTACTCTATCATACAAAACATTTTAAATATAAAATATATCTAATGTAAATAAGGGAGTACAAACAAAATCAGTCTCTTATGCGAAATAAACATCATATTTATTGACAAACTCTCAAATATTTCACATTATGGCAATACCTATCTTAATTTTTACTTAAATTATTATTTACAAATTTATCTTAAATCTAATTGTTTAATATAATCTTCATCTGTAAAAACAAACCAAACGAGTGACAAGTATACTTTAACTGTACAGTCGTTTAATATGTTTTAACTTATACCTATGGGACAACTGATAAATAAATAATACATACTGTATATTTAGTATATTTCAAACAATTTATTTGTAAAAATATGATTAATTTTTACCTGGCAGAAGAATTGAAATTTAATTAAAAATTCATAATAATTTTAAAGATTATGTTGGTTTCGAAATCTACAAAATTTAAATCAAGTTTAATAATTGAGCACATTTATTACACAAAAATGTTCCATTGCTCTAATTAAAAACTTTAATATAGTAGAAATATAATATAATATTTTAAAATACTTTCTTAAAACTTGCATTTATAGTTGAACCCTTCTCTACAGCACATTGAAGGTTGGAGGCAGTACCTTCAAGAAAATGTTACTTGACAATATTTGTGTTGACTTTTGGGGTTGTCCAATATAGAATCATTAAATATCAATATTTATGTCTGTATGTGCATTTAAATACCCTAAATTTAAATACTACACATTTAAATTTAAGTTATTTTTATTAATTCATTTTTTTAATTAATTATATTTTAGTTTAGGAAACCTTGAAAATTTTCAGTTGTTTTCTCTCACTGTTCCAGAATAATGTTTAATAAATTTCATATCAAGAGAAACAACTATGTTCATTGTATTTGTACAACTATTTAAAAAAAAAATTATAATTATAACTAATCCAAAATAAGTGCTCCAAGTTTAATAGGCTTTTACGAATTCATTATATTATAAAAAATTACTGTAAAATGAAAAGTATATAAATATTTTAAATTAAAAGAATAAATATTTAAAACAGTAAATATTAAACACTATTAATAGTTACCTAACAATATCTGTACATCAATGAGTCACTAAAATATACCAAATCAACAGTCTTATTTCGATATGCTCATATATATATTCTACAGATTCATTTTTAAGATTAAATGTCATGAGCATGGGTAAAATTTTTACCCAAAAGTATGAAGTCACTGTTGAAGATGCACTGAAAGTATATAAAACTCAAATTATAGAAACATTATTGTTTCAGCAATAACTCTTTACTGAGAATTTCCTTCACATAATCCTTTAATATGTCCTGCATAGTTTTGTTTGAGCAACTATCACTTTGTTCATGACATTGAATTATTAATTTCACAATTATTTGTATACAGTACTTATGTCTGTTTCTTTTCCTTTTTGAGTTCCACTGCAACACTTCTGAGGGAATCCAAATCTTCTCGTGTTTCCAAAAGTTGAAACAGATCTGGAAAATTGCGAATGTACTGGTCATCTCCATCATGCAGACTTAATTTGGTTTCTGGTGTGAGCCTTGATGACTGAAATTCAAGAAAAGCGTTTAACATATAAATATTTAGACTTCAAAAAAATAATCTTAATATTTTTACTATTTTTGTCATTTAAAAATGTGTTATTGTTGTTATTTTTTAAATTTATTTATTTATTACTATTGCGTGGTTATTATACTTTATGAATATGTAATTCAAGCAAATGAACCATATTTTCTGTAATGGTATATTAAAGCAAGATACATAAATAAGAAAGGCTAGCAATGGATTCAAACAAACATGCTGAAAGTAAATAAATATAGAAATTGGCATGGCAACTTCATTGTTTTTGTAATCATATATTTACTGATACAATTACAAAGGTATGCAGGATAAAGTTTAATTCATTTCCAAGAAAGATCAAACTGTATGTATTTATTTAAGTATCACATTTAAAGAAAGTAAGTGCCCATTGTTAATTGAATAGATAGTCTTTGTTTTGATTCATGATAATATTATTTAATTATAATAATATAGGTAGATAGAGATATACGAGGCATGTACATAAAGTAAGTATAGTTTTTGTATAAAGTATTAACAACACTTAAACTATTTTTCTACATAATTTCCACAATTTTATTAAAAAGCTTGTCACATCAGGTTAATAGTTAGTTATTCCATAACCTCTTTCTAGAATAAAGAATGCTCCCTGTGATAATAGCCACTGTATCACAATACCCTTTTTTACATCATCATAGTGCTGGTCAGCTTGGGATTGCTTCATATACAGAAACTATGCTCTAAGTCTAGGCTGTAAGGTGGATGCTCCCAAACTGTGTGATCAGGCCTTGTGTGGAACGTGCATCCTGCGGTCGAGCATTGTCATGAAGCAAAACAACACCACAATTAACCAAGATCCATCTTCTGTTATAAATTGCATGATATCGTTTTCTGAGAGGCTCACACTTTTTTCAGGATAATATACAGTTTCACTTTTTGGCAAAAAAATCAACCTCCAACACTCCTTTCCTATGCCAGAACACAGTCCTTCATTGAACTGCCTCACCCTGTCTCATTATTCCATCATTCATTGCACCTTCACCAAAACATTCACAAATCTGCTGATGAATTTCCAAGGATCTGATATTTCTCCTATTTAAAAAGTAGATAACAAACTGTATTTCACAATTTGCACAATCTCAAATATAGTTAAATATTTTATATGATAAAAAACAAACTGGAAAAACATTCTGGTCTAGCTGTATATTCATCTGTGAAAAGCCAATAAATTAGAGAGCGTAGCCCACATGCACGGAGAGGTGATCACAGCAACTTACTTTCTGGACAGGCCTTGTATATATATTAATAAGATGAAAAAATGTTGAATAATGATCACAATGATTGTTCAAAAACCAACAATATCTCAATTTTGAAAAAAAAAAAAAAAAAATTAGTAGGCTACTATTACATTTATTCTTCGTGGCATTTTATTGAAACATTTTAACAGGTTCTAAGAGTTTGAAATAGATTTTGTATATTTCATTTAAAATATAAAGAGAATAAAGTTAGAAGAATAAATAAATTGCATAAAGTAAAAATATAATATTAAAGGTAATCTTTCTGAAACTGTCAGATATCATAAGTATGGAGTCAACAGGGAAAATTATTGTAAGAAAGAAGTTCAAGTATGTGGTCACTAAGTTGCTACTTACAGTATTTGGGTGAAATAAATTAAAAATCAAATTTAGGATTTAATTTCAAATACTATGTGTATGGTCAGAAATGACAATAGGAAAACCAATCACTGAATATGAAGCAACCGATTCAATTCTAACTCATTAAAACATAATGTTTGAGTTCATTCAAGTAATTTAAGAAACTGTGTTATTTAGATTTTTTTTTCTCTTAGGTATCATTAAACAATAAATAATAAATTTACTTTTCAAGTAAATAATTTATAGTTAGTGCTTTTGTTTAAAAAACCAAACCGCTAATATGATTTACTTTATTTGTATAATAAATAAAATTCAGATATCGAAAGTAGACAAATTCTTTCTTAATTATAAACCTAAATTAAATCACAAATGCAATGAATGATCAGCACATTATTGCATAGTTTTTAATTTGAAATGATGAATTATAGAAACATCACAAATCCACTTTTTTTTTACAAATTGAAGTTTTCACAAATTATTGTTGTACTTCCATATGCCTTTCGTTTTGTGTAAAAACCCTGCACATCACATTCACAGTAATGTATTTTATAGCAGCTGTAATTAGGCATGTATTTCAAAAATACCACAAGACCTGGACAAGGTCCTGGGTTTGTTTTTTTGTTTTTTTTTGTACAAAGATAGTAAGTAATAGAAATGACTACTAGATGTCTCTCCTACTAATTCCATCATTTCTGTAAGTATGAAATATTATGTTAGTATGGTTTGAGGTTATGTTTGTGAATTTTGTTTATTCTGAGTCTAATCACAAGAAAAATACCAGTAGTTAAAGACAGTAATGACACAGCAATTTTTTTATGTGTATTTTATGTTTTATTGTGTAGTTTAGCATTAATTATTTTATAGGTAATACTCATATAGCCCCTGACATGTTTATAACCTAGGGGTATTATTTATTTGTTTGTAAGGTAGGTTTGTTTATATATATATTATATTATATTGTAAAAAAAAGAACAAATATTTTTATTTTGTATAAAAAAAATTTTTTTTAATACATATTCATTCATCATCGTCAAAAAAAGGGGAAAATAGATAATATAGTAAACAAATTTAATTGGATAGACTGAACTGTGATCTGATGTTATTATTCATTGTTTGTTGTTCATTGTTCTTAGTTTATTATTGGTGTCTATCGCTAAATATAATGCACATGATTTTAAGTTTGTTTTCATTATTTTAGGCTACCGGTATCTATTTTTCCCAAACAACCTAAAACTACATATTATAATAAAAATAATAAATTAAGTATGTTCAGTCATAATAATAAATAAAAAAATCTATCACCCATAGGCTTTATTTTTACTGAAGTTACTGGATTTACTACTGTACCCTATTATGAATTGTAGAATCCTTATATATCCGTCACATTCTACAAATTTAAAAAACACTAATGTATATTTTTTACAGTTTTATTATACTAAATTGTTTCTAAATAATAATAAGTGTTTCTTCTAATAAAGCAATCAATGTTTTTCAACTAACAATACTTTAAAAAAAAAAAAAACAGGGTTTTTTGTGTCTTCTGAAAAATTTACTGTCATGGAGATGTGGGGTTTCTGAAATAACTGATTCCTTTATTGATTTCATCCTTGATCTGGTAAATATAAATAGACCAACTTCACTACAGATGTTACCATACTACACCTTTAAATTTCTTAGAATGATTTAATAAACACTACCATCATGGTGCTGTTTGTTTAGATTTACGCTAATATCATGGTGCACCATAGTGATAAGGTGCACCACCATAGTGGTGCACCATATCATTTTTGGGAGTCAAGTGGAGCCCTTGACATAATTTATTACAATTCTATTTGCTATGTAGAGAGTTACTTTCCAGCCTGTATGCATACTTTTTAAAATAGAAGCTAAACCAACTTATGACTTATTATTATATTGCATTAAATTTACAATTTTCAAATTTACACATTTACAATTTACAAATTTCAAACAAGTATGTTGGTTGTAATCTAGCTAACACAAGATGGGACAACTCTTAGCTCTCAAGAAGACCATAGTGTAGAAATGTGCAAATAAATATTCTTGTTATTTTAGGAGGGATTTATTTTTGCTGATCATAATGATACCTGCATCCACTTTAAGGCCTTCCCCTCACTCAGTTAAATTGATTGCACCAAATAAAAATGTTGTCTAGTATGAAATAAATGTAATATATAAGTTACTTCAACATGGCTTTTAGTATTTGACCAATTTAATTTAAAGTCTCAATCACGTTTTGAAAAGTTAAAAAATTCTTACATTTGGTCAAAATATGAAAAACCAAACAGACTGGACACTTAAAAGAACGGGACTGTCCCTTTCAAAATGATATGTATATGTTAAATGACATGTAATCCTAGAAAAAAGTGTTGTTTAATTCATAAGAATAAAAAAATCTAAGTATAAATATTTCTGTCTAACTCTATCTAGCCTTGACATTGTTATAAGGTTGACGTGTTAATTACAAATGCAAAACTCAAATAGGATGTTGATATTTGTAGCAAGATAAAGACATTTAACCTACTGATTGATATTTCGATTGTCATTGTATTCAGATAATGAGTTGACACAAACTGATACATTGACTAATGTGACCTATAAATTATTTATATTTACAATTTCTTTAGGTTCATTCTTGATATCTTCTTTAATCTTGGTTTGATATTTTTCATTGTCTTCTGTAGACTTGTTTGTACTCGTTTCACCTAAAGTTGAAACAGTAAAATAAACATATTTTATTTTTGAAGTTATTCCAATTCATTTCGTTAAACTTACTTTAAAAACATTATATAATTCTTACATTACAGTACATTGATTTAGCACCATGAACTTAAACTAAAATAATTGTGACTTGTTAAAATATTTTTGATAGTAGATCTCCAATGTCAGAACAACTATAATATCACCATTCATACCTTTGAAAAAAAATCATTGAATGGTAAATAGAATAAAATTTAGGTATACTGATTAGAAATATAAGATACTGTGTATGGTGACAACAAAATTGTCAAACAAAAATTGTTCCTCTGAGAGTGGTTCTATTCTGTCTGCTAAGAGTGGTATTTTATACGGGGAGGGGATATCAGGATTCTGGTGGATCTAGTCATCCATAGAGGGAATATCCGGGCCTAGTTAAATCAATTCAAAATAACATACAGCTCTCATAATCATAAGCTGTAAAAGAAAAGAAACTAAAAATTGAAAACTTTAAAACAGGTCACTCAATGTCTATGGTCATGAATAAAAAGATAATATCATAAGGAAAAATCCACCAAAGTTATTGTTAAGGTCGTCAGCTATTCAGCTTGTCAATTTAGCCACAGAATTTAAATATAAAATTGATTGCCCAGCATATTTGATGGTTTTAGTATATTTACATATTTTTGTCAGTTAGTTTTTGTTTCCTTTTCAGTTTAATCATCCAGGTTTAAATGTAGTTTTTTCCCCCCTAAATGTTTTATTTTAATAAGTGGCTACTTTGAAGATACGTATTTTTTTTTTATCAATTACCTTATGGTGATGCTGTAGTAATTGATACAATAAACTAATTATTAACGATCCAGTAAGGCTAGAAGCATAAATGGAATACTTAGATACATTTAAAAAGTAACAGGTGGTCTGTTATAAAAAGTACAAGTTATAAAATGAAATGTATTAGTGGTTTGAAATATATGCAAAACTCATTATTTTTCTACGTAGTTACAATTTGTTCAAAACACTTTTGATACTGTAGCAAGCTTTTTCAAACCCACCTCATAAAATTCTACTTGCCTTGAATATCAGCCAACTTTACACTAAGAGTCAACTGTTCAGTTCCTTGGAATCGTTGAGATACAAGCCAGTCCTTGAGATGGTGGTTACTGAGAATGAGATCAGAACTATATGGAGGATGATAAAAAAAACCCCTAATATATACTTTATAATTAATTATATTGTGTGAACAGCCCTTGAGCAGGCATAGATTATCGTAAAAACGAACAATAAAATTCTTGCCCTCAGTATTCCTCTTCATCAGTTTTGAATGACATGGTACAGCTTTACAATAGACTTGCAATATAATTATTGTTACAGGTTCTATGAAATCAACCAGCACATCCTTCAGCACCCATTATATATATACAATTAATGATAGCCTCGAGTGTCAGTCATAATGCTGAACAATGTTGTCTTTGAAACTCCTGAAAGTTCTACGGAAAGATCACTAATTGTAAAGCAACAATAATTGTCTCTCACTTTCAATTGTTCAGCAAGATCGTCAGTCCACATACAAGACCTCTCTTTATTATGAACATTTGAACCATATTTACATGTAATACCTAAAAAAGGTTAATCTAATTTGAATAGTAAACGTAGCGGGAAATCATTTAGAAAGAATTTGGGAGGGGTAAATGAGTCGAAAACGTGATTTATGTTATAATTTAAAATAAAGTAAATTCAATTAACATAGATTTCCAAACACAAGTAAATAATAATGTATAGGATTTAAGAAAATTTTACTTATAAGAAATTAAATAATTTTGTGTGTGTTATAAAAATTAGTAAAAGGAACTAGTTGCATGCGCGTAGTATGAACAGTGTATGCAGTGAATTGCGAGAAAGTTATCACAGAGTCAGCGCGAAATTGAAAGACAATCTTTGGAGATTCAAAAAACATCATCTCTATTAGTTATTATAAAAAAAAAAAATCTCCATTACTTTATAAAAAACTCAATTACATTATTTTCCCAGCTAAACACCTCATTACACATTAAATATGATCAATTCATTAATCAAGTTACTTCTTTTAAAAAACATTTTTGTCCTAAACTTCATTATTATTTACTTTACAATTAATCAAAATCTCCTTACATCACATCATTTGTCAATTCTATCTTATTTCAAAACAAAACTTTAACATTTTAAACTCTATTACTCATTTTATTATTATTTCATTACTCAAAACAAAAAAAAAACTTCAAAATTATTTTATTCTTAGCAATTTCTATCAAAATCTAACCTTTCTTCCAATTTGCCTTCCCAAATCTCATATTTACTTAAATCTTAACATTATTATTACCTATTGTTGCTTATTTATCTAACTTTTAACTTTGATCAACAAACATCAAATATTCTTTACATACAAACAAATATTATTACAATTGACACACCAACTGTGGGGCGATTAGTTAATAAAAAAAGATTCACCTGCAGTTTTATATTATTAAATACACTTACAAAACTTTATTTAACTCATTTCTCTTCACTCATTGTGGTAGGCCCATATGGTTTACTTATTTGATTATAAAAATCAGAAGCATCATGTCATCTTATGTTTAGAAATTGAATTGCTGGGTAGACTTCATAACTGGCAGGATTGTTTATTTTATCACTCATTGAAAATGCACTATCATGTAAAAGCAAACATCAATGGACTGGCAACATTGTGGTGGATACATACTCAATGAATCAGTTAAAACTACTCCAAGTGCTCAAACCAATTAATGTTGTCACTCGCCTTCGTAACTGATCAGCCCTTACTTTTGTAATGTGGCTCATATAACTAATTTTGTATAAATAAATAACAATGCAATTTCCATTTTAACCATTTATGCTGTTTTTATTTTGTTCTTTGATCAGACACTTCACCATTACTTCTTTTCTATGTTCTAAGTTACATTACGTTCATGTTATTTTTTATATACAATAGTTAGTATGGTGCATTCTTTGATATTGAATGTAAATATACCTTTTCTATCAAGGTACCTTACGGAAATAATCTTTAAAACATTAAATTTGGTATAATTATTATGCATTGTAGTTAACAGGCCCCAGTTTTGTTATGTAAATTTTGAGTAAATAATTGTATGAAGCACATTACTGATTTAGCCTACCTCTCCATCTTACAATAATAATTATGTTGCTAGATAAAATGATGTAAAGAGTATTTAACACAAAGTCACTAAAAGCAATTTGCCATTTAGAATATATGCAATTTGCTTGCATATAGAATACTCACGATATACAACACAGTTGGAGAAATGCTTGCATTCACCATCAAATAAGAACATAGTTTGATAAGTTTGAAGAAATGCACTATAATAAGAATAAAACAGAGGAGGATAAACATTGTAAATGTAAAAGAAATGTAGTTTTTCATGAATGAGCTATTGTATTTTTATATGACTATAGGCAACCAAATAAACATCATTGGGTAGAGTGCAACATAATGAATTAATTATTAGGAGAAGGACCTTATGTGAAAGAATTATTGAGTGGTATTGTGTGAAATGGCATACAAATCAATTTATTAAATAAATAATAACAAAAAATGTAATTAAAAACAACAAGCCATCAGAGTTACTAATGATGTTAGACTTTCTTTAATTATGCTACAATTACACAATAACTACAATGATTCTTAGCATTATAATAAAGGTCACTTGATACGAAATAAATCACTGTTATATGAAATATGATTAGTCTTCATAAGTTGCGGATAGTGGCTTGTTCCTGAAAAGTCTAATAAATTAATTAGTAATTACAGAGCTAAAACTAAGTTGATTTAACCCCATTTAGCAGAATATATATCTTCAAGAAGCTACAACTTTCCCAAATTTGTATGAGATTACTAGTTTTGAAAAAAAAAAATTATATATTAAATTATTTATTTAAAGTAGAAAAACCATTGTGATGATGATTGCCTTGTGGGTACAGTAATAAAATTAAAATTTATTTAAACTTGTGTATTGGTTTAATTTACCATAGATTCAATTTACAGTAAAAATTAAATTTGAACACTAGGTTGGTTTTTAAAGGATGAAAATTTTTTTAAGGTAAATACCTGAACTAATTTTATGTTATTTTTATTTATTTATTTTTAAAAAACATGTTATTTGTTCAAAACATGTTATTTAAACATCATTTTCCAATAAAACTGCTGTTTTTTGACAGAATAAATAAAATTCAAACAGACCAAAACTACAAAAAACTAAGAACAAAAGAATATCTAAATCTTTTTGTAGGTCCTAAGTAAATTATAATTATTCTTTAATTTTATGATAAAGTTACCTTCAATTTGAGATTCATCCTTCAAGTTTAGTTCATCTTCTTTTACATTCGTTTTTGAAATTATTGAATTTGGTAAATGGTTAACCTTTTCGATCTTGCTAGATCTTTGGACAGAGTACGACCTTTCAACACGTGAAGATAATATTGAAGATGTATTTTTTGTTGATAGTGGTGTGTCAGTAGTTCTCTCAGAATATGTTAATGGTGTGACGACATACACTTTTTCATTTGTTAAAGGAGATATTGAAACTGGTATTTTCTCCCAAAGTTTCTCTTTTGGTTCATTTTTTTCAGTAGTGGTTTCTGTAAATGATTCATTATTTAAAGTTTTAGATTCTGATATTTCAGACTTCATTTTAGTTTCCAACAGAGACCATCCATTTAACTCCTGTATTAAGCCAACACCACTTTCATTGTTAATATTTTCTTTTGAATTGTAAAGAAATTTGCTATGGGGTTCTGATACAGCTTTTACTAGATGATTTTGACTTGCGGAGACTTCATAATCAAATGGAGATAAAGTGCTTCTCTTATAATATTCGTCTTCAGCATCATGATCAGTATTATTATAAAATGAGCTTTCGGTTGTTAAATATTCTTCTGGTATTTTCTTTGATGGTGCAAGATGTGTAAGTGTTGTAATTGGACTAAAGTTAACAGATGGGGAATTTTGTTTATATCCCTCAGCTGTCCAATTGTCAATATTTTTTTGAAGTCTTGCAAAATCAATTGAATCCTCTTCTCCATTCAAAAGTGCTTGAAGATTTTCAGCAATAATGTGTTGGATATCATCTGACCCTGCCACTCCAGAATTACCAGCTGCTGGCCATTGTTTCAGTAATTGGTTCATGATCTCTGGAGATATATTTAAAGAAGAGTGCCCATTAGGAAATCTCAGTTCTTCAACATTATCTGAACCAGTTGCACTTAATGGAATCTTACTTAATTGTGAGTCAGAATGTTTAAAATCATTTCCTGTCGGAAATTGATACTGTGTACTTTGTTCAATATTTAAAGATGTACTCGCTCCAGAAGTAGGCAGCCGTTCTCCAAAAGAATAGGTTGGTGGAACTTTTCTTCCTTGATTACTAGGAGGTAGTGGTGTCCAACCTTGATTATTGAGACCTTGGTTAAACTCTTGTTGTGTTTGTTTGTTTGTGGTATATGGAACGATGATTTGATGAATTTGTTTTGGTTTCTTTATTGGTGCTGGTGAAGGTCGTACTATAAACCTTGGTTTATGAGTTGTTTGTAAATTAAATGGACGAGGTGGTATACTAGCCCATGGAGATAATGTTGGTAGTGGTGATGAATTTAAGAACCATTCAGTACCAGACTCTGAAGTTAAAGGAGGAGGACTTAAATATTGTAGGTTAGAAACTTTTTCTCCCTGAATAAAAGTATTTGACTGCTGATCCAATGATGATGTATTAAAAGACTCTAAAAATTGAACTGGATTATTTTGAGATGGAAGCTGTAATTCATTTTCCAAAGTCACTGCATAAGGAGTTGGTGGTAAAGTAGAACCAGTTGAATGTGTTTGTAGTGATGGTGTAATATCAACAACTGTAGTTGTTGTTTGGTATGGTGTTGAAGCTCCTGAGCCAGTACTGAAAGAAGCTCCCTTAGAATTTACATTAAAGTCTTGGCTTGGTTTCCTAATATTGTCTTGAAATAATTGATTTGTTGTTGACAAATAGCTTGGAGTTATATTCTCTACATTATGTTGATTTACAGTTTGTTTATGATTTGTTGGTAAACTGTTTTCCAAACTTCCCGGTTCCGTAGTTGGTGATGGAACAGTTGAAGAAGCTGTTACTATGGGTTGTACTGAAGAAGATTTTACACTATCATGTTCTTGCAGACCATTATTAACAAATAAAGCATGCCCTATATTTTGTTCTGAAAAGGTTTGTGGTTGATTTTGGTTATTATTAGAAGGATTTTTATATTCATTTAATTTTTGCTGAAGATGAGGAAAATTATGAAAACCTAAATTGAAATATTTTGGAAGGTCTGGAACATCAAGAATTGGAGCCTGTATTATTTGCATAGGATATTCAACTGAAGCTAAAAACTCTGCTAAAGGTATACTTTTCATTACCTCAAATTGAGTACTTTCTTTTGAATTGTATTGGTTATTTCCCTTATACTGTGAACTTCCATAGTTGCTTGAAGGTGATTGTAATGGTGTACTGTGCTCAGTCACTGTATGTTGAGCAGGTGAAGGCTCTGAATCATTTAATTTAGATTGTTCTTTACATTTTCTACATATATTGTCATCTGGTTCTGAAATAGTAACAACAACATTTTGAGGTGATTTCTTTGGAGTTTGAATATAATCTGAATACTGTGTTTTCCCATCATTGAATTGCTGATAAGGATACATGGGTGGTATTAAATTACTGCTTAGTAAAGGAAATGGTATAGGGTTCTGAATTAAAATAGGAACTTTTATTGATGATGACTGATGCTGTGATGGAGAGGATTGACTGTTAATTTGTGCTGATGGAGAACGATAGGAAGTTGGAGGTGGTGAAGAGTTAGCATTTTTTGGTGATTTTGACATGGTTCCAAATGCTCCTGCTATTGGTAAATATGTTAAAGATGGCCTATTTGCATTAGATGGTGGTCCATATTGATTAGAAGGTGCTTTTGCACCTTGACTGAAAGGTGGGCCATAGTTGGTTGAGGGAAGTTGTTGTGAATTTGGTATGCTTTGAGGTAAGGGTGGTGCTTTGTATAAGGATGATGGGTAAGATGGAATACGTGTTCCAGTCTGAGGTGGAAATGATTCTTGTAATGGCTTTCCATAATACAATGGTGTTGGTGGTCTGTGATCAGCTGATGGTGGGCCATATTCATGAGAGGGAGGCCCATATTCAGAAGCAGGAGGTCTATATTCAGGAAGTGGAGGCCCATACTCACCAGGTGATGATCCATAATCACCTGATGGTGCAGCATATTCTGGTTTATCATAATCAACATTAACATCTTCAATATTATCTCCTGTTGGTGAAGGAGGAGACTGAAATTGTTGTGGTTGGTGTTGTTGTTTTTGATGAGCAACAGGAAAAGCGTATCGTATTTCCTTAATTGGAAAAGCTACTTGAATAGTAGGAACAGAAAGTGCATATTGTGGTACTTTAGCATAAGATCCACCATCTAATGCCCTCGCCATCGGTACCCATGGAACACGATCACATGGATTACAATTGTCTAATTCCTTTCCTTGGTGACCAGATAAAATTGAGTATCCTGGTGCAGTTAAGAAATATGCTTTTACATTGGATGGACTTGCTATTTGCTTTTCCTGTCGCTTTTTTACAGTATTTTGCAACTGCCCTTCCTGAGAAGGTTTAGATGAAATTTTGCTATCGCTCCCAGATAAAAACCACCTTGCTAAACTTTCTGTTAAAGGTTCTTTAGGAAGGCTACTTGGTTGTGGTTTTGATTCTTTACTTCCTTGATGAATTTTTTGAATTACATTTCCTTTTATACTCTGCAATTGTGGTTGTTGTTTTGGTGGTGTTAAATGTCCTACAGGTGTTGGAGGTAAGTTTCCCACACTGAATACATCACCACAAAACAACACAAGAGCTAGTAATCTCCATAGCATCTGAAACAAAACAAAAACCAACATTTAACTGATGATATCTACAACATGAAAACAATAAAGATTTTTAAAATGCGTATGATTGTCTAGTACTCTTTCAAATAACAGTTACAACTGTAAATAGACATTAAAACAAAAAATCAAAGCAAAGGTAAGAAAGAGGAAAAGAAACTATTAATATAATGTCTACACTGTAAATATATTTAGTGCAGTAGTTGCCACAGTCATCACAGAACTATGTACAGAACTGAAATCAGTAGGACTGTAAAACGTACATCGATCATTGTTCCTAGAACATGGATGAGTTAGTTAAATTTAAATACAGTATACAGTATTTCCAATTAACTTATATCAAAATACTATTACCAACTCTAAACTGGTGAAATGTAAAACTACTTCAAGTGGGAAATATTCTGCTAATTTCTAACTAGATTTAATGACTGTCTAAAGAATTAAAAATGAGTTTTAATCTTTTCAATAAACGAATTAAAGATTTTTCTTTTTCTTTTTTAACTAGTTGTCTAATGTATCTCTATCATTGATGGTGGTTATATCAGACTTGGGTGTCATATATCACGTTTATAAGTTTAGTCTCGTGAAAGATATTCAAGTGCCGTCTATACACTGATCTGTGTTTTACTTCAAAAATATTGCACATGGCTTTTAGCATTGTTTTGGAGTGGCTGAATCACCTACTATTTTTAATGTTACTCAATGTTGGTTCAGCTACTTTCCTATCATACATTTGATAGGAAAACAATAAAATATTGGACGAACGTGTTCATTAACTCATTTATGGTAGTCACTGTAAACGGCTTCATTATTTACAAGGAGGTTCTTAATAATAAAATGTGCTTAGTCGATTATATAAACAAATATGGGAAATAGAATTGCTTTAGAGGAAGAAATGAAGCAGCTGAACCAAGTCTTGATCCATCTGGACAGAAGACTGTCAGATTGGCATTCCCCATCAAAAATTCCACCATGCAAAAAACTAGGAATGGAGTTAGGAAAGACACCAGCTATCATAGTAAATATTGTAGATGGTTCTATGTGTTTATATTTGCTTAAAACTATGCCATACAAAGGAAAATGTGCATAACTGATATTAAAATCTTGCAATAGACAACTAATGTGCATACATGTGTTTATATTGCTATTTACTAAAAAATTAAGTGAAAAAAAACAACATAAAATTAACAATTTTATGTGTGTGTGTGTGTGTGTGTGTGTGGTGTGTGTGTAAAGTGTTATGAAGCCTACGAAAAAGTGCCAGAGGTTTTTTTTTACGTTAAAAAATTGTAAATTTTGAAATTTATATACTATTATTATGATTCAAACAAGTAATAAATCATTTTAAACAGCACAAAAATGTCTATAAGGCAGTAAAAACAAAATTTCCCCATTTTTTTATTTATTTAAAAAATCTTAACAAACACTTAAATTGTCCAGAACACAGTATTAATCATACACTTATTATTATCATATCTTTATAATAATTATTATACCTTTATTGTCAATTAATATTTAAAACGTACAATAGACATTGTCAGTTATGTTAATAAACAAAGATGAAACTTAATATTAGTTTTACAAAATGTAGGTCTACAAGCATATCTTATTCATCTAATAATTTTTGTTAATTTTTTAATAAAATGCCAATATTATTACTTTTCCCCAATCTATGTAGACACTATCACACCCTATTTTTTTTGCTCCAAAATGTTCAGAAAATAGAGACCTTTAAAATGAGTTATCACAACGACCTATGTTTCTATTTGAAAATTTTCCAAAAACACCACCCTGCCCCTTAAAAGTGCCCTTTTGGGTTAACGACACCCTCCCCTTGGATACTCTAATAGCGTCAGAGTCGCTATAGAACAAAAGTTGGTAAAAAGAGATCAGATAGGAAAGTTAAGAGAGATCTAACACAAGACTACACAAAAAGGTAAAAATCTAGCTAGGGCCGTCTGTATTACCAATCTCATACTCACTTTAATGAGCTCATGAGGGGAATTGCATACTCATATAAACAAGCATACATTCAGACACAATTCTTTTAATAAAAAATAATATTTGGTATCTGACAACCTCCTTCAATCCGGTCCATTTTTCGGAAACTATTGAAACAATTTCAATGAAACTTAGTAGCCCTACATATCTTCCTATGGTTAATATCACCATTGAATAAGTTAATTTGTTCTGTAAATATCTATTAACACAAATATTTATGTTCTATTACATCCAATGATTCCACTAGTTAACGTCTACAATAATAATAATAATAATAAATAGTAGTAGACGCTCTATTAGTAGTTGCAAAGGTCAAATTGCATTCAATAACAAGTGTTAGTTTGGTGATAACAAAAGACAATCCGTCTTCTGTAGTCTTTTTTGGTTTTTCAAAACGGGCAAACAAATGTTTTAGTAACAACCAAGATATTTTTAACAATTAATACACAACAGATTTAGTACTAACTGTCGATGTTTTATGATTTATTGAAATTTAGTAGGTTACTAAATTTAGAATTCTTGGCTTTCATATTTGACTAGCCATCTTGAAATTAATGAATAAATATCTGTCAAAAAGGACCCCCATAGTTCGTAAAATCCTACGGCATCTTTACTACTGAAATAATTCAATAACATATTGTATATGTCTTAACTTTATATTGATAAATGATAAATGGATAAATCATAAATCTAGTAATTAAATATTGTAAAATAAAATGTTGTTAAGAACATTTAAAAATGGACAGTGGACATATACATCGAGAAAACTAATTATATCCATTGTATAAAAAAAGAAAAATAGTATATTAAAACGTGTTTTGGGCATTTTTTAGCTTAAAACTAAAATATAATTTATGGTTAAATTTAATTAAAAATGTTTATTTACTTTTAAGATGACAGATCCAATATATCAGCCAACAAAATTGTGACTGACCTCAAATAAATTAAAATTCAGCAACTGTGATTATAAACTACTTTTCAGTATTAAATTGAATGTATAAATGTTATAAATTAGTTAATTATTCGTACAAAATAATCTAAACACATTTTTACTTGTTATTTCAAAAAACAAACCGGCAATGAAAATTAATATTCCACCAAGTGATTGTAATATTTACAATTTCTATTTCATTGCTAAGAGGCGACCAAAAATGTTTAACAACTTAAAAGTAATATTTATACTAGCCTAATGGCACAATTATAAATTGATGTAACACAAATTGTAACAAACAATATGTTCCTCACCTAATCCTTGTAGTCTGTATATAGAAATACATATATTAACCCAAAATAATTATAATTATGTCCTATTCTACGTTTCGCGTTTACTTGACTGTGTATTTTATGCATTGGGGGTGCGTTATTATGAGTATAAAAACATCTTGCTACAACATCGCCTAAAAAAAACACAAAATGGATACAAAATATATAAAACTTATCTGTAAAAATAATATAAAATTTAACAAAACAATCCGGTAATCTTCTGTGATGAAAATGAACATAAGTTTATGTAGTTTACTTTTTTGCTATGGGTAGTAATGCGATATTCACATTTGATTGTAAATATCACTGTTCCAACTAAATATGAAACTGAGTATGGATAGTGATAAACATATCTAATTATCGCAATCCCTGGAACCTACTTATTTTAAATTCGTGACCAATAGATAAGTTAATACAATAATACACCCAACATAGAAATGTAGATTTGTATGTGCTTGTAACTTATATCTTTCAAATAAAGCTAATTGAATGGACAAAAACTATGGAAGGAATAGCAGGAAATGGTAACTTTCCCATTCAATGTATTGTATTGTGTAATTACCTATGTAGGCCTACTCTAAGTATGAAACCTTGTATACAGTTTCATGTTGCCTTTCTATGGACTTCCTTTCTATTGTTAATTGATTTTGCAGGTCAGAAACACAAACACCTGTGTTAATTAATGTCGCATTTCAAGTTCAGACAATTTCAGATGTTTTATATCTAATTAATTTTCACCTGTGTTATGAGGATTTATCCTGAAATCTACCTATAATGAAATCAGATTTATTCCTTTGAAATTAATACTTTCTTCAGTTAAACAAATACAAAAGTAGCGCGATATCCTAATTAAATTGCAAGAACTGTATTAAAATGAAATAGTATAGACATAACAATCATGTATACTGATATATAAAGAAAACTTCCTACTTTCAGCCTACACACGGTTCAAACTCACCCACCCCCCAAAACCAAATAAAAATTAACCACCTTGTCGTCACTTTAAAAATCACCATTTAAAGTTTTTTTAAATATTTTTAATAAGGACATAAACTTATGACAGAAAGAAATCATTCCAAAAACCACTTTTTCGGTTCAGGAAACGTCAAAACTGATTTATCCGATTGTTTTATCCATCACTAAACTTTCGTAATATTATAACGTACATGTCATGTAACCTATAGACTCAAACACAAGAGCTGGTTACACAAATTGTAAATACACAAGAGTCTATCGGCCGCCTACTTAGCAAGTAGGCTAGGCCTATTTGCTGTGATTTGTTTTGACACTTGTTACCTATTTATTCAAAAATGTAAAGAACACAATGGAACAAAAGTTAAGTCAAATTTCAGTAATGTATATATAAAAAATAGTAAATTAGGATAAACTAATTTTTATAAGTACGTTTTTCCCCTTTTGTAAAACATACACTAGGCGCAAATTGTCGACATGCTGCACATCCGTAGTGATCATTATTGATATCAGCCACACAAATTAAAATGTTTAGTTTACAATTTGATGGGGGGGGGAGAGTCTTGTGTATGTATCCATGTGAAAATTTGTTAAAATTCTGAAAATTCCAATCAAAAAATTATTTTTTAAATGCTGTTTTAAACAGTTGTTTAGTCTTGTCTTTTTTAATTAAAAACGCGAGTGAATTTCAACTAAAGGATATGTAATTCAACTTATCACACACTGGACTTTCAACATTTCATAGATTTTACATGTAGGCCTACATGTATCAACTTTATGTAAGAAGTCATGTTCGTTGCATACATCTTTCTATGCAAAGAAAAATAACAAAGTTATAATTTCCAAACCTGTTTACCCAAGCAATAATTTATAGTTAGTTATGATAGCTGCGAGGAGGAGAACTATTTATACAGGATTTGGAGATATTTTGACAGATGTTAATCTTTGAAGCCCACCAAAGCCAAAACTCAGAGACGAGTGTAAATGAGGATTTAAAAAAAAACCTCAACTATTAATTGTAAATGTTTTAAATTTTTTACAGTTTTAATAAGGAAAATAAAACTTTCGGTTTTTAAAATGATTTAAAAATTTTATAATTTTATGTGGGGAGGTATATGCTCCAGCTGTCTTGTATTTTTTGATATATATATATATATATATATATATATATATATATATTACATCGTATTACAAATAGAACACTTTTTAGGTAAAACAACACTTTATTTTTCAATAAATATTAAGTCAACCTCACACGAAATTAAACCTATATACATAGTGTATTTTTTTAGTTAACTACAAATGGGAAGAAACCGTCCTAGTGTCTACCCAATAAGATATATATATATATATATATATATATATATCCTAATTGAAAAAATTGGACTAAACAGAAATAAACTTAACAAAAAATATATAATATTTATGGAAAATATACTGTTTACACGAATTACAAATTATAATATTACTAATACACAATACACAACCAGTACTTTTTTTTTAATAATAAGACTAAATGCAATACAACACGAATTTACAATGTATTTTTACCACAAACAAGCTTTAAATGATCATCTGTAAAAAAAACTAGATAAATCTGTAAATTTGAACTACCAACATAACAAACAAAAATATCGTGCCTACTGATAAATACACAGTGTATTTAACTACATACTCTATTGGAATGTAGAGTACATTATTTGTTATAGCCAACAAAAATAATTTCATTTGGGCATACTACTAGGAAAAATTAAACACTAGATTTTCACATTTCTTCAACGAGTTTGTACATCATAAACGCTGATAGCGGAATTTTTTTTTTTCTAAAAGGAAATTTTTGTTAATCAGCAAATAAAAAATAAAAACAATATTTTAGTTTATAACTATAAAACTTGCTTTTCCTGTTACAATACCGTAAACAAATATTTGACAATATTTTTCACTTCTTTTGCCTTGTTATTTTGTTATCTTGTTAGTTTTTCTTTACTTTCGCGAGGCTGCAGTTCAGTACAGTGATGCCACCTATTAAATACGAATGATTTTTGTTTTCTATTTTGTTCATTATTGAGGTTAGACTAAACATCTTATACCTTGGTTATATAATCAAAATAATCCAATTTATCGGAACATGAATTTAAAAACAAATTTAACATTGTTCATATAATGGTAACGGTCAAAAACTTTCCTGTATTATTTTCCCCGATTTCGTGATTTATTACCTGCTGATAATTTTAACGTAAATTACATTTTGAACTCACTATGCACTCTTAATGTGAAAAATTGCTATGTGTATTTAATTTCTTTGGATCTAAGCCAGTTTGAAAGTGAAATTTCAATCACTTCCTTCCTGCCTCTATCGTGACCATGTTCCGCGGCAACTCCTTGAATATGATACAAGCTGGTCAGTTGACTTTCTTCGGAAAACGAAACCTTTTGCAGAATTTCTAAAGAAGCTGCGGTTAGTGTACCACCTCGGGCTATTAATATTCAGTTTCTCTGCACTATTTCTAACCTGATTCTAAACGGCCATGTAATTTTTCCATTCAATTACTGCAGAATAGTATTTCAATCGATCTAACCTCCTTCGAAAAGAAGGTCATACATGCATTCGACTTTTTGGAGTTTAAATCTCGTATTATTTCTGTAATGAAAAATAATTAATTAAATTTGAAAATAATAGCCTATTATTTAGATGAACCTTTTGACACCTCAGATTAAAAGTCTCTTTCTGTTGAATGAAAAATAATTTGTAACCCCTATACTTTTTCTAAATATAAAAAAATAAAACTGATAAAGTCGTATTCCGTATCAAGACCATTTTTAATGGATTATTAAATTAATAGGTGTAATTACGGTTTATTGGGTTTAAATAATACAATTAATTAGTATGTCATTACAATTACCTATATTTGAAAAAATTATACTGTCAATAAATTAAAATATACATAAAAAAATCTGTAAATGGATATGTAAAGTTATAAAAACACACAAACATTTACTACTTTAAACTTATTTTATATAAAGTTACAATTTATATTTGTCAAAAATGTGTAAATACTCGTAATATAGTAGCATTACTGCTGTTATAAAGACAAGAACATTTTATGATATTGGGAATTTTTTAAATTTCAAATTAGTATAGGAATGAAAAAAAATGTAATTTTTGTATGCAAGTACCCCAAAAATCAACAGCAGTTTGTGTTGAAATTTTTTATCGTGTTGCTTCTTTCATTTCCCTTTTTTATACAGTTATGTAGTAAGAGGTTTAATGTGACTTCCGTAGGTCATTTTGCAGACATCCCACCTGAAGTCGATTTCCTGTCAAACACCCAGCAGCATAACAGGACGTAACTTCTTCAACGGCTGCGTGCGTTCTTGATCTGAGCTCAGCGAGAGAAGCCAGTAAGAGTGGTTTATAATGTTAAATACCTAGAAGTAACAATCGAGAGCTGTCAGATCCGGTGAAGGAGGTCGCGATGCAATCGGACCTCGCTGAGGTAGTACGCCATCTTGCTGGAAGTGTATGCTGCGTTCTTGGTTATAGGGCCTACTCATCAATCTGTGGGAATATTGCATATAAAATATGAAGGAAGTAATAAATAAATAGGTGTCCCGTATTTTTAAGAGTTATTGACAAGTTGTATAAAAGTATATGTTAACTTTTGTTGTTTTATCCTGTTAATATGATAAAAAAAAGAGCTTTCAAAGATTGTCAAGCGAATGATTAGTTGTATCTTGTTCAAAATAGTAGCTTTAATCAATTTGTTACAAATTGTTCTCAACAGTTAAATATTTATATACTTTTATTTAGTCCTTAAAAATTTAATAAATCAGTCTCAAAAATATGTGCAACTATTATTTTTTCCAAAAACATACTGTTTTAATAAATGGATAGAAACTAATAAGTTTAAACAAAAACAATACAAAATATTGAAACATTTTATACCAACCCGCATTGCTCAAATAAAAATAACGAATCCCGCAATTCTTATAAAATCTACGCGAACAAAATATATATTTATTGTGGAGTTAAAAGTTACTTCATCACCTCAACCGATGCTGTCATTGGAATCGGGAAAACGCCTTTTTTATAGATCATATTGTAGTTATTCTATGTACTTATCAAAGCATAGAACCATAATCATCAACTAAAATATACATAATGATGGACTGTTTATGACTCCCTGCATCTTAAATAAACTTATTTCGTTTTCCTAAATTATAAACAGAACACAAGTTATTACAAAGGAACGTTAAATTAAATAAACTCATTTTCAAAGCCAATTTCGCAATCCTCGGTGAAACATTAGATATTACTATCAAATTATAAAGGAGCAATTTTTCGTAGAGGATGAAGAACTTTTAGTTTAAACGCATTGACTCGTGATGTCCTTTTCAAAACACGATGTTTCTTGTAAATATGTTTAACAACAAACTAATTTTCTAGATATTCAGCATCAAAAATTTCAAATTGACGAATAAAAATTATACTTTTTGTAGGATTTAAAAAGTATGATTGAAACCTGTACACGATATTTTGACTCGATATTTATATCAGTCTCTTATTTTAAGAAAAAAACAGATTGAACAAAAGCTTATGTACATTATTTGAATTGTTATAAAATTTAAACTACCAGAAATATTATCAAATTATTGCAACTTCTCCCTGAATCATTCTGTTCAGTTGTAACTTAAATGATAATTACAATTAAATAATTTCTAAATATTACATGATAAGAAAAAATATTTAAAAAGGAAATACTTTTATTTCATATTCGGTATAGTGTATATTTTAAGCCTTAACATTAGAATACTTTTATATTTTAATTACCTTTCCATTTATGAAATTAAGTCAATTAATTCAAGATGTCTTTTCATAAACACAGAAGGAATTATTTTCAGAAGATTATTTATGAACTCAATTATAATCTACAAACTAAAGCGTTTTACGATATCTATTGCAGTAACTAACTACTGGTAAAGTATTTAACTGTTTTAACCTAGACCTATATTAGATCTAGGCTCCTTCTCACGTTACAATTTAATGGTAATTTTACAGCTAAATATTTGAAAGCAACTCAACCTATTCCACTTAGGTTCACTGTAACTAAATATCCGCCCAAGTTAAATCTAATCACAGCGGCGGTAAATAATCATAAAACAAAAAGGTAGGTCTCTGTTTGCTCAAGAGAAACGGAGTAACACAAACTGAAGTATTCAAAAGTAAATAGTAATTGATAAAATACATAAAAACTGCAAGAGAAAGTACATGGAAGCGTGCAAACACGAGGTTTAGCTCTGACAATGGTGCGATCTGTGGATCGTAAAGTATGAGTAGGAACGAGTCATAGAAGCAAGTGTTGTTTGAGGGACCGATAAACAGGTTTAGTGTCCTACTAGCTCGAATAGCGAAGATTACTCACACATCATCTTATGGAGTTAATTTTATTCTTTACACTTAGCTGATACAATCTTGTTGTATACAATTACCATCTTCTTGTGCACCTGATTAAATTATAATCTTTCGTTCAAATACTTCGAAAGGTTCGATATAATAGTACTATTAACTATTTTATTTTAGGCTAAATAAAATGCATTTATTTAAGTGTTATTTATTCTTACATTTAGAAATATTAAATTTTATACAGAAGGTATCATTAAACTAAATATCAAAATTACATTTATAATATAACAATTAAACACATTTTATCCAAAGTTAATCCTTCAAATTAAAATTAAACAAAATCAATAGGAAAAGGGATTTCATGTTACTAAAGTTATACCTTATGTTTTATAAACTCCAAATTTTAAATTCACTTGGTACAGAAACTGATTAAAGAATTTGTAACTCTAAATAAATCTCTTGTTTCCAAATACGATGGTGTGAAAACATTAGGCAAGCTTTGCCATCAAATTTAACATGAAGGGAAACATACGTGTGTTTAATAAAAGCAAATTTTCATTAAAATAAATGCACTGGCGATATTTTAAATCATTAAATAGCTTGATGCAAGATGTTCCAACATATATATGTTTTTATAGATCTAATTGCTGTTTTTAAAAACATATTCCAGGTACTTCTAATGTTTAATAAACTCTATCGTTTCCATCCCCAACGAGATTGCCAATGTCATACAAAAACCTTAAAACTAAATACATTTTCACTCTTTTATCCCTATAAATATGCTATAAGTTGATTTCAAGATGATGTACTAATTCAACGTAATTCATTAAACTAAAAGTTCCCTCAAAGCTCTTTTGTAGAAATTTATAATAATTGAGCTGAAATTTGTTAATTAAATTATATTATGTTAATTAAACATTTTCACCCGGACAGAGGAACAAATGACAGTTTAAAAATTTTATCTTTTAAAACTAATATTTTATGTGTTTTTTTTATTTTTTTTATTTTAATGTTTATTTCTAACAACTGAGACTTTTAATTTAAGAATTAGTACCGTTTCACAATAGAAACAAAAATTATACGATATACTTCAAAGTAAGGGTTTTACGGACACTCCAAGGCTTTTCGAAACAACCCCTCCCCCCATTGTTTTACATACCTTAGTTATTATTCTTTAGTTTGTTAATTTAGTTGTCAGTTTTAGTTGTTATATAATGCGATTTCTAAAAAATGAAAACTTGATAATCAAAGAAGCACGATTACCTCGACCTTCTGTTTGTCTATTATAATTAAACCTGTGTTATTATTTGGGTAATAATTCACTTCACTCGATTTATTCTTCACCTCGGCATCCAGCCTCAGATTAAACCTCCAGCCTCGGTTTATAAGGTTTAAATCTTGTGAAAAAGCAAAGCTTACAGCTTCAATTGTGTTATTTTAGTTTATGTTATGTTTAAAGTTATGAATGACGTCATCATTTTAATTTAAAGTAGCACAAATTTTAAAAGAGAAATTATGAAATTTTTTCTTTCCCACTAATTTTTTTCATTCCCACTTAAGAGATTGATAACATCAAACCTGTTTGATCTCTCAAAGTATTGCATCAAATTTACCTATTAATTTTTCAATAATATAAATTTTACAAATACATTTCACGATTGAAATTCTGTTTAATATCTCAGCAAAAAATATTATGTCTGGTTTCCAAATTTAAACGTAGTATGGGCGCGCATTCGCAGTTTGTTTGTGAATTCCACAATTTTCATTCATTTCAACGTTTCTTTGCGAACCTATAAACTCTAATTTTTTACCTTGTATTTATTAGTGCCATCAATAATAACTGTTTTATAAATTGTCAGTATATTGTTATTTAAATAAAATTATATCTACAATTTTAAAAGAAATGATCACGAATCTTGCAACTTTCACATTATTAATAAATAGTATATTTAACTATTACATTATGTTATACAATTTATTTGCTTGAAAGCTTGCTTATAAATACAACTGTCTTCATTGTAGTTTTGCTGGACTAACTTCTTTCTTGTTCCAAACAGATAAGGTAGTTTAACAACCGAAATTATATTCACTACATATAATTAAATATAATCACTAAATTATTAAAATTATATGTTTATCTTAATGTCAAACTCGTATAATGTACGAAATCACGTTATCGTGAAAATACTGTGAGAAAATTTTCAAAATAAATCCTTAATTTGCACGCCCAATTCAAACCCCTCGAAAACATTTGATATTTATTACACATTGCAGCGATAGCACCTAATAAGTAAAACATCTAAAGAAGGAACTGTAATTTCCCACAATGCTGTTTACAATGAACCCAATTACACACTTCTAAATAACAGTTATTCATCAGATGAAGAAGATTGAAAATCATAACGAAACATTGTTTGCACATTTGATAGGCAAATGTATTTAGGTTACAAGACGAGATTATTTTTTTCGGTCATTATAATAAACTGTTATTTTGTTATAACCGCAATACACAGGATTGTAATTAAAATGAAATAGACAGATATTATTCAAAAACTATCTAGATGTGTTAAACTTCCAAAACATTAAAAAAGTGTTATTGAAATTTTAACACAACAGTTTAAAAAAATTTAATTAGACAGTAAAAACATGTATGTCCAAAAAAATGTTTGCAGCCCTACCATTCAAAAGCAGTTAGTAAAAATATATTTATATATAACTTATTTCTGTTACATTACTTGGATTTATTTCACTTGTCAACACTCTTTAGTCATATCAGTGCAATACTTTAAATTTTATTTATGTTAAGTACTGTACATACTTTATCAAGTGAGGTTATAATATTTCCAATATGTTTGGTTGGGCGATGATGATCAAAAATAACAAAAAATATGAATTCAGTTTGTATTATTTTTTTTACAATTACTGATAAAGATAAATGTATTTATTTACATAACACAGATGATAACTTGAATAAGCAGAATAATGTTTGTAAGCATAACTCATTCTTTAATTGTATTCATAAACATAATGGTTTAATAATAAAACCATTTGTAATTAAATAAATGTTTTATTAAAGTTTAGGTTATTTAATTTGTTTATTACTTTTGACAAATATGTTTTAAATATCAACACATTAAAACAAGTCTTTATGGAACGCGTCTTAAGTTCAATCCTCAAAATGTATTTTAACAATACAGTTATGGTTTTATTCCGGTGTTCCTGTGTTTTTAAAATATTTATTTCAACAATCAATCTCATGCCAACTCTTCATTCTCTTGAATCATCCAAACTGTCAAGCAATTCTCTGCACTTAATTGTCAGTCATCCGAGGATATTTCATATATTTCCCTATTATTATCTACTACTCTATTGTTCATTTTAAGTTAAAAAATCAATCTATTAATTTGTAATATTTCGTGTTGTTGCGTTTTGAAAGAGTTAAGAACTTGTATATTTCGTCAACTTGGCTTTGAGTCTAGATTATTTTTATCACACACAAAATGTATGATTTGTAGTCTTAATTTGATAAAAAAAAAACTCAATATACAGCTGTGACGCTGACTCAATGAAACGTAAATTTAGTTTAATGAGATTTATAGATCCGTCTAGTTAAGCTCAGGAAAATGATTTAATAAATTAGCGGCCAAGATAGAACTTACAGAAAAAAATAAACTTCCCAAAAATCGTTTCTAACAACTGTCATTTAAGTATTTAAATACCTTAAAATATACTTGCATGTAAAAAATATAATAAATTAAGAAAACCAAGCATCTACGACATCTACTAAAGATAGATTATTAGATTTAGTAAATAAATCTTTTTTATAAATTCGTAAGGTATGCCATGAAATTTAAGCAATAACACTTTTATGATTTTGGACATCACAGACTTTAGCTGTCACGTTGTTTTCAAAACAGTATTTAACTTTCCGAAATTTCTTGACAGTTTTTTGACCAACGAAGATCTAGATTTTTAAAAGGCGCATAATTTTATCAATTTGCACGAATATTTCAAACTTGTTTGCTCGTCTTTAACTATTGATGGTCTAGGATCTTATTTGATCTAGCGGCTGTAATAATTATATTTCCAAATGAAATTCGTTACTAAATTTCAGAACAAACCTTGAATAATGTTAATGTGAAAGTAACTCTGTTAGAGGATACTTATGGCATAGTATAAGGGCGGTTAAATTATATAAATGGTTGTTTACAGATGTGTTGTTTACATCAATGAAATTACAGAGGTGACTCACAGTGAAACATCATTAACTCACCAAAATCGCTCTGTGGCCAAAAAGTACCCGACAAACCAGAATATCTTACTAAGATCTTACAAATGTTATGAAATCTCCAAACTTTGTACCAAGTAACTTGTCATGCCCTTTGGATTTTTTTATAAAGTTTGTTTTCTTTTTGCTGCTTAATAGAACTGAATTTTATCTATTCGAAAAACAATTCAATAAAATACGTATGAGATTACTTTTTTCCCCAGAAAGGTTCGCTTAAGGTAGGTTTTTCTGCCACGGGGATTTTGTCTGCGAGGAAGTCATCAATATGAAGTAATAAGGAAAGAATGAGAAAGGAGGAGCGAGAGAAGAGATGTAGCTCAGGCCAGATAACCGTTTTTAATTTGCAAAAACATAGTGACGCTATTAAGAAAAGTTCCAGTGAATAACACATCTATTAAAAATTTGTTTTCCAATTTGAATTTGTAAGATATATAAGTAGAAATAAGACTGAACAATAATCTTAGCGATGAGAATTTGTCGAAGATGACAGACTGTAGAAAATCTTCGGAAATCGCGCTATAAATCATAATATAATGAAATAATCGTTGTTATAAATACATACATCATGTGTTTTTATGTTTATATGAAACAAATAATGATTGATACAAGGAAAACTTCAGTTTGTATCTGAGAACATAAAAAGTAAGAGTCCTACCAGAAAAAGAATATAAACTAAATAGGAAAACGTGATAAGGTTTTGGATGTATAGGCCTATAAGACGACTATTAGATTAGGGTTATCAATTAATTGTATGGCGTAATGTTAGATGTAATTTCCCTTATTAAAAGAGTAATTTCATTGTACTTAGAGAGTAATTTGTAGGTGGACGTTGTGTGGATTCTTTATAAGGAGGGTGGTAGAATATTGAAAGTGTTTGATTGTGGATTTTGGTGAATTTAATATACTAATTAGTCCTTCAGGCTTATTCTGATTTGTATCACTAACATGATCACGCACGATCAGAATTCCACTAAACATAGCTGACAATCCTTGGACAGTTAATAACATAGCAACTGTTATGCGTAATGATACATTACATTTGTAATTTGTGTTACAAGAACAACTCAAAGTCGATATAGGCTTGTCTATTGTTTTGCTCGTTGACCTGGTAACCATGGCAATGAAGCCTACTTCCCACGACAACCGGAATCATCTCATTTTCACTGAACAATTCCGGGAAAAATCTTCTTCCTCCTCACGCTCACTTTTCTACACGTTCACATTAATTTTACGTTTTGAAGGCAAGTATATTAATTTTGTTTTCTCATTTAATGGAGAGATATGAGAAAATATAATACTTAACAAGGGATAGAGGAAGACATTAGACGTTCAGCTATATACGGGGAAGGTATAGGGCGAACAGTAGGGTGTTTTGATTCTCTGTCAATGCAGTCACAAAGGCATTTGTAACCCTTTCACTTCTTTATGTCTCATTACTTTATAACATGAGATATATAACACACGGAATGTACGATAGCCTCGAATTATAAACAAAGACAGGTATAAAACACACAATTATAATTTATTTGATTTATTAAAAAATTTTAACCTTTTTATAATGTAGCCTACGTTTTCATAATTCACTAAAGTGTTTGGTCACTTATTATGTGTTTATATTATAGCATAATCTATTACCTATAAAAGACAAGACAATAAAACTTACTTTTTACTGTATTTAGAGATTAAAATGTATAATAAAAATATTTGCTTGTAACGCAAAAATTAGTCAACAAGTCGTTTTTTATTTGAACTTTAGAATTATTTGTGACCTTGCGTTATTGAGCAGATAACTTAAAACAGAATAAATAGTTTATGCGTTGAAATTGTCTTTAAACAATGTTTCTATAAATTAGTCTCACATTCTTCTGTTGTACAAAATCCTCTTCCGATATTTCGGATAAACAAAGAGCGGTACACAACATACAGAAAAATCAATATCTGTTATTCACAAACAGTTGTTCAATTGATTAAAAATCTTCGTGTTGTTAGATCTACAAGTACTGTAAATATCTGTATTATAAATTCTGTTTTTAAATGAAAGAATATTCGCTACTTTTGTACAAGAAAGTTTTGTATAAAGATATTATACCATATTTGGAAACGCACATCCAAGTTACTATTGTTTCCAATCTCGCTACTTTCCCTCTGTAATGTAGTAGCATATGACTAATTGACGGACATTTAAGCCTTCAGTTATAACCTCGAACATCTGGATAAAATTATAAGTTCTATTAACTCAAACCCGTTTTGTCGAAATACGTTGACTTTCATTATTACTATTAGTCACGTGATCTTTGAAGTGTAGGGTATGCTGCTTGCGTTCTACGTTTACTACCGTGTAAAACCTTTAATAAATAATTATAGTAACCGAATCCATTTTGGCTCATTGGGTTCTCGCGGTTTGAAACTGGTTTAATCATCAATGATACCAAATACAGCTATAAAAATAATCACAAATTACAGACAAAATTTTAAAACAGTATCATTTAATTAACAAAGGTTTATTTTAAAACATTTCAGTTATAATACGATTTTATATCAATAATTATCATACTTCCTTATGATGAGGAGCTTTCAAATGTTTGTAAACATAAAAAAAATTGTAATTCATATGTTTAATATTTATTACTGAGAAAATTATTTTTCTTATATGAAGACTAAATTTTATAAAAATAACAATAATGTGGTTAAAGTTTGTAATTCTCTTCGTATGTATAAAAATATTTCAAATAAAATTAATTACAAAACTTCATTGTTTGCATATTTTTGTGACGTTCAAAGCCTTAATAAAATAATAATGCTATCTTTAATAAACGAAATAATGCAAAGAAACAAAATCTTGATAGATAAAACGTAATTAATAAATGCAATATGTGTTAGATAGTGTTATATCATTCTTTATTGTTGAAGATAAATGACACCTCCCATCAAACACCTCATTCTAAAGCATATCTTTGTATTCCTATCATGCATGTAGCTTTACAAGCAGCAGAACTAAACACTCTGAACTGGATTATAACTCGATCAGTGTCCTTCTTCTAATTTGATGACTTATTATTCAAGCCACAATCGTAACATGCGTTATGTCAGTACTATTAATTTCTTTATAGTAAATTACTGAGTAATTAACATGTCGAACTAATAATGCAATAATGTGTATAAGCTCTGAAACTATATCTTGTAAATTATTTATTTACATTCTGTAATTAATTGTTCTTATTAAAATAAAAACATGTTTTTCTTCTTTTTTTATAATAAAATGTATTCGAGTTAGTTTTACTACTTCCTTCTTGAATTATTAATTTGTATTTTACGAAAATTTCAATTTTACAACATTTGATATCACAAAAAACACTACAAAACCTCTGAATTAGAATTGTTAAAAATTCTATCTACTTATACATAATCAAACACAAACACATTTAAATAGATAGAAAAACAATTACTTTTATTAAGAAGATAAGTTATTTTAGAAATTATTTGTACTTGTATGTTATAACTTTTAAAAAAATGAACTTTCTTCTGAACTATTTTGTATTAAACTATACTGTAGAAGACAGACCAACAAAGGGAAGTAAGAAACTCAAATCTTCAAGCCGGTAGATTTAGTTGGCTTCTTTATTTTATCCATCAAACTTACCTAATCTAACTATATAATAATTGTAAAAAATTCCTTCAAAATAGTATTCCTTAAAAAATAAGTTACCCATTCAAATAAACTGTTCGTGGAATTGTACCAATTATAACTATTTTGTATATATTAAATACGAAAAACAGATAAAACCCAATTACTAAAATTAAACATGTATAACCATCTAACCATCTAATTACCATCTAAATTCGTGTATAACCTGTCATTCCATTGTAAATATTATATCAATAGTAAAATAAACTTATTACACGTTCTATTTATTACAATTAATAACTTCGATTTTTCATCAAAAGTTAAAATTTGAATTGACATGAAAACTTTATACAAACGTTCATAAAAAGGTTATGTCTTAAAAATTTAGATTGAATTTTAGTAGTCAATTGGTATATAATGTACAAAGTAACATTTTATCTGTTATGCAATTAGTCATAAACAAAATTTCAAAATCATAAATATTGTTGCATAAAATTGTGTGTTGCAATACCTATTCATTAAAAATAACATTTTTGGTTAACACTTATTATAAATAATTTTGTTTCGATACGATTATGCAATCTCTTTATGTTTAAAGAACCAATCTAAATGTATGGCATTAATATGTTGTTATTGAAACATGTCCTTCTTTGATGTTCTACACGTATAAAATCATAAGGCGCCTGAGATTTTAATAATTGGCAATGTACAATTTTTTAGTGTTGCAATTGGAAACAATTGAGCAATGAAATTTGTGACAGGTGAAACTTTCGGTTGGCAACATTACGATAGTCTCCTATTGTTATTCTTGAGGACTTAACCTATGGAAAGTGAACTGAAATCCAAAGAGGACATTGTGGATACGTGTGGAGAATGTTTAATGACTTCGACCTACAGGTCTGGGTTTAGTCGTGCTTCGTATGACATTCTTCTTTTAATAATATCAAATGAAACTGATAGCAATTTTGACTTAATATTACTGCCAAACAATGGTCTAATTAATGAGATATCGCATGTCACTTTATCACTGACTGTACATGTATGTGATATGTTGCAGGACGAAAACTCGTTCCTAGCAAACATGGAATTATCTGAGAACTTATTACAACTATGCGTGGACACCGAAAAAATCTAAAATGTAAAAATAACCAACTAACCTAATTCTGCTTCAAAATATTTCTTTTTAAATGTTTCATTTTCATTCAATTTACGATTAATCTTAAAATGTAGCAAACAAGTAATTCTTGTTGATTACTAGTTTAATTATGTTTTGACTCTAGAAAAGTTTTAAAAATTGAAATACCAAATATTAATTATGGTTACAATTTCTTTAATTTAATTAAATAGTTCACGGTAATCCTCATAATCAAACAGTTTGTAGGCATTTATGAATCTCATTCAATCCATGTCACCTCCATCTCATGACCTCCATGTCACTAATTCATCAAACTCACAGCCCAAATTGTTGATCAAAGGCTTAAAAAAAAGACTTCCCACGAAACTTCTAGAACCGTTCGCAGATGTAACTGCGATTAATTAATTAGTTGAAAATTTCAAAATGTCGCCCGAAAAGTAAGTTGCCTATATATATATATATATAATATATATATATATATATATATATATATATATATATATATATATATATATATATATATATATGTGTGTGTGTGTGTGTGTGTGTGTCTCCAAAATATAACCAAAATAGATTTAATATAACCTTATTTTGAAGGCACAACGGAAAAACACACACACACACATAATATAGTAGAGAGAGAGAGAGAGAGAGAGAGAGAGAGAGAGAGAGAGAGAGAGAGAGAGAGAGAGAGAGAGAGAGAGAGAGAGAGAGAGAGAGAGAGAGAGAGAGAGAGAGAGAGAGAGAGAGAGAGAGAGAGAGAGAGAGAGAGAGAGAGAGAGAGAGAGAGAGAGAGAGAGAGAGAGAGAGAGAGAGAGAGAGAGAGAGAGAGAGAGAGAGAGAGAGAGAGAGAGAGAGAGAGAGAGAGAGAGAGAGAGAGAGAGAGAGAGAGAGAGAGAGAGAGAGAGAGAGAGAGAGAGAGAGAGAGAGAGAGAGAGATTTAATATAACCTTATTTTAGAGACACAACAAAAAAACATATAGGCTATATATTATATATAACATTTTGTATGTTGCTAATTTACAATTAAAGCTTATATGTAATATTCTATGCCAATAATCATCCTTTATTTACAACCTTTTTATTTTTTGAGTTTGAAGATTCTAGAACATATTTTCTTTCTTTCTTGTTCTTAGAGCCCGGTAGTATATCGATATCAATTTCGAAATATATCTTAAAAATATGTATAATCTCTTAATTATAGACGTTACCAATTCAATATTTATAAGTTGTGATATTTTACACCACATTGAACCTAGTTTATAATTACTTGAAGTCTAGGTATGCAAATTTGTAATCTACCATCAATTGTTCGTCTCTATAAATTCATGAAATTAATTAGTTTTTTACAGTATGACACAAAATGTTCACCGAAATGAAGAACAACCATACAATTTAATTTACCTAATTGTAGACAATTTTGAATAATTTTATATTTTTACCAAATTTAATTCAACCAGGAATTGTAAACACATATCTCTGTAAACGTCTTCGCCACCGCCCAATTCACTTTCATTCTATTTCCTGTGAATACGGAAACAAACCATTATCATAAATTTATCAGCATTTCATACAAGAGTTGTAATTACAAACCTATTTAGGGTTATAAATCTCGCAGTAAAATAATGCTTATTCTGAACTTCTGCCAACAATGGTTTCTTTCATGTCGTTGTCTACTCTGTATTGTTTACTGTCATTAATTGTTCCTTTTTCTAAACCTCGCCCTCTAATTGTTGCATGCCACATCCATGTTGACAAAGCCTATGTAAATATGTTCACAATAGGAAGGAAGTATGTGGCCTGCTTTCCAAAAAATGTTCCTTTCAATAACCGGGTTATTTTTTTGTTGTGACAAGACCACTCAATAATGGCGTTAGTAAATAAAGTGACAGTGAAAAAAAAAGATTTCTCTTTAGCGTAGTAGGTTATGTATTACTAATATGTATACTAATTGTTGTTTGATAAGAATTTGTAAAGCAATTAAATTATTTTATAATTATTTTAAAACGTTGAATATTCATTAGTGACCATATTTATGTTTTATTTTACATTGTGGAAGAAGTTGATTTGTAATAGTATAGTCAATTAGCGAATCATACGTGATTATGAATTCAAATAATTACGTTACTGACTAAGGCTCGGTCCTCACGGAGCTCGAATGGTTTCTTTTAGTTTCCTTGAATTACTTTCAGTGTTTCTAATTATTTATACATTCCTTTCGTCGGTTTTAATCCTGTTAATGGCTTTTTAATATTTTCACTACAACTTTACCAATTTTAAAATTAAAAACAGTCATCATACAATTTTAAAAATACTTAATAAAGTCGATACCGTTAAAACAGTGATTTTGTCATTTGTAAGACGCAAATAAGTGAATAAAGTTATATTCGATTATTTTATACAAATTGCGTTTATTTTAATTGAATTCTGTTCTCGTTATTTTCTTAAGTTACACACAACTGCAGAATCTGTGGTAGTGGAAATCAATATGCATCTTTGGAGCATGTTCGAGACACTTCAAAACTGAATGTTGTTTGTACCTTCATCAAATTCTTACTTGTTCAGGGTAAAACCATAACTGTTATTATATATCTGGATAGGCTTAATATTTTTCTCATTCCACGGTTAGACAAAGATTGCCCAAATGGATTCCTTCATTACCAGCAAGACGGAGCTCCCCACCTTACTTTCGCATACAAGTCGAGGAATATTTGACCCCTCTCGATTTTAACTTATGGGGTCGATCACGTTGAGCTGAGAATTTACGTCGCAGGTGCAGAAGCCAGGTGAACTGGCTCAAGTTGGGTAAGAAATTGGCTTCAGATGGGACATCTACTGCATTACAAAAATGTTAGTCACATCGAAAAAAATGTGCTTTGCTTTAAAATGTCACCTCAACCGATTATGTAAGTTGTTTAAATAAATTTTCATTTTCTTTATAATATATAAATATTTAAGTGTATAATATATAAAATACTTTAGTTATAACAAATAAATTTACAAATATGAGATGCACCATTAATAAAATTAAGCCAATTAAATATTGTTTAATATAATTTCATTATAAATTGGACAAAAATGATTTGGCAGGATAAACTATCACGTAAGTTTAATAAACTGTAATTTGTTACGAACTGAGGCATTGGCATTTATATATTTTTTTATTTCATGGACTTTCTTTACCTTATATTATATTTTCTTTAGAAAATAAAAGTATTCAGGGCTTCTGCTAAATTTTAAAATTCTACGCCAATCATCAGTAACTACAATTATTAGACATTTAATTATTCCAAGTATAAGTAATTTTGATCACCTAAAGTCTCAATTCCGATAAAAAGAAGAAAACGTCTCTGTGTCGAAAATCCGTAAAACTAAATAGTTTATCACAAAGTAACAGTGTAATTGTTTACAGGATATTTACATACAAGTACATTGCTACATTCCGTGTCTCTTATTACCATATTGTCGACAGATAGTCATTAAAAGTAGGTCTAGTAGTGTATTCAACGACTTTCTTCCATCCTGCAACAAGTGCGTCTCCTTGAATTGGCGAGAGTGCGAAGTTTAATAAATGACGTATTCTATTTAACCTCTGAAGTCGGTTTGAAAGTTGTATTATGGTGAAGAAGAGAAGTTGTTTGATCTATGACTTTTGGTAAAGGAATTTCACTTTTACTGCTTGAATGCTACGAGACTGAAGATACCGCAACAATATCTGATGTTAATCTCTATTTATTTATTGTCCTATTTCGTTACAGATTTACAATGTCAAATTACAGTTTTGGTAACAATCGTTGAATTTTAAAAGCGATTGTTCTCATAAATTGTTAATACAATACGATATAATTCCTACTTCTTTCTGAATTACCCTTTTAGCTTATATCCAGAAAAACGTATACTCAAAACGATGATTTTTGTAAATTGCATTGCGCCGGGTCCAATTATCACGGATGGCATTGGTTATCTATTTAATATGAAATTTAACAAATGATATTTATCTCTTTGACTTATTATACGTATTAGTATTGAATTACTACAAAAATTCCTTTTAATTCATTTTTACGGTCAACAAGGATTCTTAAAAGGAAAGCAAAATTTAAAAGTCCAAAAAATATAATTTTCCTCTTTCACAACACCTTAACAAAAACTGTGAAAGAAGTGAATTACAAATAAACAAACTGTAATTCGACTGTAATACCATACTTCAATAATAAACATAATGGTTTGTTACAGTTTGAACATTCAATAAAATAACTAATTCTTGTGAATTGACGAAGACACACGAGATAATTTCGATTAATAGAAAACGTCAATAGCTCACTTATCGTGAGTACGGTTTTAGTGATTCCGAAAGATCAAAGTAGTAGGATCTACACCTTTTTCATATCGTCTTGGGTTAGATCCCTCTCTTTCATCTTTGCTATCAGGTCTATCTTGACCAACTCTTATTTTCTTCCGTTTATGACTCTATTAAAGGACTTGATCGTTAGGACGGATCTTTAAGTTATTTTATCATCTTCCTTTTTATTAAGGCGATGGTGACCGAAAGTTTTTTCCTCTTGAAAAAACTGATCAAGTACAAGTTATAAAATCATCAACACTATCTCCAAAAAAGATCTATAACTTCAAAATGAAAGCAAAGGAACAATATTGTTTATTTTAATCAAGCGTTTTTATTTTATAAATTAGAGATAACTTTGATTTTAAATATATTTATACGGTCTCATTCTTCATATACATTTTATATGTAATCAAAAGAACCGAAATTTAGCTCTTTGTCATTTTTAATTAAAACTGCATAACATTTTAGTTGTCTTCTGTAATGAAATTGTGTAAAATTATAATTTGATAAATGCACTAACCACCATGGTTAAAATCTGTTTATAAAATTTGGACTCGATATTTAAATTTGTTCCTTAGAAACTCTTAAAATAACACACAGACAGATCAATAACGTCATTACGATCATAGTTATTTGCAACTTCACTCTTCCCACAAGACTGTTTACTACCATCACACTTTTTACTAGTATAAAATGTTTTCTTTCCCTTTCATAATGGTTTTCGATAAACATTTAAAATAACTAGTTTTTTTACTAGATTTTAGTTTTCGAGCTGGAATTAATTTTTAGTATGCTTTTATTTAAATTTGATACATTATAGATTTTTTTTTTAATTGTAAATAGTGTTTGTTTCATATTTAACTCGATAATATACAAATTTAAGGGAGTTTCACTTTTAATTCGAGACCTACCTTGAAACCTTTTACTCTTGTTGTATAATTTTTTATATGATTATATGTAATATAAAATTACATCCCTCTTCCCACAGCATATCCCTTATAAAGGATAGTATATAAACTTAAAATTATACGAAAAGTAAAATATTAACAACAATTAAATTTTCCGTCTTTACCATTGAAAAAAAAATCATGTAAATTTTTTAAATTGAAAATTTGAGAATTTTTAGTTCATCTGAAAAAGTCCTCTGAAAATTGTTGCTCCTAATTTAAATATTACTATAATTATTTATTAAAGTTATTATTATAATTATAGATACTTTTTACAGCTATTCTGTACACATTGAGCTAACCAAACATAGTGTAAAAATGTTCATATGAGTTGAATGAATATTGAAGTTCCCATGGAGGTCGCAATAACTATAATTTCCTGATATATTTGAATTTTATTTGAAATGCGCAACCTAAATTGGATTTATCTAAATTGGTATTTATGAACGCCATCGGATAAATTGTAAAACACTTTATTAATTACAATTTTGGCAACTAAATATACCATTCATTGACTACACATGGTGCCGCGACCTTAGCCAAGTTCACCACCAGTATAATAAGTAGCTGTCCAATTCACTGACTTCAACTAGGCCTAACCTAATTATATTTCTCTTCGGTAGATTAAACAACTATAATCCCATGCTAATGCCTTTCTTGCTAGACATCTAGGCCGATGTAAAAACCTACCTCGACAAGTCAAGTTCAATTACTCTAGATAACATAAGAAGATCATTCAGGCGAGTATAGTCGACAACATGTACCATTCTATACGATGAGATATGTCTCACATACGAAGTATACACAAAGTACATTTATGATACACTGTAATATTCTGATTGGATGCGTTTGGATTAATAATGTCCACTTTATTGTATTTACGAAATGAAGTTTTTCTTCTTTCGTCTTTTGTAAAAACAAAATTAGAGTAGACAGGGCGATATTGAACAGGATGGATTTCAGTTATTATTGAAAACATTTTAGTACACAATAAATGTTGTTAAGAACTTGACGATATTTGTCATAAAATATCGAAGAAGATGTTTGAAGAAATTTGTCACAAAAATCCTTAAAACTCCGATAATATGTTCAGTCAGTCATCAAGGTCATTAACAAAGTAAAAAGTAATTCTTTCACGATGACGCTAAATATCACATTATTTAAGCACTAACAACAAAAGTCTCCTTTTATCTGTGGTTATAAAGCTTAGTTTGATTTTTTAAATTTTGTGATAAAATTTCCATTTTAACTTCATTGTTTCTAGTTAAAATAATTTCAATAACTAATAATATCTTTTTTCTATAAAAATTTTACAAAAAATAGTAAAATAATATAATTTTATACCTCATCACAAAACAAAACTCCTGTTAAGAACTATTAGAAGTAAAGAAATGCTTTACATTTCCGACAATCAGGCTATGGCATATTGAAGCAATAATGTTTATATTTTACTTTAAACAGGATTTTCATATTCGTTTAGCCTCATAGTCAGAAAGTTACATCTGGAAGTGAACAACATGACTATTTATTACAGATTTTTAAGGGATAAGTTTTGTTATTTATATTGGGATGCTGCTCTTTACATTCACACGTACTGTAAGACGCCACGCTGTTTTAAAACCTCTTGTCTCTGAACGCACTTAGTTAAAAATATTTTCAAGGCATATTTGGATTGTGTTTTGTTTATCTTTATATTTTATTTTATAATTGATCAATTTGAAGCGAAATGAAAATAACTTCTGCTAGAGTAAGTAAGCCATTACCAAGAAATTTATGTTTCATACAAAATAATCGCTTTTAGATTCAAAATTTCTTATTTGTGTACTAAAGTTTTCCTTATTTTATATACTTTCTTACCTTATTGTACCATCGATTCGAGTGATAGCACTTCATTATAAATATATAAAATCATATAAAACACATTATAATCATAAAATGTACAGTTACAAATAGTTTATTTTGGAAATACAACACGAACCCCCCCCCCCCCAAAAGAATATAGAACTTAGGTTATCTAGTGTGAATTTGGCTCGCATTTAAACAATGGATTAATCACAAATATACTCGAATCGGTACTGGTTCATAAAAGTAAAACAGGAACTAGTAATAAAACGGACATATAAAAATTAACTGTGATGATGTCATTGTTTCTACATAAAACAAACGTGGCCTCCCTTAAACAAAAATTTCAAAGAATATTTATCTACAAACAAAATTCACCACCATAAATTTAGCGATACAGAACATTTTGTAAATAGCTGCCATACATGTTCTGATTTTGCGAAGAACATGGAAATTTTACATGTATATAGAAAAGGACGAATATGAATTCCCTGGAAGAATTTGAAATACGAGTATATAAAGCCCAAAGAACGAGTCGGCATACTTATTAAATGAACAAGTTACGTTCCCCTCCAGCATGATGTTCAACTCCATCATTTAAAAACAAACAGGAAATAAAAGTTCTGAAGTTATCAAAGATAACTGAAGCCGGAAGCCAAAAAAATCAGTGACGACGACCCCCCCCCCTCCCAATTAGACATGCATGTCAAAAAAATGTGTACATACTTGTTTTTTTCTGCGTGTAGTCTACAATGTCTTTTTAGGCGTATTTTTTTTTAAGTTGAAACTAACGACCTCTTGACGGAGTAATGTAAACTGTATGTTTTTTGGTGTTAATGTATTTTATATTATTTTATACCTTCCTTATAATGGATTATCGTCCGAAACTATGGTAGGCCTAAGAAAGATTATCTAATAAAAAGAAGAATTAGAATACAAATAAGATTTTTGGATATAATTTTCCACTAATCCGTAGGCTTAAATGATTGAATTCAATACCATTTAGATTAGCATCAAAATAAATTCAATTAGCGTCTTGAAAGTTTAAATAATTTGCCCCACATTGCGTTTCAAACCATTTATCTGCCTTTTTTTGAAAAATTTCTAACACTTTCCCACTAATCATTTAGAGTTAGTTTTCAACTTAAAACGATCATTTAATAAAACTTGAATCATTTTCAATTACATGGAGTTAGTTACTGTATCCTGAATTGTACTGATGAGATCACGGCTTAATGGGTTTTGTCTAGACGATTCCATGAAACTAATCGTAAGTGGTATGGGGGTGGGCATCTTTAGGATACATTCATATTACTAGTTCCTTAAAACTGTTGGAATTTTTTTGGATTCTTTGAGATTCAAAATGAGGGACTCAACGTAAGTGAAGCATCATCAGAAGAGTTCAGTTATTTGATAGTCTTAGAAGAAGATAACCTATTTGGTCGTCAGAAATTCAGCGAACTCGGAGTGCTGTACCTAGGGTACAACACCCTAGGTACAGCACTCCTACCTTAAGAAACAAAAAGAGAATATGGATGAATCTAAATTATCTTTCGTGTGTAGTCAACGTATTTAGTTTGGGTCGCAGTGGAGAAATGCTGTACGTGACTTTGCAACTCAAAATTAAAACGGCATTATTATATATAAAGTAGAAAAAGTGGCTTTTAACTTCACATGGTTAACGCCAATTTACGAGCGATGCAAAAACTGTAATTTTTGGAATTTGGAGAAATGAATTTTGTCAAAGTTTTACTACATGGTGGTGGGAAGACAAGTGTAGATAGTTTCCATGAAGTCAGCTTGATACAATGTTGCAGACGGATTGGACTCAATTTTTCAGTCATGCTTACAAATATCCATCCCTCTACGTTAGCGTCTAAGCTAACGTCCATACTTATTTATTTTTAAATTTGATAAAAATTTGATTTAAATTCGTTACATCTTAATTTCTAATGTAGCTGCACCCTGAGGACATGGAGAGAACACTTTCCTTTGAGTTATAACGATGTGTGTTTGAGGTGAGTTATTTTCTCCTTTACCTAAAGATTTTAAAATTATTACAACGTTCAAATAATCTCTATTCAGTTTACTAGTACAGTCGAAGTTTTCTATGGATATAGGTTCTCCCTTAAAAATACAACGAGCATTTGTCAGAGTAGATTCGGTTTGTCATTTTCAATTCTCTTCACCTCCGTAGTTTTATCTCAACTAAATCAAGAGGTGTAATGATTGCTAGTGTTGAATAACTCATGTGTTAATATATTGATCGTAATTTTAAATATTATTTTAATTAGTTTAATTTATTTTATTTTATTTTTACATTAATTTAAATAAGCAGTGTAATACAGTATTTGTAGCAACATAAGAAAATATATTTATATTTATATATATTTATATTTATACATAGCCTACATAGTAAATCCTATTTACTGCGAATGTCAATATTTACAAAATCTAGAACTTTAATAATAGGCTTAATATTATTATATAAACACATTTATGAAAATTAAATAAGCACTACTAAACATTGCACACATATTCACCCTCATCCCCTCACCCATACTAAACACCCCAAATATTTGCCACTGCATTAATTCTTCTTAATATAGCATATATTTATTTTGAATAAAATAATAATATTTACATACTAAGCTACCTAATAAACGTAACCAATGGGTCATACCTTAGCGTGCATTGTCCAAGATTAATATTGGTCCTTGATCTTCAGAAGTTGACTAAGTTCATTCACTAACTGTCATAGTTTTCATAAGAGTTAAATTGATATTGTATTTCTTGTTACACAAACTTGTTTAGGGAAATTCACTATTTTATAACACAAACTGAAACTTAAAGAAATTTTAATGGTAGATATGTGTAAATATTTACCCATTGTATTGTTCATAAAAATCAATTTAAGTTGTAGTATTTTATATAAATATATCAGGTAATAAAACTTATATTAAAAGATAATTTAAATAAAAATAAATGATATTAATTTTCAAAATCAATATTAACTTTAGCTTTGAAATTATAAATGATTTAAATTGGTTTTAATGTTAATATGTGGTTTTAAAAATCGTATTAATTAAAAAATGAGTTAAATTTCGATTTTTTTATAGGTACGTTATTATGACTTGAATGTATTAATTGAATTTGTGAGCAAATAAAATTATTATTGTTTTATTTTTGAGGTATGGAGAGTACTATAGTATGGTTATTATTTTGTCAAAGCCATATAGGCTTTCAACTGTTAGTATCGTTCAAAAACACAAACTATTAAGTTAAAGTTTTTCAGATTACTATATTAACTTTATTCAAAACTTTTACTGTTAACTGAATTATAATTACAATACTCCTTATTTATTTAAAATCTGTTACAATGTTATTATTATTTTATTATAACAAAACTATAAAACAATATGTCTTAAAATAATAACCACGGTTCTTAATTTGTAAACAACGACCGCACATTAATTCAATGACTTATTAAAATAAAATAAAAAAATACCGTAATTAAATTAATAAAACACACGTAAACAAAATCGCACATGTATATTCACACGTCACTGAACACCGTACATACCGCGCGTTCAAGTCTCTGTCAACTAAACGGCACCCCAGACTCCACAATACTTTTATACCTACTGACCCATAAACTCTGTTTCATTCTCACTTACATCACGCTCCCCTCTCCGATCCTTCCTTGCCAAAGAAAGTGTTCTTTTTTGCACCGTCTAGATAATTTGTTATTGTTTGACCTATGACTGTAAACATCACAATATCTTCAAAGAAATGTAGGCCTCATATCATATCCGCATTACATTAATATATATGATAATAAATATAGATATTATTCTATAGTTTCATATAGATAATTAGATAGATAGATGTTGGGAAGGCAATAAGAAACATAAAATTACAAAAAAGCTAAAACGATATTAATAACACATTGGGACGCCTTTGAAATTACGTAAATATCCAACATAGGCTATATAAAATTTATTTCAATCGTTTATTAAAATTTGTTCTGATTTTTTAAAATTAATATTAAAATAATAATTATAAATTAAGGTTTAACACAAGAAAATCCAATTTATATAGTTAATGTAAATGAAAAAAATAATAGTAATGTTATTCACTAGAAAACATAATTCTTTTAAATTCTGTAAAAAATATGAAAGACGAAGATATTTAAATAATGAACTTAATAAGTAAGGTATGTGTGGGTAAATAAAGGACATTTTAATTTGGTGGAAATGAAATTCAAACTATTTAGTTCAGTAGTTTAAACAAATTAACTTATCGATATAAACTTTAACAAGTTTAAAAATGTTATAACTACCAACAAACTTATAAACATTGAAATGAAAACACATAAATGAATTAATTTAGACTCCATAATTAATTTAAATAATCTTTTGCGAAATGCTTTAAGCAATCACTGTAGATCCTAATTAGTTTAAAATTTCATTTCTTAAAGCGATGTATAAACGGGGTTTGACAAAACTAAGGAACCTATTTTTTATCTCCTAAACTATAGTGGATTTGAAGGGATGATTTATTACAAGATTTTTGCCCGTATAAAAAAGTATATTTTGTTTAACCATATTTTTTAAAGGCGTTCCCTACAAAGTCAAATTAAATTTCTCAAATAATAAACTAATACTTGTAGGATGTAATTTTAAAGGTAATTTTTTTTCTGAACCCAATTAGTAGTTTAAAAACCTTTTTTTATACATTGTTATTTTACAAATTTGTGCTCCTTTCTGTTAAAGCGAAAATTGATCTGTTGAACTGTAAAAGTATTATTATTTTTACTGGCTCGTAGCAGATATGGATCAATCCAGAGTTTATTGTTTATAATTTATAACACGTCTATATTAAATAAATATGTGTTTGAGCATCACCAAAACAGGTTGAATGTTTTTAATTTGTAAATTACGCTTTGTTTAGTACTTTTTGTAGGTAATTCAAACAGAGGGACGCCCAATCAAATATTTTGAATTTAAAAAAACGTGGCATTCTTTTAAAGTACAATTTCGGCTGTAAGAAAGAAGCTTAACGTTTTAACAACACAAGATCTCAAAATAAGCGTTTCGAAATTGATTTTTTTAACACAAGGCTTATTTTGCCGTTTGGAAAATAAACTTAAATTTTGGGGGCACCACACCAAGTTTTTTTAATCAACAAAAATGTATTTTTGATGTGTTGAACCAGTTGAAATTAAACAACTGCAACATTATGTATCATCTTATTATGTGTTTAGGTGTCATAATATATAAATTATATATGTAAGGAGTTTCTTCTCTCAAAAACATGTGTAAACTGAACAGCACGCTAACTTACTTCTGCTTCCTGAAAGAAGAAAATAAATGACGGAAGAAAATGGACTTTCCCTTTTACAATCAGCATTAATTCATTCCAGTGACGGCCATTTGATAATCTGTAATTGTGCTCCCATTGTTCCTTAAAGTAAAGTGGAAAATATGCTTGTTTTCTGCTTTAAATCAAAAGCTTGTCAAGATACAGTCCTGGTAACTTTAATCAATTTTCTCTGCATCAACGAGAAATCACCACTCTAATTCAGAAAATAGTTTATACAGTTAATGATATAAATAAGAGGTTCTCGATCTAAAATCAGGAATTGCCTACTGATAGAATTTATGTCTTCCTTGTCGGTAGAAACAAAACTTAAATGAACTATCACGTTGAAGAAAACGTTCCTTTTCTATAAGGAGAATTTTGTAAATTATTTTACATTATATTAGGTTGTCTTTACAATTTTGATTCAATATTGTATTTATTGTTATTAGGGATTATAATTTAAAAACTTCAACACTTTCTCCCTTGTTCTAAAGACAGTTTAGTGATAAGAAACAACACAGTCTTTCAGGATTTATAGCAAAAATACAAACATTTTCAGTCACCGAGTAAACAAAATAATAACAAATACTCAATCTATATCTCTATTAATATTTCATTTGTCTAAATAAAACGTACACGCTATATAATTAATGGAATTTCATTTAAAATGTTTTCATAAAATTAATTTACAAATTGCTTTGTTTATTTATAAACTTTTCTTTTTTGCAGCACGTTTTAAAAAAAATGTGATTTGTGTTTTTTCTATAACTAAATTGTTTGATTTTCTAAACTGTATGGTATAAATAAATTGTTAAAAGTATTTCAACCAAAATAATTCCATTTTGGAGAATATTTTATTCTATTTTGAAACATAAGATGAATGTTTCAAATTAAATCTGAAATAACTATATACTTTTTATTGCTCCAAATTTATACTTTTAGTATTTTTGCTTGGGTTTGTGATTATGAATATCAGTAATTAATGCACGATGACTTTTGAAAATATGTTTCGACTAAAATATTGGTTTTTTTTGCTTCTATATAATTTCTATTCTATATAGTACAGGCCCTAGGCGAAATTATAATTACAAATTATGTAATTAATCGTATATATAAGCCTAATAAATACTGTACATACAACCAATATAATATGTTCGTATGGTATTTCTTTTGTTTATTTTTCATTTTACGTAATATATGTAAAATAATAATTTACAAATTATACATTTACAAATTGTTTTTAATCGCATTACTAGTTATACTTCCAACTGTAATTACATTAGATAATAGTAATAGTGCTCAGGGAATTTCGTCCCTGGTTCATTGACTCCAAAGTTTGTGTAGATTAAAAAGTGTGCAATTTCATAGCGCAGTCTTGTAGAACAGGGTGTTTATATTTTACAGCTGTTAACATTAATAAGTCATATTGCATAGTATTCCTGATATGGCATATTATTCGGTTAATATAGTTTTTATAAACAGAATTTAGAATCTTACAAGAGCCGTTTAGCTCAATGATTCAGCGTGTATTAAACATTGATATATTATATATTTTACATTATAAAGTTAACATACTAACATAAAAACATAAAGTTAGTCCGCTTATGTGCACTAAATAAACCTCCTTTTTTCATCTTGGATTCTATAATAAACAAGGTGTCTCTACTTGTTGGATAGCTTTACAAATATAATCAATGTCCCAAAAATAAACAATTAAACTAATTTGTTTTAATGTTATGTTTTTAAATTTTGATTGCTGTTGTCTTAGCAATTGTATTACGAGAAGTAGAAAGTTGTAATATTGTCAGTGATTGTATTTTGTTGTCATAATCTGTTTCTACAAATATATATTTAATAGCAATATAACTTAGTTACGCCATACTTTTATAGCAGTAATCCTTTATGTTTCGCTACCTCAATGTATTAGTATCTTTAAGGTACCCGAATTAGCTTCGTTTAATATTAACACTTTACATATATTATTTTATTTTTAAAAAACACATTAACATAAAATTACACGCTCATACACAACACTAAAAAAACCTAAACATATAAAATAACTCCCACAAATCAATAAGAGGAATAATGACTGTTACTTTAATATGAACTTTAAAAGCTACATTTTAACAAAACTTGAAAATATTAACTTTTTGTGTTTTAGGATTACGGAAGATAATGACATACTGTTATTATAATATATTATGTAATTAGTTGTATTAGGCATATATTAGTTATATCAGACATATTTAATTAGTTATTGATTGTTCAAAACTTATATTTTTATTGATATTTAAATTGTATATTCTTACTGCAATTTGAAATAATACTGTCCTGGTTTTCTATTTAGGATATTCTTATATATTTTTTATCTAGGTTGTATTTATATTCTATATTATATCTCTCTTAATTTCAGTTACTGAGGCGAATATGGCCTTGTGATATTCTGAATTTTAAATGAGAGATTTGGCTGGTATTTCCAAATTTGAAGACTATTGCATATTTATAATTAAGAGTTCAAAAATCCCTAGTTAGCAATTTCAAGCTAAAGTGGTCCAACAGTTTCTGAAAAACAAATTTACCAATACACTGAAAATAATTTTTGTTTTTTAAACTCAGGAAGGTCCATAATTAATATATCCACGTTAATTTCAATATTGTTTGTTTACCTTCATATTTTACATCTCTAAAATTTGATAAAGTAAAACTATATTTTTATATTTATTTAAATTTTTTAATTTGCGTTTAAGAAATAAATTCCATGAGTTGTATTGATAAGTGTACTTTTGAAATTACTATAAGGGTATTTTAGTGTGGTTAAAATTAGACGTTACCTAAATATAGTTTAAAGTTTGTAAACTATTAAAACCTCAGGTTGAATTTTTTTTTTAAAACTGTTATCAAAGAATTCAAATAACAACAGACGTATTTTCCTTGTTGTTTAACAAAAGCATTAACTTTTGCAGCTAAAAACAACTTTTCTTGTCCTAATTCAGTTCGCACGAGTGTTAGTTTGCAAGAGTGAAATCACTAAGAATATTATTATCTTTCTTCCTCTATTACTCTATTAGACTAACATTGTGGAGGAGTAAGAAACAAGACGTGAGTATTGTAAGGAACTGTTCCATCAATACCTCTAACGTGTTCCTTATCTAAGGACAACAATGGTGTAAATTACAATAAGTTTTCACTACTTTCGCCTAAAAATATCCAAAGTACTTTGATATTATTTGAGGTAAAATATTAAATTTCACAAAAATATTTTTAAGCAAAACTAGGCCTATACGTTTCAACTTGATTACAGTCAACGAAATTACTGACTTCACTAACACTGTGTAATAAATGAAATTTATTTTTTATTATCACATACAAATTATTGATCATGGGTGGAGGGAAAGGAAAGAGTCTTACTGCCAGTAAAGTTTATGGTTCTATTTTATTCGGTTTTAATACTAGATATAAAATAAAACTCGTACAATATCTCACAAAAATTACGTTTATATATATATATATATTAGTTATACTTTTGTTTGTCATTTTTGTGAGATCTTGTGTTCAAGTTTTTTTATTTTATTTATTTTTTTGTCGAATATTATCTCACCAGTCAGATCAATGTTTAATTACTGTTTTAATATAATAAACACTTCGTACAAAGATATATGCTGTAGAATAGAATACAATTTAACCATTGATTGATTCATATGATTCGAAAAGATATAAAAAACGCTGGTGTCCCACTAAGAGGTTACAAATAAGTAAAATAAGTAAGTAAAATCTTTAACTTACGGTAAGCAAATTACTTACACTGATCTGTTTAAAAATTTGGTCTTCCTCCAAGAAAACTTCAAAAGTGTACTATAAATATTTCAAAAATTTTTGTTGAACAAAATTAAATAGGGGATTTTAGATTAAGCTCCAGCTTTTACACACTTTAATCACATAAATTCACCTGGCATTGTGTACTTTACTCACTGATCAGGTGGTAGCATTTCAGTGCATAGTTGAACAGCTGTTGACGTTCTGCAATACATGAAATAATATTAATAATATGTGTATGCTCATAGCCTTATTACTAATGAGGATGTAAAGAGGGATATTTAAGAAGAAATTATTAAAATCCAAAGGTATGTTTTAGGGATGACTATGCTCCATTTGAAAAACGATGCTCTCAATATGTAACTGTGGGTAATTTTCATTTTGAGTAAACGTTTTACAAACTGTGTATTACTTTTTGTTCATGTTGTATTACCACTTACAATTAATTATACAATTATTTTTAAGTTAATTTTGAAATGTTGTACGTTAATTTCTCGTGTAATAGTTGATTTGTGATCAAATGAATTACACAAAACTATTAAAAATGATTTGGTTTATTTTAAAAACAGCACTTCGTTTTCCATACAACAAAATTGGTTAATAAGTTTTAGTATGTTTCTGAGATGTAAATTTTCAGTCAATCGATTAGTACATAAAATACCTACAACAAACTAAAGATTTGAACTTCTTCATGGGACATACTGTATTAATCTACAATTCAATTAATCGATTTCTTATATAGTTTCGGCTACAAATTCTAAAACCAGCATTTTAAAGATACAAATGAGATGACAAATTATAAATTAATATTTAATTTTACTTTACTTAATTCGCTAGATTTGAAAGAGTTTAGGTCTCCCTCGAGAAAAGACCAGCGTTTAAAAAAAATGTTGTTGAGTACAACACATATGCATATACAGCTGCGAATAGTTTGATACATGTACTTACATGGTATTTAGAGAGATTACAAAACTTTTGTTACACATTTTGTTTTATTATTTCAAAATAATCTATGTTTACCCTTCTTATTGAATTTAAATAATGAAATGATCTATTCAAAAATGTTGTAACTTTACATTTGCAGTTACAAAACTCTCCAAGTCCGATATTTTGTTCAAATAAAACAAAAGACATAGTGAAGGTCAACTAACGCCATTAACCTCTAGTCAAATTCTTACTCTTAGTCATTTATTTTAATGACAAAACAAAGCCGGCTATTCCTCACAAATGCTATTTCTAATTGTAATTTTAATGACTTTCTACGTTTTAAAATACTCTAAGAACAGAACATTAGTTTTCTATGCATCTAGAATACAAAGTTTTAAGAATGTAGAAACGTCCTAGACAGACCTTGAGACGGTGAGGAATCCAGGTAGAAGGGACCGAAATAGCTCTGAAGGGTTAAAAATGCTGACAAAAAAATCCTGTATAATCAAAATGGTTTCATCCAGTTGGGTAGTGATGCGACGAGGGTGGTATGTAAATTAACAGGTTTGTCGGTATCTCGACTAATAAATAATGTTGTCATCCATTCCAACTAATGCCTTCTTAAGAGAAGTGAACTAAAAGTACCTGAAACATCTTAGAGATTATTGATACTTACTTGTGTGTTTAACGATAAAAAGGGTGATCCTATGCTAAGCTAGTTCAACTTATTCGTTGAAGTGAAAAAGGTTATTATTTTTTGTTCAATATTTCCAATTAAAATGGAGTATATTTTTTTAGAATTTTAAGTTTATAGTACCATATATAATATATATAACTGATAAACTGATACAACAACAGAATATAATCATATTTTTAGTTAACTTAGTGAAATCTAAGTTACTAGAAACCAAAAAAGTAAACTATTTTCATTTAAAAATCAAAGATATAAATTAACACAAAATCTTTTATATAATATAAATCCAGCCCACAATTCGAATAAAAATATAACACAAATTTTATTTTTTAATATATGACTATAGTAAATAGAAAACCAAACAGATTTTATTCACAAAGATGCCGCCAAAAGGACAACAGTTATAAATTCATTTACATTTCAACGATTATATCTAACAATCATAACTATCGGAGATACACCCAGTTAATCCCGTTTATGATAAATATCTCGACACATTGCCATCACTAGTGCATAACTATTTCAGGAAAATAATTCATTGCATATTATAGAAACAAACTTCGCCAATTAACTACTGGTTATGCAGGCTTAATTAAATGTAATCGTTGCAAAGAAGAAATTAAATATTAATAGCACACTAGCATTTAAATAGAAATCTAAATATCAAACCTACACTCTTATTACTTGGATGTGTTAATACATATATAATGAAAAGTTAAACTGCCTTTTTTTATCTTTAAAATGTTATTTTATAAGTAATACAAATAGTTATCCAACAAAGAAATAATGATGTGCCCGCATACTGGTTCGTATAAAGGTAATCCCCAAATGAAATAAAATATATATATAAATTTCCACAACAAAAACTATGTTAGAAACAAGATGGCTTGGCGTTTCAATACCTAAGTAATCAGTTTCAATTGTTACATGTGACTCAAAGAAAATTGTGTACATGCAACAACTGATAATGGCTAGTTAGTTATTGAATGACGTTGTTTTGTTTCAAACAAAGAGTTTGTTATGGAATTATGTATTTTCTTCTATTTGGGGATTAAATTGCCACAAGTGAAATAAACTTTAACTTGTGGATAAATAAAGAATATCTTTAACATAGATATTAAGTCTAATTTATAAAAAATCAAATGTTATATTCAAACCATTAATAAGTTATTGTAGGCCTACACTATAAAATTAAAAAGTTATATATGATAAAAAATAAATAATTAAAATATATTAATTATTTCAAAACTTTTATTTTTACACATTAAACTACTTTGCGTCTGTTAATAAGAAGTGGCACTTTGTTTTAAAAGAAACGACATTTTAGTTGTTTTTAATGTAATTCAAAAGTTAGCCTACTATATTTCCCAGTAGAAATATATATATATATATTTAGTGCCAATAAATGGATCACAACTAGACTACCCGAAACTCGACAGTCTGAAATCGAATTTCCTTACGTAGTTCTGACACAAAAGGTATCATTTTTGTTCGAAAAGGAATTCCGTCAATATTTTTTAAAATGCGGAAGCATGATATGTTAACATTTTAGTACGTAAATTCCGCATTAGGTAAATAAAAGAAAGATTTTTTTTAATAAATAATTGGCTTTATTGTTTTCAATTTTTTTCCATAGATAATAATTACTAATTTGGCTTAACACAATCCTCTTTTCGCCAAAGAAACAAAAAACACAATCCAGACCCAATTTAAACATTTTTTAAGCAAGGTACAAAAAGAAGTAAACTATTTTGTATGTATGTTTACAATTAATAATATTTTGTTTCTGGTTTGAACATTTAAAAGTAAAATCGCTAAATTTCTAAAAGTAAATCACTTTTTGGTATTACGAAATAGGAAATTCATTTGCGTAATTACTTTCGCTTCTAAGTAACTGACAAGAATCTACCTTTAATAGACCAATTTATTTTACATCCTTGTTTAATGATAAGAGTTTCTGATGTAATTGTCTTGTCTCAACTTAAGAAACATTCCAATACAAGGCTCTGCAATTATCTGGAAAAAGTATATCCGAAATTTCGACATGAAGTTAAAACTTGTTTCACTATTTTTGAATAAAAAACTTTTTTTACAATTTCAACATTTAATGGAGCTCAATATATTAGAGAAATTATCTCTATAATTTTGTTTGTATAATAAACAATTTTTTTTTTTTAATTTGTGTGTTCAAGTAAGAGTGTTAGTTTCTTCAAGTCTCAAGACCATAAATTCACATTTTTTATTTTTTTTTAAATTTAATTGTAATAAATTAAATAACCGGAAAAATTAGAATATAAAAAAAAAATATTTAAGGTATTACAGTACTGTATGTTTAATTTAAATAATATTATGATGAAATTGATTTTATATTTATTGTTTTATGTTATTACATGTATATATATCATGTACATTGTAAAACTTAAACCTTAACTGTACATACTTAGATGTTACCTAACATAGAAACAATTTTACGAGGTTAAAACCAGTTTGGGATGAGAGAAAAAATATATTTATAAAACATAACAACTTTAGTATCAAAAAACGAAAAAAAACAACACCAGTAAGTGACACACCGAGTATCCACTTATTAATAAACTACTTACGATATTAGCACAAACTACTTACAAAAAAATACTTCAAAATACAAAATAAAGAACAATCAATATTTTATTATTGTGTTGTATTGTATTAAAATAAAATTCAACATCTTCTTGATCATTTATTACGTCATTTTTTACTAACCTACTACACTTTTTTTTTGTTGAACAACAATTGATACAATCTGGCATAGGTTAAAAAAATTTGGAGCAAGATAAGAGAAAAATATTTCGAAAGAAGTTAACTTTAGGTTTAAGAACATTCACATTTAAATTATTTCTTACATTATTTCTCATTGATCCTAAATTCTTTTTACTTTCTACGCTCCTCTAAAAAAATGTTTTTAATACTTTAAAAATATACAAACATGTAAGTGGTATAATATTAAAATTTTTAAACAATAGTGTTGAGTGTGCTATTTTTGATTTATTCAAGATAATTCTTATAAGATGATTTTATATTATAATAACCGGTCTTAAAATAGTGTAGTATGCTCCTCCCCAGATTGCTATCCCATATTCCAATTTTGAATTGATAATTGCGTAATAAATCTTTTTTTTAAACTTCTAGCTTCAAACATATTTTAGCATATGAGACACCGTAATATACTTAATTAAATTATTTTTTTAGATAATCCAGGTGTTTTTACAAGTTAGCGCAGAATCAAAGAATAACCCTAAATGTATATTTACAATATTCCACTACCCTGCACGTTACTTCATCATATTTTACATCACTTACATAGGTGGTTTGTGTGATGAGTTACTTGGTCTTTGGACTCATAATTCTTGGTAAATCAGCAATGGGATACATCTGAATCACTCTGTATATTAAAATTCATTTGTTTATTTAATTATATATATTTAATTATTTTGTTGTAGTGTATCAAGTAGTTATTTTCGACGTGAGATTAAATTCTTAACAACTAACTATCTTTACAAGAGAAGAGAATAAATAAACATTTCTCAACTACGTGTTCAGAACACAAACTCTTTCATCCTATTGTATTCTATCCAACAAATAAAAAATAAATCTAATACAGTGAAAACAAGAGCCCGGGACGTCGTGAACTGAATCTAGATTGGAAAATACCGAAAGTGGAATGGAAAGTGGAAAGACAATTGCTTCAATTTGACGATATATCGATAGGTCAGTAGATCGATATCCATCATTATCAATAATAATGGTTGTTTCTATCTCTGTTTGATGATTGATGCTTTTAGTTCGATCCTACTGTTTTCCAAGGTTCTAGTAACAATTAGGGATGAGCTGTGAATATTGTTTTTCATTTCTAATTAAGGTATGACTAACAATTATTGGGAATATTACTTATTGAAAACTCCGGAATCATGCTATATTTTGGTCCTTATTCTACTCTATATGTTATATATATAGAACATATATAGCTTTTGTTTATTTAAAGATTTTGGAATTCGAAGTAATAGATTATATTAATTTTTTTTGAATTTAAGAAAAAAGTGTTTTTTTTTTTAGAATTTGTTTAAAATTAGTGGCACTAGTATAAGAGGATTTTCGTATCCATAAGAAGTATTTTATTTTATTTTATTTTTAATGACTAAACAAATTAAAAAATTAAGTCAATATTTCAATAATCTTAAATTCTATGTTATTTTTTTTGATGAAAGTTTGTTCAAGTGTCCAGATGTAAAAAAATAAATAACTTTAAATAAATAAATGCAATAATAAACTGCATTTCATCTTTCTACATCATAATAAAAAGCAAAGTAATAAAATACTTTCACTTATCGTTACCGTTAAGGCTCGGTAGTCAGACGGTCCTCTATAAAGCACATCAATATACTCTTGGCAAGGCGTAGACATTTTGTACCTTCCTAGATTAATATAAACCGGTCCTTTCTCAAACTTCAAACAAGACGCACTACGGGATTCGCGATGGCTAAATGTAGCATTCAACCAAACTTACGATTTCTTTCGGCCGTACGTTAAAAACCATAAAGTTTGGTTTTCAGACAAAATGAAATGGCACCTACCACTTTTATTTCTTTCCATGTGCAAGAAATGCTGAAATTCACGCACTATTCAGTTATGCATGAATTCTTGTAAGAAATATTCAGAGAATAAATCTAAGAATCTTCATTTTGATCCAGCTATGTGTTCCGATAACTATTATTATTATTTGTTCAAAAGAACATTTCTGGTACTTTTAATCTTTAAAAAGGTAGTTAATTAGGTAAAAGTTAGACCACAAACAGAATTTAATTTTTTGTAAGGAACTTTTAAATTTGTTAAAGCATGCTTTTTTTACTCTATTTTTTTTAAATAAAAAGGGAGAAGCACCAATTCCAAAATTTAGGCCTTTAGTTCTCAAAAGATTCTCTTTAGAAACTTAAATTCTCCTTAGAAATCATTAAACATAAATAAAAAAGAAATAAAACCTAATATTAAGTGACACACTAAGTGTGGAAATTTTATATATACATATGTGAACGTCTAGTATACACATTTTTAATACATGTAATGGTGTCTAATTATGACTAATGTTTGTCTCTTCTGGTTATAGCTAAGAAATTTAATAAATATTTGATAGTTATCTATTTTTAGAGTTCTCTTTTGACCGAAGCGTAATCAGTGTTGGTATAACCTTCTTTTTTTATTTTATTTTTTTTATGCGTATTTTATGTTTCTTGTATTGCATAAGGTACAGAATTTGAACGTCCAGAACACCCCAATTTGGCCACATTTGTTTTTTCTGTGTTTGAATTCAAAATAGTTAGAGTTCAGGTAAGAATTGGAATTACTTTTTCTAAATTGTTTTTCTTGGTGTTACTGAAACATTGGTTGATGATATATAATTTTTGTCTACGGGGATCCAGGTTTTAGTTTGCTTACTGATCGTGTACTCGTGATTAAAGTCCATAAAATGTATAAAGAAGCGGGTACAATATAACCTCCAAAGTTCCTAATCAAAAAAGTCTTATCCTTCTAATTGTAACTCGTATAAAGAACAGTTAATACATACCGGAGAGGCTAAAGAGTGACCTCTCCCCTTATTTTTCACTATTTTTGTGGAGCCAAACGATGTTTGAACCATATCCCTCATACTACGTTTTACTTCATTTAAAATTATCATTAGCTATTTTGAGGATTTGAATAGTTTTTTAATAAAATTGGTAACGTGGTCATGGGTGCATCTTTAAGTACTGTTATTCATAGCTGCTTTCAGTGGTATAATCATTATTTATATTACTTAATTTAAGATTTCACTGTACAGAAGGAACGACATTTTGACTCATATTTCGATAAAGCTAAAAATTACAGCAAAATTCAAACTAAAGTATTATCAAATTTTTAAAATGTTATTATAAAAATTATTAAATAAATATTTGGTTTTTTTTAATTAATCAAAACTGTAATTATTATATTAGCGTACCACTTTTGTGGGCTTAGTAGAATGTTTTCGTCTGTACGAAATAGCTTCGTGCAATATTTGTTTATTTATTCACTTTCAAAGCTCACAGTCAAAACGTTTATTATTAACGGATTAATTATGGGAAGATGTTTGGAACAATACAAATTGTAATGCGGTGCAAAGTTGGAATAGGTACATGAAGCCACTCCTTGAGAACATCAAGAGAACGTTAATTTATTAAAAGAACTTCCACGCCCGACCGATTGCCCATGTTTTGTATAGAAAGTAAGGAATTGACAGGGTCGACAGCATAAGGGATGTTGTTAAGGTTTCATTAAAAAAATAAGGGATGTTTTGTCATCTTCTTGAAAGCTGTTATTCTTATTTTTCCCCCCTTTCCATTTCCTTCTCCACTTAAGTCGACATCCCACCTGTTGTTGAGTCAGTATTTTCTCCTGCACCGCAACCCGAACAAAGAAACTTTCATTAAAACACAATCGTACGGAAAAAGTGGACAGCAATTATATCCGTCCATCAGAGATATTGTGACACATGAAAGTATGTCCCATCAGCAAACAAATCCTAGTCGTTAGCTATGCTACGTTTGCCTCGCATTCTTAGCTAAAAGAAAATTAAGAAGGATCCCAGGCAGGAAATTAACAGGTGGGATATACTTTAAATATAACAAAAGGAAAGATGTACAGATAGAAAGTCTTCAAATGTGTTGAAGAAACTATCAAAGGAATGATCTAGGAAACATGGTTTTTGTAACATGTGTAAACAAAAGGAAAATGAACAATCAAAATAATAATAATCATCTTTATATTTGAAAATAATTCTTTTCTCTTCAATCTAACAAAATTCCATTTTAGTAGGTTCAGTAAATAATGAAAAAATAATTATGATTTATTGGTTTGACACTTATAAATAATTAATTGGACAAAGTTGTATCTCTTAAGAGATGTTATCGTTTGAAAAGAAGTACTAAAATTGATAGAAGAGAAATTGTAAGGAAACCATTCAAAAAAATTCATACATTGAAGATTATGTTTAATTGAATACGAATTTTTAATTCTTTCATTCAAATAGAAATTTAACGAGCCGGGTGCAATCAGTCATTTACCTAAAAAGGAAATGTATACAAGTAATATATTTTGGACTGGAATTTGATTGTACCTACCTAAGTCAAATATATCACACTGTTTAAATCTTTCAAAATTTCAATAAGCTTTTCCCTCTTTCCATTATTATTTATAGAAACGATACTTATTAGAAATGATTTCGCCTTCAGTTTCTCTCGTCACGAACCGAATTCCTGGCAACAATATCGGGGGTACGAGAGGCCAAGGAATATTGAGCAGGCACTGGAAAGTTCATATTGACCTTGTTTATACTTCATCTACAATTGACACGCCTTTCAATTGTTTCTGCTTGTTGAATATTTAGCTTTGGAAATGCCGAGTGACTTTTTAATAAACTTGTAAAATATTGTCTGCACTTGGTCGCATCAACTTTTATGTAACTTTCTATCACTTTCACAAAGAACCCTATCTGCTGCAAAGGAAAGTATTATTATGAGAATAATTTAGATCCAAACAAACTATGGAAGGTTAATTAACACCAGTAGCTTCTTTATCATTTTTATTGCGATGACAAAAGTGCATTTTGTAATCATTTGTACTCAACAAATACATTCTTTGCAAAATGTGCAAATTCTTTATCTATGTGCAAATATCTTCCTAATTGTATAAAATGATATTCTTCGTAATTTGGATATGTACTTTGTATTGAAAACAAGTAAAAAATATAGTTGATGCAGTATGTCCATTAAATTGCAGATGGAATGTTTAGACATGTATGTATATTTCCTTAATAAAAGGAAAAAGAAATATTGCAGCAGCTACAAGCTAAAAAAGTCTTTGAACTAGTAATAATTAAATAATAAAACATTCCAACAGAATAGCTGAACAAGTGATTTGTTTATTTTAACAATTTTATAGTTGAGAGCGTATGTATTTTTTTAACGGTTTGAACCTTTTCCTACATTATAAATGCTTTTTACAATTTCCAACTTCAAACACTCACAGTTTAAAAAACTTGGGTTTTTTTTTATCGACGCTTCTTCCAATAAAACTGTAATTTCTTGGTTTTCTGTGAATATTTTGTAAATTGTGGTAGCATTATCAGAATGTACATTTAATTTTAAAAAAGACATTCCAGTTACCCTCCTTACATTTATATTGAACCTCCGTTGAAATGCCATTTTTCTGCCTATTTTTGGATTTTCTGTAGCCCAAAGGTGTATTTCTTAAGTTGATAATGTCTGGTAAAATAGGTCTCTTCAGTCCATTAATACTGGCCAATGTCACTATTTTAGCTGACGGCAAAATTTCTCTCTCACACAGCGTGATCACCACCTTCTAATCCTTAACCTTTGGTGAAATGAAATGGTGTAAAACCATGAAATCATGTACCTTACCATGAGATGTGCGAGTTTCAGAGAAAGTTGCCTACTACTAATTTCAGTATTTTCCTCTACCCTCTCGGAAATTTGTTGTTCAACAATCACATTCTGAACTGGACCTACTACTTCTGGACTAAACCGCTCTCCACCAGTCGTTTTTACAATGGAGTAAACACTTATGTAATTACAATACAAGTTCGGGGATTCGGATACTGAGCGAGTTCCTATCACAAAATCAATAGAAAACTTACATTTCTGCATAGGCTATCACGAACTCTTAGCCAATTAATGAAGTACATATATTTTAAAGTTATCGGTAAAAGAATTCTATTCCTACAATTTATGAAAGAACACAGGATATTTTTTCATCAGATAATGGAAGAAGCAACCGATACGAAAAAAAATTTACATTTTATCCGGTTAATCATTAATCAGCCAATATTTTATAAAACTTTATTCACTACAATTATAAATATTCTGTATAATATCAAATATTTAGACTGTCACAAATTTTGTTTAAATTCTATCAACTTGAATGACGTACATAAATAAAAGTGGATGATGAAAAATAGGTTCATTATCAGACCACTATAATCAAAGAAAGCCTGAATATTCTATCAAATATATAGTAAATTTATAATAGTACATGTAACCGCTGACTAAATTGTTAAAACTATCTTTGTAATTGTTATACTTCTTTTGATATTTTAAAAATGTTGTAATAAATCGAAATATAAAGAATGTTCTATTTTTTATTTCTATGCAAATAAGTTAAATACAGTCTTAGTATTTATACGATATTAGAAATTAAAAGTGGTTTATAGACTACTTCTAGTTGCCTCTGTGATACATCAAGGAGTTCTATCGAAAAGGGAACAGCAATATTTAAATCATTTGTCATTGTTTTAGCCATAGAAATAATTATAAATTTATTAAAAACCTTGTTGTAGTTAAAAGTAATAGCCTACATGTGTATATTTATATGTGAAGCCACAGGCAGAACATCAGGCTAACTAAATACTTTAGATGAAGTTAATCCAGCCAATAGCATGTGGCCACATTACTAAAACTTTTTAAAACTTTATATTTTACAAGTGTACAGTATTTTTCACACGAAAAATATATCTATATTTTAATGTATTAAATATAAAACTTTTTTAAACTGTATATTTTTACGACAAATGTTGTTTTTATACGAGAAATTTACATTTTTAATGTTTTAAATAATATAATTATGTTAGTGATGTGTGAACAGTTTTAAAGTATTTAGCTAGCCTGATATTGCTGCCTGTGGCAGTGAAACATGTAGCTTCATAAATAAATTTAGACATTTGCTATTTTTGACTACAACAAGGCTTGTAATAAATAATTAAATCATATTTATAATATTACATCTGTTTCTCTCACTCTCTCTCTCTCTCTCTCTCTCTCTCTCTCTCTCTCTCTCTCTCTCTCTCGTACTCTTACTTTCTCCCAAACATACATTTTTAAGGAGCATCATGGTTCAATTGGTAAAGGCGAACACGCTTATCTCGCGGTTCAGACTAGTGAAGCATAAAGGAACAAGTAGGTTTAGAGCCTCACTTGTGGCATTGCTTTCTTCTGGGTGTTAAATTGTTCCCCGTCTTGTAGCCTAAAGTAAAGACGTTAAAGCAAAAAATAAATAATCACGCAATTTCTGTACATGAGTACACTAAACATAATAATACTTACATGGGAGAAATATTTAAAATCGTCTTAATTATAAAAATGTTTTATAAACTTTCTATTTTTGATTTTATTTTTACATTGATTTATTTTGATTTGTGAGCTTAGGTAATCTATTTCTACTGCTGCAGTAGAAAAGAGTGAGAAGTAATTTAATTGTAAAAATCTCGTTTAGCGTCCAAATTACATTCGAAACTAAATGAATCACTTTTATAAAACAACTTTCATTTTATTTTTACCCAACTCTCTACCTTTTACGTCCCGCACTTGACAACACTTCAATTAGAGTAATTCGCAAAGTAGTTCCGGAAAAGCTAATCAACTTTTCATGCTCTAAGATTAGTCATTTAGTTAAAAGGTTATGTTTTAATGAAGCACTAAACATCTAAGGAATACGTATTATTTTTCAAATAAATTATTTTAAAACTTTTACTTAGAATATATTTATATTTAAAGAAAGATAATTGAAAGAGTTGTAATTTAACAAAACAAACTTAAATTTTAAAAAAAATTCTATCAGTAGCAACAATGATATACATAAATGCAAAACTCACATTTTAACGTTTATACCAGTATGAATAAAGTTCAGATTTCTGTGTTTATTATCAAAACATATGGATCAGGATACAGTTAATAGACTATTTAAAAAAAAATTCCTAAAGAAGTCTGCTTACTGGATCTGAAATGCATCCTAAAACATTTAAACCGATTAATTAATTATAACTTAGCATTTCCATGGTCAGGAAAGTATTAATATAGAAACAAATGTGAATATGTTGTGTTTGTTAACTCGACTTTTTCAGCCTTTAGAAGTACATAACATTTAAAAAAATTAAACTATTTTTAGGGTGTCTATGGTTGTTTTTTTAGGCATTATATAAAGAAATATTTTGAGTAACTAAATATTTTAATGATTATATGGTGTGGAGGATCCATAGAATGATTAGAATTTGAACAAAATAGTTTAAAGATTGAGAGTGAAAAACAGTGTGAAGTTTTAAAATGATGGTATCTTACAAAACTCGGATGACATACAATATTGATGTTTTATGTGAGTATAGATAACCCACTGGATGATTGTTACATATTTGATTAAAATCGGCTTCCAACTAGATATATTAACATTTGATTAATTGTCAGATAATTAGAAATTCATAACATGTATGTAATATGTATGTGAGTGTTGGGTTTGTAATTGACATGGATTTAAATGAAGATTTTTAAATCGAAAATGAATACAAAATTAGTATTAAAATACGATAATTTATTTTGTTGACACTTGTGAAATTTCACAATTTTATTGATGAGTGGGAAATTAACATTAGAGTTAATAAAACAAGCTTTGGTTATAGAGTGTATTGGTTCAGTCTAACTTGGAGGAATCTTCGTGCGCTTTTTTTTTCTTGTTGTTAAAAAGGGATCGCCTTCATCTAGGTTGACATCGCCTTTTAAAAATAGTAAGAAAAGAACATATAATGAAGACCCATAGCCCTTAATAGCGTCAGGGTCGGAGGAGAACAAGAGGTGGTCAAGAGAGACCTGAAAACATGAAACAGGATAACCTAATCTAACACTACACGAAAAAATGTAGATCCAGATAGGTCACTTGAGAATCCCACGACCAAACTCACAATAACCCTCAGGGTTGTTTATACACGTAATTACTGTAATATCATATAAGTGAGCCCGTAATGTTTTAATTAAAAACCTTTTTAAACCAAACTAAATATGCAAACATAAATAAATATGAAGAACTACTCATAAAGTTTAAACATTCTTTAGTGTTGCACAATGTGGACTCCATTAATCGGTAATTAATTTTATGTTACATACACAGGAATCTATTACCTCTCTTAATCGTAGTGTCAAGTGTGCAATGTTACTAATTGGTTCAATGTACACCATTTGCTGCACAAAACCCCAGAAATAAAAGTCCACAGGTGGTGTCAAATATCCAACGCGTTACAAATGCATCTCAAGGAGTCCTTAACAACGTTGACATAATGTGCAGGATCACCATATTGTTGAGTAATTAAATTGTCATAATTGATTAGGGTAAAGTAAACACCTGTAGATTTTCGAGGTAGTTGTCAGATTTTAATTTAAGTTAGACAAAGGTAAACGGAACAACAACACAATCTTTATCCGACGCCCACCATTTTAGGGCAATTACATTCATGATCGGTAGATATTCATTTTACCCACCTTGTCTATGAATATGTCCATGAACGTGAAAATTCTACTGATGAAGAAACTGTTCGTTTTATTTATTTTTTTAATTTTATTTATTTTTTTTATTTTGTTTTTTCATTTTTTAGCGAAATGCCACTTGGCCATTCTCTACTTAAAACAAAGAAGAATAGAACATAAAAAAAGACCCATTTGCTCTTGAATACTCTAATAGCTTCAGGGTCAGAAGAGAACAAGAGTTGGTCAAAAGAGACCTGTTAGGAAGGATGAAAGAATAGGATCTAACCCAAGACTAAAAGAAGTAAGGTGTATATCCAACTAGAATACTCATACCCGCTATAAAGTGAGAACCTGATGGCCCTATTAAAAGCGTCGAGGTCAGAAGACAACAAGAGTTGGTCAAAAGAGACCTGTTTGGAAAGATGAAAGAAAGGGATATAACCCAAGACTAAAAGAAGTAAAGGGTATATCCAACTAGAATACCCTTACCCCCTATAAAGTGACCCTGTTGGCTCTACTTAAAGCGTCAGAATCAGAAGACAACAAGAGTTGGTCAAAAGAGACCTGTTTGGAAAGATGAAAGAAAGGGATATAACCCAAGACTAAAAGATGAAAGGTGTATATCCACCTAGAATACCCTTACCCCCTATAAAGTGACCCTGTTGGCTCTACTTAAAGCGTCAGAATCAGAAGATAACAAGAGTTGGTCAAGAGAGACCTCATAGTAAAGTTGAAAGTAAAGGATCTAACCCAAGACTAAAAGAAGAAAGGTGTATATCCGCCTAGAATACCCTTACCCCCTATAAAGTGACCCTGTTGGCTCTACTTAAAGCGTCAGAATCAGAAGATAACAAGAGTTGGTCAAGAGAGACCTCATAGTAAAGTTGAAAGTAAAGGATCTAACCCAAGACTAAAAGAAGAAAGGTGTATATCCGCCTAGAATACCCTTACCCCCTATAAAGTGACCCTGTTGGCTCTACTAAAAGCGTCAGAATCAGAAGATAACAAGAGTTGGTCAAGAGAGACCTCATAGTAAAGTTGAAAGTAAAAAATATAACCCAAGACTAAAAGAAGAAAGGTGTATATCCAACTAGAATACCCTTACCCCCTATAAAGTGACCCTGTTGGCTCTACTTAAAGCGTCATAATCAGAAGATAACAAGAGTTGGTCAAGAGAGACCTCATAGTAAAGTTGAAAGTAAAGGATCTAACCCAAGACTAAAAGAAGTAAGGTGTATATCCAACTAGAATACCCTTACCCCCTATAAAGTGACCCTATTGGCTCTACTTAAAGCGTCAGAATCAAAAAGATAAACAAACGGCTTATCGGTAAGGCGTCTCAAAACAAATATAAATATTCTGACACGATATATGGAAGTAATACAACATACATAATATGTTATTTTTTGGTTTTGACGACAGTTCAAAATATACGTATAAAATTAAGAACACCGTTCTTTGATTGCGTTACGTTTACAACATAAGATTGCCAACATGTGCATAGAAAGTTATGCCAACGAAGTCATTACTTCCGCCAGTTACATTAAGCCGGATGTAATATTGTCTCCAAATTGTAATACAATACACATTATGCGAACTCATCCAGTGTAGCATGCGGCAGTCACATAACTTATTGCTTTCTGTGTTTGGAGATGATTTCATAATGAAACCACGTCATTGTGTAGGAGGTCGCATTTTGTCACTAAAAGCATCAGGAAACAAATTTTAAGGAATGGAGAAATCTTGAAGAATAAGAAACAAATTAGGGTACAGTTTGCAGGTATAAAGTAATAGGTTCATCAATACATTGCAAATGTTGGTATGAAAGTTAGTTTTCTTCTTTAGACATTTGAATTAATAGTTTTTTCCCAAATCGTTTAAAAACAATTTAAATATTGTAGTTGTGAGCTACTCATATTTCCATTTTATATGAATACTACGAGTTACGAATAAATTATCAAAAGACGCGATGAATCCATAAGTAAATAAAAATTTCTAAGTAAAGATTTATATTACAGTTATTGAAAACTTAATTAAAAGTTCGAGTCCTACACGTACAAAAATGTTGTCTTAAAATAATAATTTAGCAACAAAATTGTGTCAGTGTGTGTCTTTACTGTATATCGGTATCCAAGGTTTATAAAAGGCTCTATAACTTTATGGTATATTAGCTGAGTTAATATACCATAAAAAACATAGGAACTTGTAGAACAGATATAAAAGTCTTGTCGTCATCACGAGTGCATGCATGAACGCGGAGAAAGTGTATGACTAGTCGAAATCACGGCGAGCCTTTCCAATATTAGTGGCCATATTTCAGATATTATAAAATTATTCTTAGTTACTATTTGTATGAAAGACTACCGGCATACATATGCTTACAACTAATTTACCGCGAGATCTGTTAAAAACTATATCTCAATATCACAGATGTTCTATGTTATACCACTACACTTGTTCTTTGGAATTGCTCTAATGTGGTTACTTCCTAATGCTCGACGCTTCTAATCAATAATCACAGACCAATATAATAATACTTCAGCTACTGTACATTTGAACAAAATACCCATTGGTAGAAATAATCAATGTTACTTGCTTCATTGGAGGGTTACATTTTGATTGTGAATTACCATTCATTGGGACCTCAGTAGTGGTAATTAATATAAAATACCCATCATTGAATATGAACTCTAGAATGCTGACTGAATTTTCTGAAAAAAAAACTATAATTTAGTGCCACGTCTGATCAGACTACTATTTAGATTTTACTCTAATTTATATTGATGCTTAATACACTACAACTAGCCTTATCAGCTAACCAGCAGTTTATACTCTGACAAATATTCGTACCAGTTTACAAGGTTGCCCAATACCAATACCTCCGATCACAGCACCACACTCAGAGCGCAACAAAACGAACTCTAAACCAACTCAAATGGTCTCTTGAGCCGTCGCAATAGCTCTGCGTTGTCAAGCAGCTGAAATACTTCAACGTTTTGGTGTTGATGGAGTCGAAACTCATAATAGTGATGCTTATATGAAGGTAGTATTAAGTTTAAGAGGAAATCTCAAGTGATTTTGTTCCTTACAACAGTGTCACAGTTACGTAAATAATGATTTATTTGCATCGATATATTTTATTTTGGACACTTTGGTGCATACGCGTTATACCTAGACGGAGAACCTACCTCCATGCTTTGGAACTGTACATTAATTGTTTTAATTGACTAACAATTTAAAACAGAAATAAATTTATATCTATATACAGTATTTAGTTCTGCCTAGTTACAAAGAAACTTATTCCGGAGCTTCTTACCGATTGCTACACGTATTAGGGTGTTATAACTGCAAAACTAAAAACACGAACATAAAGTGTCAAATAGTCGAGTTAAAAAATGACCCCACTTCATTCTGTCAATTATCTTTTACAACTTTTATTCTCAATAGTCAAATTTCATTTAAAGTTGTTATTATTTTAGCATTTACAGGGGTAATACCAGTTCATTTTTTTAGTGTTTTGTTTTTGTTTTTAATGTTTGTTGTTTAAAAGGCTCGTAGGCATCATCATCTCCAAAATAAATAAAAGGAAGAGGGTAAAATAGATACCACTATCGCTTAAATACTCGTACCTACGTTACATCATTACTTTTTCGCTCGTATGATATTTATGCTTAACTTAAGCCTACGACTACTGTACTATTCAATGTTTTTTGTTAGCCATAAAAGCTTGTGTCTAGAACTAGGAAGGGTGTTTATGAAGTGAAAATTAAACCTGGATTCTAATCATGTTTTATAAAAAATAAGTTTTATGGAAATCGGTTCAAAAGAAACCAAGGAAAGAACTTAAACTTAAATTTACTTTGTACTATTTATTCGAGGTGTGACCGCTTGATCTATCAATATAATTTAACATTTCCTTCAAAGCCCAAGAGACCAAATTTTGGGCATTACATTTAAAGGATCTGCTAGTATTAAGAAGGCACATATCAAATAGTAAGGTTATATCGTGTAACTGGCATAACCTTGTAGGTATATTCCCCATATCTGGACTTTTAGTCTTACAATTTACTACACTTTTCGGTGAGACAAAGTTAAACTAATTGCTAATGGGAACGTTACCAAAATGTTGCCAGTGGGTATACGATATTGTCAGAAATATATTTTAGCTATAATCTTACAATATACATTAGTTGTGACTTGAAATTTGTTGCTTATAATATATTGATAAATCTACATAATTTAACCCACATTCCGTGGAAATCGGTTCACTGTGAAGATAGTTTTTTCTAGAAATATTTGTTTACAGTAAAACCCAAAATACCTCTCTCCTAAATCCTAAGATTTACCAACACTATCGTTGGTTAAAAGATTTAGTTATGAATCTTATGATTTAGTTATGAATAGTATAAACTATCCAAACTTCAAGGTTTTATACTGAGATCTTGATAATTTTTCGCATTTAACATTGAATCATTTAAAAAGTAAAACTTAATGTTGTCTTATTAAATTTAATGTAATTATGTAAGTTTATCTTGATTTGAAACCAATTTTAAATTATATGAATTTTATTAAAACCCATGTAGCCTAAGTATTTATTTCTGAAATTAGTAAAAAAATTTTACTTCAATAAAATGTAACCATATTCTAGTTTTTATCAACTTGCATCGATAAATTTCGAAAATTACCAAGATATATTGGTAAACTCCTAAGTTTAGAGGATGTACTAAATAATTCTAACTTTTAACTACCGATGTGGGTACATTTTAGGATTTATTTGTAAATTCTAGGACTTTTTCGGGTTTGCGGTAAATATATAGCCTAATTGCTTTTATTTGAGTACATAGTTTATGTTCCATTTAAATTGTTTTCACCCAAACTACCGTAATCAATTACAAAATGTGTATTTTGTATGTAAGGCATCTCATAATCATTAAATGAAGAATAACTATTTATAATCAAATTTATATAATGCTAATGTGATTAAATCTTATGCACTTAAACATAACTTGTGAATCGAATTCGGTTAAAATATTCGGATAGAAAAACTTGCGAGATATACAGTATTACATTTTTAGCTTAACCCTATGTTCTGAAGTTTTTTAAACTTATTTCGACAAATTTATTTTCTAGGCTAGAACAAAATAAGTTATATGTTTTTGTGGATGAACGATTAAGTTTAGGCCTATATCAGAGTTGTGTAGGTAACAAAGTTATTATTTGTTTGTTAAACGTACTTCATATTAAAATTTATAGGCATTACATTGAACACTTTAGAATAAATTAACACACAATACTAGCATTAATATTCATGGCCCATTTTTGAGAGTCATAACATGCCGTCATAACTTTAGGTGAAATACAGAGTGATCAAAAAGTCTCTACATGATGATTGCAGAATAGAAAACGCATAAAAATAGTTATATCACTTACTATGATCATGCAATTACAAGCATTATTGCAAATGTTCACTCCCAGACCCAAAATATTTTTCTTCAACCTGAAATGTGGTCAGTTTTGAAATAGTTTTGGATTCGTAATTATTTTTTGTAGTTTTAAATAACTCACTTTTGAATGTTTAACAAAAATTGTTTTAAAATCATTAATATATATTTTCAATTCCTAACATAAGAAATAAATTTACTGGTTTGGGTAGAACTCCGTGTCTCAATCAGGAATCAGCTCATCGTAAGTTGTTACGTCTGAAAGAGAACTGAAGGACTCAAGAATAAATCTATCAAATCTGTTTGGAATGATGGAATCTTTCTTTAACCTTAGTACTTTAATATATTTATTCTAGCACCTTGGACTAAAGCAGGCTAATGGCAGGAATTCTGTGAGAATATATGGGCAGATCCAATTATTTACGAAATTAGCTTTCTACAAAACCTCAATAAAATTCAGATCATATTCTTTAGGAGGAAATGTTAGTCATGCATAAAGAGCACAAGAAAAAACAAGTGATTTTGTGGTGGTCAAAAAAAAAAGTAAAATGTATGCTATACTGCGGAGTGCAACCCTTAGCTATGTTTCATGACTTTTAAAATACCTGGAAAATCGGTAATGTATTTCGGTAGTGTTCTAGCTAGGCTTCATCAAATGACCTAAGTAATTCAAAAATTGGGCATAAGAACATCTCCATCATTGAAAATGCAGACTTTTAGACTGGATTTATTCTAGACCTATTTTTATTGGTCCAGATTTCGATATTTGAGCAAATATTTTAAAAAGAAACATACAATTTTCGGTAATTAAGCATTGAAGGTCACCCTATTTTTTAGTCGCTAAAAACAATGCAAACTTAAACTATTTAACATGTTTGTTATTAATCTGATAATTTTTAACAACGCAAAATAATTTTCAAGTCTCAAAATCCATTAATATTGAAGAAACTTACAAATTTAAACACAAGAAATTTTGGCTTTTTCGGGTTATGACGAATTGTGTACAATGACAATGTGAGTCAAGTTAGTGACTGCATTACCAGTCTATGTTTATGATATACGCTGTACGTTACATTAGTGTAAATTAAAAGACAAAGGTCTGGAAAGGTAATTATGTATATGTAGTTACCTTCCCAGACCTATATGATACCTTCCTCTACTAAACATAGAGTCATAATGACGTCACAAACTTGACTCACGTTGTCATTGTACACATTCGTAATAACCCAAATAAGCCTTAATTCCTTGTGTCAAAAAGTGCTAGTTTCAATATTAGTGGATTTTGAAAATTGTTTCGCATTGTTAAAAAATATCTGATTAATGACAAAGAAGGTGAATAGTTTAAGTTTGCATTGTTTTTAGCGACTACAAAATTCTTTACTTTCCCTGGAACATTATACAAGGTAGGACTGTTAAAGTGTTAACTGAAGACCCTATATTTTATGTCAATTAAATTCCTATGCTAGAAGTCCAGCAGAAAGCCATTGTTCTTAAAAATAGAACTCGGGCTATAAGATCTTTCACAAAAATAGCCATGTTTGAAAATAAGTCTACTGCGTGTATACAGGTTTACTAAAAAGCTGTCTGTAAGAACAGAACTAGCATCTGCTATAAGAATGCAGAAAGGGGCAAAAGAAACTTATTGTCATATCCTTCGTCAATTGTTGCTCTGGTATCCCTAGGACTAAGATAGTTGAGATCTAAACTTAAATTGTTATCTTGATCTAATTACAGATCATTTTGCAGAGCTCTGTTCCATTTTTTAGAAATACAAAACTGATATGATATCTTTAGGCGAATGAGATTGCAAATAAGTTTAAATATGATAGGTAACAAATAACTATTTTAAGTAATTGATAGGTTTATCGAAGCAAAAGAACTCCTACATTCATTAGAGCAATATATAAAAACATCAACAAAGCCAAACTTTTTTATTTGAATAATTAAATACAATTATTTCAATCAATTATTTCTTTCAAATTATAATATTTTACCATAAATTAAATAATTTAGGGTAAACAACATTTTTTTTAAATGAGCGATGATTACCTAAAGGGCAATCGTAACACACGAAAATAAAATCAACAACAAAGACAAATGTAACAACTGTTTTGAGTTACCTCTTTGTTCCTCGGTATATTATACAATTACTTCCATGGGTTTTGAAATGAATTGAAAAAAATAATAAAGTTATAGAAACTTTTTAATGTGATTAAGAATTACAAAATGTCACAAAACATATTTACTTCAAAGACATAATATATTTTTACATGTTTTAAGACAAAAAATGTAAATTCGTTTAAATTAATTGTTATATTTTTTTAAGTGTTTTCTGGTTAAACACCTTTATTCTATGAATATAATATTGCTAATTTTCACAATTTCCAACCTATTAAAAAACCTGTTTATGACACATTATATATTTTGTTGTTAAAGTAAATGTAGGAAACTAGACAGATAAAAAATTCAATTATTATAAAATGTTGTTATTCATAATATTTATAAATATGAAACCATTATGGGCTCTCAAAATGTTTCTGAAAATACACAATTTCCAGTAGTAAAATTAAATTAGTACATTTAAAATACTATCAAATGAATTTTTTTATTATTGAAGATTCATAATCAATGAATTGTCCACTTCTACAAACCATCTAAGTAAATAAGTTTTTTTTTTCCAATGTGTACCTCAAATTAAATTTTACTTCTCCAAACTTTTAATTAGAATCTTAGTCTTGACTGTAAGCCAAAACAAATGAATTTTCAAACCCATTTTGAGAACATCTTTATTCTACACATTCTACACAGTAGCATATATATATATAATTAATAGCTAAGTATTAAATCAACTTTTATTTAGCTTTCTATCAAATCCAGCTTTATAACAAACAATTTTAATATTTAGTCAATCCCCCCTCCAATTGCTTTTGAAGGATATCAAAATTTCTGAAATAAAACATGAATACATTATTTTTATAAACATGTTTAATGAGATTAACTGTATATCATATACTATATGACATGTGAATATATCAACAATTACTGAAAAAAGTTGATTAAGAAAATGTAAAAGTCTAAACAAAGCAATTTATTAAAACAATATGAAATGGTTTATCTTTTTGTAGTTTACTGCTATGAATCATTATTTACAACTATCAAATTATTAATCATTCTTAACTGCTATGTTTGTTTTATTTAATATAATATCAAAATAAACATTTGCTAATTAATTAATTTGCTACAAAGTATACAAAATTTTAAATTTATAATAGTAAAATAAGTAATAACTATTTCAAAATTAAAATATAGACACTGTAATTTGTATTGGAATCTAGTATTCCAACTTAATACAGTTTTATTACACAATAGCACTTTAATATTGACTACTATTTTGTCTAAATTGGTAATATCTAAACTGAATGGAGTACAATTATTAATCCTCTATGTTGTATTATTTCAGTAGGTTATTACGCTAGGTGTACTAAAGCAATATTGATTTTTTTTTTTTTTTTTTTTTTTACCACAGAGAATTCTCAACACAGACTATATTTTGTATTACTCAATTATTAGAAACGGCTGAAAGCGTTACTTAAAAATAGAGGTATTTTAACAATATTAATGTAATTTAGTTGCTAAATAAGTTTACAACTACTTATAAAACAACGATTTTACCTAAATGTCAATTCCTTGGAACATTTCTCAAGATCCTAAGATGCAGAAGTAGAAATGTTGTAATTTTTATATTCAATTTCAAAAATTATATCACACCTTTACACAAGCTAATGAATTTAAAAAAATGTATTACCTGAAAACCACTTGTTAAAATAGTTGTTAAGACTACAATGGTTTAAAAAAATCTGTTTGAATCTTTGCAATACAGCAAAGTTGTACATAGAAATCATGTACCATTAACCATGTATTATAAAATTTAAAATTACAGCCTTTAAAAACTTATGAGTCATGATGCATTAACATGATAACAATACTTTTACATAAAAAGTTGAACATGACAATGACACAATGCTGCAATTAAATGTACTTAGTTCTAAAAATTCAATTTCTAATTTCTCAAATATATTTATTTTACCATTTACCGACTTATTTATTCATTAGTTTGAAAATTTTCCTTTAATTTTTATAGGTTCATAGTATGTCCATTGCATAGATGATTTGTGTTTACGTTGTCGATTCTTTTCTATCAAGTTGTGTATATTAGTACTATCTATTTCCAAACTATCACTTGTATTGTTAGCTGTGTGTGTAGTTGTGTTATACGATTTTTTAGTTAGTTTAACTACCTGAGGCAGTTGTATTTCTGTTTTTTCTTTTATTTCATTACCAACAGTTGTCTTATGTCTAATTAATTTATATTTTCTTTGATTTGAGTTCACTGCTTTCTTTTGTTTCTTCATTGTTGTGATGTTATTTGAATGCTTGTAAGAATCGTCAATCTTCAAAGTAGATTTATTACTTTCTGTTTCCAAAATTCTAAATGATTTGCCACTCAGTTGTGTAGTTAAGGTGGGGTTCTTGACAATATCTTTAATTTCTATTGTTGTACTTGTTAATTGGGGTACATTTACATCATATCTTATAGTTGTATAAGATATAGATGTAGTTGGTTTATGATTATTCTGTCTTAACTGAGTTTGTGCTTCTAGTATTGTTATTGTATGATCATTAAACCCTTGTTTATGATCATTACCTAGAGTTTTATTTGTTTTTACTTTCTGAATTGTATACTTAAGTTTTTCTTTAATTGGTTCAAATAGTTTTGTTAATTTAGGTATATCTATTATAAATTTCTTTTCTCTTGAATGCAATAATCTTTTTTGTTCAATCAATTTTATTGTGTTATTATCTTTAAAATGATTTTCATGATATAGTCCATTAGTTTTTGCTTGTAAACTATCATTCACTTTTTCAGGTGGTGTGGTAGCTGTAGCTGTGTATATTCTACTTACTTTTAATTTTTGAGTTGAATTTACAAGTTCCTGTTTATCTACTTCATAATTTCTTATAGTTGTACTTTCATTTGATTTATTTTTCCATTTTCTAGAACCAATTAGTCCTTTTTGCTCCTTGATTTTCATTTTCTCATTACTATGTAAGGATATTTCATGATTCAATCCTTGTGTTTGTGATCTATTTAATGTTTTGTCTTGATTTGTTATAAAAATTGCCACCTCAGACACAGGATGACTTTTATTTTGTCTTGAAAAGATGTATTTACTTTGATTGTTTATTTTTAATGATTTAAACCTATTTACGTTATTTCTATAACTGTACCCTTCCTTCATCTTTTCTGAAGCATTATTACTTGATAGAAAGTATTCAAACATCTTGTCAGTTGAATTTGAAATTGGAGTATATGTTGTATCATTGGTTAGAATTCTTTGAGTAGTAGTATGCTTAACTTGATTATTAAGAAAAACTGTGGAATTATCTAGTTTGTAATTCTCTTGCCCTAAAGAATGTGGTATTTTCTTTCCATTACATTTAAATGTTCTATTACCACAATATTCTCTTCTTTGAAGTAATGGATTTACATGATTGTCACTACTTTCTAAATTCAAATCTTCATTTCTCAGATTTGTTAATCCCAAAGATGAGATGACTGGTTTTGAAGTTGCTTTAACTTTTTCTAATGTCTGTGTTATTTGACTTTTTATAGTATTTAGTTTAAAATTAAATGTATTACTAGGAATTCTCTTCAACGATTTTTGATTCACCTCTGATCCTGCAGTGAAATTTAATTTCATTTCATATTTTGTAGAATTATATTTATCATCAACAGTGAATTTGTTCTGTTTAGTAAGAAGTTGCTTTTTCCATTCAGTTTTTGAATTATTTTTTCGGTTTGTATAGTTTCTGTAGTCCAATAAGTTTAAATTGTTTATGATTTTAAGTTGTTTTTTATTTTTCAATTTGAAAGATTCAATTGTTCTAGTATTTAGATTTAAACTTGAGTTAGTTATTTGCTTATTCGGCACATTGGTTTTTCCTGTGTTACTTGAATTATTTTTATTTGTTGCATATCTTCCCATCCACCTTATTACTTTTTTTTTTCTTTGTTGGTTTCTTTGATGAACATCTTCATAATATTTTACAGTTGGTTGTTTGTCTTTCTGATAATATTTCTGATAAGCACCACTTTGATTACGACTTTTAAAATAGTTATAATAATATTTCAGCAACGTTTTCTTACCATTTTTGATGATATATCTCTTTTTTAAAACTGGTGTTGATTTTCTTTCACTTGAAATTTGTTTGTACATGCTATTTTTGTTGGAGCTCAATTTTAAATCAAAAATTACTTTGAAAAGTTTTCTTTTGTTTGTAACTCGAGTTGTGTCTTTCACATCCAACTTGTGACCTTTAAGTTTGAAATTGTTATCAACTTCAGATAATAAAATGTTACTGGAAATAAAATTGGGCAGTGATTGTTTAATTGTTTGTTTCACTACAATATCTAAATTATTTTCACTGGGAATACATTCAGTTGTTCCCATTTCTTCATTTTTGTTGGAATCCATTGACAATGTAACTGAAGAATTGTTGGTAAATATTAACATAGAACCATCTGTTACATTTTTATTTTTTACTTTGTAACTAAGATATTTTTTCAAATAATTAATTAAATCTGTTGATGTCAAATCACTGCTAAATTTTCTTGAATTATTTACATATCCAGTTTGATTTTCTTCTAGTTGTAAATTCCACATAATTTGTTGGTTTAACTGTGCTAGCAAGTTTGTAGTATTGTAAATCACATTATTTCCTTCTGTAATAGAATTTGAATTTTTTAGCATATTGACAAAAATGTCATTATCAAAAGATTTTACCTTTTCTTTATGATCAGAAGCACTCTTATTAGTATTAAACAATAGGCTATTTTCATTTGATTTGTGATTTAAATTTGTTTGCCTCGGTGATGAGTTAAATCTTTGAAATTCATATCTATACACATTTTTATTTTCATCCGCGTTTTCTATAATATATTTACCACTGTCAGTTATTGTAATTGGACCATTCATTTTCATCAAATTGCTAATGTTTTCTATTTTAAGATATGGATTGGAATCAATTACTGTTCTTTCGGTAATATTTTTTTTTTTATCATAGTGTTCATTATGTATGTCCCTATGGTATTGAAGTATATAATTATATATTTCTTCATCTTTTAATACAGAATTATTTTCTGATAAATCAATAGATTTACTCCAGGTTTTATTATTTTTATCCGCAATGTCTGATCTTCTTTGTATATTAACATTATTTTTCATATGTAGTAATGATGAATTGATTATAGTTTCATTTGACATTTCTTTAACATTGTCGTTTTGGTATGTGTAAAAAGGTCCATCAAAATTTTTAGAATGAGAAATCATAATTTTATGTTTATTGTTGTAAGGAATTGTACTGTTTAACGGGACTACATCATATATTGGCTTTAAAGTTGTAGATATTTCTTTCTTGTAAGTTAATCCTCCTGCAGGATTAACAGTTAAAGAAATCATTTCAGAATTAACAGTTGTATTCATATTGTTCTGATATGCCTGTGTTGTTGGAATATCTGTTTCTGTTGTATCATTATTTTTAAATGATTTTTCATTGTAAAAGTATTCGGTTGTATTTTTTATTGAAGTCATTGTAGAAGAAATGTATTTATAAAAGGGATTATAATTTTTAATAATTTCAGTTGATTCTGTTTCAGTAGAGGATTTATTGGATTTTTTATTTTTTGGGATTATCATAATATGATTCCTTTCTTTTGTAAAATTTAATTTTAGAAAACAAAAATCTCCCAATATTGCTGAGTAATTAAAAAAAAAATTTGGTATTGTTGTAGAGGGAACAAAATTACTTGTAAGTGTAAAGTCATTGTCAAAATCATGAAATATAGTTCTGAATGCTCTTGTTTTTCTAATAATATTTTTTCCATTTGATATTTTATAACCTGTAAAAGATTCATCAGTTTCATTTAATGTAAAATTTTTATTCTCGTTATTGCCAAAGGTACCTCTTTTTTTCTTTGAAAATTCATTTTCATTTTTCAAGTACTTCCTTATCAAAAAATTTATATTCTTTGTGTCCTTGCTACCATCATTATTCAAGAAGGACTTTTGATTTATCAATTCTGCATAGGTGAGAGATTTATTTTTTAAATGTTCATTTAAATCATTTGTTGCATCTTGCTTTAATTCTGGGGTGGGATCAATGGTGAAACTTGTGCCTGGATTTTCTATATATCTAATCCCTAAATCTTTCTTTATGCCCCAATCTTTATCATCTGAAAAAAGGATAAATTAATTAACTAATAAACAAAATATTACCTTAATAAATTTCTGAGTAAAGCTTTTTTTGCCCAGTTATTGTATTATATTTTTAAATACATACATTGCCTTTTAAAGACCCAGCTAATTCTAAAAAACAACTCTTCCCTTATAATATAGTTAAGCACTATATACATATTTGTAACTTTTTTTATGGCTTTAATTTCCCATGCATCAACAAAACTTAAATCATTCATAACAATTAAAGAATAAAATAAAGCAATAAAGCTAAAGTTTCAAAATTATTTTTATAATATAAATGGGCTACAATTGTTTCGCCTTGCGGCATCATATGGCTATGATGCCGCAAGGCGAAACAATTGTAGCTCATTTATATTATTAAAATAATTTTTAAACTTTAGCTTTATTGCTTTATTTTATCTTTGAATATTGATTTTCAACAAGAAATACCTGCTGTTACATTAAATATCACAACAATAAAGCCTAAGTCAAGTTCCTCAAAACCTACTGCAATGTCTTTATTTAGTAAATAAGTTTCTTTTAAAAAATAATAATATTCCTGTAAAGTATCTCTTTAAATTGATTGAATTAATTCAATCAATCCCCAATTCTCCCCTAGCATGTATTATTATTATGTCATTGGTTTATCCATCAACCTTTGGTAAGTGTTTTCTACCTTAGGGCATAACGCTATTTCCCAGAGGAATATTTTAAAATTTGAAAATCCAACCCAATACACCAACACTCACTAAACATTGCCATTTTTTATGAACATACTTAATAACTACTTAAGTTAAAGTTAATTAATTTTAGTTGGTTAAAAGTGGTGCCTAATGGTGGTGTCAAGGATGACCCTACAACCCGATGTTAATACAGCACAAGGAAATGTAGTAGAGAAGGATCAGATGGATAAGTTCAGGTTTTCCCATGGATTTAAGAAATAACCCTTCAAAATTATAACTGAGTAATCCCTAAAATGTAGGATCTGTTGGTCCTAACTCCGCCTCTATAAAAAGAAAACCCAATAAATAATATAAATAACACTCATGAAAGGCACTTATTATTCACTTGGTAATAATTGTGAAACTTATCACCCAAGCAGAATTAACTGAAAACAAATTCCCCCTTTAAGTCAGCCTTGAACCTTTATATTTAGGCTACTGTTGTGTATGTTTTTAATTGATTTTAGGTCTCATTCCATGCTATTGCATGTGTATGTTATATATATAGGCTGTAAGGGTAGAAATTGCATATAAACATTAAATGGAATATTTATAAGTATCCATCATAAGTGGAGAAATGAAAAATAATTTCGTAGCAGTAATATCGATTCTAAGGATAGAATTATTAGGCTCCAAGGTATAAAGTTGGTGAGACCTCTGTGCCTCATTCGAGGGTCATTTGGAGAGAATGATCAAAGGATGATGGTTAGGTTGAGTGTGTGTTTGCATTGGTACTATCCTATTGATATTTGCCAATAGTAGATGACCGTAATGTTAATGGTATCGCCCACCACAGGTATAAACACAAATGTGTTTTTTTGAGAATGAACGATGATTAATATAACAACATAGAATTATAATTTAATGTTACAACAGTCGGTACATGATGGAATTCCATGATAATGGAAATAATGAGATGATTATTTAATTCCACAAAACAGCTTTAGTTGTGACATATGTTTCGCCGTTAGGCATTTTCAAGCAACTAAATTGAAAACAAAACAAGTCTAAACTAAAAATGTGAGACAAAAGGAAAGGTTTGAAGAGTAAAAGGGTTGAAAATGACAGAAGAAAGGTCAATGATCTAACCTGTGGGATGAGAGTGGGGGTGTTTTAGAAAACAAAAGTTACATAATAGGTCTCAATAGTGGTGATGAGTTAAGATGTATTTGTTCATTTAAGTGATTTATTTTTTTCATTCATGTATTTGATTGGCGACTTCAACGCCCATTCTAGTCGTTGGGGATACAGAACAGCCAATGAGTCTGGCAGGACCATAGAGAACCTAATCGATACTACAAACCTAACTCACGTCCCATCTCTGCCGACCTTTCTTTCCTTTGCCGGACACTAAAGTACCCCCGACCTCGCCTTGGTGCACGCTAATTTAATGGGAAGAACAGTACTGTCGCTTGATGATGCCATGGATGGATGCGGTCATCGCCCTTTGTGCCTAAAAATCAGAAATAAAAACCACCAACCTGCAAGGCCTAAGCTTTCTCGATGGAACTTCAAAAAGGAGAACTGGAAAATGTTTGGAGAACTAACTGATGTGCTTCTGACGGACAACCTAATCGATACCAATCCTGATAAATCAACCGAACGATTTGTAAAAGGGATTCTGACCGCTGCGAAGGCAAGCATCCCGAGAGGGCAAGTAAGGACATACAAACCTTTTTTGACCGAGTCTCTCACCATTCTAAAAACAAACAGAAATATTGCCAGGCGCAAGGCGGAAATTTCTAAAAGCAAGCGCGATAGTGTCAATTTGAGAAAACAACAAGCCACCCTTAAACGAGGCATAATACAGGCCAAAAGAACATCCTACAGAACATTTGTATCCAAGCTGGATTTTCGTAAAGATGGTATCAAGGCTCACAGATTCATCTCGAGCCTTAATAATGAGAAATCAAACCAACACTGGAAACCAATCAATTCAAATGGTACAAGCGGGAAAAAACTGTCAAAACCTGACCAAATAGCCAATGCCCTTTGCAAGCACTACGCTGCCGTCAGCAGGCTGCACGTTAAATCAGAAGAGAGAAAGAGCATCATGTTGAAAAACATTCATAAGAGACCGCCACCCGTCTTTCTACAACCCCTTGTCGTACAGCGAACTCGAAATTGCTATAGCTTGCCTGAAAAATGGTAAAGCAGCGGGCCCTGACGGTATATTCCCTGACTTTATTCGTCACCTTGGAGAAGCCGCCAAGCAAACCTTTCTTAAACTTATCAACCTCACATGGAAGTCCAGAATCCTCCATCAATGGAGAAAAGCTGAGATAGTATCACTGTTAAAGAAGGATAAACCTGCATACCAGTTGACTAGTTACCGACCCATCTCTCTCACCAGCGAATGTTGTAAGGTGGATCATATTATACAGACGGATCATACATGCCTGAAACAAAGGCTGCTGGTGCTGGATCTTTTTGCAGGCTCATCCAACAATTCTCAGCAGTAGGTAAAAACGCAAGCAATTTCGAGGGGGAAATATGCGCGATCATCGAGGCTGCCAACAAAATACAAGTGTTAAACTTAAGTCCAAGCAAGGTTGTGTTCCTTATTGACTCTCAGGCTGCAATTTACGCCCTCAGCAATAACAAACCTACTGACTGCCTCAACACCCTGAACTGCCACAGGAAACTAGCCAACTTCATTGATGGGGGATGGAACGTCAGCCTTCAGTGGGTCCCCAGCCACGTCGGTCTTCCAGGCAACGAAAAAGCAGACGAAATGGCCAAAAAAGGAGCAAAGGAAGAGCAACCTGAGATTCTCCAAACCCTCCAAGCAGCAAGAAGCCAAATTGATACCACCATATCTAGGTATACTAAGAACCTCCTAAAAGGCTTAAGTATAGGCAAAATGTGGGAGAACCTTGTGACCCCAGGGCACATGCTTGCTGATCTGAAGAGAAGTGAAGCTGTTGCAAGGTTCCGTCTGGAAACTGGGCACAACTACCTGCAGGCCCACCTACACCGCCTTGGCTTGGCTGACTCAGACACATGCCCTCTCTGCTCAACCGGAATCATGGTGGGAAGTCACCTCCTCATCTGTCCCAAACTCAACCATCTTCCTGACGATCTCACAATGCGATACTGGGAGGCTCGGTGTCAAATGGCACAACCGCCACCGATGGGTGTTGGCTAAAGTAAAGTAAGTAGTAAGTACTATATGAAATAGTAGTTTTATAATGGTCTTCACGCTATTTCCAATGGTTTGTCAAAATTATAAACTCTTCTGTATTCTGCAGATTAAAAACTATAATTTCATTTTTCTGATGCAGTATATTTCATTTTTCACAAACACATGATAAATTGGTTGCACTCAGTGTTATGTTAGAACAGGGAAGGCTGGTGAGGGAGCTCAGGATTATAAAGACTAAGTCAAAGAGTAGTTTCAGCAAAAAATATATAAGTTACTGAAATTAGAGATAATGAATCAGTTCAATTCATTAAATCACTGTGTGATTACATGGTTTTGTCCTATCTTAAGAACAGTATGGAAAAAAAAAAAAAAAAAAAAAAAAAAAAAAAAAAAAAAAAAAAAAAAAAAAAACACTGTAAATATGAAGTTGTTAGATACATATTATCAACAGTAAATGGCTAAGACTAAACATATTGTCAGCTCTTACCTCATCCAACAGTCAGAATAGAACCAATTTAGATTAAACACCTTCAACCTTTACACCTTTACAACCTAAGTGGAAATTCCTACCAACTACCTGATGATTGTACTAACTTCATTACAATTTATTTTGAAGAAAAATAAATGCACTCTAAATTTACTAATTGAAGCTGAAGATTCTACCACCTCACCTTCAGTCAAGTTTTTCTGATCAACTATTTGAACCTAAGACATTTGACTTATTTTTTAATATAAGCGGCACTTAGGCTACATACCAATTCCTCATTAGGATATTAATTTGTGTAGGTGACAAGACACTTTTATAGACTGCTACAAATCATCCTATTATAGTTATAAAGTATAAGTATAAATCCATGTCACCTACTATATATTATCTCATCTCAAGACCAAATACAAAATATTAATAATAAGAATATTTAAGAATGGTCATTTTCAGAACCACTCAAAACATTAATTTGTAATAGTTTTTCTGGAGATACACATCCACATCGCTACCTAGGTTGAATATATGGTAATGTTATAACAGGAACCAGTAATGGAAATGGAATATTGTTCATTACTTTTATGCCACCAACATTTTATCATAGTCCACATTGTTTGGTTTTAGATATTTTCATGTCTAAAATTTATTTTATCCATGTGTCTTATATTTTATAAGTTTATTAGCTCTATGTTGTACTTAACAAATAGAATTAAGTTAATACTCCAAACCACAATTACATAAATCGCTTTAAACAAAATAGAGCTTTGTATTAAGTATGCTTATGTACATTTTATAATCTTAAATTGGATCATCAGAACTACTAGTTTTTAGACATCTGCTTTTATTTAATCATCTTTTTGAGTATTCTTATTCTGCAACATCAAACAAATTCTGTATTCTAATGATCAAATATATATCTTTCCTGTAAAATATTTTATATCTCTTTAGACCTCTACCTTTATATTTAGTCTACAGTTGTGTATGTTTTTAATTGATTTTAGGTCTCATTCCATGCTATTGCAACGAATTGACAATGAAAATATGTGTAATTCTTAACAATATATCACAAATTTGATCTGTTTGTCTAACACTGAATGTACTTTTAACATAAAGTGGCTCCATAAAGAGATTAATTTGTTTGACTAATATTTAAATATGTCCTACAATAACAAACAATTAACACAGAGAATCAGACCTATGTAAGGTTTGAGGTAAAAAAAAAACAAAAAAGAAACTCCCACTAAACCCAGAAATCAATATAAGTAAACCACTAAATTATAATTAATAATACACTAATTTTCTCACACACCCAGTAACAAAATAAAAAATAATATGTGTTGCTAGTTGGTTTCCCCCCCCCCCCCAATAGTTTCTACAGAAATAGTTACGTGAGAAAGGAAAAACTGGAATTTTCTTTATTACTGAGTTTTTAAAAATATATTTATTACTAAAGATAAAGTTCCCTTTTACAACTACAAGTGAAAATTTGTTTTTTTACATATTTTTAAAGACATTTATTTATTTAAATATAGCCTACATTTGCTTTGCTTATGCTATGAACTTGCTCCAAATGTAACTTATATGATATTGGTTGGTTTGTGATCAAGATTTTAAAGACTGTAGTCAAGGTTCAATTTTGTTTTTTTGTAATTATTCCTGAATTGTAATTTTATTTCACTTGTGATTGGTAAATTGGTTTGAGTCACTAATCTTCATATTTTCCCAAAGTTAAAACAAAATCGTTAGAGCTGATTTTGAAAATGTAAGTGTTTTGTAACAAGATAATTTTCGTTGTATTTTTACTGATCATTTATGAATTGGTATATTGAAAAGATCAATGTGTTTTATTTGGGTTCATAGAGACTACATTTTAGAAAAGTTGATCAAAATTGGAACATTGAGTTTCAGTCATTTTCACTTGAGGTTTGAGTTATTAAAATAATTATTTAAAAAAAGATTCTTCTATATATGACTAATGTGGTATATAGTTTTAATATAATGTGACTATACTTTAAGATAGTAAATATGTGTAAAGTAAAATGACTGTACTGACTATTGCTTGATTATAATTGGTTGTCTATTGTGTTTCCGATATACCGAAAACCATATTTTCCTTGGCTCCCTCGTGGGCTTACCAGTTCTCCTATTCTGTACTAGCAATGGACACCACGTTAACTATAACTGTGTTTGTGTTTCATTTAAGTAACCTCTCTACATTAGTTATAGTTTCCGTATCATCTTGGTTAATTACTAAGGCGATACACTACAACTAATATATCACCATATACCAAAATTGATTAAAATTTATTCACGCTGTAGATCATTGCATATGACAAAAATAGATAATAGATGATATTTTCAGACATCATTTTAAAAACCTTTTTATTGGAGGATTTCTAAAGACCTCAAAATTGAGATTTCCACAAAAACTTGACATCAACCAATCACCATCTAACCCACCACCCATCACTACCCTCCATCCATTACTCCCACCACCCATATCATAGGTTTATCTATGCTTTGTAAAATGTATGTTCAACCTAAAAAAGTAAAACTTGAATATTTTATGTCCTATGCTAATTATAACGGTTATATTGGTGACATGTTATACTACTACCTGTGCAAGAATTGGCAAGACTGTTGTAGGAGTGGATAGAACTGGTATCTGAACGGTTTGAAAATCAAACACTTGTTAAAGGTGTTATTGAAAAAATCCTGTGAAACAAGATTACACTTTTGGACAAAATTCATGATCAACAGAAGTCAGTATGAACACCATAGAAACTTCAAGAAATTGAAACTACATTTTCAAAATCTTCACAAAAATCTTTGCAGAAATGAAATTCATAAATGGATATTTCATTAGGTTCATCACAGACGCTGAAATTTTATTCCCACTGAATGCAGGTTTTTCACATGCTCATTCTGGAGACTATGCTAATAGACCTAATTACTGTAGATGGTCTTAAAACCTAATTTGAGGTAACATTAGTATTTTACATCATGTGTTTCATATACACGAAGCTTGGTTCAACCTTAGCGGTTACATAAAAAGTCTCCAAACTTGAAGAACTAAACATCCACATAATTACACTGAAACTCCTTTGGATCTTAGAGAAATCACCATATGGTGTGCTATTTTGAGGTGTCAAACAATTGGACCTATGTTTTTTGAAAATTCTTCAAATATCGAAGTCTACTAAGAGCTTATCCAACAAGCTATTAGATTGCTGGAAGATGATGAATATTATTGGTTCCATCAAGACAGTGCAACTGCTCATTCCACTCCTACTAACATGCAATTCCTCATGAATTCTTTAGTGAAGAAATATTTTCTACAAGGATTTGGCCACTCAGAACCTTTTGTATTAACAGTCTGGACTTTTTTTTTATGGAGTTACTTGAAAAACACCATCTACCATAGTAATTTGTAAAGTGTACAATGGTTAAAAATGAATACTACTTATTCTATCAAAGAATTAAATCAATGAATGTTAAGAAAAGTTGAAAGAAATATGGTAAAACATTGTGATAAGTGCAATGAAGTTAATGAACATAACTTCCAACATATACTGTAAATATAGGTTAGTTAACATGTTATAATTTTTTATAAATAAAAAATGTCTCATTAAGTTAATTACAGCTCTCTTTAAGTGTAATACCAAAAAAGGTTAATTTGAATAAAATATTTATTATAATGGAAATCGTATTGAGTAGAGGGTAATGGAACGTAAGTCAAAAACATGACTTATGGCTCTTAAGGTTAAAATAAAGTAAATTCAACTAGAATAGATTTCCAAACACAAGTAAATAATAATGTATAGATTTTAAGGAAATTTAGTTATAAGAAATTTAATAATTTGTGTGTGATTAAAATTATGAGATTGGACAAATTGTGATTTGCGTAGTGCTTGAACAGAGCATTAGATGAAATGTATATGAGACCAATATCACTTATGCGGTGAGATTTAGAACATAGCCGGATACCGGAAGGTAGTTTTCAACATGAGGCTTTTCAGTCTTGGTTGAGGAGTTAAGATGTTTAGACGTGTTTAGTAGAGTCTTAGTTCAGAGCTTGGAGGTGTAAGATGTGTTAAAAAAGTCTTGGTTGAGGAGTTAAGATGGTTAGACGTGTTTAGTAGAGTCTTAGTTCAGAGCTTGGAGGTGAAGATGTGTTAAAAAAGTCTTGGTTGAGGAGTTAAGATGGTTAGATGTGTTTAGTAGAGTCTTAGTTGGAAGCTTCTTTTTTCAAAAATGTAATATAATTGATTTTTAGTCTAAAATAGAGATTAGCAAAGAGTAAACTGGTGAGAAAAGTGATAAAGAGTGTTTTCAATGACAATGTAAACATGGTTAACAGACTAATAGACTTAGTGCAGACAATGGACAAACAAAGTGAGACAATTGGTATAAAGTGAATGACTGGACAGTTAATATCAATACCTTAATGAATACTTGCGTTTATAAGATTAATAATACTAAGAGACTATGTTCTTTATACGAGAGTCTTAAACTGATCGTTTACCGTGTGGCGAAAATCGTGTATTAAACTGAACATCCTTTTAATAACCATAAATGACATGAACTATTGTACAAAAAACATTTCTAGAGTGCTGTGTGAACATACGAAGTATGAACTTTCCTGAAAGCGGCGATACCCATGAACTGCAACATACTGGACATCTGAATTGCTACCTTCGGACAATTTCTATATAAAACCGATGTCGTGGTATAGACATCTTATGTTAACTTTAGATTAAGGAATTATGTTATGTTTTAATAATTTTTGATATATATATATATGTTTGATCATTTATTTTTTTTTTTTAAATAATTCAAGATAAATAAATAAATAAAATTTAGAAGCATTCAATATTTAAAGTAAATCTCCTTCAGAGATCTTCAAAGTAATTTGAAATTAAAAAGAAAAGTAATTTGTTGCAACATCAAAAGTAAAGATTTAAATTCATTGAATCAGTCTCCTTCTGAGACGATAAAAAGATAAACCAAATTAACCAAGATAATATTCATATTTACTTTCATAATATATTTGAATAATATGTTCTTGTATGAAAATATTCAGTGAATAATAAATGTATGTTAAAATTTCAGTCAACAAGAGTTTTTCATTCACATCCAAAGAATCACTAGGAGTACACTTAAAAAGAATCCATGCCGAGATATTTATAAAAAGTAAATTCATGTTTTTTTCAAAATTGGTGAGTTAATTCAACCTGGCGCCCTAAAAGCTGAGCAATAACTTTAAAATCACTAAAGTCATAAATAAAATTCATAAATTCTTTTTTTTTAAATAAAGTAATATTTATAATTAAAACCGTAAAAGGTCATAATTTATATTTATTACATAAGGTTACACCCTGTATATACACAAGAAAATATAAATACAAATCATGCAAATTTAAAATATTGACAGTGACATTTTGAGTCCAAAAGCATTTGTTGTCTGAAATACAAATGTAGAGAATCTCTACAAAATATTATTAATAATAAGTATGTCATATTTATTAAGCAAAGAAATTAAATGAACATTTTGAAAGTTGATAGATATAGCAATTGAGCATCCATTAAATCAGAAGAAATTATACATCTGGCAAATAATCAAAATGAAAGATAATAACTTTTTATAACTCCTTTAATTATCATGTCTCAGTTTTATCTCAGACAGAACAACACAATGTTATTAAAAGTTATAAATAACACCAACTAAACAATTATATAACACCCAATAATTTTAATAACCTCTCTATAAGTTTATTTTTTTTACAAATGAAAAGGACCCTTCATAACCAATGATTAAAATGGCTCATTGTCAAAAATCTTAACTTTCTTTATTTTTACTCACTTAATTGAGATTGTGTTGTATAAGTTCCAATGGCAATCTCTAGTTTTTCAGATGAGTGAAACTGCTTTTCAGTCACCACTAGCAGCCAGATCTAAAAGCCGAAATTAAAACCGAATCAATAAACAAATTTAGTAAGCTGGAATAGTAATTCACGAATTATTGGTAAGACTATAGAAACTAAAGACTCATGAAACTTCCAAAATAAATAAAAAGTATTATAACTATTTGAAAAGTTAGATATAAGTTGTATTCAGGGTCTCGAAACTTGTTAAATTACCAAATATCAACATAATATATTAAAATATGCTTTATATCATGCCCATGTACTTTTGTATATTTTTATGTGCAAATGTAGATATAAAAACGTTTCCCATTATCAACTTTTTTTCACATTATTGAGGGGGAATAAAAGTTCAATAGTCAAATTTCATGTTGTAGCCTACAGTGATCCTTGTTTAGTGAAAACAGTATGAAAATTGGACCAGAAGTTTAGGTTGTGAAAGTAAATAAAATTATGGCCATACTCCTTTTTTGTGTGTGGGTTTGTTCTGAGATAGGTCTAAAATGAAAGGTTAACAAATTTTTTTCTTTTTCAAAATTTTAATTGCAACTTTTGAGATTAGAAATATTAAGTGGGAGGTTTTGACCTATAAATACTTTTAGTTAACATAGATATTTTAAAATATATGTATATATATATTGCTTTCTGTAATAAATCTTTTTAATTGTTGTTAACTAGTTGTACAGTATATTGTGAATTACTCGTATTATAAAGTGAATGATTTATTTCTTAAAATTTATTCAAGTGTTGGTTTGGTGATTTCATAACTTTGTAATTTATGTCACAAATATTCAAAAATAAAACAATTAAAGGCATTTATTTTCTACATCTAATATGTTTCAAAAATACGAATTATTTTCAGTGCGTCTTTAGTCTTTTGATAATTAGGCCCGTTTTTATGAATTTTTTTTAAGATTTCCTAAGTTTAAGGTCGCTTTACACTGCTTCCTTAATGATCTTTCATTTTATATACGAACTTTTTCCTTTATTAAGGAAGACAAGTTATTCTTCCTTAGTGCTAAGTTTGGTCAATGCTACCAAATCTCCTTAAGCCACATTGTTCCATGTTGAATAGTAGGCCTAGTTTGCTATTAATATTGTGAACATGATGAAAGATTAAGACAAGTTTCTAGAAGTCTTAATGCATGTTAGTGAGGTACCAACTCTAGTAACAAGAAGATACCCAAGGGATGCTGAAGACAATTGATTTCTACAATAAGAATCAAATGTATAAAAGGTTATAGGTTAATTTGGAAATCGTATTTTTCTGTTATTGTGAGTTTCCATTAATTTCAATAAAATGTCAGAAATATAATAAACAGATGATTTAAAGTTCTGTGAAATAAATTACACTTCCTTACTAGATTTCTTCAACATTGCTCTTCTTGTGCTATTACTCTCAATTCATATTTTATATTTATAACCAAATATTTTTCTAGATCAGAAAATGCTGGCCTCCTTTTCCTCTTTTCCAATCTTTCTCCTTGTGAGTGTGACTTCCTCATCAAATGAATAAAAATAAGTCAAAATGTACTAATAAACAACAGATGACAGCTGTTTAGTGATTTACAAAATTTAAATTATTATTTAATAATCAGATGTAGTGATTACTGAACTCTCGTTGGTTCTTATTGGTGATGTAATTTATATTTATGTTAAGTTTCTTTAGGATTTCTTTAATTGTTTTTATATAAAAAAAGAACTTAGTAAAGGAAAGGAAATGGTAAGGAGTATTCTTAAAATGTGAAGTCGGTTAAGCTATGTCTTAGTGTAAACAGTGAAGTGTTTCTTTATGGTCTCTTAAGGAAGTCCGAAGTAACACTCGTAAGTATGGCCTAAATGGTTCTGGAAAAAAATATAACAAACACATGAACTTGATATATTCATCATGCACAGTTTACATTCTCTTACAATTTTTTGAGACATTATTCCTGCTAAAAGATGATGATAATTCTAGGTAGCATCTTCTCTCCATTTCTTTCAAATGTTTATGGTTAGTGATACTGTCGCATCTCTCTATTTGTTGACAATTTAAACAAACGACATTTGTAGTTACCTCTTCCTTAAATTTTCTTATTTTCATAGAATTTTCTTACCCTCTGATATAAACTGTGTGCATTCACAACAGTGATATTAAAAGGTGTCTTGAACCAAAAGTTCTAATAACATTTGATGTTTTCCTTACACAGAGGCGTAAGGTCATTTTTGATCTGAAATTTTGATATAAAATTTCATTTTATTTTACAATCTAAACCCAATCAAATTTTCTGATCATCTTGAGTAGACGAAAGGTCACAGCCATTTATAATAGTATTATTTGTAGCCCTCATTGGCTAAATATACTATCCCTCAATGAAAATTTTACATTTCTACCAGAATTGACACAACCCATGAAGTGACTTTTGGGTGAAACAAAACTAGTACACATGGTCGGTAAAGAAGTCATGATCATATAATACCTTGGGAGTCAAAATGTTAATAATTAATCTATTCAGAAGATTAATATAAATTGGTGATATTGGTTGTTTAATTTTCATAACTTATGTTCTCTATAATTTAGTTTATTAAGAAGAAATTAAAAGATTCCTCAGATCCTATACATATAAGAACAAATCTTTTTGGGGATTTCATAGTTAATAGAACAAATGTTTAAACAATAAATATATTATGTTTTTTTTGTTTTTTTTTTGTTTTTTTTTAATGATCACTTCATTTTTAATGTGTATTTAATATATGAGGTCTTTAATATTAACATACTGTACTTCTTTAGAAACAATGTTTTCTAAAACTAATTTTATTTTAATATTTTCAACTGTTTTGAGTCTCTTAACTATTTCATTCTAATTCAAGATGACTATGGTAACAGACATTTATTTATAAAATCAAAGAATGAGGGGAAAAGGTTAAAATTAAAATTGGATATACATGTTTACAGTTAAATATTTCTATCACTTGATAAAACATGAAATAAATAAAGAAAACTCTGAATATATATGGTTCATTTCATCTCACTTTGTTTTATAATAAAGGAAAACTAGATCTTAATTTTTTTTTATTTATTTTTTTTTTTTTACACTTACAGTCATAAAACAGATGATTCCCAATGCAGCTTTCATAGTCTCTGCAACAAATTAATTCAAAATTTAAATTTCTACTTGAAAAAAGTATATAAAATTAATATTCGTTTTTATATTAATATTAATTTCTCTGATTTTAAATCTGTAACTTTAAAAATAAAATTTCAATTAAAAACTAGATAACCATGTATTCCAAATTAACTAAGTAAAAAAAAATAAAATAAAATAAAAAAAAGAAAAAGATCTTTTTTAATAATGATGAACAAAATATTTTTAAATTTTGTCTGTAGGTCAAAAGATAATTGAATTGACAAAAATTAAAAACACATATTCTTGCTAATTCTCTACAACACCCGAAATTAGCCTAACAACAGATAATTTTTGAATTATGATCATTTTTATGAGTAGAAATCAAAAATACACTATTATTATTTATTAAACAAATAAATTAACAAGTTTTCTGTTTATTTTAGCGTTATTAATAATGGAGACATGGCCAATAAGGCCATCTTATAAAATAACTCACAGTATAGTCTGTAGTTTAAGGTCTACTCAACGAAAGCGTCTGTTACATAAACTACAACAATTTACTACTAGTGACAAAATTTACTACAGCAAAACATCATTATTATAATATTAAATTAAATTATAATAATAATTCAAGAAAAAGTTATAAAATATGTTTACCTATAGAAAACAAAAATTTTTACCTATTTTGTTCGTCATTATAAAGGAAAAATATTTTGTTTCTTGTAATTTTTTTAAAGTTAATCATTTTCAAAATATTCAACGTTAACAAATTTAATCCCTTGCCATTTTGAAATTATGAAATCTTTGTGTTTGGTACACTTGTAAAACGTAACATATAAAATGGTTATACCAAATGTGAACTCAATATCTTATCAATTTATTTATATAGTTATAATACTTCTTAGTAAAAGAACAAAATGGTAAATAGATGGATAACGAAGTGGAATTTGATTATATGGTTATGACGTTTATTTATGTGTATAAGCCAAAAATTAGAAGTCAGTCCACCTTTTTCGGGACATCCTGTACATATATATAAGAATAATATATACCATAAATAACTACTTTTTTTATTATTTCCAAACAACTATCAAGACAAAACATATTAACAAAATTTCCTAATATTTAAACCCGTTTTTTTTTTTTTTATGTATGGAATGTGTAGTATGTAATGCTGTTCCATAAGAATATAATGTAGCACATAAGAATATAATGTGCTTTCTAAGGATTGTTGCATACCCTTAAAATTTTGAAATTGAACTTGGTATTTTTTTCTTTTATACCTTTCTAAAAACAAATATATATATGTATATGTATATATATATATATATATATATATATATATATATATAAGTTGTGAGACTGAAGATTCTTATGTAAGGTACGAATCTGTAGAGTAGTTGTTTGTTCAAACCTATGAATTGATATTAATGTCGGTCCCTAATCTTGTCATTTGATGGTCTTTTTGTGCATTAAAAGCCTGATTTTTAATTATGGTCTTCTTTTTAATTTTAAGAAAACATGTGGTTTTAATTCAAACTTGTAATTCTTTTATAACAATGTTTGTATAATTTTCATTACTCTATTCATTATATAGTTTTAAGAAGTACTATTCTAGTTGGGATCAATTTTATTAATTTAACTTTTTTTAATTACAAATAATAATAATATTTTGTATGTGCAGTTTGGAATAAACTAACAATAGTTTATATATGAGTTTTCATCAGTTCACACAAGGTTACATAAGTTAATTGTTACAACTGTACAAATTTTCAATATGCACCATACACAAATTCAAAATGAAAGTTGTAATATTTTACTTTTTTTAAATTAAGTACTGACTTGTAAAACATATGTGTGTCAACTACCAAATGTTTGTAGTTAAAGTATACAAATATGTTTTCTGTTAAGCAGATGAAAACATACATGTCCAATTTTTAATAAGTCTAAAAATTAACAATGAACAAACTTTCTCAAATATCCATATTTAAAATAAACTTCAAAGTTTTAAGTTTGTTAGTAACTAGCTCTATGAAAATGTTAACTCTAGGATAATCAATTAAAAAGTGTAAAAGAATTCTAAACGGTATTGTAAAACATTTTAGTTAAACAAATTTTGAAGAATTTTAGGTTAATGTTAATCATGCCATATAAAAGAACTTATCAAAGACAAAATTAATTAATGTCAAAATTATTAGGAAACTAAATAATTTGATGTTGTTATTTTGATTTTCCATCCTAAAATTATCAATTATAAATATTTGTTTACAATTACTGTATGTCTAATTAATTTTGATAAAGAAATAGGCCTATAATTTGTTTGTTTAGAGTTTGTTTTTTACACTATTTGTTGGAATTTGAACAAAAATTACAAGAAGTAGAGAGGATGTAAAAAAATTTCACATTCAAACATTCAAAATAATTTAATTTATCTAGTGAATAATCGAACACATACCTCTAAGTTGAACGTTTTAATTGATAGATACAGCTCCTACAATGTGTTCTGCAGTTGTGACCAATTCAAAGTTTTATTTCTGAATGAGTCAATATGTAAAGGTGGATATGTAAGGATATAAGAAAACAATCAACAGTATGACTGATCTAGTGATATGTAACTGATTATAGTTAGTGACTTAAAGTGTTTAATAAATTTTAGATGTGTCATTTATTTAATGTTATGTATTGTTTATCTAAAAGTAAATACTAGTTTGTGTTTTCATTATTTGTTGTTGTTGAAACAAATAAATGTTTCATATTACAAATACATAACTCATCATTAGTTTATTAGTTGAAAATTATTACCCCACAAAAAATCAAGTTGAAATTTCTGTTTTGCTAATTATATTGTCAATTATAAACTAATTTACTACAAATTTATTTGTTTAATAAAATATTACTAGAAGCTTAATATGGATGCATGTAAGGATGCCTTTGTGTGAGGTGTGGGAGTGGAATTAGATAATTTTCTATCAAAGGAGAGAATTTTTATATGTTTATCAGGAGGTTTAAAAACAAGTAAAATAACACCAAGATGCAGATTTTATCACCTCTCTTCTGATGCTAAGTCCAGTTGAAGAATACTGTTGATATAACTGAATGGAACATTGAATAGTACAGCAGTAATCTCCTTGCTTACAGGCCCCCCCCATCTACCAGAATCCAACATGGGTGAGGTTTTAGTGCATTATTTACAAATAATACTGTTTTTAAACACAATGCCAATTTACTTTTGAATAGGTAACTTATAAATAGCTTACTTATTTTTTATTACTACAAGAGTCGAACATAATGAAATACTGATATCACATTGCATCCTGTAGATCCTCTCCTCAGTAACCAGGAGTGACGTGGAAGTAAGATTGGTTGAAAGCAAAAATTGGATTTCTCTTTCAAATTGTCATCTCTTTTGTAGTTTAGGATAATTTGGCACAAGGTTACCATACCCAAACACCATTATCTATAAAATGAAGAATCCATCATACCAAAACGATGAAGGTACTCCTCGGTAATAAGATGCCCTGTGCTAATTATAACACCAAATTTCTGGACATGTCTGTCGAACTCATTATTTAGAAATAAATCATTTGGTTCTTTCTGAATATAAAACAGTGTTTTACAACTTCCACCTACCACCCAAAAATCAACACATCTTTTCCTATAACCACCTCATAAAATATATTTCACAGCAAACATCACAGGTTACAATCACTAGGGGTTTAGGTGCATTTGCATTGCTGTTCTTGAAATTTTATCAGCCCTTTCATTTCACATTATACCACTGTGACGTGATATCCATTGAAATGTTATTTCCTTATTTGTGTTACTGTATTATTTACTGTATTTGATGGGTATAGCAAAAGAGTGATGACATCTTGTATCTCATCAGTGCCCATGAGGGAGATGTTGTATCTGTTAATATACAGAAATTAGCACAATTAAAATAATAACCATGAAACTTTTACAATATTGTAGTGCTGTAGGAATAGCTAACAATTCAGATTCCATTCCAAGTTGGTGAAACATGGCATTCAAGGTCCAGTTCAGGGACAAAAATACTAAAACCATAATTTTTGGTTGAAATATCTAATGACTCATCAGTGTAGATAATAGTAGATATAAAGATTATTTTCTTATCTCTTAGTGTGACTTATTTCAGATGTAGAGGTAATAAATGCTTAAAAATACATACCACAAACATAAGTTTTTAATGGCATTTATTTAATTATTAGCTTGTATTAAACATTGCAATATTTAAATAATTTCTTCATTTTCTTTGAATTTAAATAATAAACATATATTGAAGAAGAGAACTGAATGCTAACAGACTGTGGGTCTGCTTGTTTTTTATGCACAATTTAAAATCTCATTTACCAAAATTAGATTATAATAAATTTAAGGTAAGAATATCAATTACTACTTCACAATATTCTAAAAAGTGTTTTCTATATACCGTAACTGAGATATTGTATTTTTAATTTTGTTCATACAGTACCTACATTTTATTTAATCCACTTTATTTTTTTAAAAAAGTACTTTACTAAAGCTATATTAATTTTCAGGCCATTAAATATATATATATATATATATATATATATATATATATATATATATATATATATATATATATATATAGTTGACATGAGAAGTGCTGTACAGTGGATATAAAGAAATAGCCAGGTAAACATTTTAATTAATGACAGCATAATCTTGTAATATTTTAAGATCTTCCCTAGGGGCTCACTTATTGGGATTACAAGTGTGGCAATCTTGACATATTCCAGGTAGATCTACACCTTTCTTCATGTAGTATTGGGTTAGCTTCCCCTCTTTTATCTTTCCTATCAGGAACTCCTCTCTTGTTCCCTGGTGTCATTAGAGTATTCAAAATGAAGGGGTTTCTATTTATGTTCTTTCTTCCTTATTTAAGATGAGGATGAGGAAGATACTTTTCGTCTTAAAACTAAAATTAAAGTAGATCTTGGAAATTTAGATTGGATACTGCCTTTAGCATTAATATCTCATGGATGAGTTTGAGCTAAAAAGGGGATATAGCTTCTTATTGGTTTGTCGGCACTAGCTTTCCCAGCTGCCTAAGAAATGGGCATTTACCCACAAGCTATGTACTGAACTGAGACCAAATTTGCTAATACTAAAGCATTGGTTACTTATTTTGCTCTAACTTGTAGGTTATCTAGTTATTATGATACTTATCTTATTTACTTCTGTTGTAGGTGTAAATCAAGCTGTCATTCAATTAAGAATCAAGGTAAATAAAATAAGATGTAAAAAATCATTTTTAGGACAAATTAAAATGATTATGAAGGGCTACATTTTTAATTGGGTTGAAATAGATTAATTATTTCCTGAGAAAATTTAACCACAGACTAGGAGTAGACAGATGTACAGAGTATTATTTTCCATTCTGATCCTGTGTTATTTTAATAAAATATATTACATATTACAAAGTGTAGGCTACATATTGTAAAACTGAAATTTGGTTAAAGTGTTTTCAATGTTTTGAAACAGGAATGCATCTAGACCATTTTCAAAATGATAACTGTCAGAAGCTTTTTAGCCACAAATTATCTCGAGAACAGGTGACTATGAGTTATTTGTCCCAAAGACTAATTAGATTTTTGGCAAAATTGTTTAAGGTTTGAGTAGCCTATACAATAGGATTCAAATGAAAGTTGATTGTCACACAATATCAAAAGAAGGTTTGATCTTAATATGCATCAAAATTCTGCACTTTTTATGTGCAGTACATGTTCTATTGACAGATATGATTTTGCTTTAATCTCTTAAAGTCTCAAATTTGTGATCATTTTTATTAATTGCCTGATTTTTGTCAAATGAATAATATTTGTAAATTTTGGAGTATTGAGTTCGGATGGGCATGAGCTCAGTCTCATAGACAGTACCATAAAGGTGAAAAAACAAAATGTTGATTTTTTTTTTTTTTTTTTTTTACTGGCTGAATTTAAAGATACCTCAAATACTTAAATTTTTAAGATGCTAACTGTGATTTTAACATCTTTTTTTTATATGAGTATGTAATTGAAAATTTGTGTGCTACATTAATTATTTTTTCTTCCCTTTCAATTTTGATTGGAGGAGTGTGACTCAAATATTATTATCATAGACACATAATTCTCTACTTATATTCTGCCTTGAATTTTCATCTTCATTGTATGCTGATATATCAGTCTAACTGCAAAAATGAGTTTCATAATCATATTTTTTTGGAAATGTGCTTCCCTGTTGTGTCATCATTAGGGAAATAGTTAATTGTTAGCTACAGTGCTTTCTCTGTTAAAGAAATTCTAGCTATACAATCTCTTTCATGAAACCTCCTATATCATAGACTATGACGTTTCCACAAGTCACACTCATAGAAATATTTGCATAATTTAGATTGTATGTATTTGTTAATTAACACAGTCATGATTTTTTTCCAATGTAGGCTTAATGTTACAAATCATTAGACAGATCTATAAACCAGAAAAACAGTAAATCTCAAAATAGGGACTGTTTAAAAATTTTGTTGAGAATAAGTTTTCCTGTTCATTTTGTTAACTTTAAACCTATTCACCTAAATATTTATAACTATTGATATTTGTTTTGTAAATTTAAAAAAAATATATAACTATAAAATATAAGTTATATCTAAAACTGTTATTACACATACAGATTATATGACTGTCAGCACAGGTTGAAATTATTCTGTCAGCACGAATATGTTAGATATAAAACTCATAATTCTCAAAACTCAATTTTCTCCATCATTTAATACTTTCTTTACAGAAAGTCCTTATAATATTTATGTGAAACTTATTTCTAAGAAAATAAAACCTTACTGTCTCAAAAACCCTTTAAACTGACTATTTAAATCTTCTAAGTATAGTTTTTGTCAGCATATGTTCTATTCAAGAAAATGGCACTATTCTTATGATTTTAATTACTCTTGATTTCTACATAAAATCCTAAAAGTCAAAACTTTTGATAAAACTAAATAATAATAACAAACATGAAATATTGGAACATCAGAAGTGTTGGTATGTAATAGTATTTCACAATATGAAACTATCTGATATTCAATGGTGGTAGTATTATACTTCATTTTGTAATATATTTTTTCAAATATTATTAGGATAATTAACTTAACAAAAACACTGATAAAATTAAATCAATATTTTAATTAGACAATTACAATAATAAAGAATCAAAATTCATAAGTATTTTTCATCATAGCAGCATGTGAATTTTATAGCAGTAAGAGAACTTCATAATCTTTAAAACTGAGTTCTTGACCTCCATAAGGAATGTAGAGACAGCCATGGCTCAGTTGTACCTAGTAAAAAATTGTAAGAAAACGTAATTAACAGTACTTAATATAATAAAATATTATATTCATAATATAATATTACAATATAGTGATACCAGCACACTTCATAAATAAAAACAAACATTGAAATTTGTTATACAATCACATTTCATTTTCATTTTTGTCTCTTAATTTGAAACCCACACTTGAAGAGTTTAAAATTTTATCCTTCCATTTACGGAGTTAAGCTATTACAATTACACTCTTTTTTATATGAATAATACGAAAATGATAAATTTAAAATCTATTGCACATTGTTCTTGATTTATATTCAAATTTCGCAATAGACAGACAGATTAGAAGAAGACAGACTGGCATTTCAAGAAAGAACTTTAGATTTGTAAAACAAGCAAATGACTCAAAATGTTCAAATATTTTTATATTTCTAGCCACCATGATTGTATAATAAATTTAAATTTTGTTACCCTTTTTGATTGTGACAGACCAAAAAAGGTAATAAACTTTTATTTCAAATTTTTTGTCCTATTATAATAAACTTAATTACGTATATTTAATTTGAGTGCATTCTTCTGTGTTTCCTAGCATTGACATTGTTTACTAATGTGTTTCTGATGAAGCCCATTTTAAAAACTGTTTAAACTTTTTGAATGAAACTTTTTAAACAGAAATACTCATGTTTCTCAACTTGCTAAGTCTTTGGTAACAGCTTGCTTTGCTCATGTGAAAAATTTGACACATCTAAAAGTTACTTATTTTGCCCTTGCATGCTCTCATCTAAGATATTTTTCGGTATTCTGGAGGAAATGTTGAGCCATTTAAAAATATTTGGTTCCAAAAATGATTTTAGGACTAAGCTTACATCTGAATTATAATCAGTCATGAAAATGTTTTCCATAAACATCAAATTTAGATTATTTAAAGTTGTGGTATTTTAATTTTTTTTAATGTAGAGTATTTTATAATTAATCAACATCATCAAGTAATCAAAGATTGCTCAATACAGTCGGACAATTTAGAATGTAGCATATATACTGCTCTGGTATAAAGAATTTTAACACTCTTCCAGAAATTGTTAAAAACAAAGATTATTTTGAGAGTTTCCTGTGTTCACTCAGATGCTAATTTATAGACAGTGCTTTTTACTCTAAGAGATAGTGCTCCCAAGAGTTCCTTTATACAGTTTCTTGGTTTCATAACAGGCTGATTGTTTTGTGTATGTTAATTTATTATATTGTGTAAAATGTGTTAATTTTTGGTGTTTATATGTAAATTATAAAGTGTGTAGAATTTTAAATTAAATTATAATTATAATAAGTCACATGTTTCTTTTAAACAAAGACGATAAAGTAATTATATACATAATAAAATACAATTATTAGTCTTTTTTCATTTAAAATGATAATATTTAGTCCTCATTAAAAATGGGTATGCATGCGGAAACATCCATTTTATTGCCAGTTGTATTTTTTAATAATTTGAGCAATATCAGTTATATTTTCATAAATTATTTTCGCTCTTTGTTAGGATTTAGGACAAAAATATGTATTATATGTTTAGTAATTATCTTAAATATTATAATGATAGTACCTGATTATAATAAGTTCTACCAAATATATAGATTTGCAGGATATTGCCAAATTTTGTTAACCTTCAGCTCAATAGCTGTTAAAAAAATTGAAGCACAACAAAAGTTCACGATTTTAAGTATATTGAAACTTTCTTACTAAGTTTATAGTAAATAAAGTTTGTTTGTCTTAAAAATTGTACATTTATTTACTTAAGTAAGAAATAAAATGGACGAGTTCACATGGACTTATCACATTTATACCCCATACATTCCTTACATTACAAGGAAATGCTAAATTTTTCAATAATTAATTATATTTTAAAATATTGTTTTCCTTAATAATATTTTGTATTTATATTTACTATGTATCAAACTACTTTAACAGTTATAAAAAATGATAGTCAGTGTCTAAAGTTGTTTCTATATCCTTAATCAACTCTCCTGGAAAATTACCCCCAAGCTCTACATGTTAGTACTTTAGTCTGTTTTAGTTTTATTTTACATGTGATTTACTATATTAAGTGATCTTATTTTTTACAGAAAATTGGTTAAAATAATTAATTAATTACAACTTTAGAGTCAAACTGATTTAAAATTTTTAACTACACTGTTTAGAGATTTTTCATATTTTTCCTACCAGGCTAGTCCTAAACATAGATTCTTAGGGGCATTATTAAAACTTATTGATCACCTTTGTACACATTAGTTTTATATATTAGATAGAGTTAATTTTTAGTGCAAGAACATTAATTTTTTTCTCTTTATTGTATTTTTGTTTTCTTAAATGCACTTTCCACTATGGATTATAAAAATTAATCAAGGCAAGTTATGTATAGTTTAGTGAGAAAATAAATTTGTAATTTTAGAGTGTTAGGCTAGATACATTGATAAAAATAATATATTGTAAATATTAAGTTTACCTTGCCAGGAGTGAGAGAACCATCATGCATAACCCGCCCCATATACAGGTCCTCACCATCTTTTGTCTTGCCAAAAGGTATTGCCTCTGGAGGTACCTGTCCATTCTTTGCAAACTTCCACACAGCATGATTTGTTTGTAGATACTGTGAAACAAAATTGTAAAGTGATATAATTTGGTAACTCCATATCTGTCAGGTAACATCCTTTAATTACCACAAGGTCTAATTTTGTCATCATTCTTATAAACTATGTGTAAAAGGCTAGGGGAACTGGGCTCTTTGCAAGTTGCCCTATTCTTGCTTCCATCGTGTGTTTGAATTCTGTTGGATTGATACTTGTTTAGTGCTAGGAGACGTACTTTTGACGTCACAGATGATCCTCTTGTTTTTATATAGTGTTTATGTCAGTTGACGTTGGAGCTTGAATTGGAGGTAATCTGACAAAATCAGGGTAGGCTTGCAACAAATATTCATATTTGATCCTGGAGAGGTGTACTGGACTGTTGAAACTTTTTCGCTCAGATTTCAAAAGTCCTGTGGTAGTAACAAAGTTGCTTAGCTGCTTAGCTGCTGGATTGGCACTTCTTATAGAAGACAAACAAGGCTGTAAGTTCTTGCTGCCATGTAAGGTGTTAAACATCAACTTCGTTATTTTGTTTACTTAGTGGCATATTTTGTTTACTTCATTTCAAATATTGATAGACGAAGTAGTTAATACAGTATAGTAATTATATACAGTATTATAATTTGTATAATAATATTGACTGTATGTACATATCTCCAGAATCTGGTCTGTGACTTTTGCAACTTTTGCCACCTAGTTCGTCTTCGGAAATTGTGGACAAAATACTCTTGATCTGAGTAGGTAAGGGTTTTTGGTAATAAAACTCTACATAGCCTCAAAAACTGGTATTTGTACTACTTTCAGAGATTTTTATTACATTGGACATGAATGCTGTGAAGTGCTGCTTTACTAAACATTCAATTTTAAAAAAACTTAAGTAAACTTCTGTCTAAGAGTTAATAATAAAATGTGATTAAATCTAAAACTATATATACCATATGGTAAATACGTTTGAAAGTTTCTTATGTAAAAATGTTGAACAATATCAATTTTGATAATACTTTGAAGTTATTTGTGATGCATTTAAAAAATTTATAAAAATGCTTAAATCGAAACTTATCAGAGGATTTTATTTTAAAATTATTCTTTGTCCAAAACAAATATTGGAAAAGTTTATTTTACTACTGGGGAGAACCAGTGTTACAAACTTGAGTTAAATTTTAAAAATGAAATGAAAATTATAGGTTGGTTGCTAGAAAAAGATTCACGATAACTTGTTACCGATATTTAAACAACTCTCTATTTATATTTAAAATATTTACCAATTGATGAATATATATGTACAGGGGTTGTGAAAAGTCCCGGAACGGGTTAATATTTTTTTAACCATTACAGATGGAACTATATAACTTGGTATACTGTTACTGGGCATAAAACACTATTTTACCACAATTTCAATGAGCCGCTACCACTTCGGGGGGAGCGGCCCACAAGGAGTCGGAAGAAAATCTTAAATGAGAGCGTGGGTTGAGTTGTACATCAAATTAAAGGTCTAATTTAGTAGAATACAATGACGCAAATCCAACTTCCAAAGGTTCACCCTAAACAAAATGGCGGCTTTTTAAAGTTTATGTAAGTTACTATGGCGTTGAGTGTTAAAGATAGCTGGAACATGTTTACTCGGCCATTCAAGCCATCTTTGAATGGCTGCCATTTTCGGCTCAGTTGTCCGTTTGAAGTCAGATTTGTGGCATTGTACTCTGCTAATAAAGACCTTTAATTTGATGTACAACTCAAAGATTTACTCTCGTTAAAGATTTTCTTCCAACTACTTGTGGGCCGTCTCCCATTAGAGGTTAAGGGTCAAGTAGAACTCTAAAAAATAGCTTTATAGCTCCAACACTGATTTCTGGGCGTTTGTTTTGAAACCTGTACCGAGTTCCAGTTATCTTTAACACTCAACGCCAAGTAACTTTCATAAACTTTAAAACGTCGCCATTTTGTTTAGGGTGAACCTTTTGAAGTTGGATTTGCAGGATTGTATTCTACTAAATTAGACCTTTAATTTGTTGTACAACTCAACCCACGCACTCATTTAAGATTTTCTTCTGACTCCTTGTGGGCCGTCCTCCCGAAGTGGTAGCGGCTCATTGAAATTGTGGTAAAATAGTGTTTTATGCCCAGTAACAGTGTACCAAGTTATATAGTTCCATCTGTAACGGTTAAAAAAATATTAACCTGTTCCGGGACTTTTCACCATCCCTGTTTATAATGAGGATAAACCAGAGCTCAAATACAATCACTAGACATAATAATTGTGTGAAGAGCTAAGACAAATTGTTTATATGAAGTTCTATCATTAACATTGTACAAAGAATATACAGTTCTCATTTAAATGAAATTTAAAACCATTTAAAATTAAATGTGAATTTCTGAAATTACAATGATTATGGCTATAGATAATGATTAAGATTTTTTTTATGCTATCACTTTAATGATCATTTAATGATTATAATAAAACACTTAGTGAGCATTGTACAGTTGTATCATTATTGGTAATATATTTTTTTAATTATCTTTTGATAGCAGTGTGATTTGTATAAAGTAATATTATTGTTTTAATGATAAAATAATAATAAACATTATTGTTTGTTAAATAATAATATTTAATGTTCATTTATTGATAAATGTACATTAATAATTTACATAATATAATAAAACAATTAATACAAATTATATTGAATTATTTTTGTCAGTGTATTATATGTATTGTTTGATGTTAGTATGTATTTGTAAAAGTGACACTTTTGTTTTGGATAATCCACATTTTAATTACATAAAAGTATAAATTATAATGTATCAGAATAATCACTCAATGCTTCATTTTGATTTTTGACGTTCACTTTTTTTTACAAAAGTATTTTAATTGATGTTGATACAACTGAATGCCCTAGTGCTACATATCTTTACTGTATAAATGTAAAGAACATTTTATTTTATTACTTGAATTATAATTTATTATTTGAATTATAATTCTGCAGACACTGGATTTAATGAGTTATTTTTACCCTACACATGAGTAGTTATTTCCAATTTTTTTTTTAAATGAAAGCTTTCTGCCATTTTTTTAATGTACCAAATCAATTTGTTTTTTTTTTTTTTTCCCCAATAAAATTGTTTAAAAATTTGTATAATTTCAAAATTTGAGCCTACATACCAAATTTAAATAAACTCAAAGAAATATAATAATTAAAATTTTTAAAATAACTACTTTTTAAAAACGGACTAAACAGTATAAAATAATTTCTTATATCCCCAAACAGATTTATAACCCATAGAAATTCTTAACCCATATAGACTGTCCTGAAAATTTGTAATTGTGAATTTTTAATAGCTATGAAAATACTTGTAAGATTTAAACCATAAATAAGTGGAGCACTTAAAATATAGATATTAGAAGATTATCTGTATCTATTGAGTCAGGAGCTACTTGACCACTTTTAGAAATTTTGAGAGTTTCTTCAAGGACAATGATAGTGCTCCCTACACTCCTTACTATTATCAATTGTATGAGCACCACATTTTTCAGTTTCAATCTTACAAGTATTTTCATAGCTATTAAAAGTTCACAATCACAAGTTTTCAGGATGATCTTTATGGGGTTAGGAATTTGTATAGAGTTATAAATCTGTATTTGGCTACGAGAAATTATTTGATACTTTTTAGTCCATTTTAAAAACATGGTTTAAAAAAGTTTTTATTTAAATAATTAATTTCTGCTTTTTAGTCTTGTGTGTGTGAAATTTAGCAATCGATTTTAAACATCTTGATGAGATTAAGAAATCTTCAAAAACCATAATGTTGATGCCACCAAATGGTTTCCTTCTTTTTTTAAATTTGTCACAATCTAGAATCGATCATGCAAAACATTTTGTATGGAACCATGGAAAACTTATCAATGAACAGGAATTCGATATCCTCCCCCTGATTTCGTTAGACCATCAAATAGTTACCAGTGAGTGGTCCCAAATCTCCTACCATTTTTTCCCAACCTTCTCAACTGATAATTTAAATAATGTGTGCAGCGATGTTCCACCAACAAGTCATGGCGGTACACTGGTTAATGCACCAACTTTAACTTCTTTCTTACCATAGCAACGATTGACGAACATTGACAATTCAAGTTCATATTACATTGTCATCCAGTTCTGAGCTATGTTTAAAGTTTCAAGTCTCTAGCTCATCAGGAAGTTACGTTAAAATCGTTTGCAAAATTTGTACAGAATAAACAGACAGTCAAGAAAGCAAGTAAGCAAGTTAATAAAAACGTGTTAATACTGACCGCTAGAGCAATAAATTAACAGACACTTATCATATGAATTAGTCTCTGTACATACTAACTTGAGCTAAATATGTTACACAATTCCTATGGATAATATATGTTTCAAAGTTTAGATTTTGGACTTTCTATGGCAAATATAACAAAAGTTTATTTTTCTGAATTAAAAATATATACCAGACTCAATTAGACTGTAAGGTATTTTTAGTATTATTCTACCTTTCCACTAAATGCATGTTGTAACTATGTTTTCACAATACAGCTTGGAATATCACCATTCAATTCCTTTACATTTCAAATCAAATCAGACACATAGAATTAATTATTCTAATGCTTTAAAACCCAAATCCAATAAAACAAACCTCAAATTGGAACTTAGAGTGCTCTTGACCTCCCCATGCTACAAAAGCACCTCCATGTTTTGGTGCTACCTTTGCAGGTATAACGTCTCCCTCATGAAGTGCTCTTCCTGCGTATAGAATACCTCCATCCTTGTCGGTGCCAGCGTAAACTGCATCATGAGGAACATTGTGGGGATCCCCATGGATAAATTGGAATTGTCCTCGGCAATGGTGTGGAGGTCTCCATCCGTAATCTAGACAGATATATTTATTTAATACTTAGAAGTTAGAGTCAACATAAGACTCAATATGTGAATTTGAAAGAAAGTAGAAATATATTTCTACAAGTTAATATACTGGGTGTTCAAAAAGTTAAATTGGAAAACATTTATAAGATATCAGTTTTCTATTTTACCTAGTTTTAAGAGTTATATAACCATTCCGGGACCTTTTGGACACTCAATGTATAAATTTTCTACAAGAACTACACCAATTCACCCAAAAAATAATACCTCCAATTAACTTTTTTTTAACCAAATGATAGTAAAACAGTTCCTAAGAAGTACTGCTCTGAGAGGCACAACTTATAAATACTTAGGTGTATATCTTTCCAAATATAAAATGTACTAATTGTATAATAAGTTTAGTAATATTGTTTGGCATTTGGTTTGAATAAACAGAGTGTACCAACTTTACTAAAAAATCTTCTAACATGTAATAACAATATTTTATTATCACAATGAAAATAACTTAATAGCTTGCAGAGGGTTTGGTGCAGTATTTCCATATTTCCTCATACAAGAAATTTTATTGCAAGTGCAGTTTCTTTGGTTTATGTGTTTTGTTTTTTTCAAATAACCAAAAATTCCATTTCAAAAATTTGAGATGCTAATTGTACCACAGTTGTTATAACTAGAGAGACTTACACCTGACATTAAAATGACACCAACTTTATTTAAATATATCTTAGACTACAATCTACTCAAAATTGTTCATACAAAATATTAATTATAGCACTTTATATATGAATTTAATATGTGCCTATGAACTATAATTACGTAAAATGTTGATACGTACTGTACATTATTTGTTAAAATAAGTCCTTTTCAGCCTGCCAGCACAGATATAATGCACAATCAGGATAATATCAAGTATTTGATACTCAGCCACCATCCACTCAACTGATAGCTGTTATCTTAATATTATCAGAAATACTTGATGAGTCAAGGTTTAAGTTTAGGCAAGTATTTCCTTTAGATAACTTGTCTGATAACATTTTTGAGAAATCGTCTTTATAAGTGAGATTGTAACATTTTGTTTCACAAAAGTGAGATGGGCTTGTTTCACAAAAGAACAAGAGATAAGATAGAACAGTAAAAACGTGGATACATTTATGATTCATTTAATTATTTTTAACATTAACACCTGACCACAATTTGGGGGAGGATAGTAAAATAATTCTATTTGGTTTCCTGGGAAGTATGTTTTAGAAGAGTTCAAACCAAATATTTGAGTTGATACAACAAAAATTGATTTTTTTTTTTTTTTTTTTTTGCTCTTAGAGCAGTTTCTTCCAAAAGATATCACTAGTGAAAGAATTTAAAATTAAACAAGTTGGTAATGTTATGTTTCTGCTTTATTTGTAATCCTATATTTTGTTTTGAAAAGGTGACAAACAGTTATCAATCAAACAATTTCTAATAAAAGGTTGAAATAAATTTTGTTCAAGTTCAACTTTGAATTGCCCAGGTTTAAAATTTAAACAAAATAGACTAAGATTTAATAATTTGAAATTTCAAATAATCTTTGGATAAAGCTTACATTATGATTAACTTAAGTGAATCTCCTTATTGGAGGAGGAAAAGTCTGTTTTATGGTAGTTGTAAAGATTACCAAAAATTTTCTGCAGTTTAATATATTTTTTGACTACGTATTTAAAAAATTTACTAATATGTATATGTTTATTTTTTTAAAAATTACATATTATTAGAGATTTGTAAAATCTCAAATTTCATTTGTAAACATTTAATTTAATATACTCATAGTTTGTTATTCCCACTTTAAATCAATATATTTTTTTAACTAAATAGTCTCTCTCCCTCTGGCACTATACAAAATATACTTCCCATTCTAACTCTATACTGGGGCAAAAATAGAGGTACTCTAATGAAACCCTTTAGACCTTAGGACATCTTATTTAATTTCCTAATTCTTAAATACAATACATGAAACATATATTATCCACATGAACAATTATTGAAAATTCATTTAATTTAAATGAATACTTAATCATTGAACAATAGACTAACATACCATTCGAAACTTTAATGCTTTCTCTGGGTTCATTTCAATTTTTCAGTAGCTGGCTGCAGTGCAATAATTTCTTTTAAATTATAAAAATTAACTGCATTAATTTTGTGTCGAAAAAACAAAACCCACTTCAATGGACTATTATTTGTATTGGTGATGAACTAATTTAGTCCAACCAATATCACTAAGGTCTTGGGTCTTGCAGTTGATCAATGTCTCACTTATCATCTATGCATTAATTATGTTTGAAGGAAATTGAACATCAGCCTCTACATTCTGTGTAGACTAAGTAAAATCAGCTCTAAAAAGATTTGTGTAATGGTCAGAGGTGGTTGTTCCTATAAAATTCAAGGGATCAAGGCTCCTAATCAAACTCAATAAAAAACAATAACCATTAAATCTTCAATTATTTAAGACATATTGTCACATTAATGAGTTTTCTTATAACAACACTGTTAAATTTAGATACAATGGTTCTCATAACGGCACACTACTTGATATTTCATTTAAAACAAATACATGATTTGTAACAACTTCATGTTACAATGTTGCGAGCTCAGGAGCTCTGGATAGAATAGCCCACTAGTCTCTATTGTACAGCATTCTAAAAACTAATCTTTCTGAATATGTAGTGGTCAAAAAGCACACTTTATCATTATTTTATTCTGTTTACTTGTTACACTGCCTCACTGTTTTATTATCGGTATTTTCAAAACACTAATTTCTTCACATTTGTGTTGTTTTTATTGTTAATTTTTGTGTTATTGTTAATATTATGTGTAGTCTGTATTATTAGTGTTCTGTAGCAAAAAATGGAGAATAGTATAAAAAATATTCTTCTAGTTAATTTTGAAACTTTTCCCTTACAAGGAAAATTAAAAATTAAAGAAATAGGAAGACCTACATCCAAATTAAACCTTTTCCATATGAAAAGGTATATCCAAGGTATGGCAGTACACATAATTTTACAAGAAATATTCGTGGAATTTCTGGATGTGATACAATGAATCAGCTGTTTTGTATTTATTGTGATGGAATGGACAAAACATGGTCACTGTCAGGTTTTAGTGATCTTAAATATTTCAAACAAAGAGCAAAGAGCATGAAATTCTTATAAATCATATTATAAATTGCTATACCGAATGAACTTTATTAGGCTCAACAAATATAACAGTTCAACTAGTTGCAGTGTACAGGTAAAAAATTACGAAGCATAACGGGTATCGGTACATAACTAAAAATAGGTACAGTATTTATTGAAGAGAGTAATTATTTGTGTAAAGTTTTGTGGTAAGCTAGATTATGCATTAATGGGAGATATAAAAAAGACTCTGAAAAATGTGGGGGTTTTCAAAAATTAATTGATTTTTCATCAGAATTTATAGTTTTTTGGGGACTTTCATTTAGTTTACTGCTTTTAGAGTTAATTTAGTATTTTACAGTTCTCCAAGGAAAGGACAAAGATGAACCAGCTCACCCCCAGCTAGTTTCATATTTCAGTGGATAGTAACACCATGAGGAATATCGGAAATGAGCATGCCACACAATATTCAAGAGAGCAGTATCACAGTTTCCACATTAGGAATGGACTGAGTGCTGGCAAACAAAAGATACAAGTCGCCAACTTTTCCGAATATAGCCGTATCCGCCAGACCCTTGCTTTACTGAGATGCTCAAAGAGCCACAACCACATTAAATTTGCTGCAAAAGCCAGAGGGGGGGGATATTATGATTGAAGAAAAGTTACACTATTTTCATTTGGGCGACTCAGTAACCTTCCAAAAATGGTAGACATAGATTGAGACGATGGAACCCATTCTGCAAGAGATTCCCTGAGGGGATTGATTGGTGAGGAAGGAGACCTAATGGCATTCTGAGGGATAAAAGATAGTGGGCACTCGCAGAGGCAGCATATAGTGGACATCGGACCATTGGGACTTGAAGCTGAATGGCTGACGTAAGAAGTAAGTTTCACCACAACTTGATACAATTGAAATAATAGTGAAAAAGAAGGAGTTGACTATGTAAAATTGCCACACGTTGTGCGACAATTGTAACAATAGTAAAAATATGACTCTAGTTTTTTAAGAAATGCTTATTGATTGGTTGGGCGCCATTTTGTATTGTACTAATTACAAAAATAGATAAATAAAATAAATTTAAAACTCTAATATTGAATATTACTATCTCTTGGGTCATGAAATCTTTAGAAAAAGTGTACTAAATAGAGTATTGGATAAAAGAATGGAAGTCATTTTATTTTGAAATGGACATAATTTTTTTAAGTCAAAATATGTAAACACATAATATATATAAAACCAAATTCCTGTAAATATTATTTTATATTAATACATCCTATACATATATTATATTTTATTTAAGAATCATCAAAAAGGAAAATTTTATTTTATTGAAGTTATTGAATTTAAACTTTAGTTGCAAATTGTTATGAATTTAATAATGCTTTTTAAAAAAAAAAAAAATTATATTATTCTCGAATTACTATGAAAGTAATTAATAAAATGAAATAATATTTAAATAATTAATCTCATAGAAGCTTTAACATCTTAACATTATTTTAAAACACAATATATTACGTCTTCAAATCAAACAAATAACGAGTTCAAAATTCAAATATTAAACAAATTTATAAATTATTAAAAAATCATATTTTTGTTATATATAAATTTCAGTTTATACATACTATACCAAACACGTGTACTATTTTCGAAACAGACTCTTTATTAAAAATCACTTCCTTTCCTCGTTGCAGTTGCATGACATCGTTTCATCACTATCACTCCAACCTTTATTGAAAGTTAATGTTTTAAATCCACGTATTTCATTGCTGAGTATACATCAATTGTTCATATCGTGAAAAAGAATAATTAAATGTTCAAATAGTTTTATTTTAGTTAAAACCAAAAAAACGTAGTCTTTGCATCCGTACTTTCTGGATTATATCATATGTTTGCTGAATGTGTTAAATTAATAGTTCAAACACTTTTACTCTAAACGTTCATAATTGATTCGAACATGATTAAATCTTTATTACATTACATTATTTATCAAAATAGTTCATTTTTGTTATAGAAAACACTTTAAATATACATTGTCTTTGTTCTACATCGGACACGATTGCATGAGCAACACACTCTCACTTTAAAAGTTCTATTCAGTCTAAATGTTCGTTTTAAAGATAGCAAACGTAACTGAATTTATACCACATAACATTATTTACTAAAATAATTCATTATTATTGAAGAAAACACTTTTCTTTGTACTTTTTCTTTATCCGCTAGTGGAAACGTCTGTCCGAGCGACATGCTCTCGCTTCAAAAGTTCTATCCAGACTAAAGTAACTGCAGTTGGCGATGTGGTAAATTAAAAATGTGGTGATATTTAATTATTTATTAATTATAATTTATTAATTTGCTCGACTTAAGGGCGCCAGATGTGTTAACATCAATTTTGAAAAAGGAAAAGAATTTAATTTTCGTTATTAACAAAAAAATCTCTAGGGTCGCAGGCTCTTTTTTCGGTGTACTTCACAGTGATATTTGGTATTCAAATGAGAACACTTTGAAGCTGAAATTTTACATACATTTATTAAAGACAAGTAAGTTTTTATACATTAGCATTTGTTATAGAGACATATATCATGAAAACAACTATAGCTATCATCTTAGTTGAATTACTTTTTATCTTCTCAGAAGGAGAACTGATCTTTTATTCTTTGAATTTAAAATTGACTCTAAGTTGCAACTAAAATTGATTTTATGAATAAAAACAAATTGAAAAATTTTACGTTCCTTTAGTAAGGATAAATATGTCATCAGACATTTATTTTTCCTTTACATAAAAAGAAATTGCTATCCTTTATATATCAAATTTATATAATAAAAATTAAAATATTAAACATTGTAAATTTCTATACAATAACAGAGTAAATATAATGTGTTATTTAACACTAGTTACCAGACCATAGTCATATTGTACATAATTCAATGGTGTTCCTGCAGCGTCCTAAAAATGCCGTCGTTGTGTCCGTGGCGAAATTGTATTTGCACCTCACGAATGTTTATAAAAAGAAAATCTGTTTACACATTAGTCCATTCTACAATTTGTAACTGTTCATTTGCCGACCGCATTGCTATAACACACGCTAATTGTCTATTGTCTATTCGCGTGAACACGTCTAACCAATTTAACTGTTCAAACAGAGTTTTAACACACTCTCACCTTTAATCGACCAACGATTAAACTCTTCACATTTTCTATTTTACTACTTATCAAATTATTACATCGCACTATGTCCTTTCTTTCCACTAAAGTCTCTGAATTTCTTACTCAACTCGACAAAATACATCATTACTCTCCAAGCTCCTTCTTAAGACTTTTTTTTAAAACACAACTTGTCCATTCAAGCGGTGGACTCCAACTAACTAGTTGCCATGAGGCAAATCTCACTTCCGACAGCGTTCCTTCCGGTTACATATTCACTGCCATAGTTATTATATATACATCATCACATAAAATCAAAATTCACATATAAAGAAATTAAACACTCGCAAATATTTGTATTGTACTAATACTAAACATTTTTATTTGTTTTTAGCCTTGGAAATCTATTTTTTCTTTATAAATGAGTTTACTTGTTTAAAATTATTATTCGAACTTTCCATCTCTATGGTTTAACCGCGTCTTTTAAATAAGTTAATATTAAGATCTGACTTTTCACACTGTTACAAAAACCCCACAAAGATTTGTATTATAATACAAGTATTGTAACACAAATCTTTCTATATATATAAATTTCAAATCGAAAAAAAAAAATATAATTCTTTAATAGATTTTCAAAACTTTTTATTTCAGAAGCTAAGGACTTCATAAAAGAAAATAAGTATCCCTAGTATACTTAATTTAAGAAAGATTCTCTTTTCATATATAAGAAAAACAAAAATATATTCACTAAAGATCCTACGTTATTATCTTAATTATTAGTTGAGTTATCATAACTCATCAAAACTATATATAATTCCATTAGCGCTAAACCTTATCTCTATTTATACAATAAAACCCATCATCAGTTTCTTTTTCAACAGCAGTTGACTGAAACTTTCCCATCAACATTTTTTGTTGACCGGATCCTGTCACTCAAAATCTTATCATCCAGACAGCCGTCTGTATATTTTCCTGCCATCTAGCATTTCCTTTCCCACACTTTACTTTTCTGCCAAGACGAAATTTCTACATCTTTTATAAAAATCTACATCCATCTTTCACTATCCATCTGAATCATTTTTCAACTTAACACAATTACAATTTAAAATATCTCATTATTAATTAACATCATTACCAAAATTATTTATTAATTACTCAAAATTACTTCAATTCACTTTAAAATTTTTCAATTTATAATCTTTACATTATTATTTACTTCAACATAAATTCCTAATTACTCTTTGCTTAGCTGGGATTACATTTTAACTACTGATTTTACAATTACTAAAAAACTCCTCTCTTATTCAAAATTCAAAATTATTACATCATTATGATAAAATCACTTACAAACTCATCTTATCTATTTCAAAATTACCTCTTTACAATTGTATTATCCTTTTAGTACTATATCTCAAAATTACTTCCATCCCAAATCTTTCATGTTTTAATAATTAAAGTTGCATTAATCCTCAAAAAACCTCTTTATCATTCATATTTGTGTAGCCCAAGCAGGTTACCTACATCATTTATATAAATAATCTCTTTATTTCAACGTAGCTTCCTTTAAAAATCATAATAATCGCCGTATTTCGTAGAATTCCTTAAATCTCCTTATGTTTCATTAAAATCGCCGCATTCCTCTTTATATATCATCGCAGTACTCAAAAAACCTCTTAAAACTTAAAAATTAACCATCAATGCAACTTAACTATTCTTCTTATAAAAGTTTCTTAACAGAACAACTTCATTTTAAATACTACTTTACTCAACAATTCTGTAAAGTCATCATCTTCTTATAAAAAACTCAAAAATTCTCTCATTTAAATTACTTCATTAAAATCTCCTTAGTCATCAACCACTTAAGTACGAAAAACTTCAAAAAATAATAAAATTTACATTGCTTTCCCAGCTAACACCGTATTTCATCAAAATCTTTAGACACCTTTATCAAATAACTTCTCACAATCATCTATTGTTTTAAATTCAAACATTATTTATTAAAAATCGTTAATTATTTATTTCATTTATAAATTTCATCAAAATCTCTCTTATCGTTGTTAATTTATTACTCCTTCCTTTAAAAAAAAAAACTTAACCTCCTTTATTCATTATTTAACATCAAAAAACATAAAAAACTTTATTATTGTTTGTCTTGGCAAAACTCACATAGATTCTCTTCATATTATATTATTTATTAATTATATCTCCTTCTTTAAAAAACAAAAACTTTAACATTTTTAACTCCAATATTCATTTAATTACCATTTCATTATTAAAAACAAAAAACTTCAATATTATTATCATCTTAGCAATGCCTCTTGAAAACCACTCAATTCCTTTACAAGTCACCTTTTTCAAATCTCAAAATTATTTATATCTAACAATATTTTGCATATAATTACTTATTTTATTATTCTTAACTTTTGTAAACAAATATCAAATACTTTTTACATATAAGCCAAGCATTATTACTCTTAATCTATTATATACATTTAAAAAATTACTATCTTTCTTACTAAAGTACTCCAATTCTGACTCGTCCGGTTTTATTTTGTATATACAGATTGATCAGTTCTGTATACACTACACTTTATCTTTCTTCTATCATCTGTCTAAAGTTTCATTACATGGAAATTCTATATAATATTATATCAAATTATTATTGTCTTAACCGTTGTTACAAAATCTCCATCATCTTATCAAAAAATACTTTCAATTTTACTTAAAACATTTTAATTTCAAAACTTCTACAAATTTTAACTCATCATTTTCCAAAATTTACTTTTTTATCCAAATTTTAATTATTTAGTAGTCCCTTGTATATTCTCCTATTATCTCCAATATCCACGACACTTCTTGTCGACTTAATTACACTTTGTATCCTTCTGATTACAACTTTAGACACTTACATTGAAGTCTGCATTATGATTTTTCAGATGTGAGAAGGTTGAAATGCAAAATTCCTACTCAGTTCAGAATAAAGCCCCAATCACACCTTTCAACCATAACACACCTTCAAAGCTGTCTACATGCTTTATTCCTAAGAATAAAACATGTTTTCGACTACCGTTACCCTACCATCCTCCCATTATTTCCTGTTCTTACTTAAATACATTTATACTAAGAAAATTTTAAAATTCATAAAAAATTTCATTCAAATCGTATCATCCGAAGTTGAAATAATGTTTATTTTTACCAATCTTATTACTAGCATCGTCGATTTTCTGTTTATGTAATCCTTTCTAGATGTTATTATTCAAATTCAAAAAGAAAATTTTATTTTTAAAATTTATTCTAAGTTCTTTACTTAGAAATTTTACATTTAATTCTATAAAAGTTATTCAAGTAATCAACTTTTATTTTATTTACTTTATTTAAAACCAATTATCCTTTATTTAAGTAATTTTTATTTGAAAACGCAAGTTAATTTGGAATTATAAACCAAAAGTTTTTTTATTTTCGAGAACAGTAATTTTGTAACACGCTGTATCTCATCTCAATGTCATGCAAAGGAATTTTAGGCTTGCTTGTTTGAAGCAAACAGCTCCCCTAGGTATGATGCAATATCTTCTGTCTACTACTGATAAGGAATCGACTATGAAATCTTTTTTAGCTCCAATACGGTCTGCAATGAATCTCAACTCCCGTCACATTGTTGAATATTCAACATTGAATCCACCTACTTAATATTGAATATTATTTCTTCAACACTACACTGAATCTTTGCTTCGAACCAACTTCCTTATCTATGTCACGTCTCCTCAATATTTATGTTGGAATAAACAACACTCGGTTATTTACTGATATAAACCTTAGCGTCTTTCACTTAGCAAATACCTAAACGTTTTCTAAAACTAAACTCTTAATATTTTAACTTGGCTTATTATTTAGTTCTTTATTAATACTCATATTATTGTTATTTCAAATTATAAACTATACATTTATTCAAAATTAAAAACTACTTATTAACAGAATCTTAACTACTTTTTATTAATTATTTTTCACAATCTAGTCCGTTTGTTTATAAAAATGTCTTTACATTTATATCAGTCGTTCCAAATTTCAATTTATTACAACAATTATGAATTATCTATTTTTTACGATGGTTTCCCGATTGGTGAAAGATTTTAAAGTACATGATTAAATTTTTTAACACACTTTTAATGTTAAATATCACTTCTGGCTTAGAGATCTGTTCTAGGCTAGGTCTTGCAAATGACCCTTCCTCAACAAAAGATTCCCCTTTGTTATTGTCTGGAAGTATTGACAAAACAACTTTTCCTTTCTCTCTTACGGACATACCTACATCTCTCTTTCTCTCAAACATCTTAGAATCTACTGACCTAATTTCAACATCTGTTAGTTTAGGAATTCTAACCCCACCATTTTTATATATCATCACAAAGCCTTCCTTTACTATCTCTACATTTTCATTTTCAAAATTATATTTAAAGTTAGATTTTTCACAAAAACTTTTAATTTCTTGTTCTTGGGTTTGAAAGATACTCTTAAATTTTATCATTACATAATTTTTAAACTCTACATTCTTATGACCCACTTTGATTTTTAGAATAGACAGCTGATACCTTTGTTATTAGATTATTTACTTTTACTTTGTTTTTTGAATTAATTATTCCACGCTTCACCCCACCAGACTTGGTAACCCCATCATTTTTCTTAATTTCAACATTATCTATTAACTGTTTTAAATCATTGTTTTCAAAAGATTCATTTTGACTTATCTTAGGCCTATTCATTATTTTAATTTTTAATTTTTCTAGCTCAAATTTACTGTTCATACTTTGCCCAAACTTTTCTATTTCCCCCAACATCTTAGACTTAATCTGACTTAAACCATCATTTACAACACACTCATTCTTGCTTATGTTAGGCTTAACTATTGTCTCATTTTTTAATTTTTCTTGTTCTACTCCCTGATTCCAATTATCAAATTTATTATCTAAATCTTGCTTTGTTTCCAATCTACTTTGTTCAAATCTTTTATTCACATCCTTTATTTCTTTCTTAAGTAATTCTAACATTTCCATTAAGCTTAAATTCTGATCTTCCTTTACCAAATTATTATCTTTATTCATTGAGTCACTTGAAACCTTATTTACTTCATCTTGCTCAGTTATTCTAACCTGTTTAGCCCCTAGATTATTATTATTATTTGTACCCTCCATTTTTAGTTATTATTATTATTTACCTTTAGTTTTAAGTTTAAATTTTAATTACCAACATCATTACCCTAACCTGTTCATTATTATTAATATTTATAGTTTCTAAATCCATTTTCCTTTATTATATTTAACACTAAAAAAATTTTAAAAAAGAATCTTTCTTATATTATTTAGAGAGTCCTTACCTTGATTTTAAGTGTTCCCATTACCAAAATCACTGTTTATTTCGACCAAAACTGCCCCATTGTTGGAAGCCATTTGTGGTAAATTAAAAATGTGGTGATATTTAATTATTTATTAATTATAATTTATTAATTTGCTCGACTTAAGGGCGCCAGATGTGTTAACATCAATTTTGAAAAAGGAAAAGAATTTAATTTTCGTTATTAACAAAAAAATCTCTAGGGTCGCAGGCTCTTTTTTCGGTGTACTTCACAGTGATATTTGGTATTCAAATGAGAACACTTTGAAGCTGAAATTTTACATACATTTATTAAAGACAAGTAAGTTTTTATACATTAGCATTTGTTATAGAGACATATATCATGAAAACAACTATAGCTATCATCTTAGTTGAATTACTTTTTATCTTCTCAGAAGGAGAACTGATCTTTTATTCTTTGAATTTAAAATTGACTCTAAGTTGCAACTAAAATTGATTTTATGAATAAAAACAAATTGAAAAATTTTACGTTCCTTTAGTAAGGATAAATATGTCATCAGACATTTATTTTTCCTTTACATAAAAAGAAATTGCTATCCTTTATATATCAAATTTATATAATAAAAATTAAAATATTAAACATTGTAAATTTCTATACAATAACAGAGTAAATATAATGTGTTATTTAACACTAGTTACCAGACCATAGTCATATTGTACATAATTCAATGGTGTTCCTGCAGCGTCCTAAAAATGCCGTCGTTGTGTCCGTGGCGAAATTGTATTTGCACCTCACGAATGTTTATAAAAAGAAAATCTGTTTACACATTAGTCCATTCTACAATTTGTAACTGTTCATTTGCCGACCGCATTGCTATAACACACGCTAATTGTCTATTGTCTATTCGCGTGAACACGTCTAACCAATTTAACTGTTCAAACAGAGTTTTAACACACTCTCACCTTTAATCGACCAACGATTAAACTCTTCACATTTTCTATTTTACTACTTATCAAATTATTACATCGCACTATGTCCTTTCTTTCCACTAAAGTCTCTGAATTTCTTACTCAACTCGACAAAATACATCATTACTCTCCAAGCTCCTTCTTAAGACTTTTTTTTAAAACACAACTTGTCCATTCAAGCGGTGGACTCCAACTAACTAGTTGCCATGAGGCAAATCTCACTTCCGACAGCGTTCCTTCCGGTTACATATTCACTGCCATAGTTATTATATATACATCATCACATAAAATCAAAATTCACATATAAAGAAATTAAACACTCGCAAATATTTGTATTGTACTAATACTAAACATTTTTATTTGTTTTTAGCCTTGGAAATCTATTTTTTCTTTATAAATGAGTTTACTTGTTTAAAATTATTATTCGAACTTTCCATCTCTATGGTTTAACCGCGTCTTTTAAATAAGTTAATATTAAGATCTGACTTTTCACACTGTTACAGCGATAAAAACCAATCCATTGGCTTGTTTGTATTCAAAATGTTTATTCTGCACTTTTTAAATTATAAAGTTTATAATCATTCTAATTATTACAATACATAGAATAAATTCCTCTGATCATTTGCCATTACTAATTTTACTTTCTAATTTGGTCTTTTTTTTTAAATTTATTCAATGAAAAACAAAACACGTTTCTAGCTTGACCCATCAAGTCTAGACGTTTACCCCATTCTATATAAGATCAAAGAATATCCCATTCTATTTAAAAGAACTAAAAATGTACACTATTACACAATTTTGGAAAGAAAAAAAAAAAAAAAAAAAAAAAAAAAAACACTTAAACAGTGCAACAGCATTTAAAGGTACACCCAAAACTGTCCAAAACGAAATATTAGTTAGTATGCTTACAGCATGTAACTAGAAATTAAATATCATATAAAAGAAAATGAATTTTTAGCTATTCAGTATGATGAAATGTCAGATATTTCTAACCATTACTATTACATAATTACATGGTTATTATAACTAGATATTTACACAATGGAAATATCTATGAAATATTTTGGCCTTTTTTAAGGGTAACTGATAAGTTATTGATGGATTAACAAAATGACTGGATAAAGTGATTTCAAATTGGCCTTCATAACTAATTACTCAAACATACAACAATAATGTGCAATGTGCAAGGTAAATGTGCAACCAGTGGATTTAAAAAACTAATAAGCATAAATATAAATTTTGTTCACTGTTATGTATATTAATTAAATTTAGCTATGCAAGAACCGACAAATCAAAACCCCAAAGTAAAATTATTTTCTCAAATTTATCTGAAATCCATTATTTTTTTCTAGTTCTACTTGCAGATGTAATGCTTTAGAAGAAATCGTCAACATAAAAATGCCGGAAGTTTACGCTACACATTGAAATTATAAAATCTGTACAAGAAATGTTATTTTTCAGAATAAAATTTATTAGAATGTTTTGAAGATAAATGTCAGTTTATGTCACTTGAAAAGAATCCCACAGTTTATGAACTTTGGAAGACTCCAATTTTGTACTTTAGCTTAAATTATTATATCATAAAATCCTTAGATAAACTTCAAACAAGATGAGAAGCAGTGTTGAACATTTAAAGGATTTGAAAGAATTTAAAAAAAAAAAAGAAGAAGAAAAAAACATCTTATTTGTTATTAGAAATTTATAGATGAAATAGAGCATTGTAAAAGAAGGAAAAAACCCAGAATATAAAAAAATCCATAATCACCAAGGAAGTATTTGGTACGATCATGTTTCAGTTTAAGAAATACTCTTGTACAAGGGTCGTTAGAAGCTGGATCATTAGTGGATATAGACAATTAATTTTCTCAGTTACTCCTAGAAATTTCCACCATCAATTTAGAAATCGGTGGCTATAGATTTTACCTGATGTTGGAACACAAAAAATTAAGGACTGAACTGGAAGTAATTTAATCAAGTAAACATTTCTGGAATATTATGGGTGGTTTGAAAATGCTTTCCTAGCTAAAAAGAAAATGGTTTGAATGAAACATTTAGTGAAACTGTCAAGTTATTTAAAATGATTGTGATAACTCCAATATCTATTACTGAATCAGAGCGATGATTTTCCACTCTTAAAAGATTTAAAACTTTTTAAAGAAACAAAGTCCTAATACATTAGTAATGCAATGAACATAATTATATAACATAAGTAATACAAAGAACATATTATACTGGGTGAATAAAAAGTCAAGACCCCCCCCCCCCCTCTAATATTTGTCTAAGTAAATATACAGAGATATCCTTTTGGTGGTCGTGCAATCTTAGCAGGAAGTTTCATTTTATGATTTTGAAAATTTTGAGTGTCCCCCAAAAATGGGGGATTTTGGGGGCAACTCAAAATTTTTAAATATAAACCCCCTTCAAGTGACACCTCATTTTGAAGTGTTTACAAAAATTTAAAGAATGGTGAAAACCAGAGTTCGCTATCTCTTCTCTATTCAAAATGGTAGCCAATATTACCATTACATTGATTTTTTTCTTATCTTTTCTTATGTTTTCTTACTGTGAGTGTTTTGATGTAGGCCTGTATTATGAAATTATTAATTTTTTATTATTCATGAATAATATAGTATTGAAATTAATTAATATATTTTTAATATGGGTAAAAATAAACAATACAAAAATGATCACAAATAAAATGCAACATACAACTTCCACAAAAACAAACGCTAGAATAAGGAAATGCTGTTTAAAAATTGAATAACACATCTTATTGTTCAAGTAGCACAAATAAATATTCTTTGAAATAAATAATAGGATATTATTCCAATAATAGATTACTTTACATTTTAAGTTGTTTGTCAAAATGACAATTAAAAAAATATTAAAACTCCAATGTTTTTTCATCCTTGGAGATAAGAGTAAAACGCCACTTACATCACTCGCATCATCGTTCTTGAATCATTGTTTACAGAAATGATCAGCTCTTCTACTGCTTGTTCTGAAATACCCTTCCTTGCACAAGAAGTGGAAATGAGTTTTTTAGTTTGGTCGACAATTTTTTTCACTCACTTCTAGTTAAATTCTCCAAAACTTCTCTGGTTAAATTTGTTATTTCCGTTAAGTTAACATTTTTATTTCTTTAATAACATAACCCTTAAATTATGTTCATTCATATAACCCAAAAATGTTATATTATTTGTAAGCCACTGCATAATGTCACTTCTTGATGATATTTTCAGTGCTTTGTCAAATAAATTGGTTAAACTAGTTACAGTATAAAACATTTCACGATTAATTTCCTCATGGTAGTTGTTTGTCTTCTTCAATGTAAAAAGTAAACAGCAATTGGAATAAACCCCTCCGAAGTCCCAGTGTGAAATAAAAATAAAAAATTCTTCCTTTACCTAATGTCATAGCCCTCTTTTGAATCGTCTGTCCATATTATGGTCATCAAGTGGTTCAAATTGACGCTGGTTTCATCTACCCAGTCAAATTTTTGATGTTTAGTGTTTCTTAAAAATCAACAATGTCTTCTCTCCAACAGAATTTTCCACCCACAACCTTCTTGTTTATAAGTCTAATGTCCTTAACCACTCTCAATAAAGATGACTTACTTCCTTTCAAAGATAGGAAGATGACAAATCAGCATCTTTCAAAGATATTTTTAGTCGGATAATCTTTATGGGTAAAGTAAATATGACAAGGGATTGAGTCTTTTTTTAAACACATAGAAATTAGTAACACATTTAGAAATTTTCCTCTTTTTGTTAGACATTTGAAGTTTCAAAGACCCACCTTCTAATATGTTTTCTCTTTTCTTTGCAAATTTATACAACTATATTTTTGTTTACTTTTAATGCAGCACATATACGGTCAATAACTTTTTCCACAAGTAACAATGGTCCCTTTGTTTTCTTTTCACTTTTAAAATATTCTCTCAAAGAACATTCTAAGTAGAAAGATAGTAATTGGAAAGAACATACCTTGACTATGTCCAACTGTCTTCTAAGAAATATTTTTTGTTATATGATGACTACCTGGATGACCATGGATCTTACATATCCTATTTTGAGTATAAATTTCATACTTGCACAGTTTATAAAAGCATAGAATATATGTAAATAAATCAACTGCTCTTATAAAAACAGTTTTATTTGTATAGACAAGAATATGTCACAACAGCATCAGAAAGTAGACTGAGCAGCCTACGTTAACTACTGTACGTTTAGGAACTTGAGTCCGTTGCTATTGTAATAGCCCATTGGTCATTGGCCAAAATGATCGCCAAACCTTCCCCCCTCCACCAGCTGCCCAGCAAAAATCCTATTCCACATTAAATTTTATTATATAATTACTACGAGTCGTCAATGCTAATGGTATATTATTCACATCTATACAACTAGCTTTGATATGTGTGGTTTCCAGTCAACTGAGTGGTACAAAGTTTTTAATATTCATAAGACAGAAATAAGGGCAGTTTTTAAACTACAGCCTATGGCTTTTTGTAGAGAGATCTTGAATAAAATTCTCGCCTTTCCATCAATAATTTTTTTTTAATACATTTTGGTTAGTTTTTAATTTTAAAAATCCACAATTAATTGGTTTTTAACCTATTTCAAAAGATTACTTTCAACCCTTGTGTTCTGTTATTAAGTTGCCTATAACAATTTAATTCAGAAACAAAATTTAAATAGAACTTATTACATATCTTGCCTGCTAGAGGCTATATTTTATATCGAAGTTGCTGTTTTAATAAAGACAAGAGTGACTGGATAAGCATACATATTTCTTGTCTCTTTGTGTTTAGTTGTTTAATTTATTTAGTTATTGTTTGTATATATGTTAGAAGTTCAGGATTTAAATTATAACTATTGGGAAATTACATATCTCACATTGTGATGTCATGAAATGAAAATAAATAGTATTTGTTACGGATAAATCATTCCACAAAGTTTTAGATGAATCCAATTTTAAAAAACCATGTTCAGAGATATTTTGTTATTGCACTGCACTAATAAAAGAACATGCCAATAAAAAACATGTTAATTCCTTTATGTCTACTAAGTGACTATTTTTAGACATTATTTTGAGTAAATGATGAACCAGTTTTCTTAATTTATGTTAAATAAATACGCTATTTCACTAAATAATTGTATGATATCATTAGTTCTTGATATCTCATCAATCCATTTTCATATAATATCATGTAATGTGTTGGTTTTATTAACTAAAAACTCTTTATTAGTATAACAAATACGTGTTATATTTGTATTGTATTCATAATAAAGTAATTATGAATTATACAGCTACGCATTAGCTAGCACTGTAAATTAAATATATAAAAATGTTATACATCTATATAATTGTATATAAAAGACAAAATCCACTGGCTGATCACGACATCTCTGGATCCAAGAAGCCAAGAGCTATGAATTTTTTAAGATGGTTTGGGGGTAGATCTGTAAACATGTACTAAGAAAGGGTTTTGAAAATGTTTCACTCCTAGGATGTTTTCACCCCTAAAACAAGTATCATATCTATGTTATTTATGGGTCGATTTTGATCAAAAATGCTGTGTTGCTGTATTTGAGCATAATTTATTTACATAGCACCACCATTAGGGTTGTGATAAAAAAAAAAAAATTATAAAACTACCTCAACTATGCCCAGGTGAAACTGGGGCCATCAGCTATTAAATATATAAAATCACAAGTCACTAAATGCCTAACCACAGTTTAAAATAAAGGCTTGTAATAGTTCTCTTCAAGAAGTTCCCTATAATTCTCTAAAGACAGATCTTCTAAATATTTTTCTTAAATCAATTCATATCCTTGTTAAGAACCTCCTCATTAGGCCATTAATAGCAAAGATATAATCACTAATTGATATAAGCATTATTCTGGTGTTTATAAATACAGTATACATTTTATTAACTTTTTTTTATTCATCAAAGACAGAATATTAGTATAATAATAAATATATACAATAGGCAAATATAAGCTTATATATATATATATATATATATATATATATATATATATATATATATATATATATATATATATATATATATTTGTTTTGTTAGGCCTATTATTATACCATGTGGTCATTAAAAACTCTTATGAGTCTTATGTAAGTGATCTTTGTAAATTCAAATAGGTTTTCTTCAGATATGTAACACAGGTGTAGTAAAATGACTGTATAATACTGTATTACAGATGCAGGGACATTTTGTGTTAAAATGAGGGAAAATAACACTGAACCTGGTTTGGTATTTGGTAACACTGTCCATAGGAATAAAACTAATAAAAGTTTTTGATGTCAGTAAACGAGAGAACTCTATCGAGGTACGCAACAAGTAGTGTTTGTTAAAAGTGTTTGAATGAATAGGAAGTGAGTGAATTGGAGTTTAGTTTAATTGTTGTTATTCTTCAAATTAACGGAAAATTCATTGAAATATAGCAGTTTATTAACGTGATTACCGTGATTTCGGCTTATCGTGCACTTTACAGTTTTATAATATCGGTAATTCGTATGGGGATAAGTAGCTTCAAGGTAAGTTGAATGTTCAGCCTAACAAACTGACTTCTTTGTGCTCATGAAAGTACAGTATTTTAAGAATAATAAGTGAATTTTGTTTGTTTAAAAGTTTTAGAATGTAAATACTAAGCCAGATTTAACAGTAGAGTTCATGGTTAATTAAGTAAGCTTAAAATTAAATAAATTATATTAGGGCTTATTTGGGATTTCTATTTTATAAGCTTGGCCTATTATAAGAAATATGGTTAGGCCTATTATTATTATACCTAATTAGGCACAAGGCTTTATTCATAAAAATATTACATAGACATAGTTAAGAAAGTTAAGTGAATACTGTATATAATTATACAGAATTAATTATCCCAAGTGTTTATGTTGTTTTTATAAATGGTGCTTCTAGGCTCTAACTTAATTTTATGAGAAGTAAACTGTCTTACTATAATCTAAAATGTGTATAATTAGGCCTAATATGATCTTTAAAGACTTGGTCTAGACCTACCAATATGGTAGCTTATTTTAAGAAGGTAATATAAGGCCTAATTAAACCTAGAATATTTTAAAGAAATTTAATTGTCTAATTATTTACATTTGAATTTCCGTACATACAAATTAAACTTGATAAACATAAATCACCTAGTCTAGATTAAGCCTTATTTTTAATTTTAATAGCCTAGGAAGTTTCTAGTAAACTATATATTCACATGTGTTGCATATAGGCCGAAATAAACTGTCAAAATTCATGCTTTTCAGAATAATCATGTCCATTTAGCTACTATATGTGTATATATATATATATATATATATAAATATATATACAACGTGTTTGAAAAGTCTGGGTACGGCTTAATATTTTACAAACCATAGCAGAAAACATCTATAAGCTTTGCACAGTGTCATATGGCAATGTAAACTATTTTTCCTTAGTATTGCCATGACATGACAACCATGGGGGGACGGCCCACAGAGGAAGTCATAGGAATCTTAAATGTAAGCACGGGTCGAGTGATACCTCATTTCAAAGAGCTCAGTTAGTAGAGTTGAGTGCCGCAAACTGCATCTCAAAAGATGTATCCAATCAGAAATGGCGGGTTGTTTTAGGTACACATTGTGAAGTACATTATGAGCTGCCATTTCTGACTGGATCGTCGTATTCAGATGCGGGAGGCGGCGTTTCACTCTACTAACTAATGTTTTCACTGACTTTTGTAACTAACTTACCACTTCATTTTAGAATTAAATTTTTTTTTTTAATCCAGTCAGAAATGGCAGTCGCATAATGTACTTCACAATGTGTACCTAAAACAACCCGCCATTTCTGATTGAATACATCTTTTGAGATGCGGTTTGCGGCATTCAACTCTACTAACTGAGCTCTTTGAAATGAGGTATCACTCGACCCGTGCTTACATTTAAGATTCCTATGACTTCCTCTGTGGGCCGTCCCCCCATGGTTGTCATGTCATGGCAATAGCAAGGAAAAATAGTTTACATTGCCATATGACACTGTGCACAGTTTATAGATGTTTTCTGCTATGGTTTGTAAAATATTAAGCCGTACCCAGACTTTTCAAACGCCCTGTATATACATACATACCTACCTACATACCCCGCGTGTCCAAAACTCCCACACTCTCACTTAATTTTTTATTTTTTTAAATAACCAATTACACTTCGGCACATCTTTCTAGCATAAGTAGTAGTTTTTTTACGTAGTTTAGAGTTTCATCCCCCACCTTGAAGTAGGGGTTGCAGGGGGTAACTTTAAATCTTTCAATAGTAACCTCCACCTTGCTACCCCTGATTTTAAAGGTCTTTAAAAACAAAACCAATGTTGTGCTTAAATTTTTTTTTTCCCCGATGACCCTTATAATATTCACCACTGTGGTCTAGTTATTCATGATAGTTAATATTATTGTTTAAAAGTTTTAAAATGATGTATCTCATATATATATATATTTTTTTTTTGTTTAAAGATTTAAAAAATTAAATTTAATGTGTCAAAATTCTGTTCAAAACACACTACTTGAACTCTGTATTTAACTAGGTAGAAATAGGCTAATCTATAATGATTATTCTGTAGGCTACCTGTTATTTGTGTGTAGGTAGGGCCTACTCCACCCTAATCCTAATTCAGGTAGGGAGTTAGTTTATTCTCTTTTTGAGAGTAGGAAGCCAAGTCCAAGAAATCACAGCTCATCTGTTTTGACTTCTCCAACTACTATCCTTTCGGTTCTAACATTTGTTGGGCCAAATATTTATAATTTTTCAATGTTTAATACAAAAATTAATAGGTTACTTGTTATACGACTAATGATTGAACAAAATGTTATGGGCTAGGCTATATAATTTCTAAATTCTAGACAAAAATTGTAATGTTAATTATTGTATTTCTGAAAATTAGTTCATATAATTACAATCTAAATTCCTTAAAAGTAGATTGACTTATTTATTAATTTTTTTCTAAGATTTTGGTTTTGAACTTAGTTTTTCTAATAGCTTATATTCATTTATTATTTCAAATGGTATTTTTTAAATTAATTTAAGTACATTCTTCCCCCACTTGTAGCATTGTCTTAAATTTTGCTGATGTGTTTCAGATAAATTCCCTTTTATAAAACAATTTATAATTAATGCACTGCTTTGTGTCCAATAAATCTCTTTTCTTCTCTATCTATGACATTATTACATTCCTGTAGCAAGGGTAGGTAGGCTAGGTGTTTAAAGATACTGGAATATTTGAAAATATTCTAAGTAAAATTAAAAGGACAATATTTACAAATGAGCAAATAAATAACAGTCAGACATAATGTTTAATAATTTAATGTTATTGGATAAAGCTAAACTAAAACAGCAAACTTTGAAAACTAACCAATAACAGGAGCAGGATGTCAACTAATCACATAAAGAGCCTATATGTAGGCTAGAGAAGAGCAGATGTTACTTGGGTTATATAAGACGACTCCTTTGCAGGATAAATCAGTGTCTAAATTGTTTTGAAAATGGAGTTCATTCGAAATGCATGTGTAGAGTTTAAGATAATGTAAGGAGTGGCTAAAGAATTAACTCAATTAAATAATCTACACCCTAACAAAAAGCATTGAAATGAAATAAAGGATCAAATTAAAGTATAATAGATTGTACACTTCTTGTGTGAATATTTGATGATACCTTTCTATATTACATGAGTCTGGTTGGAATTGTCCATTTATAAAATCATCGTAGCAAACCACAGTATCATAATTTAATGTCATGGTCCTGCAAACTGCAAAGTCATTGGATAGATAGTTCCAAATATTCCATTTCATATTCCTTGGCTATAGAAACCATTCCCATTCTTATCTTCAAAAAACATTTTGTGAACCATAGTCTAATTATTCCATTATTAGCTATGACTGAAGAGTTTGAACCCTATCCAATAATATGTGGAGTATAAAAGATAACTATCATCATAATACATGTTTAATAGTATCTTATTTCCTGTTTCCATGAAATAAGGAAAGTCACAAATAAGTATGGTTTATCAACTATAAATAAGTTATCATGTCATATAATTTCCAAATGAGTCAGTTATGGTGTAAGTTTTCTAGGTGGTTAGTACATTGTGTCCAATTTATTTTTTGATTCAGGAGATCAGACTTGACTTTCCATTACAAGTTATTGCAATGTATGTAAGCATGCCTTTAATTGCATCAGATTAACCTACATCTCTTAAGCTGTTTTAACTTTAGTCTACTTTGCTAGTTCTCTATAATATGATTGTTTTTACTCAAACATTGATATTTATTTCATGAAGACCAATTTAAAATTTAGCTTTAGATTTGTAATGTTGTATAGGCTAATTAGTACTAAATTATTGTCAGGCACTTCGCCTCAATCTAATACAGATCTGGTCATAGATTTGTATTAGGCCTATATTTTATGTGAAAACAAATTTACAAACACTCAGAGAAGATGAAAGAGTTATATACACATAGCATAAGCTTTGTTTGTCAAGTAAATAATAGAACACTAAATTAGTTGATGTCCTTTCAACCTAAATCAATCAGTCCTTTTAGACATTTTGAAATGAGTAATCTATAATTAATAAAAGTAACAAACATTTTAATTTAAAGTTTAGGCCTATATTATAAGTACAGTACCTGGATATTGTAATGAAACCAATACAGCTCCTCACTAAAAACATTTTTGTTTTTTCAATCAGAATAATGTTCTTAGGACTTTTATTAACTTGGTTAGAAGAATTAATCAGTTTAAACTGCCACCATTTTGAACTATACTATCTATAAATTATGAAATTGTGAAATTGTAAATTGTGAAATAAAACTATATAAAAAGCATAAAAATTAAATTTTTTTAAATGGAAACTGACAGGAAGCTATATCCTAATAAAAAGTAAACATAAGGAGAACTTTGAAAACAAGAGATTGCTACACTATTGTCTTTAATATAGGTAAAATAGGTTAATTAGTCTATTTTTACCAGCTTATTGACCAGTATTTATATATAACAGCACAATTTTTGCTAATTAAACTGCCAATTATCAGCACTATAAAACAGTTTTGCCCATGGTTGGATAACAGAAATACTAAAAATTTAGAACAAAAATCTGGTAGATTCTTTAAATTACCAGGCATTCTAATCTAGGAAAAAGGACATCAATTTTGTTTAAAAATTTTATTTACAACTGATACTTTTTAATAGATATGCCCAAAAAATAATGATAATTCACACACACACACACACACACACACAATTGTTTAACTTATTTAATAACTTTAATTCTTTAGTTATAATCTGCCATTGTGTAGTCCCTCAAATATTAAACAAAAAATTCTTGTTCTTTGAAGACAAAAAATGTCTGGGTCATTATCGCCTTATAAAAGAAGGAAGTAAAAATAAAATAAAGATCTCCCCCTCCCCCAGACCTCAAATACTCTAGGGTCGAAAAAGATCAAGAGTTGTTTTAGACAAACCTTATAGGATAGATGAAAGAGAGAGATCTAACCCAAGACTACATGAAAAGATGTGTAGATCCAGCCAAATCCCTCGCGATTGCCAAGCCAGTATCATTGGAAGCCCTAGAAGACAGTTCAACAAATATTTGTAGTGTAGCCTAATGCATACCAACAGCAAAACTAGGCCGAAATCATTTTATAATCAGATTGGAAATGTTTGTCTTTTCTGATATAGGCCTATTACATAATTTTGGCATTTCCCAAAAGGTTAGGTTGTATGTTGGCTTCTTATAATATTGAATCTTATTAAAACCTAGACGCCAGGCCGAATAGCAAACATAAGATTACCTATACTTGATTTTCCAATTTGCCTACAACTTACTAAATGAAATGTCAGAAATATTTAAACAGTGGGAATTCTAACACAGTCACTCTGTGAAAGTTTCCAAGAAATCGGTCTGAGCCTAGTGAGTTGACGTAACATGTAACCTAATGATGGTGGTGGTAGGGTATTTGTGCAGCAGAGGTGTAACTTACTTCTTGGAAACAGGTTTTCGAGGTATTGTTAGAATAGAGTTTTTAATTGGTGTCTTATATGTACGTCATTTGTAATACATAAACGTCATCTACTTGTGGTTGTTAATTTATTCTTGCATTTCATAAAAGACCATTAGAATTTAATCAAATGTTGTAGACTAAGTGAATTTACATACATTAGTCTGTGTGTCTGTAGGCCTATACTAAATGCCACTAAGGAACATGTCAAAGAAGCTTTGACATAATTATGCATAGGAGGGGGATAGTAAAGTTTGCTTACAGTTTTATAATCTTAGTGTTATTTTAGGGCGCCTTAAACATGGAATCAAATATGAGTTTTCTTCTCCAGTCCAACAACTAAAATATAATTTTACGACTTATTTTGAAACAATGCCACTTTTGTAATAAAACAGTTATTGCAGGTCATGAATAAACTGACATTTTGTTATTGAGGTTTTTAGGTCGTAGGTTCAATATTGGTTTTTGCTTCTTCAATTAAATTTGAAATAAGGCCTACGTAGGCCTGCATTATACGCAAATTTTTTCGCATGGACAAGAATACACACAACATCACTCATTGCTGCGCTCAATATTCAATACTGCGCTCATTGCTGTACAGTAAATTCGTAAAAAGTCTGATCATATCAGTTCTTCTGCCCGACTCACCATTCTCTTTATTTTGATAACTTCTCTACCGATTTTGACGAAATTTAGTATCAGAAACGTTATCCTGAATTTGTAGATGTATTTTTAATTTCGGGTAAAATTTGGACACCCTTATAAAAAAAACTGTACTTATAAAAAAGTTTTCTAACAATCTATAATCAGTTTTCATTAGAATGTGCTCACACCTAGCTCCTAAAACTGAAATTAAGCATTTAGTCACTAATGGGTCATTTTGACTCAAAAATTCTTAATTGAAAACGTCTAATAGACACAGAAAATAACTATAGACACCCATTCGGTTGTAGCCTACATCTCTAAATTGGCTGAAACTATTTGGAACATCTGATGAAATCTAAAGGTTATATTCTAAAACTAACCAAGGTACCAACTTTGTGTAAAATGCATTGCGATTCGGGAATCGTGTTTTATAACCTTGATGATATTGCTAGATTGTCCTACTCGGGAGCGACGTGGCTCAATTGGTTAAGGCATGGAGTCTGGCTCGCTGCATTCCGATTTGTACACCAGATATTAAAGCTCGGTTGCTGACTGTACTTACTTTCTTCGTTAGTTACGGCTGCACACTAGCTTGATATATATCTTGAGTATACGCGATATTTTCATTACAAGGTAGGTATCACTAGTCCGCATTCAAATCGTAGTTGCTAAACCAGTAGGATATGGAGACGACTCAATCTGCCTATCTCTGTACTTGGTGTTGTACGATAATTCAAACTGACATCTAGAAGTATAAGTAATTCCGAAGATTTAATTTTCTTAATTTCTTTCATCAATAGTGTTGTTTAATGAATAATAAATTGAAAAACACGAGAAAGAGGTATCGGGGTACAGTCGTAAGGAATATGCGACACAGTTCCGCCGTACATATTAAATAGTTGCAAACGAACTATTTAAACACCCAAGAGTCAAAAACCCAGTAAAACACTTGAATATAGAACAACGTGTCATGACAAAATAAGCGATCTAATACACGTTATTGAAAATCAATCTGTATCTTATAGCAGTATGAAACAAAGTTGGACAACTTTTTTATAGAAAATTCTGAGTTAAAATCAAAACTGAAAGAAATACGCTTAGACGATACTGAACAATATAGTAGATTCAACTGTGTTGAAATAAACGGCATCCGGGAAGAAGGTACTGTAATGAAAATGTTTTAGAAATAGTCAAGAAAATAGGCAACAGTCTGGGTCTATCTATCAGTGAAGGATATGATGGATGTCTGTCGTAATACCGTAATTGTAGAATTTACTAGAAGATAAATAGAAGATTTGCTTATTAAAATGAGAGTAAAACGTAATTTGAGCACAACAGATAGGCTGGTCTGATCTATATAAACGAAAGTTTGAGACAGACATGCAACAAGAACCACCATGCATGAACAAGGGTGTTAAAGTGATTATGCTGACTTCAATAGACCAAGTGACTGAACTCCAGAATACGGCGCCTTCTACCGCCAAGTGTAATAACTTCTCAGTCGATGTTACTATGTATATTTTAAATTCTAATTTTCAAAATAATTTTGGCCCCATATATAGGTATTTATTCTGAAATATATATTCTATTTGTGTGTTTGTTTTGTATGAAAATAAGAATTGCTAATTTTTGGTATTACCAAAGAAAAACATTAATACAGATTCAAATATGAATTCACATTTTTATCAGTCTGTGGTTTTGGGGAAAATATATTAATAGATACTCACATCACCTTGTTCAGCAAAATTTAGAAGTATGGGGACAAAATTTGAGTTACTAACTTTACAATAGTAATTTAGAACCCCATTTATTATTATCTTATCTTAAATCTGGATAGGAGATGGCGAACTTAACCAATATAGATTACCACAATTTAATTTATTCTGTAAATTATTCGGTATCGGGGGGGGGAGGGAGGGGGAAGGGTAGTAAGTAGTCTCCGTATCCGACCAGTTTATCTGCCAAACTGTACAGGGTATTGAATCAGCTGACTGTACATTGTACATCTTAAAATAAATTTAATTTGAACAAAGATATATAATCATTATTGACTTAATTGCACTTTACAGATTACACGAAATTATAATATAGGACGATTTAGAAATGACTAATACGTTAAGAATGCAAATTTAATAATCAGGAGGACGTTTACATAATATTAAAATGGCTAGTTTTGGGTTAAGTTCGGTAATAAATTATACTACTTGAGTAACGGTTGACTTTGGCATCATGTATTTGCTTGAGTTAGTATTACAGGATTTAGTATAAGTCAGGATGAGAGAAGTAGATGGATTAAAAAAACACTCTAAATAATGAAACAATATTATATTAACGAATTAAACTAAAATATAAAGTGCTATCTGAAGGCACCAGTTTCACCTGGGGATAGTTGAGATAGTTTTATAAAGATTTTTTTTTTTTTTAGCACAACCCTAATGGTGGTGTTATGGAAATAAATATGCCCAAATACAGCAACACACCAATTTTTTTACTTTTTAAAATTTTTTAGCACAACCCTAATGATGGTGTTATGGAAATAAATTATGCCCAAATACAGCAACACACCAATTTTGATCAAAATCGACCCTTAAATAACAAAGATATGATACTTGTTTTAGGGTTAAGAAACACCCTTGGAGTGGAACATTTTCAAAACCCTTTCTTAGTACGCGTCTACAGACCTACCCCAAACCATGTTAAAAAATTCATAGCTCTAGGCTTCTTGGATCCAGAGATTTCGTGATCGTCGATGGTTTTGACTTTTATAAATATAGATATAAAAATTGCCTTTTAAACCAAATTGTAAAAATTAAAAATGGAGCTACCTATTATAAAAACCTGCCAGTCATCACCGTCCTATAAAGAGAGTAGAGTAGACAGTATTAATACAAAAGTAAGATTTTATAACAGAACAGAACTCATTGTACTTTTTTATTGTCAGAGTAAAATTAAAAGCTAATTCTTAACTTTTTTTTTTACATCGTAGAAAATTAAAACGCACAATTCCATTTACAGGTAACAGTGTATGTATCCTTCTAATTAAAAACCCGGATTAGTTTGTTTTAACCACAAACCATATAGAAAATATAAAACCATATAGATATATAAAAGAAACTATTTAAACACTTGTATTTAGATTTTTAAATTTCACCCTAAAATAACGGTTCCAAAACCACTTAAAATTTGGTAAAATGGATCGACTAAATCTAGTATACTATTTCTTAAAAGTACCACTATATTCAGAGTTAAGAGGTAACAAGTTCTTGAAAAGTTGAATCATTTGGAATGAAGATTTAAGGTAGTCTACATCCTTTTAAAACTCGAATGATTGAGACTAATAAACGCAACAAATATATTTTAACACACTTGTTCACATTGAAGGTTAAATTTAAACAGTTTGGTTCTAGGCTCAATTAAGAAACAAAACGAAAACTGTATGCTATATTTTTATTGTAATTGTTTACTGTATACAAACAAATCCTATTAATAAATAAGATCCTAATTATAATGACAAGTTTTCTGACACACGAATGGGGGTTATAATTAAATATGAATGCCGAGTTACCGATACGGGCGAAATGGGTTGGTTTTTCCTCTGATGAAATTATTTAATTACAGAGAATTAATATTCTAGGTTTACTTTCAGTATAAGTTTTAACCGAACCCCGAATTTATAGGCATACTGCCGTTGTTTATGTAGGAAAATATGTAGGAATTTACCTTTAAATTATTTTTTATAATACAATCTTTCTATACGCCTAAATCAAATAGCCAACAAAATTCTATAAAAATCTGTTTTCTTTAAATACAAATTTGCTAAAAAGGAGACTTTTAATTTTGGTAAACCGATATTTCAAAATTAGGCAAAAAATGTGTAGATGTATACAAAATTTCATCAAATTAGATAACAAATTTGTGGATGGAGATTGCAGGTCATATTTAGTCTCGTCGCTTTAACTAGACAAGCGAGTATTTTCTGTGCTTTACAGCTACCTATGTTTCAAAAAGAAATTATGTTAAAATCACTGATCGGGTTCAGAAAGCTAACGAGCTGCAGTATACAGTATAAGGAGAAGGCAATTTTTTGTTATAGGCTACAAGGATCTGTTTTATCTTTTTCACGATATGGATGAATTAGAAAGACACAGTTACGTGACAAAATCAATCCATGCTTTCTAAGAACCTAGTCAATAATGTTGCTAATGTAGATTAACAATCTCTTTCGAGTGTCAAATTCTTCAAGGTTGGGTTTCCTTTGTTTAATAAAAACCTTAAACAATATTCTATCTTCTCTGTAGTAATGACTATGTTTCCTCCAGTCAAACAATAACTTCACACAAATTTAACGGTAGGCCTAACATTCTCCTTGAATTATTATACTTTAACTGTAGATATATAGACTACGATTTAAAATTGATAATTGTTTATCATATTAGTGTTTGAAGGCGAAACTTTACTCTTTTGTGTCGACGTTTATTAGCTTACATTTTCTATTAGAAGAAATGTTCTAGGCCTATTTCTATCCCTCTTCCCCAGTCATTTACAGGGTAAATCTTTTTATGATTAAGTCTGTAAAGCTTGTTCTCTCATAATTACATTTCCGAGAGGTTTGTAGACAGATTAGTTTATAGTCCCAGATAGTTGCGATTCCAGCTAGGTAGTAGACAGTTTGTTGTTGGATAAAAAAGAGTGTTATCTATCTCCTTTTTGAATGGAAAACGAGTAAAGATTTTGCTCAGTTAATGTGGGCGTCTTGCGATAATGCCGAGACAAGTCACGCTTTACGAATTACAGAGCATTATCAAAACAAAATGTAGGCTATGTCACGAAAACTTAATAATTATACCGTACTCTGAAGATTTCCAATGTATCTTAACGCTTGTGGTATCTAACAATGACGGATTATAAACATCGCAATAAAAAAACTGATGTACGTAATAATTTGACATAAAAATACTAAATATCGGTGTTCGAGGTAGAGAAAAATAAATCTCAATTTAGACCTAGTTCAAAAGGTGGGATTTCTCCTCTGTTGATAATCCAGGGTTTTCATAATTTAAACAGCAACATCAAATACACTACGAGGATTGACAAAATCGTATTTATTGTGAATGCTCGACTTTGCCTCAAGGGTTATACAATCTCTAGACATTGTGTCCAAGTGCCTCTAGGCATATTTACATGACAGACATTTATATTTCTCTACCAAAGTCAAACATTTATAAAAATGCGTCTGTTAAAATAGTTTTGTAAAGAAGTAAAATAAAATATTCAGAGGAAATCATTCAATTAATACAACTTTTCCTGCGGTTCTTGCAAATGGTTACTTCCTGAATCTTTTTTCTCTATTCAAAGAATTACTTTTCCTTATTTGAGAAGCCATGTCCTTGACGTATTTTCTAAAAGATTACAGGAAAATGTTGAATAGTAATAAATAATAGGTCGACTCATGAGAAGTTTTATTAGATACTGTAGGCTCGGGAAATTAATCTATTATTAACCCTTGACATAGCTTTAGACACCAACGTATAAAGAACGTGATTATATAAAACATTTAAAATACTATATGATATTAGCTGAGTAGGTAAAAACGATTTGTCATCAACTTAAAACTTAATTGAATTGAGTTTCAGTACTAAAAACAGCGTTCTTTGGTAGTTTAAAACACGCCAAGTATAAATAATATCGCATTTGCCCTTTCACACACAGACTGACTCATCCAATTATGACGGACTCATAATTTATTCGTCAATTACTATCAATGGCTCAATGCTTTCTTAGAAAATAAATACATAACTACTACAACATATGTTTTCCCCTTTATTATAATATTAAATTTGAATTACTGCAACGATTACTTGAATGATGTTGCTGATAAGGAAGGTTTTATCGAGTAGTTTGCATCTCTTAGAACAGATGAAGGAAGAGATGTAATTAACATGGACAATTCGGTCTATTGTCACTCTGTAATTAACAATCACAGCCCGAGGCAAAACTGTCATTCTGTGTAAATTCGAGGACCCCTCTTAAAAGTATAGTATGCCCATAACAATGAATGAATAAAAATAAGAAAAGTCACAAATGAAAAAAGTTTAAGATAACGATTTTCCAAAACGAGCACTTGTTCTTTTTTCAGTTGTAAATTAAATGTTTTTATTAACATCCGGAAAAAATTATTTATTAAATATGATTTTTATATGTAGAACGTATATGTTTGTTATTAAATTTAACAACCTAATATGAGTGAGCGAAGCGAAGAATTGAGTTCTGGTTGCTTTGTCAAAAGCTTTGTTTTACATATGTTAGTCAAAATTTGTTGGCGTAAATCAATCTAAGAATATTTTGATTGAATGTTCATTGGTCATTTTAAAAGTTATAGTCTAAATTATTCATTATATTTTTCTGAATAACAAACTTGTATGTGTCATTTTTTTACTAAGTAATATATTAAAACTATTTTTACGACTTCCTCTCTTTATATCGACTGTAAATAAGATAAGTTAAAAATACGACTCAATTTCTGGGATCAGTATTCGCTACACCGGAAATGCCTCACAGCAGATAAGAGCTTGGTTGAAAGCAATTCATTACGCTATATTTTATCTGCTATAAACGTTTTATTTGTCTTGTACATGTTCTGTAACGGAGTTGTGTAGGCTATAGAGCCAAGCAATTCAGAACTAAGGATATGATCATTTTACGTCTTCATAGCTTATTTTTAGGGAAATATAATAACGTTTATTATTTAAACAAGTTATGTGTGAGTTTATTATAAACAAATTGTAAGTTTATTACTATCTTTTAAAATATGCATCACATAATAAGTTTTATTGTTTATAAGCTACTGATGACCGACGGTATTTGATAGAATTCCATGTTATACAAATAAAACGCACACAAATTCTTTTGTTAAATTCTACAAATTATTGGTCTAGCGAACCATGGTTTCGACAGTTATGGCATTGACGAGGCTTATACAAAGATTTGTAATAAGTTTTAGCTCGGAATTTAATTTGAATTATTTTACTGCTTCGTGACATATTGCCCCTACTAAATATGTAGGTACATTTTTTTTTCTTTTCTTTTTTTTCTTCTTTTTTTCAGTTAATTCACGAAGAGGGAGTAACAAACCCCTAATCACCTGTGGAATGTTGAATGCTTTGTTGGTTTTTAAGGAACCTAAGGAACAAGACTATGGTTTCACTTTTCATATAAATATATCAAACCATATAAAGCTAATTTATCAAAAGAAAATAGTTTATGTGGTCTGATTTATGCATATAAAAAGGGTGTCATAACATCTCGTCCCGATTCCACGAGCGTGGGGTTGGGGATGAACTCTCTACTTGCCCACTAGTAACATCTCGTCCTGGCACATACAATAGGTTAGGTTAGCTTAGGTTATAATATAATATAAAAAATAATTGTTTTTACAAATTTTAAAAATATGTTAATAGTAATAACACTTCTCGTATGAAAATGTTTTTATCGAATTTGGTAAAACTAGATAAAATACTTTTAAATTTATTAAATTTTGTCTCCCCAACGGGAAAAAAAGAAATATATTACCAATGACTACATAAATACTTAGTAGTCATAGTATTTATGTAGTCATTGATATTACCTTACTAACAAGTAAATTATACAAATTTTTCGAGAGGGACGAAATGTTCCTTTTTTCTAGAAAATTGGCAGCGGGACGAAATGTTACTGAACCATAAAAAGATTTTATTATAAAAAATAATTTTAAAGTAAATTCCTACATATTTTCATTACACAAAACTGAAACGGGTACGATATTTGTAAATTCCATAAACGGTACGTTCAATAATGAGAAATTGTGTTTATATCTAACAGACTGCTATGAGTTCAGAAGTAGGATTAATATCTGTGTTATGAGCTGAAGTTTTCGGAAACAAATCTTAAAGATTCTTACAAAAAATAAAAATAAAAATGAGCGTCTTTAGGCTATTTTATATGTTAGGAGGCTAAAAAACATGTTTAATTTGGTTTACATTGTTCTACTTGAAAATCTTTTATTGTTTAAGACGATTCTATTGGAGACAATTTATAATTTTCTAATTTTTATATTGATTAAATGCCTTTTATATTTACAAATTATTTCAGATCTATCTATATCCCAACTCTTCTCGTAATTTAACCTCATCCCCCAAAAATATTAACCATAATCAAACCAAATCAGATAATGATGTGCACTTCATAATACCTGTGGATTTTAAGTTATTCCATCTGTTATTGACTTCAGTACCATCGTTCTTGCATTTTTTACACTAACCAAGACAAAAATATAATAATAACATCTCATTAGGCTATTTTCTGTACATTTCAGTTAGAAATGTTGAATCAATCTTTATGTGAAGGAAAATCGTTGTATGTGAGGGACCCCACTTCTGAGATGCTTTTGACACCATTTTATAATTCAGTTGGTTAGTTACTTTACTAATTAAATGTCTTACTGATTTCTGGTTTCCCATAATAAAAATAAGCTATTACATAGCAAGTCTTTCAGGGAAATTCTCGAGTCTGCAATGTGTATCCATAGATATATCCTTATCTATAGAATATGTTTTGAAAACATGTTGTTTAACATCAGTTATAGTTTTTTCTATTTTAAAATTTTTTATACACAGTCGTTTTTAACTTCATCTTCTCATCACTAGTGTGGGATTGTCATTGAACCTTAACAAAGCTTTCTACCCAAAACCATGTAAAACTCAGCTGGATACCAGGTCACAGAGGATACAAAGGAAACGAACAGGCAGATAAACTGGCAAAAAAAATGATCCTTCACTATAGGCCCAGAACATGTATGCGGAATAACTAAAGCCGTAGCAAAAGAGAGTCTAAAACAATGGCTAAACTCAGAAATTGAGGAAAGATGTACAAAATACTCCACAGGAGAATTATACGGATTACTGGTCCAACAAGAGCTGAAATTCTCTAAATTCATCACTTCACAAAGTAAACGAAATCTGAGGAAAATCTTAAGCTTTATATAAGGCCATGGCGCTTTCAAGAAGCATTGTAACTAACACCATGGGAAACTTGAAATGCATACCATGTATTCAGCACCTAGAAACTGCTGAACATAAACTTTGAAAATGTGAAGCACTAAGACAACTGATCTTCAGCCCAGATCCGACCATTGAAATAACAAACAACCTAGCTTGGAAAATCCTGACACTAACCAAAGGAAGAGACATATACAAAAAGTCCTATTTGCTGAGGTCTCTAAGGGGTAAACCCACTTCAAATAATAATAATAATAAAACTTCATTTTGGGCAAGTTAATTTAACCAGTGAACTTTTTAAACAGTTTGAAAAAAGTTGGTTGTTTAAAATGTTTTTGTCATAATTTTATAATAATACGATTAAAAATACCTTAAATTGTGTCATCCTTTTCAGATCATGATTCTAGATATAAAGACTTGATAACGTCACCGCAACCGAGAACTAGTTCACCTGACTAGTTTCCTACCACTCATGCGGCAAAAACTGCCAAGAAACACGTCGACCAAACACATCAATTCCCCGGCCCTAAACAGATTTGCTTCGGCCAATATGACCTTACACGTCCTGTACTCTCAACTTGTCTCTGATTGGCCGACAGCTTCACGTCGATCGCGAGGGTGCCTAAAATTCCGTGTCTACAAACAATAGCGCTGCAAACACTATTCCGAACCAATCACAACATACCTGGTCTTCTTGATTGGTTCGCGTCATGTAAAACTTACACAATGGACAGCTCATTGTTTAGGACTCAGCCAGTCCTAGGCAAGCTAAGCTTCAAGCTTGCAGAGCTGAAAGTTGTATAAGTACTGGCACAAAAACACCAAAAAATCACTTCACCTTTACCCTCCGGTGTGAGGACATCACATTACTTCACCTGTACCCTCTAGTATGAAGATGTAACTACACTTCATCTGTTCTTCACCTGCACCCTCCAGGGTAGTCTTCATCTGTACTATCACACAGAGAACCTCACTCACCTTGCTGAGCCACCTGCCACCTACCATCCTGTTCAAGCCAAAACACATCTTCGATCTTTGGGAACAACACCTTACCACCTGACTTCTGCCAACCCACCACCGAGATCACCGCCTCATCGAGAAGTCACCCTGTGGCCTCCCGTAAAGGATATTAAACTAAGAAATCTAGGCAACAGCAGCAACTTGCTCCCCACGCAACGCCTCCTGAAATTGTAAGTGCTTTGTCACCGGCGGAGTGAGTGGACACAACTCTGTAGATACCCAAGACTAGTAATGAGCGGTGAATCGTCCACCAGAAGGCCAGGAGGCAGTCACACATTTGTACCAAAACAGATAAAACAATGATAAATGATAATATAAAGGATATGAGGGGGAAAATATATTTTTGCAAAACATATGACCATATGACCTTGTATTGTTGTTATATAATATCTAATTGGTTTAAGCACTGGACATATTTTAATGTTTAAAATTGGCTAAATACTATTTTGGTTATCTATGTTGTGATGCTGTTGCAATCTGCATGGAGCTTCAACCTAACCTATCCTAACCTCTTGGTTCAGTCGAATAAAGTTTGTTTTAAATTTAATAACTTTTGGTTTTCTTGTTTGAAATAAATTATTTCTTGTAGATTTTTGTGTTTTCTTTATTTGGTGATTCAAGTTTCCACAAGTGCTACTTATTTCAAATAAATAAGGGCTTATGGAATATGTAGCTTATTAGATTTATAAAAACTGCCTGCTCCACAATTTAATGATTCCAATTGCAATTGTACCTCTAGTATTTATAATTTTATTACTCTCTTCTTAAGTTATACTCAGTGAAGTACCATAAATAGTGATTGATATATTATTTTTGCAGGTGCGGCTGTTGGCGGGAGTTTGTCTACTTCTGCAATTGTCTGCTGCCGCTCATCTCTGTCCTAACAGTCATCAGTATTGGTCCACCGAATCTGGACACTGTGTCAATTGCTCAAAATGCATCACAGCAGAAAAACCTATTGTTCTACGTCCATGCCAAGGCCATGTCGACACCGAATGTGGCGTATTGTCTGATCTGAATATCGACTGGTCATGGTTAACAAAAAAAGATAATAAAAAACATACAACTTTCGAGAAAAACCATCATAAACATTCACATTTGCCTGTTCTAGATGAAATTGATGACTTCGATAAAGATTTAGAAAATAAGAAACATCACAATAAAAAAATACATAAACATCATGATTTATTAGATGACCAAGATTTTTTTACAGATGAAGTTATTGATAAAAAAGTACATCATCATGGACACTCTAGTGAGCATAAACATCATGCTCATATAATTCCAAAAGTGTTTCATGAAGAAGATGAACCAGAATTTGAAGAAAATAAACATCACAAAAAACATCACATTAGTTCTGAAAGCTTTTTAAGAGATGGTGACATTCAAACCAAACATCATCATGGAAAGAAAGGTGAAGATGATAATATTTCAGATTACATTGAATCATTCAGAAAGCATTCAGGGAAAACAGAAGATTTGGAAAAAGAATGGAATAAGATGTTAGCATTGTCTAAAACACGTTTACAACATCGTAAAGCAGATTTAATTAAAACTTTAAGAGAAGAAGGAAATCCTGAAAGTGAAAAACATTTAAAAGAGATAAACCATGAATCAGAATTCAATATGTTTGATGAATTAGACAACCGTAAAAAAGTAAGTACTGAAGAACTAACTGAAGATGGATTCCCTAGCTTTCATCATAAAGACAGCCCTCCAAGAAAACCTTTATCAAAAATGGATGTAAGCATTTTTGAGGAATTGGTTAATGAAGAACATAAAAGGCAAAGAGATAATCCAGCAATAGATTTATTGAAGTTGATGAAATCAGGTGATGGTTCTAACAGAATCTCTCATGACATGGAGCTTTACAGGAAACATCATAAAGATGAAGTTCCTTTTCCTGTGGATTCATTTGATTATAAGTCCGTAGTGCCAACACATCGCTTGTTCCTTGGGGAACCATCGACCATTTCAGAAATAATGGATCAAGATTTTTTTGATGTCAAAAGTGAAGAGGGAAAATTTAATAAAGAGTCATCCAAATTTAAGGTAATTCCGTGGGATGAGAGCAATAGTTTGGATGAAAGAGAACCAAAAATGAGTGCAGTTAAATTTACAGCTGCAGAAAGATTTGTATGGGATTGGCAAGCAGTAGCACTAACATCAGCTGTAGCAGCCTGTCTACTTTTTTTTGCAGTAGTTGCAGTTTATTCCGTTCTTCATGCTAGACAGTGGCGAAGACTGAAGAGTAATATCAACACTGGTGAGTGCTTAAAATCTTTGATAAGCTCTTTATATATGCTAGTTACATTTACACATAAATTAACACAATTATGATGTTAAGTCATCATTTTATTTACTTAAATTTTTATTTCCCTTTTTCCTTTCTTCTTCTAAGTTTTATTTTTTACCTGTTCATAATGTATACTTTTTAATTAAGTTGAAGATCTGTGTCAGCCTTGTTAATATTATGCTGGTTACAAGCTCAAACTCTGGCCAATATAATATATTATTTTATGATAGGAAGTTTTCTTGTACTTATTAGTGTAGCTGGCGAATAAGTATGGACTTTCAATAGGGAGGGGGGGACTTATGCTTCTCTTTTCTTTTACATTTGACTAGACCAAAATTATTAATTATTAAATTAATTGTATTTAATAAGTAGCACTACATTTTACAAGTTGGACAGAACAACAGTTTTGTAATTTGTTTAATGTTATATAAAAGCAAATATTTCATTATTTTCTTCCTTTTTTTAAATAAATGATTCAAGTGAGAATATGACCAATTATCAACTGAGTCTAATTTACCACCTTCAGTAAATTTATAGTTATGAAACATTTTTATTTTGTTTTACCCTAAGATAAGCTACATTTGCACAGATATAACTAGACATTTCAAATCCACATAGATCTCGGTCATATTCTTGTATAAACCAAAAGGTATTGTTTCTATCTATTGTAGCATTAAATGTCTTTCATATTAAAGACAAATTTGCTAACATTGTTTATCCTAGTCAAAAAGTTCCATGAGTTTAAACAAAGTTTTGTGTATTTGTTACTAACAGTACCTTGTCCCACTCTAAAATACTTTCACCATCGCATAATGAGTCACTTTGGAATTTCACCTCACCTCTATAGTTCTTACAGTTATGTTAGTATCAGAGATAAATTTCAATGGGTTACAATGACTTTAAATAATTAAAGACCATTGATTGTAAAATAGGAATAATAGCACACCTAAACTGTTCCCTACTTTAATTGCAGGATAAACCAATTGAAATTTATTTGGAAAGTTGTAATTATAAAGTTATTTATTATTTAGTTTGAATATTTTTATTTTTATTATGTGTGTAAGGAGTTTGTTCATGGTTTGACAAATGCATTTTATATGTGCTAATTGTCAAGTTTACACAAATATATGAATGATTACCCTCCTCTTTATTATGTATCTTTACTTTTTGTAATGAACATGAAGAGTTTGTTTTGTATAGATTATTTCTAAGTCCTAATGTTATCATTATCAAAATGTTTTATTGAGGAGATAGGGCTTAATAAGTTTTAATATTTTCATTTTAGTTTTGTGATATATTGAATTGTGTTATGAGTTTAATAATTAAGGAGAATTTTATTGATTGTAAACAAATCAAGTCTACCAGATGTTCATATACTGACCTTGAGTAATATTAGTATGACAGCTTTCTTACCATATTTGTAAAACGCTATGTTTTAGAATGTTTAGAACTCAAATTAATTTGTTCCATGAATTTAATTATAATTAATTAAATAAAATACTCAGTAATACCTATGTCTACACAAGTTATTAATTTCATTAAGTCAAAGGTTATCTAAGGAGGGAACAGATGCTATTTATAGTCTAAGCTACTCACCTTGGTGTTACCTTGTATTCAAAAGTAACACAACTTTTTAGTTGAGTAACTTACCATAGCAACCCAGTTTAAACAAGTGATATTGGTGGTTATTGATAGAATTATTTGCATGTAATTGTGAATTTCTTTACCAAGTTGACTGCTCCACTGTTTTTTTTCTTATTATGTCTCAAATTACTAGATATTTTTTTAAATCTTTCAAATTTTTTTACAACTGGTGATAAAATCATTGTAAATTATATTTAAATATGAACATACATGCACAAGTCAACTACTACCATCCTTTAAACAAATTTGAATACTTAATATGGTACTCACCAAAAATAGATATATAAGTTTTATCAACCATGTTTAAACCTAAACCAATATGTTACTTTAGAAATTTTTTCTATGATTACCACAATATTATTCAAATAAATGAGTTTAAAATCATTAAAATACTTTTTCTTTTTTTTAATGAGAAGTATTTTTTTTAATACCATAAATATGGGGCACATGGAAAAATAGTAAGAGGTCACAAAATATTGAGTTCTATTGAACAATAATAGTATGTAAACTTTATTCAAAATTAAATAGAATGCCCAATTAAAGTAAACTATATAAAATTTAAGACATTTTTTGAAATGATATGGTATATGGATACCATAAAAAAAGAACACATCCATGAATACCAAATATGGTGCTCATGGTAGGTAACCATACTGTTGAGCTCTACAAAAAGTACTTGGAAACTATGCCAAAATAATGTCAACTATTACAATCTTTATGTGAGAGGGAGATGTAAATATATATATATATATATATATATATATATATATATATATATATATATGTGGTATGTATAATTATATTTACATATTTATTTTTCTTATCGTATAAAAATAATAAATATAAAAAAAATAGAAATGTCTAACAGTTTATATTTCGGTTTATTTAAAACTCTTTCAAAAATGTAAAAGTATATATTTTTTGTAAGTAAGGCATCACTTAGGCATCTACACCTGTAAAACAGGTTTCTTCAATTTTCTTAGAATACAGTCGCATTTTACCTGATACTATTTTCCCCTGACATCATATCTTATTCATGTAGCATAATTGTTGTTTCCTCATTGTAACAACTGCAGTAGCTTGTTTATTGCACAACTAAACAATTTAAAATGTTTATAATTCATATGTTTGGTTATGTCTTCATAATCATTAATAGAATCATTAAACAATTTAAACTATTATTGATATTTGTGTAAGTTTTTGTAATAAATACTCACTTCTGTTGTTCTTATTTAGGTAATTCTGAGCAATTATTTGGTCAACCCCAAACTTTTTCATATTTTACTACGGTCATAAGGATGTTTTTTTAGTTTCACATACATCTCTACATTATCGTAGTAAAATATGAAAAAGTTTGGGGTTGACCAAGTAATTGCTCAGAATTACCCTTATTTATATATACTGTTAAAAACCAAAGTTTATACTGTTATCAAAGTTAGGATTAATAAGCCTATCATAATATGATTATGTATGATATATACTTTCAGCGAATAAAACATTTTGGGAAAATCATAAATGAATTTGTTGTATAAATTGTAAAAAATGTACGAAGAAATATATAAGCCAAACAAAACATAATGTCAGGATAAGAGCAAAAGAACACTTTGCTCACTTCAAATATATTAGGCCTGATAAATCAGCTACGTCTAAACATTGTTTAGAGGGAAAACATTATTTGAAAATAATAAGCACTGTGTTGTTGAGAAATGTTACAAAATTAAACACAATAGATGCTTGGGAAACTTTTTATATTAACAAGTACCGTAATATAACTGAAATAATGAATTACAGCTGATACAAAGTTCTATATTAAAGTAAAAATATAAAATGGTTTGTTAGATATAAGATTAGTTCAGAATATTGTATAAGTTAGATGTTAACTCTAAAGTTATTTAGAATGACGTGTTATTTGTTAACGCCTTAATATTAGAATATAGGTTTAGTGTTGTATAAATACGGCGTTTGGCGCCATGCTAAGTTAGTTATTTATTCTATCTAAAATTGTTGACGTTTTATGATTATGGTAGAGATTTTGATTTTTTTTAATTTTGTTGAAGGTACGGTATACACATTTAAGTGACTCCAAAAATTTAATTAATTTTTTATATATGTTATTTTTTGCTCACAAAAATGTATTGTAAATTCTTCTTCCAATATTTCACATTTTTTGGATATGGGCATATTTTTGTTTTATATATACAGACATTTTTTGTTTTATAACTCAATAATTTGGGGGGCATAAGATCAAAACAAAAAAATTAAATTTTCTTAAAATGAGCTGTAACGATTTTGATGAATTATACTAAAATCTGCTCTAAGGACCCAACAAAAGATACTGGCTGCCTTCAACAAGGTCAGATATATCAGATTCAGCTGAAGTGATACCCAACAAGTTTTGGCAAAGTTTATGAGTCAAACCAATGTACCAAATGACATGTGAAAGTAAATAATAACTCACAAGTATATAAGAATTATCCCAATTAGCAAATTTATAGGGAAGTAATGGGCTTGCTTAGGTTTTGTTATGGGTTTATGTGATTTTTACTACCAGTATTGATGTATGAGTCAGAAGATTAGGTGCTAACAAAGAACATGAAAATGATCTTAACTCCTTTGAAAGGAAAATATGTGGAGCATTGCGGGAAAAGAAGGTACAGTTAATAAATAATAATTGTACAATTTGTATAAGGAACCAAATGTGGTTGCTAAAATAATGTTTGGACACATCCACCCAACGAAAAGGATATTTACAGCAAGATTATACCCAGGCAAACCCAGATTAAAGTGGAGTGAACAATGACAAGAGATGAATAGGTGCTCAAAATTGAAGGTCGTTGGCACAGAATCGGGGCAGATGGAAAAAAAAATTGGTGGAGGCCAAGACACTCCAGGTTATAGCACTACTGCTGATGATAATGTGATAGTTAAAAGATTGTTTATTTATTTTATTCCTTCTGCTGCAAACGGTTACACATTGTATAGCTGGTGTACAATAATATTAAATACAATGTAACAAACAACACATTACCAATACATTTAGATCAACCCATCACTATCGATAGATATAGACTACATCGTAATAAACATAACACCACCAAATACTAGAAATTTAAAATAAAACCAAATATAGGATATTACAAGTTATGATAATTATTAATACAAACAAATTAAATCCCTGGTTAAGCAATATCATCATCAAATTAAATAAATTGGTCCAAGAACCACTCAGATATTCATCTGAATTAATATTATCGAAGAAAATACAACTCTACTCACCACCTGTGCCTGAGGAAATACTCCACCAAGTAAAAAGAGTTGTCAATGTGCCTCTTAAAATATTTACGCTGAATTTTAATTTTTAGTGGGAGATTATTAATAAGCATAACTCCCGCTTGAAAGGCAGTTTTTTAAACTTATCAAGTTTGTGGTGTTTAAGCCGTAAGTAATGCTTGATATTGTAGTTATGTCCATCTTTATTTAATAATGTAGCACACTTCAATTTTAGGTAACTATTTGCTTGAAAGATATACATACGGGGGAGTGTGAGTATAAGTGCCTTTGCAGGATTCCACATTCTGTAGACCTCCTACAAGCCTCAAAGCATTTTTGAAGTGAAAACTTCTATTGGTGCGTTGGGTACTTTTTGGGATGGACTTTTTCAATAGAAATCGCGTCACGCACACTACCGTAATGCAACTTTTGGGATGGACTTTTTCAATAGAAATCGCGTCACGCACACTACCGTAATGCAACTTTTGTGGTGGACTTTTTTATGATGCGCGCCCCATACGTATTAAAACTAAAAATCTACGAAAAATATTGCACTAACTTTCTCAAACTCATATATATAGTCAAACTAAAATCAATGCAAAAATGTTGCACAAACTTTCTCACATACCCATACGTATTAAAACTAAAAATCTACGAAAAATATTGCATTAATTTTCTCAAAATTCACATACATAGTTAAACTAAAATCAATGCAAAAATATTGCACTAACTTTCTCAAAATTCGCATACATAGTTAAACTAGTATAAATGAAAAAATATAGCACAAACTTTCTCACATACCCATACATATTAAAACAAAAAATCTACGAAAAATATAGTACTAACTTTCTCAAACTCATATACATAGTCAAACTAAAATCAATGCAAAAATGTTGCACAAACTTTCTCATATACCCATATATATTAAAACAAAAATCTACGAAAAATATTGCACTAACTTTCTCAAATACCCATACGTATTAAAACTAAATATCTAATATTGCACTAACTTTCTCAAACTCATATACATAGTCAAACTAAAATCAATGCAAAAATATTGCACAAACTTTCTCACATACCCATACGTATTAAAACTAAAAATCATAAGTATATATGCGTTACATACTGTTCAAACAAGTTTTCACTTTTAACGTGTGGTCTTAAACACATCCAAATTTTTTTTTTTTTTTTTGCATTATAAATAGCCTTTACACATTTTGAATGGGCGAGTCACCAGACTAGTTTTCGTAGAATTAATTAATAAATTATTTTCAACAAAGTATTATCTAGTATATGATGAAATAAGTAAAATATTTGTCACGTCTGTTAATTATTTCCATTTTTACTTTCTTACATATATATATATATATATATATATATATATATATATTGTAGGCCTATATAGAAAATATTGTGTTGGAAGGGGGGGATACTGACTTCCTAATTTTTGAGAATCCCTGACTCTGATAAATTAATTTTTACAATGGTGTCGATTTTATACAAAATCAATTTGAATGTCAAAAAACGTGTAAGTAATTCTCTAATAAATTAAGCTTTACAAAAATTTGTTCATACACTGAGTTCGAGCATAACGGTTTTTGCTGATTGTGTCTCTGTTTTGCTCAGCAGATGTAGCCTATCCATTCAACAAATGAAACATAAATGTAGCATATCCAAAACATGAAATGTTTTAATGTATGGTCAATGTTATGTAATTTTTATGTTTCATAATATGGCAGGGCAAATTTTTAATCTATCTATATTCCAAAAATAAACTCCAATATGTAATATTAAAAAAAAAAATGTTCGTTAGTAAAGTAGGATAAGACCTATCAAATTAAAGTCTTGATTTGTTAGAGTACAACTGTACTCCCACAATGTATCGTCATCATGTTTCAAAAACTGAAAAATAACCCACAGATTGTGTCACAACTTAGAAGACAAATATGGACAACCGTTAAATTATTACACAAAAACCAGTTGATGAGCGCTGTCAGAGTACTAAACAAATTCAGGGTACATCCAGCTTGATCATAAAATGTAATACATCAAATCACCTAAATGTAATGACCAAACGTTCCTTTCTTGAACAATGTAGATAACTTTAAATCAAGGGGTTTTATCTAGTAGGGTAAATTTATTTAAAACAGTTGTTACACAGGTTTTCTGAACTTCATAATTATATATATCACTACTTTCTTGGTGTCGAGTAGGGCCTTGCGGATCTCTTAGTTGTCTGTATTAAGAATGTTTCACACTTGCTTAACTTGTGTCAGTGTCTGCTCTGGCCTACTTCAAAGCTGGATTTGTGTAAAGAAGCCTCTATTTGCTACTCTTGCTTTGGTGACTGGCCCTGTCAGATATCATAGCTATACTAATATCATATTTTTTTGAGAGGTCAGGGTTTGAAATTACATTTTTTACAGTAACATTTCTATTTTTTGTTGTAGAAATGTGGCGTTGGCATTATTACATGCAGAATTAAATGTGGAAATTTCTATCTAATTTTGTGTGTTATAAGTTAAGTAAGACACTAGATACGAATAAAAAACTGTTTAAAATGGCCACCATTATGACATTTTCAATTAGATTTTTCTGAATTCAACATAAGCACATTATAATCTTCTACGGCACAAAATTTAATAAACATATGTTAATTTTTGTAGCCGCTATCTTGCTTACATACAAACGACGACAGATGGTCGGCATGTCGAACATAATTTTTTAGGTTGACACCATGAAACCTGAAGATCAGTCAAAAAACTGAGGTTAAAATTTTTGACGATTACCAGACACCCTATATTTCATATACTGGGTAAGTATAATAAAATATATCAAGTTCTATACAACCCATCAAAATAACATGATAGGGCATTTCTGTACAATGTAGTGAAGGGGTGAAATTTTGTGTTTAGGTTATAATGAATAACCATTCTTCTATGTAGAGTAAATATTTCAATTATAACAGTCAACAAAACTCTAAATGTTATTATATTCAAACTTAACTTATTTTTATTGGTTTATGGGCATACTTTGGTCATGTTTTTTATAGTTTTTTTTCCTTTTAATTTTCTGTTGTTGAAAGTTTGTAGGTACTTACTTGTCTTAAAATTAAAACACTAAATTTATATTTTCTCAACATCAGCTCTGATGATTTCAGATTGCCAAACAAACCTCCTGTAGACACAATGAAAATATATTGTTTGCAATCTCAAAAATGTTGGTCAGAAATAATAATGAATGTGGATTGTACTAGACACTGAATATGTGAAAACTAAAATATGTTGTTTTTTTTTTTTAATAAAAAAAGTTAATGGGTCTTATCATGGTACTTATTCGGGCCAATCATACAGTGTAATACAACAGATCCTTTAAATGTAATGTCCAAAGTTGGTCTCTAGGGTCTTATAGGAAATGTTAAATTGTATTAGTAGATTAATGGGTCTTATCCACTATAGAGCAAGTTTGTTTAAAACAGTTGTTACACAGATTTTAAACCATGGTCGGCTAGACCAATAAATTTAGAATTTAACAAAAGAATTATGTGTGTTTTATTTTAATACATATTTATAGTTGAGTAGAGAAAAGTTCTAACATCTCTTAAAAAATCAGTACCATTTTACAATAAATTTAAACTGGTCATTCTTTTAATAATCAAACAGCACCTCTTTTTAGTTAATAGTAACTTTTGTACAACTGACCCTGGAAACATAAATTGCTTATTTAAGAAGCTATGTCCTTTTTGGTCGAGTTTGCCTAAACTAGTAATGGAGTTTAAAGCTAGACAACCTAAACATTACTGTATGTTAAAACCCATTTAAAAGAAGAGTAGAGATCACAAGTAAATTTTTAAAATACCAAATAAACCGTGATTTCATATTTTTCAAATTATTCAAAAACGAATTTTCTTTTATGTGCAGTTTTTTTAAATTACAAATTTCACCAAAGGATAGAAAATACACAATTTTCCATAACAAACTTTTTTATTTTGTAACAATCCTTTTATGTTTCACTGCATCCTTAGTTTGTTACATCTCCAGTTGTCATCTTCCTTAGTACTTGTGTTATAAAGGTGCTTGTGACATATGAGGTTGATGCCTTAGTCAGCGAGTTGTCTTGCAAAAATATAGTGTTTGTTGTAAAAAATTTGTTTTATTTCATTTTTACGTTAAGATAAGTGTTGTTTATTTCAAGTGAATGTATTAATATGGTTGAGCCAATTTTTAGGTAGTTGACTTTTAAATAACTCTTGAATTTTTCATAGGAATATCTGTTTTGTGTACGGTTGTGTGAGGAAGTTTTAATGCAATGGTTATTTGCATTTGTCGCAATGGAATTTCTATAATTTAACAAAGTAGCCAAAATATATGCATAAGAAAAGTGGCCATAAACATAGTCATCTTCATAAACTGCACATAAAGATCCAAAATAATTTTTTTTTTTTTTTAATACTTTGCTCAATATAGCTTTGTTGCGATTTTCATGTGAAAAAGCAATTAAGCAATAATTACTTAGACAACTTGTTAAATAACAAAATATTATTGAACAGCTAATTGACTTCTAAACCTTAAATCAGTTTAAATCTATCAATTTAAATAGAGGTTGTACGTTACCAATTATATCCAGAGTTTATTCACTATTTGAATTATTCTAAAAGGAAAGATGTGGGAGTCTACGCTAGTAGTAATAATTGATTGGTTTTGTGTCGAAATTACAAACTTCATGTAACTGAAGGCTAAATATTGATTAAAGTGTCAGATTAGCAATGGGTATTTTATAGTCTCCAGTGTTTTTGAAGTTTCTATTTCTAATAATCACATCTTTGAGACTTTTACTGTATTAATCTTAGAAATACTGTTTGTTTTTTTTCTCTTTTTTTAAAGACCCTTTATAAAATGGAATAATTTTGTAATTAATAAAATGACTGGTGGAAAACAGTATTAATTGACATTTAAATTTGTAGTTACTGTTTTATTTTTTTAGTACTTTATCCGTTAGAACCATTATTTTAAAGTCATTTCATTTCAGCTCTTCTTATTGATTAGAATGGACAATGATCATAAGGTTCGAATAATTTATTTCAAAAATCACTCTTACAATTAATTTATCACACACATAAGTTAAACCAGGAACCAAATCAGTATGTCAGGCATAAACCTACACACCTTAAATGAGTATGCTTTGCAACTAAAGAATGTATCCCTTTGTGACAATAACTGTTTAAATGTGTAGGCTTCTAGTGTAGGAGAGTTTTTGGCGCAAGTAATGAAGACAGTAACTGGAAGGCGTGGCCAGAATACTAATCATGTTTTGTACAACTCCTTTCCTTTCCTGCCCTCTTCAAGGCTATCCGACTACGTTTGTATTGTAGTACTTACATTGAATCTTAATTTAAGGATTAATTAATTAATATAGTGATTAATACATACAGGTTGCCGTTTCGGCATTCAATTGAAAAATCCGTGACGTAATTTAAGAGGTCTGGAGGAATGTGTTGTAAAATTCTTTCAGATTAACTATGGAAGTTTTTATAGGTTTACCATATTTGGTTGTAACAAATGTTCGTTCATGCCTGAGTTATTGAGGAAGCTGTAATTTAGTTATGCAAACATTGTTTATTTTTAGTATTTGTTATTTCGTAGAACAACAATGAAGATTTGATGATTTAATTTTGTCATTAGAATGGCTTTGTAGCTTGCATAACAATTAATGAAGTAAAACTATACATTTTGATTATTGTTACAGAAAAACCGAAATGTAGAAAGGCTTTGAGGAAAGGGTAATAATATATTGTGAAGGTGTTCATAAGGTCAAATTCCTTTTGTGTAGGTGTTTAAAGGGGGAAATCCGTATGAAACATATTTGTCTAGCTCTAAAATGCTTACTTTTCTCTCTTGTGTTGTTTTATTAACCATTGAATTTCTTAAGAATGAATTTAGATTAGAAGTTCAATTTTTACGCTGAATTTTGTGTAATCAAAATTGTTTATAACTATTTCATAAATGGTAACTCCTTAAAAATTTCTATGTTGAATATCTTGAAAATGTGTTTAACAGTTTTAAGAGATGCGTTATTATTTTATGATTTCAGGGTTTTTTTATTGTAAGTTAAACAATAACTAAAATATCACTTAAGAAATTATTTCTTGGTAATTTTATAGAATAATAATTTAAAATAAATCTAGGCCTATTCAACAATTTATGTAGTTTGGATTATATAGCCTATTGTTATAAATAGTCAATTTTCAAGAATATTTTTAACAATATCTTGGTTATCTTTAGTCATATGATTTTTTTTTTTTTATTAACATTAGCCTACATTTATTCATGAAATTTTGTGTCTTGGTAATTTTGTGTGACAACTGTATTCAAGATACAAACTTTTAAATGGTTGATTATACATTTTAAGGTTTCTTGCGTCTTAAAAAGAGGTTTTTGGTTTTGATGTCTGTCTGTTGTTTGTACAGTGTTGTACAGACTAAATACTGGACTGATTTTAAATTTGGTATGTGTACTGATTTAAATCAAATTTGGTATATGGACCCCCCCCATTTTTTTCCATAACTAAAATTTTGGGTGTAGCTGCACTAAAATTTTTTTTTCTAAAACTGTCTCTAAAAAGACCTAAATAAAACTTTAATAAATAAAAAAATATGTCCCAGAGGTATTGTTATAGAATAATACCATTACGGAATAACTTCTTAAACATGGGAAAACCCCTTAAACTCGATTTCATTGTAGGCTATGATTTTTACATGTTTATGATACAAGTGAAGTGTGTTTTGGTCTTATTTATGTATACAGTACTAATATTGTTTTAAATGATTTGTATATATCTAAACCTGGATCCATGTTTAATTTTCATTTTTTGACTGACAACTACCAAACTGATATTTTTGTTGACAAATAGTTTTGTTGGTTTTGTGAATAGCTGTGTGAAAAAGTTTGTGCAACATAGTACCATTTGTTTTGACTTCCTGTATATCTAAATTAACTTACTGCTATTTCTTCCTGACTTATAATACTCTGTATATTTTCTTTGGGGAAGAGGCCAACAACATTTTGAATAATACCTGATGTTTCTTAAAGTTAGATTGCCAAGACAGATTGCAAATGACAAGGAAGAAGCTGAGACATGATATGACCTTTAACACCTTTCAAGGGCATTTAGTCAAAGGACAAAAGAACAAATTTGCAAATTTTTATTTAGTTGAATTATGCATCTGAAAGTGGCATTTCTATATATGATGAATTTGGACAGCTTTTTGAACACATAAAGATGTTTGTTAAAATTATAAATCTGTATTTAAATAAATAGTTAGTCTTAACATTTAAACAATTAATTAAAAAATGTTTTAAATATCAAAGTATTGATTAATTACTCGCTTAACCCTTAATTAGTTATATGTGGAGATGTCCTCCGTGTTTCTTTATTTTTGTGTACAAAACTGTACTGAACTTTTGTTGTGGGGACCACACCACTTCATTACATAGACCATCAGTCTTACATTGTAAGTGTTGTGTTACTGAACTAATTTGTTAAATCAACTACCAAGCCAGAGAGTATTTCTGTGCATAACCGAGTTTGTGTTTTTTCATTGGTATTTTGTATTTTATTTTATTGTTTTGTGTTTATAATTTATTTAACTATTATAAATTGAAGAGATAATTAAAACATCAGCTCTAACATGTTTTTTTTAATACATTTATTTATTTTTTAAATATTTAAAAAAAATCATAATTTGTCTAAAACTTAAAAGCAATTGTTTTAGGATGTTCATCATAATAATTACAATATATAATTTGTGTACACTTTCATGTGCCCAACTTTTACATTCTAAACAGGGTCATATCATTAATACGAGTGAAGTGAATGAAGTCCTGATGAAATGAGTTCTATTCATTATGGATGTCTGATTATTAATACAAGCAATACAAGTGTGGGCTTTATTTATTAGTGAAAAGAAATTATATTATTTTTCAAATCAGCACATAAATATGCAAGTTTTTTCGCTTCACTAATTAATAACACATTTTAAAGGAATCAATGTAAATGTAATTTGTTAACTACAATTAAATTTAACCCAGTTTTTTGTTATTTCTAATAAATGATAGTTCAAAATATTTTTTAAACATATTAATTTTTACGTGTCTTTTTGAACGTAGAGTTTAACAATCTCTATGGATAAAAATTTTATCCATATTAGCCTCCAAATCATTTTGAAAATTTGTGATTTTATAATTAGAGCATTTACTTGTTATTTTGTAATTTTTATTGTGTATGAATTCTTATAAGAATCTATTTAAAAAAGAATGTGTTTTAAATAGAACTTATAATTTATAATTATATTTCTAAGATTGTAAAATGTTCTCATAAAATATTGGTAATAGTATAACCGAAGACTAACACAAGATGAGTAGATATTTACAGTTTACCAGTACTTAAACGTATGTGCTGCATCCATGTAGTGGGAGGTTAACCCACTTTCACCTCTTAACAGGATCTTCAACTTGGATTTCTTGTTAGCAAAATCTGGTTTCACTTTTACATTTATAACAAGCCAAGAGTGCATTGTGTCATTTCTAAATATAATGCCAAATGGAAAACTCATTAGGATTCCAGTCAAACAACATCTGTACTAATGAGTTATATCATACTTGATGGAAAAAAAAACAAAACAAAATTCAACAATATTTCGATTCAATCAAAAAATATAACAACTACTGTCAGAGGTTTTTCTTTCCACAGGTAAACACAAAGAAGATTTTATTTTAAGCTCATATTTTGTCCTTAGATCAAGATAAAGAATATTTGAGATATAATCATAATTCTTAGTTGAAACCTCGGGTTTGTTTATTAATCCTTTATTAATGCAGCTACGGCCGTTTCATCTTCAATGAAGCATCATCAGGCTTTTGTACATTGTCACAAATATTTTACACACAAATATACAATCATATGTTTGTACAACAACATGTGTGTGGATTTTAGTGTATTATAATATTTAAACAGTATTATAGTGATTCAATTCATAAAATGTTTTATATTTTAAATATCATTCCAAATTACATTAAATCATAATTAATTCAAAGATCAAAGCAGCAATTAAAGCCAAATTCATGGGGGGGGGGGTGGACAAGGTTTGATATCGAAATTATATCATTGTACAGTAAGAAATACCAGATTAACCTTTCATTATATAAATCTCATTTATTACTATCTAAATAACTAAATCAAGTAGAACTTGACAGTTTGTTTAATGAAATTCATAGAAATATAAAATCAAAATCCAACATAAGGAAGTATCTATTGATAAGAAATTAAATAACCTTTTGAAGTTGTACTCTTCAGAATCTCATAACAATAGTTACAAAACAAAACACTTTTTTTCCAAGAGTCACAAATCTTACAGATATAATATTTACCAATCAAGAAACAGTTTTACTTACTTAATAAAGGTCTCAAACATTGTATAGATGGCAAACATGATTACATTCAGTCTACTCTTATCAATGCTGAAATAGCCCTACAACAGTTACCAAAGATAAACATAATAGTACAAGATGTATAATAAGTGATAAAGCTCTTTCAAAAGCCAACCAAACAAAGTAAACGTCAGATGAATATGGATCTAACCACCATCTGTAATATCAGCAAAAAACTAATAAACAATAATGCTGTTATTGTTAAGGCTGACAAAGGGAATTCCCTTCTTATAATTAACACCATTGACCATAACATTAAGAGCGAGGAATTTTTTACCAATAATAATATTTCTAAAATTCATAATTTTCACCCAACTGACCAATTTCAAAAAAACATTAAACAATGTTTAAATAAATGTAAACATATAATCTCTGGTTCTCAGAAAAAAATTATTGAAAATTATTAAACCTGTATTGATAGCACTTCCGAAAATTCACACAAATGTTATTCCAATCAGACCAATAGTCAATTTTACACAAGCTCCTACTTAAGTCAAATTTGGAAATGATTTTAGAATCAGAAATGGTTACGATTTAATAAACAAAATTTAAGATATCAATATTAAGACTGGGAATATACTGGTTTCGTTTGACATAAAGAATTTACACACCAATGTACCTATAAAAGAATCTATCTGCATTTTATAAAGTAATCTCACTGAGAATAGTAAATTAAGCAAAGAGTCCAAAACAGAACTCATAGAATTACTTGTAATTTGCTTCCATCAAAATTACTTCCAATTTAATCCATGAAATATTCATACAGAACCAAAGACTGGCAATGAGATCCTCACTCTCATGAATCTTGGCTGACATCTTCCTGAATGATATTGAAAATAAACACATAATGGTAGCAATCACTTTTACAATAGAATCGTATATTACCATAGATATGTGGATGACATAATTTATGTTTGTTCAATGATACTAAAAGACAATTAAACCACTTTAATAAGTTTCTCAACAATATTCATTAATAGGCCTAATTAATTTGGAAGTTATTACATTGAAAACATGCTTGTTGGGTATCCTTGTCTTGTAGTTTTCTTTTTCATTTAGAGAAGAAATGTTTATTTAGAAAGCGTTATTTTCACCAATAAGGTTAACATTTAAAATTATATCTGAAATAAAAATAAAAATTTTGTTATTTTAATTTTTTTTTCAAAACTGATATAAACATATTTATATTTTATAATACTGGAAACTATTTATATACACACCAATCTACAGAATAAGTGGGGAAAACTCCCCCCTCCCCCTGCCTTACTCAAACCACATATTTTCAAATAACAAAATATTGTCTGCTGTTTAATCAAACATTATATATATTAAACATATATGTTTTTTAATTAAACATATATATATATATATATATATATATATATATATATATAGATCTGTACCTTTAGCTGTAGCTTTTGCTCTCAAGGGGCTCACTATAGTGAGTGCAGGTGTGGCAATCTGAGGGATCATAGCTTTGGAAAACTCTCTTTCAACTTATCTATCAGGTGTCTCTTGTTCTGTTCTGACCCTGATGCTATTAGAGTATGCTAGAGCTAGGAGTCTTTATTTTATGTTGTTGTTTTTTATAAGGCAATGAAGACTGAGAGGTTTTTTGCCTTTAAACATAAAGAAAAATGTAGGTATGGCTAAATGTGAATGCATAAGATTTATGTTCTCATTTTTCAGAGGTTGTGGTGAACACTTGAAAAAATTTGTAAAGAAAACTAGGAATTTTTTGGTTTCAGAACTTTCTAAAAACAAATCTCTTCAACAATTGATTGGTATACCTATCTTACTATCTATTAAATATCTGAAGGGTATTTAAATCTTATTCAGCTGTAACTAATTTATGAGATTGAATTTAGGTTCCAAATTATTTAATTAACTTAAATTTTTTTGCAAACATATGTTTTAAAAAAAACATATATCATACAACCTGGACCACTAAAGCAAATGCCATAAGTGTTTACATAAATTAATATAGACATAATATATTAATTTCAACATGAAAATATTCAAGCTCAGTAAACTGGAGATTAATTAACAACTGCATAATTAGGGCTACATAATTTTCATCTACAAAAATGGTAGCTTTATTCAATCTAACAAAAGTTTGTCTCTTCCGAGGAGTCCAAAACTGTTGATTGTGTGGGTGGACAAATGAGTTGCCAAAGCATATGTACTTTGAGTCACTAGAGTATAGGGGAAGGAGACTGTTTGGACTCTTGCAGTCAGGGGATTAAAAGATGCTAGTATAGGCGACAAATACTTGAACTAGTCAAAGCTGGAGGAATCAGTTGACCGGCCAGCCATAAGAAGAGTACAATAAACCTCTGATTGATGTATAGGAGGCCTTCAGCTTCCAGATCACAGAGTATCAGTCAGTCAATCCTTATTCAACTTGTTGTTGTTGTTTTTTTATGCTGAACTTGAATCTATTACTAGTTTTTCTCTGACATGTCAAAATTGAAAATCACTAAATAATGTAAAACGTCCTTCTACATATATTAAAATTTTAGAATTTAATATAAAAGTATTTATAACATTGTTTATTAAAAGAATAAAGTAGTAGGCCTATTGCTGTTTTTTGCATAACCCGGAAAGAAAGAATAAATTAAATATTGTCTCTATTTTACCAATGAAATGTGGTATATTAATTATAAAAATTTAGTTTACCTCCTAAATTAATGTACATATCTAGAATTTAATACACATTAAAAAAAATATATTTACTTGCTCAATTTATTCTGTAAAAAGAGGAGTATATTTTATTCTTGAAAGAAAGAAAAGAAAAAACAAAAAAAAACAAAAAAAAGGGAAAAAAATCATTAATTTTTAAAAATTATTGTAAGAAATCAAGAAAGGAAGTTCAAATTGTTTTTTGTTTCTATTGCTAATTCATCATTGAATTAAAGATTTTGGAGAAATATGTTTTATGAATTGGATAAAATAATATTTTCAATTTCACTTCAGTTATTAAAAAAGTAACTACACACTTTTAAGTTTTAACACAGATTGATTTTTATTTAATCTTGGCAATGTTGCTATATTTATTAAGACCATGAATATTGTAAAGCTCAGGCCTAATATAAATGGGTTGGTCAGCTATATTATACTATACATGATATTTTTTACTCTATAATTTAACAATATTTACTATAAATAGTAATTGCAAATAAAATAAGAATTTAACAGGATAGGAGCCAACTACTGATCTTCCTAATTCTGGGGGGTTGATTATAAATAGGAAGCGATTTATCTTTACTTGCCGAAAAAAGTGACATTTGCTGCTTATCAACCCTCTCTAACCCATCCTTTGTTTTTATCATAGTTTCCTGACTTCCTTCACTTATCTTTTCCTTTTTGAAAATCTATTTCCTATGCCTACACTCCACCATTATCATTAGTCTCAATGTCAAGTTATCTGAAACTAAAAGCTCATCTTTTGCCAAGTCCTAGAGCTCTTGGAGAGTCTTGATTGTTTTATGAAAAATATTAATAAATTTATTAATTCCTTGAAGGTCAAACTATTCAGTAAATAACCAGATCTCTATTGGAGAATCTGATTATGTTTTTATCAAAAATACCGAGAAATTAATTAATTATCTAAAGAGTTCTTCAATAAATTAATAAATAACTAATGATTTGATTATCTTACTCAATAATTAATAAAGTGACAAAATATTAAAACTTTAAAAGAATTATTAAAACTGAAATAAGTATAATTTGCTTTCAACTATTTCAATTTGAACTTCTTTCACATTTTTTATTTATCCAATTTTTTTAAAGTTTATCTTACTTTTTTCATTCTTTTTTTTTTTAAACTACTATTTTTATAATATTTATTACAAACTTTTCTAATTAAGTGAATTTCAATTTTATAAGAAAAAAACACAAATTAATTTTAATTTTTTAATTTTCTAAATAACATCAAAATCATCATCTGTTTTTATATTTTTTCTCAGAAATTTCATCATCGTCACTTTCCTCTTTCCAAGGTTTATCATTCTCTCACTACTTTTATCCATAATATGCTCTGCCATCATGTATTCATTTTCTATCCAAACAACTCTATTGCATAGTGCTGACCATTCCCGGTTTCCAGTCATATTTACCTTTTCAAATCACCAGTTTTTGTTCATTGTCAAGTTAAAATGATACTTTCTTTAACCACATAGTCTATAAGTTGGGCCCACATTTTTCAATAGCATCAAGGTTTGGATCATACAGTGGCAACCGTAGAGCAAGGAGTTGGACCATTGCAAAAGTTTGAAATCTTGCTTTATTTAATTTTATTAGCTCCTAAAGCTGGGGTTTTAGCATGCTAGAGGGTGATATGACCCTTACTTGATAACCTGTCATAACTTGTTTTCTGCTGTTCGAGGTTGGTGCAGGATTAGTCTAAACTAGCTTTGTAACAAAAAATGATTAATATCAATAACTAAATAATTATTTTTATTGTATCCTTTTAGAAAATAAACAGTTTTAACTCTCTTGTTTTCTCAGAGAATTCCAACATATCTAAATTTTCCCTTACAGTTTACAACAAATGCAAATAGTTTATATATACCACTCATTTCGAAATCTTTCCACTCTTTTGTAAAATAATTTTTTTAATTTTCTTTGATTTTTTTATTTTTTCTTACTTCTTCAATAAAAATGTATTTTCTTCTTAGGTCTTTGTATTTGTATTAGGAAAAAATGTATTTACTTTTCTTTGTCGATTGTAAATTAACGGACGTTAGTGGTACAATTCTCTTCATTTTACAAGGAAGTAGTGTATGATTTTTCTTTATACTTTTTGGTCTGAGATTATTTAGCCTCTTGTCACTGTGACCCAAATGGATCTTTTTTTGACTACTCAACTAATTATGTTTTAGTCCCAGCCAAGATTTAAGCTTCCTAAAAATCTTAAAATTTAATTTAATTTAGTTTAATTGTTTGACTGTTCAAGACAATATTATTATTAATTAATATTTTTAATACAAAAATCAGATTTTCCATAAATGTGCCAGACTCTCGATAATACTATCTAGTTATATATGTTTAACTTTTGTTGTTTAACAAATGAAATAATATTATACCTTCATGTGGGGTACAATTATTGCCATAAAGTTTGAAAATGAAATGCCATGCGGTATATGATATAGGCCCTACCATATATGAATGTATAGCCTTTTGAAAGTTGCAGTTCTTTAATAAAAAAATAATTATCATATACTTATCATTTCTATTTTCAAAATATTTTTTCGTAATATAAATTATCAACTGTTTAAACCACATGTGTAATGATTGACCACAGAGAACCTTCATTTTATTTATCATGAACTTTAATGTTTAAATTTTTTTTTTAACGGGTTGTGTAGATGTGGATCTTACAAATGTTCAAACTTCTACTTCCAAATCATGTACAATAAGTTATCATTTTTAGAAATGCATTATAACAGTAACAGAGCTTACTAAATTTGTAGCCAAATTTGTTTAAATACAACAAGTCATGATTTTAATATTTCCCCTATTGGTAGCTCGATCAATTATTTCTTTCGAAACATATCCCAAAGCTGATCTCTTTGTCAGCTTGTCATATAAAGAAAACAATGCACCAAACAATCATCTCTGAGTTTACCTTGAGTTCAAGCTTAGTGCATTTAATATTCAGCCAGTTACGTTTATAGCTTACCTCTCATGCATTATTGCAACCATTCTCTTAACACTGCACTCTGTGACCTTGAGAGGGTGTATGAACTATGTCAACAAGTTTTTATTTTACAATTAATCCTGAATTATGTTCTCAATAATTAAATTCATGAGAGCAGCTGAAAACACTGTGCTTTCTAGTCTTTTGGATAATTTATGCAATGGTATTGATATGTAATGTTTTAATTTTATACAATAATCTGCATTCATTTATAGGTTAGATATTTATTTAATGGATTGTTGTTTCTGTTTTTAATTTGTTTGAGTTAAGGGATGAGACTTAATAATTAGCATAGTGTGACTAAAAAAAATAAAATAATAATCATAACCCACTCAATATCAGGTCAATAAAAAGTGATAAATTATTAAATAATCAAGTTTTGTTAGAAAACCTCTAAATAAAAAACTATAAACAAAAATTTAGAATTCAATAATGTCCTGATTTACTTAGATCTACGGTTTATAATTATTTTTCATTCTGGAATACTAATTACAAAAAGTAAATAAAAATAATTTGAATATGAAAATTAATTAATAGTAAAAAACAAATTATAGAATAATTTTAATCATAACCTAACATTTAATTTCTTACATTTATATGGTTTTTACTATGAGTTAATACTGACCATTCTTATCTGTTGTCAAATTATATCTTCAAGTTTATTACAACATCCAAAACTCTCCAGATTGGCTACTATAGTATTGCCCCACATCACCATCCATTTCGAAGTAATAACATGTTAAATGAAGTTATTTACTTCATCTCAGAATCCATTCTTCCCAACCAGCCATTCTAATTCATTCTGACCTGAAAATGGTTAACTTTTTACATTTTCAAATAATGTACATTCACATACAAACTTATAAATATTACAGTTAAAAATTAGTACTAATAGTACATACATTATTAAAATAATTTTAATATATTTTTATATCTTGTCACAACAAAAACTTGTAAAGGTCGTAAATGAATGGTATACTGAACAGATAAATAATATAAATAACTTTTATAAATTTATAAAATTATTTGATAAGTTTATTTTTGATGCAAACGTAATTTTATGATAACCATAAAGCTAACAATTTTATGTCACACTCACCAATATAAGCATATAATTATATAAATATTTAAAAGGAAACATTAGAATTTGAATAGCATAATATAGTCTTGAATCAAAAATGGGTATAAATAAATAAAATAATATTATGCAAACATTGTTTATGAATAAGAAAGAGGCTTTATTACCTGTAACCAAATTGCCAGGTGTGCAGCCATTACAAATATTTACTTATCATGACATTTGCCCTAGGACACAGTGAAACCAGTCCTTCCACTTTCCACCTATCCAGTCATTTCCTTTCAAACCAGTTTCTGTTGGTTCTCCCACATTAGCTATACAGGAAATTGCAAACTGAAGGAGTGCCCATTGAAACAAGTTTGCTGAAATTATCCAATTAATGGGACCTGTATTCAACCATGATAACAGTTATTGGGTGTAACAAAACCATTACTATTTTTAAAAAAATTTTCATCAACCCTACTCTTTTATTTCTTTAGCAGTAGTTTTTTTGGTGATAACATATTCTGTAACCTTTATACTATAAATTAAATTAAGTGTAACCCTCAAAGGCTCACATTGCACATTGCTAATCATGTGGGAACTTCAGCTGGATCCTACACTTTTCTATGTATTTTGTGTTAAATCCGGCAATGTCATTTTTCCCATCAGGTCCCTCTTGAGCAACTCTTGTTCTTTTCTGACCCCGGTGCTATTTGAGTATTCAAGAGGCTAAGGGTCTTTATTTTATGGTTGGTTCTTCTTTTTTTATAATGACGAAAAAGTTTTTTTTGAACATCATCAAAATTAATGTAATGTTCTTTTTAACATAAAAGGTGTACATAAGCATTATTTTTTATTGACTAAAAAATTTTTGTGGAGCCATGTCCTGATGAGGATATTTAAGAGATTGTGTTTTATTTTGTTTGTGTCAGCTTTATGACCTCAATGAGATTAGTATAGGAGAATTAAACTGTTGGCAGCCTTTTTAGTATTGAAACAAAAATGTGGTTTTTTGAAATAACTATCTCAAGCACAGTGGTATGACTGCATATGAACCTCCTGGGAAAAAAAATGGTTCAAGTAATATTATTTAACATTCAGAGAGTATTTTGGCGTGTGAGTAGTGATTTGAATTTCTTCTAAAATTTGGCTCTCTATGTTCATCATGATCAATTCAAACTTTCACTACTGTGTACATTAAATGGTCAAACCTAAAGAAGGTTCTGATTAAAGTTTATATTTTTTAATTAGCTTTATCGATTTCAATAAATTACTGGTATTTGAAATGTAAAACACTATATTTATTTTATTACTGGTTTTATTTTAAATTTTCATTAGCACATTATTATATTCCTATTAGGGATAGAGAGGGGGAAAATAATAATGTCCCGACATCATAAGTTTCCTTTCTGGTTTGGAAGTTATTTCATAATATTGGATGATTTGTATTATTAATATGGTTTAATTGAATATTTTCTATCATTTGTGTATACAGGGTGGTCGTGACCTAGTGTTAATTTTTTTTTTGGGTGACAGAACAAGATAAATATGACTCAAATACACAATTCAAAAAAATTCTATTTCACACACCCACAAGAGAAATTGTTTTGATTTTTAAAAAAATATCTAAATTTACTCAAAAATGTAGAAATTCTGGGATATTTTGGTACATTCCTTGTACTTTAAGTACTTTAACATTACGGTAATCTACATTAAATTTCAAGTAAGGTAGCTTTTTGATGAGCCTGAATCTACAGAATCACTAATTAAATTGATTAAAACTGTGAAGTTATCATGTTCTTTAAAAGAGAAAAGAAAAACCTTACACACACAATTCTTTTAAAAAATTGTTAGAGAGTAGCAAATGTTATAAAAAGTGCTTCAAAATCTAAACTTTCAGAAGATAGGATACAACATTTTATTCGCTACCATTTAAGTATAGTTATGTTAGTTTGAATAGTGTAAAACATGGTTTGAGAAAAATAATAATTCAACTCTATCAAACTAAAAAGACACATGAATATTTTTATTATTATAGCTATAACATAATATTACAATTAATTTTGTACCTATACAAGTACAATACAAAATCATAAATGTTAGATGGATCACACTACTTTACAACTTCATTTCAGTTTATTTTCAAAATGTCCTACATTCTCTCTTATGCAAGCTCTGACTCTCTTTCGCATTGCTCCAACAGTCACTTTATGGCTTACCTTTTCCCTAATTTTCTGTGTTGCACTTTGGATCCTGTTTAGAAGTTCCTCTTCACTATTTATAGGAGTTTCGTACACCTCTGACTTCATAAATCCCCATACAAAAAAGTCCATAGGATTCAGATCGTTAGATCTTGCAGGCCAAGGTACAGAACCTCCTTGATCTATCCAAGTTGAGTAGTTTATAACTCAGCCAATCTCGGACGTCTTTATTAAAGTGAGGAGGTGCACCATCTTATTGATAAATAATATCTAAGATAATAATTTTCTTTAGAGAAAATCAAGATGTCATTGAACTATTTATTTTAGTGTTAGTTAAAGGAGTGATATTTTAGGTATCTAAAAGCCTTTGCTTTTACCTACCGTAATTTTAGTTAAACCACGTTTGACATTATTCAAACTAGTGTAACTCTACTTAAATTGTAACATATAAAATGTTGTATCATATCTTCTGAAAATTTACATTTTTAAGCACTTTTTATAGCATTTGCTACTCTCTAGCAATTTTTTTTAAAGAATTGTGTGTGTAAGGTTTTTATTTTATTTTTGTAAGAAAATGATAACTTCACAGTTCCAATCAATTTAATTAGTGATTCTGTAGATTCAGGCTCATCGAAAGCTATACATCATTACTTGAAATTTAGTGTAGAATATGATGGTAATGTTAAAGTTCGAGAAATGTATCAAAATATCCCAGAATTTCTACATTATTTGGGTAAATGTACAGTTTTTTGGGACAACTTTAAGTGGATTTTAATTGTGCCAACAGTGTTTACCTTGTTCTAAAACCTAAACAGACAGAAAAAATAGATTTTTTAAATATTTCCTTTAACCCATTACAATGTTTGTCTTAGTACCTTTAAAAAATATTAGGTTAAAATTTAGCTTCCAATTTTTGATTTTATTATCTAATGATCTTGTTTAAACCATTTTAGAAACCATGTTTGAACAAATTTTGACAGAAATCTGACATTGAAATGCTATCACTAAAGTTTCAACTTCTGATTTTATAATTTTTTTTTTTGGCTAACAAAATTGCTTAAAATAATTGTTAAAATCAACGCTTTGCTTAATTAGATGAAAAATGGACAAAAATAGAGCTTATTAGAACGCTAATACCTGCCTGTATACATAATATTCATGTTCACTATTAAAACAATTTAAATCAAACAAAAACCACTCAATGATTAAATCAAATTTCCTGTCACATTAAATTCAACAAACGACCCGAGAAAAAAGGGAAAAAATTAAGCCAAGCAACAAGAAAAGTTATTCAAAATCTGTGTGTTTTGTATGATTGACTCTATTTTTTAGTTTTTTTTACCAGAGAGTGGTTTTAAGGAAAATTTGTAATTACTTAGTACTAAAATTATTAGATAAAATTTATTTGTTCTAAAACTAATTAGATTCAACAGTTCCGGAAATAATAAATCACATATTACAGAAAACATAATACAATTAATATAATCTAAATCAAATTTTGCATGTGCTTCAATTTTAAATATACTCCTTTGAAGGTATTGTTTGTCTTAATCTCTCTCCCCCCCCCCTCTCTCTCTCCCTCTCTCCTGTTAATGTCCTGTTGCTCTATCTTCAGTGTTATTTAAAAGATTGTCAATAATAATCTCACATTAAGAAATTGTTGTTGCAGCAAATCTGTTCTATTGTTTATTTAAAGCTGACCTTTGAGATATTGGGAGCTTAACTATCTTCTTGTTTGTATCGGCTTATAAATTTTAATTTGTTTACAACCACAGACTTTAATTTATCAATGTTGTATTCTACTGAAGTTCATTCCTCTTTCCAACTGTTTGTATTTAACTTTCACTTAAATGATAATTATGTCTTAATGGTTGGGTCTACAACAATTTAAAGAATATAGCCTTAATAAAACTGTTAGATTCATATATTAGTCTGATGATAATAATTTCATAATCATACTAATAACAATCTATCATCAGACCAAGCAACATTTTTGAGTTTAAAGTAGTCTAAAAAAATGATCTAATTTCTTCAACAATTTTTTTTTAAATTTCTTCATAGGTTAGCAAAAATACTTGACAAAAAATTCCACAGAGTTGTCAAATGGCAGTTTGATTAATAATATAAAAAGTCTCTCCATTTAATAAATAAAGAATTTTCAAATATCTATAATTAATTATATGTCTGGATAATAGTTAAAATTTAAATGGCCCACAAAATGTTTTAAAACAAGTTTAAAAAGAATATGGTCGGAGAGTAATTTGCAATAAAGGAAAATCAAATTTGATCAATGTTATTGAAAAAAATCATTTACCATAAAGAATAATATACTTTTGTAATATATATTTATATGCAAACACAACATAAATTTATGTTTATATAATAAGTGGGAAAATTGTAAAAATCTTTAACTTATTTTATTGTTTATATTGTAAACATTAATATATTGTGTGTTTGGTAATTTGTGCTCATTGTTTGCAGATATGGAGGAGATGTCAGCGAGGATGAGTCTTATGAATCCACCAACATTAGGCAGCAGTGCGGCTGATGGAAATAATGTTAATCATTATTTGGAGAATTTGTTAGGTATGCTTTAAAACACAGAACACACCATGCAGTAGTAATATTTTATTTGAACATTATTGTTCATATGTTGTATTATATTGTCTTAGTCCTACACTTTTTAATTTTTTTGTCTTAATTTTTAACGATGTTTTTTCTTATTATTGGTAGTTGATAAAACCAATGTCTGTTGTTTAATAATTTAAAACAAAACAATGACACATAAATCAAATTGATTTAATTACTTATAATCATGAAGGAAATTATCCAAAATCACTACCAAATATAGCACAACACATTCAAATAAACTGTACATACTGTATCTTTTTATTTTACAGTTTATTCTTTGAATTTCAAATATATTATTGCATTCATTTCATTCAAGTTTAATGGAGTTGATTTTCATACAGATTTTTCAACATCACTAGCCACTAATATGCTTGTATAAATATAATATGAGGTGTAGATATAAGAAACAAAACTGTCTACAGAGTCGTTGATGTGAATCATTTTATGTGTATTGGTAACTTATTGCATTGATAGAAACTAGTTTCAAACTGTTAACTTTTAGGCTTTGTTTAAAGTAAAAGTCTCTCAGCGGTTCTGCCGGAAACATGAAAAATATTAATATCAAGCAATTAGGCTACTTTTATCGGAAATGTTTTGTTAAACTGAAGACATTACCAATGGAAAGTTTTTTTTGTGGAGAGAGGAATACAGGAACTATACTTGTGTAATTTACATGATTTTTCAAGTGGCATAAAAGATTTGGAGGCTGAGAAGAAGTGGAAGGCGATAAACATTTAAGTTGTCATAGCACATCAAAAACCGATGGAAACAAAACAAAATCTAATTGATCAAAAAGATCAAAGTTTTATCATCCAAATAATAGCAGAAGTGATAATAATACTGACAAAGAAACAGTCACAATTAATTACATATTAAACAAATATTTGCAGAAATGGTTCCTAAAATTATCAGTTGAGAACAAAAGACAAGTAATATTAAATTTGCTCTGACATTTTGAACTGATAAAAACTCAAACAAATTAGTTGGAAAGTGTCATCACATGTAATAAAACTTTGATCCAGAGACAAAAGAAGCAAACCATTCATTGGAAGAATCCCACATTATCAGAATCAAAATAGCATGAAAAAAGAAATCGAAACTTTGTCTATATCAAGGGGATCATATTGTTTGTGTATCTGAGAGTTACACAATCATTTTCACACTATTCAATGAAATGCTAAAATGAGATTGACAATGTCGTGTTGAAAAGAAATAACAGGCAAGATTTATGGATAAATCCCTGTCCGTGAACATCAAGTTTGGCATTTATAATTAATTTTTTTCCCCAAAGTGTGTGTGTGTGTGTTATGGGAACTAATTTGGCAAGATCTACTAAGAAGCCCGACTGCTGATAAACATGGAACAGTGTTTTAAATAGTGGAATCTATGAATGGAGCATTGTGTAGATAGGGAAGAAAATCATAAATAAATTGGGGAAAATTTTAATAATTTATATTTATAACAGGCCCATTTTTAACCCTTTGTCATATTGTATACAATTTTGTTTCATGTAATTTCTTTAGCCGTGCGATTATTAGCTCTTTATTATATTTTTTATTCATGTTTATAATGAGAGTATTATTTTATTCTGAGCCTTGAAAGTTATTTGTTTTGATTGACTGTTTCAATTCCAATAGTAACTGAGATACAACTCGTAGCTAGCTTAGTATTCTTTTAGTTTTTTTTTTTTGTTTTATTGACACAAATACTTATGATAATCATTATGATTTTAATTTTTTTTTCTTTTTCTACAAATTAAACTATAAAAGAACAACTCAAATTGAATGTAAGATAATGCTTTAACTTTTAATAAGATTTTCATTTGACTCAATTTGGCTTGTTCATATTATTGATATAACCGGATGTTTGCCGTCATTTGTCTACTTAAAAAATAATACATGATGTTTTGAAAGTATAATCGATCTCCATTATTGATGTATGCGAGAAAAAAGGTTATGAAAAAAGTGAAAATACCACAATACCTTAGAAACTAAAAATAGTAACCTAAGATAGGGATGCAGGCCTAAAGCTAGGCTTCAACAGTCAAATACAAATATGATTAAAAAACCATAATACACATAATTGTACTACACAAGGAATCGCAAACACTTGTGTGATAGGGGTTGCATTGCAACAGAGTGAAAAAGCTTTTGTCCTTTTTTTTAAAAAAAGTAGTGAATGATCCAGTCATTCACTCTCATTGGTGCAATATAATATCAGCCCATGAAAAATGTTAGCTTTATATAAGTAGAAGAATTTTGATTTAAAATTGTTAATTGAGTTTCTATTAATCGCCTTATTTCTAAACTCGTTTTACTGAGAGGATTGCCTGATTGCTTCATATATGACGCTTCAATTATTTTTTGTTTGTATACGTTTTTGTAACGGCTGTTGGTTTTTAGTATTCTCAAACATATTATGTTAGTTTTTATATACACAAGCTATGGAAAACGTCTAATTAAACCATATCAATAAACATTTAGCTTACGACCATTAGGCCCTACTATTATATCATTGCTTAGCTGGATATTTTTCTAATCAAAATTCAACCAGATTATTCATGGCTCCATATTCCTAAAAAAATATTTAATTTTCTTTCCTTTATAAAAGGAATCAAATGTTTATTAGATTGAAGTACAGTATATGATTTAATAAAAATGTTTCTACTAAAATAATTGTGACCAGTGCCATCAAATATTGTTTTTCACCAATGTTCGCAATCATTTATGTGTCTAATAAGTCATTAATTTTATGTTATCCAATTCTATTTTGATGACATATTGTTGAAAATTTTGTTTTAGCTGGAAAGAAACAAGGCGAAAAGAAGACCAATATATATATTCAGAAACCATTGACCAGTTGAAGACTTAATTCTTGCAAAGCCTAAGTTTGAGTGATTTTAGATAAAAAAGTAAAATTAGGTGCTACTGTACAATCTCTTAACCTTCTATAAGATTTTTTTATTTATCTTTATACATTGTCATGTATGTCTTTTTGTAATATTTTTATTTTGTCTATTACTTTTGTAACTTTTAAAGCATATTTTGTATTATTGGTTACAACAACATACTACACTTAGTATTTAGACTTATATATTATAAACTTTATAATTTCAATTTATTTTTTATTTTGATGGTTGATTGACTTAAAAGAAAAAAGATGATCAGAGATTGTGTTTCTGTCTTATTTTATGTTACTGTATTTGTAAAGAAATGTATGTATTTAGACCATCAGTAGGAATAGTGTACAAGTATTTAGTATTTAATGTAAACATTTATATTGTATGTTTATATTTTTACAGCAAAATTTAATTTGAAAGAATAGATTATATATTAGCTTCCAATATATGGTGGTTTTGAAATATGGAACAAAATTGTCCTCCTTGTCTTAAATAAAGAAAAGAATATCATTTTTTCGTCTTGTATAAAGTATAAATCTGTTTAATTTGTTCCTTTTTATAAATACTCATTTTATATTAATTACGGCACTAGTGATTATATTGTCTATTCATAACTATTAATATGCTGTATAATTAAATACCCTATAGGGTATGTTTGGTCATTAGAACCATGGAATAAGAATCTGTTGGCAGTTTTAAAAATAGCAAACATTACTGAGGATTCTTAACTTCATGGTAAAACATCATCTATATTTTTTATCCAAACATCATTTTTAATTAGTTCATTGTATCAAAGTTAATGACTTTATAATAATATTTTATAAATTAATTTCTTATAAAATTATAACTATAAATATTTTGATATAAATTTATATTAAATTAGTGTACATTTTTTTAGCAATATATTATAATTAAATCTTTCCTAAATACAGTAATGATTAGATCAAATTCTAAAGCTCTGAAAAAGTAAAGTACGCAGATGTTACTTATACAATAAATTGGACAGTTTCTTATTGTTGCTCAAATAATGTGCAGCTCCTTTGTTTAGGCCATAACTGATGGAGGAAATATTTCTCTGAAGCCTTTTTTTGAGTCCAAGAAGGTATTTTAATAGATAACCAGATTTTTATAAAGGATATATCAAGTGCTTGAGAGATAGGTCGTACCAAACTCTTGAACGTAGGTATGTTGAATTAATCAAACAGATAAATGGACCTGATTTGCTCTGGGATATTAGCACTATTTCCCTACTTTACCTTCGTATCCTTTCTTTCTGTCTGTTTTGAAAGTTCAAGTACAAAAACCGTTGTTGCTGAGGCGTGTCCCAACAACCTACTATCTCTCTTTGCCTAAAAAAAAAAGTCACATTCATGCTATAAATTAGGTAATTTTCAAATTAGATATTTTTTAAACCTTGGTTAATATGCATTTAGCTACATTAAAAAAAAAAAAAGAAGAAGAAGAAGAAAAATTAATTTAAAATGTGGTTTGGTAACTTATCATTAATTTTTAGCTGTGGTGATATATATTGCCGATTTATGTAGATTTAATATAACTTTACACTTCACATTGTATATGTTATCTTCCTCTTTTATTCCTTAGTCTTCTATTTTATTAAGTTTAAAGTGATTCTCTAGCTAGAATATAACAAAAAATAGTACCTGTTAAGATCTGAAGAAGAATTTCCTTTCTTGATAGTTTAATCAATATCTTAAATTTATACATATAATAATGCATAAGTATTTACTATCTACAGTAATAATTATAATATTATATTATATTTTTAAAAAAATACAACATATCTATGTTGTATTTTTTTAATTTTATTATTATTTTTTTTTTTTGAAACAACTAAAATAAATAAATAAAATTAATCTGTTTTTGTTGTTTTGTTTTTTTCATTTAAAAATAAATTATAGTTAAATGAAATTCAATTTTAATTTTGTTATTTGAACACATATTATTTATTTCTTTAATTATATTAATGCTGTACACATATATAAGTTAACTCTCTGGTTATAAAATTACTACATATTACATTTATTTTGTTATATATCTATTTTTCAAAGATAAATATAGGGCATTATAATGAATGCAATATAAACTAAAGTTAAACTTATGGTTCGCAATGTATGTCTTGCCATTTTATATAAATATAGAAATAGAAATATATTTGTACTGTTTGTGTTTACAAAATGGTTTCTATGCAATATTTTAATTTTTGTTTGAAGTTTATAAAGATTAAAACAAAAATAAAGAATAACTTTTGAAATAATGATCTCCTCTCTTCATATCCTCTTAATTTATTGGTTTAATAAAATTAATTTTAACATGCGAGAATATATATATATATATATATATATATATATATATATATATATATATATTATTTAAAAGCCAGTATAAGCATTATTAAAGAATATAAATAAATATTGAGCTTGACTTGTGAGATAATATTAGATAGGAAAAAAACTCAAACACAAGATCTCACAAAAATTATGTTTACTTAATCAAACGTGTTTCGACTACAAAGTCGCCATCCTCAGTGATACTATATATATATTTTTTTTTTATTAGTTTGTTTAGAATATAACAATTTCATTTCAAAATTTAACCACTTCCTTTTTACACTTTCCTCGATTTGTTTAGTGTATCACTGAGGATGGCGACTTTGTCATTGAAACACGTTTGATTAAGTAAACCTAATTTTTGTGAGATCTTGTCAAGTTTATTTCTATATATTATTATAGAATACTAACTGATTTCCAATATATCTGATATTTTGCTTATCATAGACCTTATTTAAACTTGTTCACATTGCTAGTAATCCTTTGTGAATTTTAAGGCAAAGTAAAAACATAAATAAGTTAAAACAAATGATCTACGTAAATGTGTTTTTATGTGAGTGTGTATTGATTGTAATTATAGCATTTTTTATACAGCTTTTTGTAATTGTGTTTTAAAATGCCTAGTATTCGAATTACTTGTAATGTGAATAAAGAAACAGTAGAATTGTTGGCAGTCAATTATAAGTTTTAATAAAGGTGATTTCCAATGCCTCTTTAAATATATATTATTATTTGATAGTAGAATATTGTATTTCTTCTCTAAGTGATTGTCAAATATCTCTAAAAGTGAACATAAAAAAATAAAAGTGTTTTTATAAACATAAATAGATTATATTATTTTTCTTTTTAGACAAAATGTGAATGTATAGTTTTAATCTATAAGGGCAATATATTTATTTAATGAAGGTATAAATTTATTTTTCTTGTGAAAATTTCTTTGTAAATTTTAAAATTTAAAATTTTTCTTTAAATTATAAAATTATTTGAAATACTAATAGAAGCAAAATATCATGTTTTGCACTTTTATTATAATTTTGAAAAATTTAAGAGCATTTTTTTACTTGTGTCTTTCAAGGCAAGACATACAGATATTCCTTTTAGATTTAAGACATATTATAATCCATTAAATTTCAAGCAGAAAAATATGTTCTGAATATATAAACAAAACAAAAACCCACAAAAAACTATTACGCACTACTGTATTCTTTTTATCACTCCATTGTATTGTTTAATTTATGGAACCTTGATTCATAATTGCTAAAACTGTAAGAATTTTATAATAATTAATGTTTCAAATGTAAAACTACCTCATTTTTCTGTATTTTCAATAATTTCCAAATTGTATTTTTAATTTCACACAGTTAAGATATTGTTAAGTGTTATAATGTGAATAGTGAATTTTAAAAAGTTTTTATTACTTGAATTAATTGTTACAGATTTATACTTTCAAAAGTATCTAAATATTATAATACTGTATATCAAACGAAATTTAAATAATGTTAATAACTCATTCCTTTTATGTCTCAATATTGTTAATAATTGCAATTAGTTAATTTAACTATAATAAATTGTGCATTACAATATATATAAACTTTTGAGGAGATATATTGATTATTATATGATAGACATATATACATATTTTAAGTTAAAGTTTATGAATTTTATCGCCATGAAAAACAAAGACATTCAAACTTATTTCGCTAACTTTTTTATGTTACTGTATATAGCACATGTTCTGTTAATTTTAAATTAATATTATTAAAATTAACATATTTGTTTGTCTTCCCAAATTTACATGCCTAACTGTATTATCAACTTCTATATCCTTTTAACTGCTATATAAAAGTTAGTTACATCTGTATGTCTTTGAATTAAAGATAACATATGTTACATATGCCTAATAGTATTACAGTGGGATTGGAATCTTGCTACTCTGTCTCTTAGAACAAGTAAGACTTTATTTTATTTTGTTTTTATATTACATAGAAACTGAATCCAATAATTTATTAGTATTTTGAAAAAGAACAACAAAAAACATTACTATAATATAATTTGTTATAGTTGTATATTTGTGCCTTAATTACTATATACAATTTATTTAATGATTATTGTTTTCATGCTGGGTATTACTTTTTTTACCTAAATGAATTTCTTATTACATTTAATTTGGTTAGTTGGTATACTTTTCCTCTCCAATAATTGATATTACTTTGAGTACAAATTTCTGTCATTTCCAGCTTCTTCACTTTCCCCATTTTCTTTGATTAAATTAATAATGTGTTGTATATAATGCTTAAAATATTCCGTTATTGAAGTTAGCTGGAGGAGCCATGCAAGTAAGTTATAGGAGCAGGAGCTAATCAGGAGAGAGGGTATAATTTAGATTTAAGATACGTATAGTTCCAAGAGCTCTAGAAAATTTTGTTATAAAATTTATCAATTAAAAGAGTTAGAAAGTAGAGCTAAAGCCATGAATGACAGAACATTGAACTTAAATTTGTGTAATAATACAGTATTTCCAAATAATTTTAGTATAATAATCCTATGTCTATTAAAATTATGTATTATTATCATAGTTCCTACAGACTTATTTAAAACATTATTAATTAGTGTCTGTACTGACACTTAAAATGTTGAGGAGTTGCTGGGTATCTATGCAAGTTGCATAGTTTGAAACTTCATTACTCATTTACTATACATTGATTTCCAATAATAATTTAGATATTGCATGCCAATGTAGATTTTACAGATAAAAGTAGACCTAAAAGAGTTTTAAATACCCATATTTTGACTCTACTAAATGAACTCGTCCAATAACTTGTAATCCGAGCCTACGAATGAAATTTGACAACGTTAAAAGAATTTATTAGCATTTTAGAATTTTATCATTTAAAAATATGTTAACTGTAAAATGTCTGTGCCATTTATTACAATAAGTACCTCTAACAATTGGAAACTGAACTTACATGTATTTAGGACTAATTTCTGTCTATCCCACCTGGTGTGTGTAATATTGACAATAAACGATGCATGGCTTAAGTTAATGGCATGCTCTATCCGTAGATTACTCAGCTGTATGGTTTATCTCCTACACTCAGTGAAGTACAGAATGCACAATATTGGCATTTCATTGTAAATGTTGCCATTCGAAATGTAACAGCTGTATGGTTTCTCTTCTTTATGCAATGAGGGGGGGGGAACACTAAATTGATGAATTGTATTGTACATGTAGGAGCTATTCAAAGAATAACAACTTGATGGAAATGAAGTGCGAGTGGTACTAATGTTTTAATCACATGATAAAAATTGTATGGTTTTTTCTCCTGTTTATAGTCGCTATAGAATACACTAGTTAATTAAGGAATTTTATTGTAAATGCAGCCAAGTTAAGTGTAGCTGTTGTCTTAAATGATACAACAGTGGTAAGAATGCCATTATAATAGATTTATATTTTGAACAATTAAGATACTTATATTTTTGCAGCATTTTCACTAGACTTAAGTTAAATAAAAGTAACAACGAACATGTCTTTGACTCTCTTTCTGACTATTATTACATAGGTTAATGAATGTATTACCTCTTGTTACTTGTTATGTATCAATTTATATTTCTTCAATTTCCATACATCACAGCTGAATCTGTTCTAAGGCAATGGTAGTAAAATCACTTTATACCAAATAAATGTGCCTTATAATTTAAATTTTACAATTGTGTATAGTTATTTATGTCTAAATTTAAAAGTTTTAAAATAAAATCCAAATTAGTTTCTTATGTGTGATTATTATTTAAATACCCAGTATATCCAAGCATATTAATTTCTTGTTTGTACATATTCATTTACAGTTTTATTGGTTTCAACATTAATGTTTTGTGCCAAAAATCCTCTTTTTCTTGATTTTTCATCATTAATTTGACTATTAACATATTTTTATAAAAATACAAATCATCCAAATATTAGATAACTTGTTTATTATTTGTACTTTTGTCTATTTTATAGAAATGTATTTGTTTCTTCCCATAACTGTATCAGTAATTAATTCCTATAATAATTCACCAATTTTGAGTTAAAATTTTACATAGAGCTGTAGTTATATATTTTATTCCAACTATATAACAAACTATATCATTCACATTAATTTTAAAGAACCCGCAAGAGAAACATTTTGATGAACTTACTGAAGACTGATGTAATACCAGAAAAAGGTTAATTTGAATTAAATATTTAAAATAGTGGGTAATCGTATTGGTGTAACATGAGTCAAAAACGTGACTAATGCTTTTCAATGTTAAACAGAGTAAATTCATAATTAAAATAGATTTCCAAACATAAATAACTAATGATGTATAGCTTTTAAGATAATTTAATTATAGGAAGTTTTATAAATTGTGTGTTTTGTGAAATGATGTGTTTGGACACATTAATGAACCAAGTAGTATTTGAACAGAACGTTAGATAGATGTAGGTGGGACGATTATCGCTGATGTAGAGAGATTTGGAATTACCGGATATTGAAGAACCGCCATGTGATTTTCTCAATCTTAAGGCAGCGGTTGGAGCTGTAAGTTGTGTTTTGTAAAGTTGTATTCAAAAATGTGATTCAAGATTTAACAAAAAAGTGTTAGACAAGGGTTAATGTTGTCAGATGTAATCTGCATCAAACTAATTCAATGACAGTAGTTTTGAACAGTATAGTGGAGTGTTTCTTAAAACAAAAAGTGTTAAAAAACAGATAAAGACTTGTATGACGTGTAACGTATTATGTAAAAAGACAATAGCGGTATCTCGTGTCGATCGGTTGAATGATGGACAGTAATAAGTGTAAAAAAGGAACAAATAAAGTTGATAGATAACTTTAATATGCACTTTAGTTTGAATGATGAAAATGGATCTGGTGTGCATAGTTTTCAAAGAACGGCTGAGCGATTCTACGCAGTTAGAAGCACGTGTTCATCAAGTTGTAATGTATCTACAAAAACTGGTAAAAATGTGTTGTACAACACAAATAATGTAAATCCTGTATAATATGAAATATAATTTGTCTCATGTTTGTTAAAGATAATTTCATTTTTTATATAAATTGATATTTAAGATAAAGAATTTTTATATATAATCAAATCAATAAATGTTGGTTGGTTTAAATTTTGTAAAAGTAAATTAATAGTTAAATAACAGATATTTTGATCTGCTCTTTTTTTTGTTTCTTAAATAAATAATTTTTGTTGCAACGTAATTTAAATTCATGTTTTTTAACAAAATATACACCTTCTTCAAAGGATAAATAAATATACTAAAATAATTCAGATAGGATGTTATTTATAATAAATTTATTTGATGTATTATTGATGATATATTTCATGTAATAATCTTGTTTGTTTTTTAATAAACTCATGTTAAAGTTTCACAAGCAAGTGTTCTCATTTCAAAAGACAAAAAAAATCACTGAAAGTACACTTTTGAAAGAACTCACGCCCGAGATCATAAATATTTAGAGTCACCTTTTATTTATTTTTTAAATTGATGTTAATACATCTGGCGCCCATAAATGATTTAAATAACTATAATAAAAATCCTCAGTTTTTATATTATTACAATTATAGTCCAACTTTTGGAGTTGTTAAAGAATAAAGTAGTTTACCCTTCAGGTCTAAATTTACAACTATTACATGGACAACTTGCTGATCCCAACCTCTACTTTAAAACTGATGTGTTTTATAGTGCTCTTGATGTAATCATTAATCAAATAAATGACATATTTGAGGTTATGAGAAGTGTAGCCAATATGTTTATACCCTATGTGCCAAAATAAACAGTACTGAAATAGTAAGATTTTATTTACATAGTTTTACCAACATATACAAGTAAAAGGAAACAAAATCGGTTAGACTCAGGTTCTATATGACCTCCGTTCAGTTTTAGGCAACACTCATACCGTTTTTGAAGGTTTTGCATCATTTTGGTGAAGATGGGTTGTTTCATGCTCCTTATACACATGGTTATTTTTTCCTGGAGTTGGACGATCATGGGCGTCATCACCAGTTCATTATTGGGGGGGACATATGCCGGGGGTCTGGTGGTATGGAAATTGTTTTAAATTAAACTTCTCAAAACATCCTTTTTATGCATTTATTTTAATATTTTATCAGCAAACCACTAAAACAATAAATCTAATTATTATAACTTTTTTAAGCCGAGCGGAGAAACAAACCTTCTGCGCAATGAGTCAGATCAGATTCAAGACGAGACGACGATACTCCACACCGACAAACTAACTACCAACATACTGGGCTTTATTGCATACAACTTTTCAAAATTAATTCTATTTGCGTTTGTAACAGAAATGTAATGTTAAAAACCCTAGTAAAGACAAAGCCCGATGTTTACCTTTTAAGTAAATCATTCGTTTTTAGCAAAAATATTTTTACATCTCAAATATTGGGGGGGACGCGTCCCCCCGGCGATGACGCCCATGGGACGATGGTAGCTGGTCGGATCTTCACAGAAAATCTTCAATATTCCCCAGACGTAGGCGTCAAGTAGTATTAAATTGGGGGAGTGGGCTAGGTAAGGAAAGTTTGTTTTATGGGAGACGAGGCGATTGCCAAAAGTTTCTTGCAGGAAAGCATTTTTGGTTAAGGCAGTGTGGCTGGTTGTGCCATCTTTCTGAAACCATTGTGAACGGAAAGACAGGTTTTGGGCACAACAAAATCTCCTGAAGTCTCCTATAAAACTATAAAGAATGACCCTATATTGGTCCTGATTTACAGTAAGAGGACTTCCATTATTGTCTTTAACATAGTATGGACCAATTATACTTCTCTCTGACACAGCGCACCAAATGGATACATGCTTACTATGCTGTGGCCTCTCTACAACACTGTCAGGAAGTTCAAACTCAAGAAAATGTGTTGTCTGCTTGTTTATGAAACCATTAAGGTGCACATGACATCATCTGAAAACCATACATCACTAAGAAACTCAGGTTCTCCATAGTACATTGTTAACATTGAAGTGCAGTACTGAACTCTGACTGTTTTGTCACTTCAAAGATCGCCCAATTTGTATCTTGTAGGGAAAACCACCATTGTTTTTAAACATTTTTTTCAATGACTTATTGTTTATATTTAGTTCCAAGATGTTCAGTTTAGGCTTCTTTTCTGTGATTGTAACAATTGCTGCAACACTTCTGTGGTTTTTATTTGTAGGTACAGTAGTTGGGCGACCTGAATACCCCTTCCGCTGCGTCAAAACACTACCTGTTCTTTGAAATTTTTGAACAACACTAATAATCACAGCGTTACTTGGTGGGTTTTTGTGAAAATGTTCCTGAAAACGTAATGCAGTCTGTGATAAACTTGGCCCACCCGCACATCCAATGGTGGAAATATAATCTATGATAAAAGCTTTCTCTGCAGTTGTTAGCACCATGTCAGCAAAAACTAACCTGAAGTAATAATCACGAAGACATGGCAACAATCAAAAGTTGACACAGCTAATTCAGTTTCAGTTTATTTTGTCGCATACCGTAGTCCTCACACCTGACTTCCATTCATTGGCTTCAGATCATCAGATGAGAGTGCAAAACAATCGAACTTCAAATATAGTGAAGATATTACTCCAGAATTAATTATCAAGTTTTAGGAGAGCTCCGAGGGAAGAAATACAAGAAAAGAAGTCCCCAAAAGAGGTACCTAATGGTTTGTTTATGAAACATTTCTTAATAATTCCTTGCAGTATTCTAATGTGCATAACCTATTTGTTCTTTTTGATTTTGCCTGTGACTAAGGCTTCAATTGAAAAGTAACTTTTCCAAGTTAAAATTTATTTACGAAGCACAATGTCACAAAAAAGGGTTAGTGTTGAAAGCAAAAGTACTTGGTCAATTGACATGAGATCAAGAAAGTTTAAAACTTAATTAAGCAACATTTAAACAAAACTACAGAAATGTTTTTACATCTTCATATTATTTTATTTTATTTTTCAAAATGTTATTTTACAATATTTAATTTTGGCAGATATAGCCATATAATATTAATGTGAATTTTCCTTTGATTCCAAAAGTCATATCACTATCTCCCCTTCTCTTTTCCCTTTTTTCTATAGTTGCTGTAGTGAATGGTATACACGAGTTTCTATGATAGATGACTGATAGTAGGCCTAGTTAAAAAGGGGAATAAAATATATTTACGTATGGAGAGGGCTTAGTTGTATTGTACATTTTTAAATTTGAATTTAGCGCAAGGCGCAAGAATCTTTGAACTTGAACCTAATTGGTCCAGTCCAGATGAAAAAGAAGAAAGGGAGAGGTGCTAGAAAAATAGTTCGTCTAATTACAGTTAATAACAAAAGAGAAACAAAATTTTAAAAACAAAAATGATAAAAAATAGTCAGAGAAATATATCGTGTGTATTAATGTCATTAGAATTAGTGTAAACCTAATAATTAAGAAGTGAAACGTAAGATGTATTGTGTGAGGGGGGGTACGGTTGTTGCCATGCAAGACGAACTGTTAGAATTGGATAGCGTCATTAGGTAGACAGCGTTCAAAGTGTTCAGTCGTATTTAGATTTTTGAGCTGTTCCTAAGAAGGCTAATAGAGACCAGTGAAAATGTAAGGTTTTAATAAGGACAATTACGAGTTGTTTCGTTAAAGAACGGAGTGTATGAAACAGTTATTAAAAAATTACAAACAACTGTTTCTTTGATAACAATAAACGAATGATATGTACCCATGTGCTTTTTTCATTAGCTTGCAGTTTCAGTCTAAAGGTTTGAGTTTAGAAAAGAGTGTTTTTAAGACTATAGATCAAACTAATAATGATCAAAGTATTACATGTCTTGATCTAAAATGTGAACTTTTATAAAAATGATGAGATCAATAGCTTTGTAACGCATCAAATTCTGGGGGGGGGTAAGAAAATTTTAATAACAATTTATTTAAAATAAAACTAGCGTTACGAAAACGAAAGTTTTGTAGGTCTCAAAGCAACGTGCTCTCCGAAAGAGAAAGTTAATGTTGCCCGATGCTACAGGCGGAGTGGTGGTAGAGGCAGAGAAAGGGTAGCGGCCGGAGTGGTGGTAGCGGCAGGAGAAGGGGCTCCGTTCTATAAAAGGAGACGTCCACTGGATCAAAAGGAGAGTTTGTCACTGGACCGCCTGGTGAAAACCGGCCTCCTCTTACGCTCTCAGGTAAGTCCTAACGTTAACTTAGAATTAAATTTGCTTGCTTGCGGTAGGAATAAGAGTGTTCAGGACTTATAGGAATATTGACGTGCCCATAGCACATGATAGAGCTGAGGAGATTGAGGCTAACGTCACATACGAACTCGTCTTCGTTGTTTTAGGGTGTATGTGTAGTGCAACTCACATACGAACTCGTCTTCGTTGTTTTAGGGTGTATATGTGGTGCAAACTCACATACGAATTCGCCTTCGTTGTTTTAGGGTGTATGTGTGGTGCAAACTCACATACGAATTCGCCTTCGTTGTTTTAGGGTGTATGTGTGGTGCAAACTCACATACGAATTTGCCTTCGTTGTTTTAGGGTGTATGTGTGGTGCAAACTCACATACGAATTCGCCTTCGTTGTTTTAGGGTGTATGTGTGGTGCAAACTCACATACGAACTCGTCTTCGTTGTTTTAAGGTGTATGTGTGGTGCAAACTCACATACGAACTCGCCTTCGTTGTTTTAGGGTGTATGTGTGGTGCAAACTCACATACGAACTCGTCGTAGTTGTCGCAGGGACGCGGGTGAGGACGCGCCGCTACCGAATAAGAAATTTCATCGTTTGGTTTGTTTGCGTAAGTACGTTATTTTCTTCCCCCCCCTTCCTTTCTGGCTATGATGACGATATTGGTTCTGGTATCCGTAGAGGAAGTGCTCTAGGATCGGACCGGGCTGAGCCATTTCCCTCTTCCCTGATAAACCTTCGACCCCTGGAGTTAACATCCCCGCCCTTGGCCGGACTATCAAAGGCAACAATTATAAATTTATTTTGGTGAGTGCTAAGATTTTCCCCGTAGGGAAAAAGGCCTCACAGCTTGCACATGTCTGATAAAAAGTGAGATAATCGAATCAGGAAATATAGACAATACTGTAATGTGTTAACCCTTTGACGAGTGCGGCCGTTCCTGAACGTCCCAAATAGCCAACAGCTGGTTAGTAAGTATTTACAAGAAAATTGTTGTCAAGGAGTAAGAAAAAAAAATTTGAAAATAGTTGTTTTATTGGTTACAAATGTATAATAATATAATAATATTGTGTTAAAAACTTGTAAGAATAAAAATTTACACTGATAAATGTACTTTAAAAAAAATTTGCACTGAAAAATCATTGTCACCCGTCGGTATAGCAGACATACACAGACAAAAACGTTTGATGGGCCGCTTTTTTTCAACGAATCAATTTAGTATAGCCTACATTATGGAAAATATAACATTTCTTTTCAGTTTTCTTGGAAGCGTGTGTTGGTTTTGTTTGCTGATAGCGGTATCCCATTGTCGGCGGCATAAAAACACCGTGGCATTGTCACCCGTCGGTATAGCAGACATACACAGACAAAAACGTTTGATGGGCCGCTTTTTTTCCACGAATCAATTTAGTATAGCCTACATTATGGAAAATATAACATTTCTTTTCAATTTTCTTGGAATCGTGTGTTGGTTTCGTTTGAGACGCGGCTAAATGTGTCAAAAGACTAGACAGAGGGGAATCTGTAAAAAAGCTTTGTAGTGTTTAATTTTTCATGTTTGATGTATAATATACGTAACATAATAATATAATGATACAAATCACTTATACTAGACAAGGAACATAGGCACAGGTGTGTGTAGGGGGGAAACAACCGCGGAGAAGACGATGTCATCGCCTACATTTACGCGCCAATCAATACGCATGGTGAATTCTCCTGAAACCACGCCCCCTGGAGTTGTCCTGCCTTACAATTGTGAAAAACCCGATTTCATGTGTTCTTAATACTATTTCTTGTTGAATTGTGACAACACAATAAGCCATGACTAATTTGTTTTATGATAAATACTTTTATTGCTCAGACGTTACCTAAAAAGTTCCGGAACGTCCATACTCATTTACGCAAACAGCACAGAGAACGTTCAAGAACGGCCGTACTCGTTAATCGGTATTTCCCTGTACTCTTCAAAGGGTTAAAATAGAACAGTTTAAATTAAAACAATTATAGTTATTTTGTTATTTGAATAATAGAAAACAACAATGCTGTTCCATCTAAGTGTACTTTTTCGTCTTGAAGTTTTTACTAACACCTTTAATGATTTCATTCCAAAAACAAATCATCAGTGCCATTTCTAAAGACTGAAGTAACTCAATTAGTTGTCTTACCTATAACTGACTTTCTTTGGTTTCTTCTCCACTTGAAATTATATCTAGTAAAGCTGCAATAATCTGTTTATAGTTTTTATATATTGTATTACTAGCATCGGTATGTGCACTCCTTCGAATCTTGGAGAGATTTTTCACTGTTAGTGAGTGTTTATTATAGTTTGACAAAAGAATATCGCAGCTTTTGGTAGATGAATTGAAAAAATTATACAATTGCTTTTCTAAAGCAAAGAATTCAACAGAACTTTGGCTATTTCCGTAAACAGCGGATTCTATTTACTGTAAAGAATGGCTTGTGTATGGCACATAGCATGTATGTGGATTGAGCTGTTTGATTCTAATTTGTTGGCCTTTGTGGCAGCCTGACTAATTGCTTGGATTGTCATAGCTTTGGCCCCTGCAGCCGCTTATATTTAAATCAGGCTGTCAGGAGTAGAAACCACAGCCTGTTCCATTTCTTTGTGGCCACATTTAAGAATAAATGTTAAAAATCGTTCATTTGGTGAACAACAGGTGCAACATAACAAATAACAAATGTCAATTTTTCAACATTTGATACATCTGGGAGTAGAATGAACCATTATAGAGAAGTTTTGTTGTTTTTATATCTTCAACAATTTTGATTTCCACATGCTCCCCTTGCCTTTGTATCCAAATCGAGCTACGTGATCAACCATAAATGGATCGAACTTAGACAATTAGTTCTATACATCCCAGAAAGTTTCTATTACTGAAGGACCCCAGAATTTTGTTCTCTCTTTAGAAGAACATTTTATAACTTCTAGGACCCTTTTATGTGTCACATTTCTCCAATATTGCACTTTTTCTTGACGCTGATTCAATATTTTTTAATAAATTTTTTGAGAAACATTCATACATCCTAAATTTTGCACAGACATTCTCTATGTTCAACGTTATTATCATGGTCTTTAATAATATGGGAGTTTTTTCCAAAAATTAAAGCCACCATTCTCCAAGGCAGAAGTCCCCCATAAAGTTTGCAAGAAGCACAACAGACATAGTCTGTAGATTTTGAATAAATAAGCCAACAGCTTTTTACAACCTCTCTATTACCAAGTTTTTTAGAAAATGAAGATCGGGCTCGAAACCATTTTTTGTCTGCATATTGCCTCATAGATATGAATAGTCCCCATTATCCGTTTCAATTACAGTGTGCATAGCAAAATATTCATGTAGCCCTTCATTTATTTTCCACAAAGCAGGATCATAAAAGATATTTCCGTTTCTCTCAATAGGCTCCTTTGACTTTAACACCATTGCATGCTTATCATCACTTTGGTCCTCTTCACTCCATCATCACCAGCCACCAGAAAAGTAGGTGCAACTGCAACTGGATCAACACCAACACATTTTGTTTCTTCTGTAGCCGTACAGTAGACTCTCATAAATTCGGATCACGAAAATCCAGACCGGACGGTAAAATTTTTTTAATAATGGGCGGATTCCTGCGGACCGATGTCAACTATCATTGACAAGAACGCTTAGCTTTATTATGATCTCTCACAACTGTACAGTCTATTTTATCAACTTAGTTTTTGTTTGTCGGTCAACATGAATGTTCGTCAACTATACTGGACGCTTGGTCCATGTGTAGGATATTTTTTCCTTTCCTGTTGGCAAACATTTTTTACACCTAAACTTGACCATATGGTACGCATTAGCCAAAATCTCCTAGTTGAACTGTACTTTAAACTTTGTAATAAATATACAATTTATATATCAATATTATATTTGATTGTGTTTACCTCAAATATTTTTACAAATAATTAATTTTCCAACTTCAAATATAGTTGACATCGGTCTGTAACCAAATCTACATATTTATATGCAATATAAAATATGCTATATACCATTATCATCTATAGTTGTGAAGGGAAAAAAATGGGGAAAAAGTTTAAAAAAAATTTTTACTAAAAATCACCTAAACTATATTTATTTAGACCCAAATTTATCTTAAAAGTAAATTTAAAAGTTTGGTCTGTAGGTAAGATTAGTTTATTATGCTCAGTCTGTGGTGAAAGGCAGGTCCAATGGATTGGTCATATAGAAACACTTTGAAATCAACTATAGTCGACGATCGGTAGTGAACATGTTAAGCAGCGAGTATATAAAAGTGCACTTTGCATTACTGTAAGAAAAACATATTTAGGTTGACGTGGCCTGAGGGTTAGAGTGGTAGGTCGTCTGGAGTGACGAGAGGGAGGTATGGATAGGTAGGTCGACCAGGGAGGTTTGTTGGGAAGAATGGTGGGGATATGTACGGCACACTTGTTGGCCCTGAAAAGGTTCACTCAGCAAAAAAAGAACAGGGTGAGGTCTTCAATGAGGTAAATGTAAAATTGGATCTGTGAGAAGGCCCCTCAACACTTGTCAGCAGCAGGTGTATTCTCGATGTTTTCCTGGAGGAGGAGTGAATCTAGTGAGGAGCTCTGTAGTGGTGGTCTCCCGGAGGAGAAGTGAATGATTTTGTTTGTTTTTGCACCCTACTTACACAAATTTCAGCTTATTGTCCTTCAAGAACAATGAGCTGACCTTTGTACTCATAATGTAGTTCTGCAAACTAATCAGAGGCAAGCTGGACAGTGATTGGCTCTTAGATTGTTGACGGAGTGCCATTTTATTGTGTTTGCACTTTAACGTGTCTCCGTCACCTAACGTGAAGCCAATCATAAGCAAGCTAACTAATGAGGTGGTTTCTAGGTTAGATTGGCCAAAGCCAAACCGTTTAAGGCCGGGGAACTGATGTGGTGGGCTAGTAGGTGTTTCTTGGCAGTGTTTCTCGTATTTTGTGGGAAAACTAATCGGGTGAACTAGTTCACTGTATAGGTGACGTTATCAAGGTATCAATGGATGCAGATTTTAAAACCACACAAAGTGGGGCATTACGGAAAATTTTGCAATGTACGGGTAAAAAATTACAGTATATTAAAAAATTCTTTTTTTAAATTTTAATGAACAATTTTTCTTGATAATGTACTTATCAAATAGTTGGTCAAATCTAGCATACATACCAAATATGAATAGAATTGTGACATGTAGAGTTTACTACCACATAGGCCTATATACAGCATGTCTGTTAATTTTACTTTTAGAAATAAAACAACAATAACAAATTTCAATTTATTTTTTTCAACAGTGTACAAAAATACTTTATTTAGGGTACAATATTATTTCACAGCTTGTAATTATAAGACATATCTTTAAATAATATTGTTGAATTTTACACTTGGTGAAATCCTATTGTAAATAACATAATTACATTTTGTACTTTCCACAACTGAAATGTAACTTACTGTAAAAAGGAAAAAAACATTCAAGTAAAACATATTATTTTACTTAATGAAAATAATTTATATTTTAATTAGAACTACAAATGAATTTTGAAAGTCAAGGAATGGAGTTACAAATCAAGTTAATGTTTCATATGTAAATTATTTTAAACATATTTCATGTCAATTGTCAAGTACTTTATGAAACTTACTTCGTTTTATATGATTAAGGGAGCAAATTCTAACGAGAATTTAACACCAGTGGTAGATTTCACAATCTCCAAAATACTTCTTTTAATTGGAATTGCAAAAAGGACAGTATCAACCTCATAATATTGTAATTAAATTAATAAATTAACTTTACATTTTAATTCAAATAATAAATTTTTTATTTTGAAGTTTTAGTGAAAACTTATTTAGTTAAAATACATGCGTAATTGTGAAATCCAGTTGTACAGGAAATATAATGTCAAACCTATTAGGAATACACAAGACCCTAATTTTTATGATAGTGCAACTCTTAAACTACAGATAAAATTTTGCATAGACTTTCAGTTATATATTTTTAATTTTCAAAAAGACTGCAATAAATGTTTTTCTGGATATATTTTTGTATTAATTTATTAATCCTATAGCTAAAGAGCATAATAAAATATTTATTTTTTCATAAAAAAGTTATACAGTACAATATTCTTATTTAAATATAAGAAATTGTTTTACATACTATAATATACAGAGATTGCATGTCTTATTTAAAGGTTATTTTCTGTATTAGTACCATGGTTTAAAAAGCTTTGGCCACGTTATTAATTTTGAAAATATGATGGTTTTAAATCATTTACCCGACAAATATTAAAAATAATTTTGAAAACTAGGGCAAAATTTTAAAAAATGAATAGAAGCTGATACATAATGGTAGTGTTTTAGAAACCGTAAATTCTATATCAAATTAGCATCTGTAACAATATTATTTTGATGATGGTTGCTGAATTTGAAATTGATTTGGAGAATTTCCAAATCAAAAATAGCAAATCCTAAATGGTGGCATATATACTTATTATTAATAAAAATTTAATAAATTTGACAATTCAATTTTTGTCTTCTAGAGCCTCATTCCTTCACTTGATGAATAAGTATAAAAACAACAGCGATAATTTCACCTCAATCCTTCTGTAATACCTAGAAGAGGTTAGTTTAATTAAATATTTAAAATCGCGGGCAATGGTAGCCGAGATGGCATGAGTCAAATGCGTATCTAAGGAATTTCAATATTAAACAGAGTAAATTCATAATTAAAATAGATTTCCAAACGTAAATAAATAACGATGTATAGTTTTAAGATAATTTTCCAATAAAGTGTTTATTAATTGTACGTTTTGTATAATGATGTGATCGAACACTTTAGGGAAGTGAGTTGTTATTTGAATATAACAATAGTTAGGTATATTGCATACACAGCGTTAGCCGAGAGACCGGATATTCAACTAAAGCCATGTGATTTTCCCAGTCTTTGTATAGAGGTTGAATGAGTAAGACCTATTTAAGTGTGGCTCACCAAGTTATGGTTAAAAAATGTAAAATGTGTAAGAAACAGTTATTTTGTGAAGGACATAGTGGATAGACACGTTAATAAGTTCGAAGAACAATATTTTACATATTGAAACAGTATTAATTTATAAATAGCGGAAAGAGTTAGATTTTTAGGTATTGAACACGTGATGTGAAACTAAGGACAAAACACTATTGTATTTCACATGTTATACGAACAATGGTGGTAAAAAATCGCAATATAGACTTTGATAGAATCGGCAATGCAGTTAAAATAAATTCAACGCTAGAAAACCATGCGGGACACAGGACTTCAGTTAGACGGCATTGTGGACAAAGACTTTTCAACAGTTTGGTAAACCGTGTTATATAACACGCCATATTCAAATTTGTATTTTTATGTAAAATTTATTATGTTCTTTATTGTGATAGATATAAATTTAATCATTTTTAATTAAGTAAATTTTTTTTGTCAGAATACCAAATAGGTAACTGACATAATTAATAATTTTCTTATTTGCATTCAGATAATTAAAGTGAACAATAATTTTGATATTTTTTAAATTCATAAGAGAAAATTACACTTGCAAGTTAAAAAAGATAAATTTTAACCACTTTAAAAATGAAATTAGACTTTAAAAAAAAGCCAAGCAAAATTCAGATAGGATGTTAGTAATAAGTGATTTTCATGACACAATTGTTCATGAAAAATGATAATGTATTTACTATGTGTTTCATGTCTAATAAATATCTATGTTAAAATTTCAGTTCCAGTGTTTTTCATTCCAACCAGAAATCACTGAAAGTACACTTTTTGATAGAATTCACACCCTGAGATTAAATTCAATTTAAATTCATAGAACAAACTAGTTAACTTTTCAAAATTGACGAGAACTCGTCTGGTGCCCTTAAATGCTGAGCAAACTTTTAAATTTAATAGTAAAATTAAATTCATTTTATTTGTTTCTAAAGTAACTTTAACGTATGAACCCTTAAAATCATATTTTATAATAGTTACAATTGGTCGCACAACGTGTGGCTCTTTTAATGTACAAAGTAGTTTTTCCCTTATTCACATATTTTTTAATAGTTACACTTCTTTGTCAGTTTCTCTAAATTATCTCTGAAAAATCATATTCTTGTAATATGTATACTTGTGGGGTTCATCTTTAATAGATTTTATGTAATAAAATAATACATAACAATAATAAATATATAATTTTGAATGAAGAATGTAAACAAATATACAGTAAAACCCCTCTTAACCGGTCTAGTCGGGACTGACACCCGGGCCGGTTGCCCGTTTGGCCGGTTAATCCGAGGTTCCCGTGAAACATCGGTTTTCGTTCAAAGAACACTTATTTAATTAGGTAGCGCTAAGAATTATGCAATTAAGATGTTATTGCAACTCATTTTATTGTACATAAATGTATCGTATATATTATGTTATGTATATTATACATCAAACATGAAAAAATTAAACACTACAATGCTTTTTTACAGATTCCCCTCTGTCAAGTCTTTTGACACATTAAACTGCGTCTCAAACAAAAGCAACACACGCGTCCTAGAAAACTGAAAAGAAATGTTATATTTTCTATAATGTAGGCTATACTAAATTGATTCGTGGAAAAAAAGTGGCTCATCAAACGTTTTGTCTGTGTATGTCTGCTATACCGACGGGTGCCAATAGCGCGGTGTTTTTATGCCGCCGACAATGGGATACCGCTATCCACAAAGTCGTTTGACTCGCCGCTGCTTTGGTGCCGCCCACAATGGGATACTGCTATCGACAAAGTCGTTTGACTCGCCGCCGCTTTGGTGTTTCAATTATAATTATTTTCGAAAACTCTCATCCAACCAGTACACTACGATATAGGCCGGTTAATCCGAGGACCGGTTAATCTGAGGACCAGTTAATCCGAGGCCGGTTAACAGAGGCTCTACTGTAAATTGATATACAAAACTTCACTTTTTTAAAACAAATAAAAAGCTATAAGCTTGTTATAATATCTAAATGAATTATGTAATAATTATTTTTTTAAATTTAATACTGAAAGATATATTGTATTTTAAAGCCTACATACATGTCATAATGTACCAAAATTTTAATTATATATGAATTACAAATTTTGATTGCAATAAGTACAGATTATAGTCTTCAACAATAAAAACCTAAACTATAAGTGGAAAACCAAACACATAGTTTTTTCACACTGAAACAAAAACCGAAAACAATATAATCAGCTTTCAAATTGAATCGAATTCCAAAAGAAATAGTCATAATTTACATAAAGATTTAATTTTTACAATAATGTTTATATTAATTTATCAATTTGTATGAGAATAGGCACAGATGAATTTTAAAATAAAATTGTTTTGATGATGATTAAAGTGAAATAATTTTGCAATTTTCTACCAATGTTCAAGAAACAAAATTCAGATGATAGGTTATAGACATATTTCTTACTTGAACTTTATTTTTTAGAAATCTGTGAAAAATTGGGAAAACTAGACCACTTTAATAATCTACAAAAATATTTTTGTTTGAATTTATGCATGGTTTTTTGATAATAAAATACTAAATAAATGCTCTATTTTAAAAATGAACTAAAAGATGATAGGTCTATGACGTCATATTATCTGGCTTTCATATTTTTAAAGTGAGCATTGATTTTTCATTTTACAACTAAAAACTGTACATATATTTTAAAACATTTAGATGATTAAAGTACTCTAGTTTTTCCAATTTTCAAAACAAAGTTTGTATGAAAAGTATGTCTATGGCCTTTCATTTTAATTTGATTTTTTTGAAACACATTTCTCATTTTATGATCAAAAAACCATGCATAAATTAGAAAATAAAAATATTTTTCACATGATTAAAGTTCAACTTTTCTTAATTTTCCACCGATTTTTAAAAACTAAGTACAAGTGAAAAGTATCAACTAAATTTGTTTTAAGAAAATTTAATATTTATTTCTCATTTTATGAGTGAAAACCTGTATGTAGATTTAAAACAAATATTTGTTTTTAGATTATTAAAAATGATCTAGCTTTCCCAATTTTCAACAAAATAAAATTTAGATAATGCTCATAAGCAAGTAATTATTATGACTACATAATATTACTTAGTACAATTATGCAGGCTCAGAATTAGTTTTTATATTTTACCTTTGTGGCCGTCTGTATTTATTTCCATGCATATTATAACCTCAGATTCATAATCAGCGAATGAAAACCCCCTCCTAGGTAACACTTTTATAATTTTATTGTGAGTTGTTCCATGTGTTTATAAAATTCTTAATGTATCATTTATAAAGAATTAAGAAGTATTGTTTTGTGTGTTTTTTCAGTCAAAACCACTGCTTGAGAAAATTGGTTTTCTTTCTTTTTATAAGGTAAGAACAACAGAAGTTAAAGAATAGGATACAATATTTGTTCTGTCCATGTCTTGTTCAGTTATCTCAGACTGGCTGTAGTAGAGGGAAATTAGAATATAAAAGATATGTAACAGGGAAAGTAATTTTTTCTTTGTTTTTTTTCTTTTTATACACGCAACTGAGTGGGAAACTGAAAAAAATTAGCAAAATTGGTTTGAGTTTTGGTAGAAAAGTGCATACATGTGCACTTTTTAAGCATTTTTGAGTGCATCGCTACACTATTTTTTAAATATCTCCAACTATATGGGTCGTAGAAAAATGAAAATGAAGAAGAAAATACTTGGAAACGAAGGGACTATGGTATGATATAGTACCATTAATTAAGAGTAAGTACTTCCTAACTTAAAAAAATCAAATTTCTGGATTTAAGATTTTTTTTCACTAATAATGCAACTTTGAGCACCAATCTTTAGTGTAAAGACACATATTTTGTCCAATTTTCATGAAGATCTGAAGATTCTTACCTTATTTGTTGCATTATTAGTGAGAAAAAAATCTGAAATCCAGAAAAACAATTTTTTTTAAGTTAAGAAGTACTCATAATTAATAAGAAGTACTATTACCTTACCATTTCGATAGTCCCTTTATTTCCGAGTACTTTTAATTTTTCTACGACCCTACAGCCTGAGATGTTTAAAAAATAGTGTAGTAGGTAGCGATGCACTAAATATGCATAAAAAATAAACTTTTCTACCAAAGCTGGAGTCCGATTTTGCTACTTTTTTCTAGTTTCCCACTAGTTGCATGTACAAAAAGAAAGAAAAAACAAAAATCAACTTCCCCGTTACATCACTTCTCATTAATTTTTTGGACTATTTTAATAGATTTTCGTACACTGACAACAATAAATTGAAACAATCTCTTTATCAAACATACATTGAAATCATGGATAAATATATTAAACTGTAAAAAAACAAATTTGATGTAGGTAATTATAAAAGATGAACACATGATTTCAGCATCTAAATGCTCATTGTGGCTAATTAAGTACTGTCGGTCAGCCACTAGATTGTTTATGCCCATGTGCAAAAGAGATTATTTTGACTGTTAGCTATAAAATTAAACATCAATAAATTATGAATGGTACCATTTACAATAATACCATTTATTTTACAATTATTTGTAGTTTTTATAATTGAATTAGTTAAAACAATAAATTAATAACTTATTAAGTAAAGATGATTATTTTTAAATATTAATAAGTATTTTCTAGATTAAATAAAATGTAAATAAATATTTTTATTTATAAAAATAAGGAACATAGTGTAATCAAGTTTTTGGACACACTAACAAAGTACCACCATTAAAATTCTTAAGCCTTAGAAGTGTATTATTGTAGGATATAATTTGAAAACCATTTTATGTATATTCTTGTAACATTGGCTATTGTGAGCTGTGCATCAACTTGTTTGTAAATTTTTCACTGAAATAGTTTTAAATACTTTTATTTTCAATTTTAGTATTCTTGGGAAAAAAAACAACTTAAACTGAAGATTTAAACCCTATTTTAAGGGCATGCAATACCAGAACAAAACTAATCCATGCTATATACAATCTTACCACTAATCTCATCAAAATTTATAAATAGGTAATAAATAAGAAATGCAATAGGTGGGGATTTGTTCATAAAACATCCTTTAAGCTAAAAAATAATTGAAAAGAGTTGATCATCATCATAATGGTTTTCTGATTTTAAAAAAATCATATATCAGAGTTTTCTACAAAATTTGCAGTTAGGTACATCAGTAGTGGATTTTCTCATAGACAAAGTAGGCAATTACCTAGAGGCACCTCAACATTATGAAGAAATTCTAGATTAGAAAAAAAAATTATATAAAACAAGTAACTTTACATGTAACAAATTTATTTCTGAAGCTGTAGTGAGATATTTCAGTTTAAATTTTGTAGATTATTATGTAAGCTACCTTATAATACATTTTAGTAGAATATCTATACATTAATACAAATATATCAAAAACCAAATGCGATAGGTGTGTCTTAAAAAATTTTGTTTTGTTGATAAAGCTTACTAGAAATTCTCAGAAAATAGAAAGTGGAATACTCGGAAATCAACAGTTTTCATCACGAGCAGCTGATTAATGTTCATAAATTAGATAAAAAGGGGAAAAAATATGTTTCAAATAACAACAATTAACACTTCTTGTTTAAATCAGTTTTAACATATTTGATTTTCATAGAAAAAAAATCATACCCTACCGCCTTTTATATAAACATCTTGTTACAACTTAATGTTATTGAAAAAACAAAAACATTTAGATGTCTACTTTTGATACATATTTAGAAGTTATTGAGTTATTTTCTTTAACAATTAAATTAAATGATTTACCTATTAAAAATAACGATTAATTATTATAGTTTGAAAGTATTATATATGTTTTCTCAACTTTCTGCTGAACTCTGTGGATTCAATTCCTTTTTACTGAGAATGAATTTCACAAAATCTACTACCACAGCTGCTAACGCATCATGTGAGGAAAACATCTTGTCTTTTCGACACAACTATGCACACAATATTTTCTTCCATCGCTGCACCCCTACTTCCTCTCAGTTCTGGACCTTATATGAAAATTTTATTTTAATTTCCTTCAAAATGAAATAATTATTTAATGTTATAAAAAACAATTGATAAGAGTCAATAACTTTCTTAATTCATTTTAATTTTTTTTTTGCTTACAATTTATAAATTTTGCTTCTCTTACATAGGGTCCACAGTATATTTTGTCTAGAGGCAGCAAAACATACATGCTTCTATTTAAAATTAAAATTAAAGTGGCCAGAAATAAATACATACAAGCAATTTTCTAGACATTGTAACAAGGAGAGCGCCATAGTATTTTGATGTTTTAACTCTGTGTAGTGTGTACTCTTAAATTTTCAATAAATAACTTTACAAAGTTAAGCATTTAATAACCTGATATTAGTTATTAAATTAATTAATATTCACTAATGTAAAGATAAGTTTACGTTATGTAGACTGAAGTGGCTGTTTCCTCCTAGTTTTCACATAGATAATTTCACAAGTCCATAATATAATGGTTGTCAGTGTGAGGAGATTCATTATGTGGATGCAGTAGTTATAGTTCCCAGTTAAGTCTCTAACATAACCTAAAATATAAAATAAATAAAAACTTACTAAACACATTTAAACTTTAAATTTTTTTAATAATCAATGCATTACTGATCTCTTTATAGCTATTAAAAACCTATATTCCATATTGTTTACTATTTATATATTTTACTATTTACTTCCTTTGATTTATTCATTTTGTATTTCTCCATTACAGCTGGTTGTTAATTAATATTTTATTTTATTTTTAAGTTAGAGTTAAGTAAGACATGTTCAGATTTTGTATGGATAGGAGATACAGGCTTACCTTTGAAAGTAGTTTACCAGATTTGTATCAGATCACAACAATTTATTCTTTCTATTCTCTCTACTGATTGAGAAAGTGAACAGTGTTTATAAAATATTTTACACTAAATTCACTATCATCATCACTGTCAAAATCAGCCATCAACCTAGGTATTTGATCACAAAAATCCGGATCACTAGGCCTCATACCTTGACTAGAACTAGGATTAGCCATTTTATAACTATAAAAATTCAAGTTTATGACTAAAACAGTAATCTACAATACAGACCACTATAGGCCATAAACCGAAACGTGCGGTATGGTTGACCGACAGCCACAAGCTGGTAACCGAAACACACGGTAAAACTGACCGACCGATTTTGAACACAGAGCAGGTCAAGGCGATGCCGACAGGCGAACTAGACGGTGATGAGCTAATAAGCTATAAGTGGACTCGAGAACAAGGTATGGGGAAGGGCAGCCGTAAAGGGCTTGCAGTTTAGACACTATTAGAGCGCAAAATTCCCAAACGGTCAAATTGACCGATGTTTCGGTATACGTGTTAACATGTTAACTGCCATGCCAATTTTCAAAGCGGACCAAAATTTTGACCAAATATTACTTTTTGGGTATTTTGACTAAATCTTGCTTAATACATGTTATTTACTGAAGTAGGAAACATTTCTAAAGTAAACAATTAGCCAAAAGTGGAGGGGGAAGTGTCGGTCCAATCGGCTTGCAGGCTTATATTCACTGATTTTTTTCATACTAAATTTACCTGTCGAACCGATCGGCCAGCGACATTACTTCTTACTATTTAGAGGTTAGTATCTTGTCCAGACTGTATTAACAATATTGTTTACACAAGGTGGATGGACAAAAGAGGAGTGAAGATAATGTTGACTAAATATCCTGTTGAGTTTATAGACACAGGATAAACTACACGAAATGGTGAACCAATTTTGAAACCACTTGCCGTGGTTGATTACAACAAAGCCAAAATGGGGATTGACCTGTTGGATCAGATAGCCTCGTACAACACATCTATTAGAAAATCTATACAATGGTACTATAAGGTTGCAGAGGATTGGTACTAGGCACAGCACTAGTGAACTCTTGGCTGGCCTACAAGGAAAACATAGGCCCTACAGCTTTATCCCCTTAAGTGTTTATGTCGGTTTAAGCCGACGCTACAAATATCGATAAAAAGTGCCGCTGTCGGCTAAAGCCGACGCTCTTAACTTGCCCTATTCTATTTCGTTCTCTGTCGAAATATTACGTTGTAGTTGCTAGTATTGCCGCTAGATAGTGTTGGCATGCTCTCTAGAGCATAACTTATAAAACTACCGCTTTATTTTTGTTCTCTTTGGATCCGCCGTGAACATTATATTTATAAGGAGTCGTGATATGTCCACAAGGAGTAGCGATACCAGTGCAGCGAATGTGATGTTGGGCTGTGTGCTGCCCCATGTTTTAAAATATATCACACCCAAAAAAATTACTAAACATTAGTTAGAAACTGTAAACAATCTTTATTGTGTGTACTTTTATTTTTAACAATGGTTTTATTACATTTTACTTTTTTTTAATTGTTAGGTAAATGTGTTTTTAATGTATTTGCAGAAAATTTTTAAATTATATTAAACATGACATTTATACTTTTGATGTTGCTTATATTTTCTTTTAATGCCTATTTTTTAACTTCCAAGTTAACAAACATTAAAATAATCAAATAAAAAAAATAGGCATTTTTGGGTTGATTTAGGCAAAAAAAATAAAACACTTAAGGGGTTATGAAGACATAAGAATCTGTACTCCATTACTGGCTTCAAAGAACAGATTGTTTATGAACTTCTTGGCCTAGAAGATGAAGGAATCGGACCTGTTAACAATACAGGTCATCATTGCCTATCTAAGTCAACCACATTCACAGGAGAAAGGCAAAAACAAAAGAGTGAGAAGATTCTGCAAACTCTGTTATCAAAGAGTAGCTGCAACTGAAGGACGATCTAGAGCCAAGAACTTAAAGGAGAGTCACAATTTTATGCAAAAAGTGTCCTGAGAAGCCCTACCTTTGCAAAAACTGTTTCAAAAACACTCACAAATAATAGAAATAATGAGATGATTATTTAATTCCACAAAACAGCTTTAATTGCGACATATGTTTCGCCGTTAGGCATTTTCAAGCAACTAAATTGAAAACAAAACAAGTATAAACTAAAAATGTGAGACAAAAGGAAAGGTTAGAGTAAAGGGATTGAGAAATGACAAAAGAAAGGTCAATGATCTAACCTGTGGGATGGAAGTAAGTGGGGGTGTTTTAGAAAAAAAGGTTACACAATAGGTCTCAATAGTGGTGATGAGTTAAGATGTATTTGTTCATTTAAGTTGGAAGTATGGTTTACTGATTTTCTTTCCAAATTTGTTTCGACTTTGCCTCGTAGTATTTTAGTAAATAATCTAATTATATCTACGAGTTATTCTCAGATCTCTGTAACAATTTGTATTTATTCTATTTCCTTTTTTAAAGACCGATATATTGACATTATCCATTCTTTATTCAATTATATTAATCTACAGCAATTGTTCATGAGGACACATATTAATGCTTTTCATGCAATATTTAACGAATTCAATAGAAATATTGTCTGGACATGGAGATCTTCCGTATTATATTATTCTATTTTTAATGATAAAAAAGATTTAGTATACTTGTAACCATATATCAGCTGGTCCTGTATGATCTAGTACTGATCATAGCAAATCTGCTAACAAATATTTGGGATTTTAAAAATTATATCCATAATTTGTTAGTTTTTATGAAGAAATTTATTTCTCTAAATAATGAGATCATTTTGGAAGGATGTAGTGGATCAATTTTGTTTTCAACTTTATTTTTGAAATTTATAATTTATAAAAAATAATGATTCAAAAATATAAATTTAATCATTCAGAATCAACCCTTGTTTAAAATACCATTATCTACTTACTATTATTATCTTTATTATCACATTGGTAAAAGTATTAAATCACAATCTTGAAATAATATACAAATTTGAGTTATACCAAGAAAAAACTGTGTTCAATTTTTCACATGATCCTGAAGGTTAGCAGTCACACTTTTACCTAATTTTCATCAAACTTGTCAGTACTTCAAATCAAACACTAATTGAAATTGTTATCAATTGTACCTCCCTGAACCCCAAATCCTGATACATTTGATTTATTTACGAATTTCGATTTCTGATGTGTATATTTTTTGTAGGTACTAAATCATATTTGTTATATGTTCTACTTTAGTATGCTGACCAGGTCAACTATTTATACGATATTTTAACAGCATACTTAATTTATTTTTTATATGAGATATTAAATGTAGGAATATACAATAATTATTTGGAATTTACCTATAATAGGTCCAATGGATAGTAAACATATACCATTGATCACAGCTAGTAGTCCTGATGCAGAAGCTAGCTTTTCTAAAGGTACATAGTTTGGAAGTACAAGCACCATGTATATAGTTCTCAATCCCTTAGCAATGCCAAGACATACTGCGACAACTAGTGTTGCTTCGTATGAAGATACCAGGGTTAATGCTATAGAAGAAAATTAAAAATTATTGCTACAAATAGTTGTACAAGTGATGCAACTTAAAATATAATAAAGCAACACATTTATGCACAATTTTATACACAAAAATATAAAATATATTTAATTATTAAAAGATTTTATAATCTTTTTTAAATAACAATTTTTATTATTTAAGTTATATCTCAAATTATTTGTTCAGGAATGAAGGACATTACATACAATCATTAAGAAAATTTTGTTTACAGATAACACTTTACTCGAGGTTTACACAGAAATCAAATTTTCTACTGAATTTGTACTATACCAACAAATTACATACTACTGTTTATTGAATAAATAGTATACACACATCTTATGTGTTACTCTGCTATAAAATGATGATAATTTCAATAGATTCTAATTGAGTTTTTATAAAAAAAAAAAAACACCACCAATAATAATCAAAAAATGTGGGCTCCATTTTGAATTTTTGATTTCAGGAACAAAAATCACATTCTACATCAATTACCCCACAAATGTGGGAATATTATTTTTGTATAAAACTGTAGGATTTTTTAAAATATTGAGTGCCATGTTGAATGTTGAGATATTTTGAAAAAAAGAAAACAACTTGTTATAACCAGTGTGTGAGTATGTACAAGTGGTTGCAACAGTGTCTGCTATCGTATGATCAGATATATCTGAGCGGCAAACAGATTTCAATAACTCGCTATTATGATTCAATTGCAATAACAGGCAGATTGGATATAAAACTATGATTTATAGAGCAAAATATAACTTTTTTTTTTCTGATTTGCTTACATCTTTTAAAGAGTTATCTATTGTTGAGACTTTAATTTAATTCAAAAGAGTTCTCTTGTTTAATCAGTATATTCTAAATAAAAATTTCCAGTTTAAAATTCTACCATGGACAGTGGAGTCAATGAAATCTTATTTTGGAGACATTTCAGATACAAATATGAAGCCAAATGGTAATAACACTTTTAGAGCTCTTATTAAATAAGGGCCACAAATTGTACCTCAGTAACTGGTATATATTAGATGAACTGTTAACCCTAGAGCGATTCATGTTAATTTTCTTCTTTTGTTTAAAAATTAATAAAATATATTATTTGTATACAAAACCTAACTTATAAGATATCATTTTTCTCAGAAAGATGCATAGAATTCATCTATGCAATAAAAAAAAATTTTTTGAAACGGTTTTGGAGTAAGTATGTTACATGTCAAAAACGAAGTTACCATTTTTCAGGAAAAACCTGTATAATCCAAAATCAAAAGCTTACCACCTTTTTCTAAGATATACACAATTTTTGTGTATTATTTGTGAATATATTTAGGAAAAAATAATAAATTTGTTACATTTTCAAAATAAAAAAATATATATATTATAAAAAAATGTAAAAAGATCTTTTTTCTTTCAATAATTTATCAAAAATAGTAATATATATTTTATACAAGAGTACTATATACCATTATGTTCATAAAGGTGCATAGAATGTAGGTGTGTAGTGAAAAAAAATGTTAGATGTATCACATTTGGAGTTTTTTGGTCAAATACCAAAAAATCGAACAGTAACAGAGCAGAAATTTCACAAAAATGGTGATCAAAAACATACTAATCCATTTTTTGCAATTTTTTCAACCATTACTTGAGATTTGTAATACATTTGTGATGCTATACCATTACTATATACCCATATGTGAGGAAATAACACTCGTGAAACTCATAATAATATATAATAATCATATGTATATATTATAGATTCCTGAAATGTGTTCTAAGGAACAGCATATAGACTAAGAAATGTTTAATTTGTTACAGCTCCCCCCTCCAATATATATATATATATATATATATATATATATATATATATATATATATATATATATTACCAGCTAATAATAATTATTTTAAGTGTTTAACAATTGATACTAAAACAATACTTACAGAATCGAGTTATCATTAAACATACGAGTGACAGCAAATATAAGTTTTTTGCTGACCATTTAGTCCTGTTTCCAATAAAAGGTGAACAAAATCTTGAAACAATATCTGCAGTGGCAATAACAGACATTATGATAGCTGTATTCTTAGTGTCATAATCCCTATCACGAAATATGAATGGTGTCAATAATGAAAAATTGTACTCTCCTGTTATTGCAATAGAAAGTCCGATACTAATGCTGATGAACGCAGGGTCTTTGAGGAGATCCAGGTCAAAGAATCTTATCACTTTATGGTACCAAGTCTCTTTTAAATGATTCAGCTTATTATTTGAACTAGGAAAAACACGAATAGGAAAAATTAGTACAATATGACAACACAAAAACATTCCATTAACTGTTTATTTATACTGTATTATTTATCATAATAGGAATCCTTTTGGATATCAAAATTTTTCATCTATTATCAAAAATTAGATTTTGTAGTGGACAATTAATCATATAAGAAAATCATCTTATCTATCCAGAATATGGAAGCAACTAACCAAAAACAAAATAAAACCTCTTGAGACCCAAATTAAATGATAAAATGAAATTAGTTTACCTATATGGGATGTATAGACCTGCAATTAGATTCGTAACGGACGTACACACACCTATTAATTTTTATACAGCTACGTTTTTATAAAGGTCTAGAATAAAAACAAACAAAAAATACCTATTATGTTTCTCAAAATGAGTTTACATATATTACATACAAAATGTAGATGGAATACATGGTTTGTATTTTCAATTTTTCGTAAGAAGGAGACATGTTAAGGCACATCTCTAGGTTGATATGCATAGCAACTATGGAATTTTTAATTATTATCTTTCATAATGTAATACCTATAAAATGGCTAATTTAATTTGAATATAAAATAACCGGGAAGCGTTTAGAATTATTTTGGGAGGGGGAAATTATAAGTCGAAAGCATGACTCATTTTACACTTTAAAATAAGGGAATATAAAATTAAGATATAGGTTTCCAAATTTAAATAAAATAATGTATAGAATGTTAGATATAATTAATAATAATAAATTAGGCAGTGTTGTTCGTTAAAAATATAGACAAAAGACTTGTTACCAAGCGAAAATAATTTGAACAGAGTCTAAGTCATGCGAGACGAATATCGCAGATGTTGCAAGTTTGAATGAGGAGTCCGTGCGGTAAGAAATGTGAGCCCTATATCGCAGGAAGTGGAAAAATCCACGAGGTAAGGAAAGCAGTCTAAGTAAGGAGCCTGGAGGAGAAAGATGTGTTTTATTCGGTTAGAATTGGAGATCCGACGTCATAAGATATGTTTTAAATCAGTCTTAGAGTTTGGAAACATGTAGTTAAGTGTTAAAAACAGTTTTGAATAGAGGAGGGAGTCTTTAGAACAGTTTAGTGACAATAAAGTGTTATGAAAATCGAGATAAAGGACAATCGTATTTTCATACAAAAGACAACTATGCAATTTGTATCTAAGTACCGGTACGCTAAAATGGTGGAAGCGGGTTATGTATTGTAAGCGTGAATAATCGTGAAGTGTTTTACGGACTAACAATCTGAACACGAACATTAGTCGAGTGCTATGAAAGGCTCGATGAGTGCGATTGATATAATTCCGGCGGACATCTTACCACGTGCACAGAATGACGGAAGTTTCATCAAATATGTGACACTGCATCGATCGTAACTGAATAAAGAATCTGTCAACAAAAGGACTGGTATCCAATATTAATTAACATTGAAAAATCCAATATTATGTATCCATGTAAACATTTATTATGTTCAATGTATTATTTTTTATAAATTTAATATTTTAAAATAATTATTTTGGTTTTTGAGAATTAAAGAAGTCTACTGACATACAAATTTTTTATATAAAGTAAATTCAACATAATACAAACAGATAACTTTAATCTGTTCATTTAATTAATAATTTTCCAAGTTGCAACATAATAAGTAAATTCAAGATTCAAAATTTTGACCTTTTTAAAAGGTGAAACATACTAATTAATGTCAGGATGTATAGTTTAGAAAATTTATGAGATTTAATTTAATAATTGTCAATGTACTAATTTTTTTTTGTTTCAATAAATCCATGTTAAGTTTCAGGACAAACAAGAGTTATTCATTTTACCAGAGGATTCACTGTTAAGTACACTTTCAAAAGAACTTAGACCCTGAGAGATATTAATAATTAACTTCACTTTTCAAAATTAATGAGTTAACTCCATCTGGCCCCCTTAGCTGAGCATTTTTTAACTTAATTAAACAATAACTTCATTTTCTTTTTTTAAATAAAATAAAATAAATTCAAACCCCAGGTGTTTTTAATAATTACAATTATCGCACCAACGTGTGGCGATTAATAAAATGCACAAATAGTAATAAATCCATTTCTTTTAATAATTACAATAATTAACTAATTTGTAGTGCTGTGATTAATTTAATATTCATTAAAATTGAATAAGATATTAATTATTATTATTATATTAATTATTATTGTGATAATTTTTAGAATGAAAATTATAAGAAAAATATTTGTCTATTGGTTTAACCCTTTGCGCTCGAATAGGGTCTTTAAAAAAGTTCCTCTGGAGTCGTATGGCCACTGGGAGTGGCCACGCCATTTTCTATATCAGCTTGGAATTGTTTTCGCAGTCTTGGTCCGCCCAGCTCGTATGGCCACTCAGAATGGCCAACACAAAATCTTGCGAACACTCGCATGGCCACCGTGAGTGGACATAGCATTACGTATCTATGAATAGCTTTTTTGTATTCTCAAAATTATATTATTTTCTGTGGAAAGTGCTGGAATCTGTAGGGAAACTCTTGAACTATATGAACAACGCATGATTTCTTTCCCTCCTTTTATAACAACTGTGTTGAATTCAATAATATAACCTCTATATTTTCTCTCAGTGCTGTGCTAGTCGTTGTTATTGGCGTGATAAAATTGTTGATAATTTTAATATTTTAAAGTTACGAAAATGGATAATTTAAATTCAGATGAAATAAATATAATAATTTGAGTTATAAAAAATAAATAAGTTATAATGTAAGTTTGAACAATTTTAAAACATTTTCTATATTGTAGTTTGTCATCTGTTATTTATATAATAAATATAAAAATATAACGTCTTTATGAGGTTGAAATACTATGTAATACCATGTTTTCTATTTCAAATAAGTTGTATTTGACAATAAACAGAGCTTATTTATAAAATATTCATGTTTGCTCTTTTAAATAGTTACCTAGATGTCAAGTGAATTCAACAAAACAATTCCGAGCTGGTGATGCCGTCCGGTCAAAATGGCAGCCGTGTAACAGCCGACGAACGAGAGGCCACTCACGGTACCCATGCGACCTGAGAGGACTAAGCTCACGGGAAATAATACAAGGTGTCTACGAGTCGGGTGCGGCCACTGGTAATGGCCTTTCGAGCGCAAAGGGTTAAGCTTCATTTCTATTTCCATTCTACTTTACATGAAAATATAGTTTTTTATTATTCATTTAAATTTATATAATACATTTACTTTTATTGCACAAAAATTTGTCTTTATTAAATCTCTATGATCACTGAAACACAAAACAAAAATTTCTACCAAACTAGAATTTAATAACATCAACTTTCTGTTAAAAATCTGTATTTAAGTTAGTTAAGGCTGTTTTCTGTATTAGCTTAGGTAATTTAAATTGTGCTGTGTATAATGTAGTAGAAGGACTAAATTTATTTACACATTTTTGTTCTGGCACATCAATAAATTTAAATGAAGCACAACTACTTCCCTAAATAATATAATTATTTACATTTACAGAATGGAATGGGATCATGTACTTTGGATGTTCCATAATATGTAAAATATTAATATTTAACTGTTTTACCTTTTTATTACATCATCTGCTTCTATTTTTACTTGATCCCTCAGTAAAGTATTCAGTTCTTCAGTTTCCTTTGTCAATTTATTTGTAGTGTTTACTATTTTGATTTCGTTAGTGTTTAAAAGACCATCACATTGTAAACTTATTGAATTCAAAGATGTCCTTGAATTGGTCCACCATGTACTATCTGGTATTATAACCTCATGGGGGGCACTGAGGGAGTTTTTAGATGCATATACAGATGAGTCTCTATTTCTTCGAACTTCCTAACAAGAAAAACAAAATTATTTTAGATTGTATAAATAAAACTATATTCATTATTATTACATTATAATTATTGTCTACTCTAATTTGAGTTTTATTTTATTTAAAATGTTCATGTTTAGGTGAGTGAAATAGGTAGTTTAATTTAATTAAAAGATATTTAGGAAAAAGTGACAGTTAATTCCTTGTTATTTTGTTTTGATTTATTTTGAGTTATTATGTAGGTATTCACATGATCTTAATTATACAAACAATGTAATAGTTGTTATTTATTAGTATAAATTTACATCAAATATTTAAAAATTTGGGTTCACAAATAATAAACATAACAAAAGCTTAGTCTTGTTATGAGGGGGCGGAAGATACAGAACCTGCCCTCTCCACTCTGTATTATGACTGAGTTATATAAATAAGGCTGGAAATATTTTATTATGTTTATCTTTAACAGAATTGTGTAAATTAATTCAATGTACAGTAGACGCTCTTTTAACTGGCACGTTTGGGACCACGGCCATGCCGGATAACCGATTTTGCCGGATAATCGAGCATATCTAGTTTTTAAAGGGGATACCTAAGAAAATTAACTCTATACAAACCCAAATGAACGAAACGCATATTTGACATGACGAGGTTATGAAAAAAAATACAGAGTGCAAAATGCTGAACATTCCTTTAATTAATATAAGTAATGTACGGTATGTATAAAAGTGCTAAATGACGAAAATATTAATTGTGCATTACAGTTTGTATATAAAATCAAATCAAATATCATATGTACTGTACATTATGTTTAGTTAAGGTTGTACACGGTATGTACTTAAACTGGTCTTAAGAACGAAAATAAACATGTGTGTTAAAAAAAGTCTCTGATGTCACGTTGCTTTCGTGATTCGGATTTCTTCTTCAAAAACTCGTTTCTGATTAAACACAAATTTATAAGTTCTGTGGAGTTGTAGCTTTTATTGGATTCAGCAAATGTTATATATAAATGTATTTATTGCATCAGTAGCTTCTTTCCACGAGACTTTAGGTGCACGAGACTGTACTGACAGTTACATCACAGTAACTTCTCTTTTTTTTACGAAGTTGTAATAACGCGGAAATGTTGCGAATTAGGAAGACAAACAAATTTTAAAAAACAATATCAAAATCGGTTCACATCTTCCAGTCGCGCACAATCCCTAAAGTTTTACAAATTATGGAAAAATGTCATTATTGCGATTATTTTTTTAATTTGTTATTCTAGTTGTTTTTGTAATGTAATACTTTTAAATGTCTTTAACCCTCTAACTGGTGAATCTGGCGCATGTTAATTTGTCTTAAAAATTCTTCATTTGTTTAAAAATTAATAAAATATATTATTTGTATACAAAACCTAACTTATAAGATATCATTTTTCGCAGAAAGATGCATAGAATTCATCTATGTAATTTAAAAAAAAAATTTTGAAACGGTTTTGGAGTAAGTATGTTAGATGTCAAAAATGATATTAACTTTTTTTCAGAAAAATCTGTATCACCCAAAATCAATAGCTTACTACCTATTTCTAAGATATACACAATTTTTGTGTATTATTTGTGAATATATTTAGGAAAAAATATATAAATTTGTTACATTTTAAAAATGTAAAAAAATATTTTACGTAAAAACTGAATTTTCTCTTTATTTTTTCCAAAAAACATTAAAAATAGTAAAATATATTTTATACAGAACTTCTATATATCATTATGTCCAGAAAGGTGCATAGAATGTAGGTGTGTAGTGAAAAAAAAAGTTAGATGTATCAAATTTGGAGTTTTTTGGTCAAATACCAATAAATCTAAGAGTAACAGAGCAGAAATTTCACAGAAATGGTGATCAAAAACATACTAATACATTTTTTGCAATTTTTTCAACCATTACTTGAGATTTCTAATATATTTGTGAATATATTTTGGGGGAAAAATAATAATATATTACATTTTCTAAATAAAAATGATGATATTTCAAAAATTGGTATTCTGACGCTTGAAGGTTAGGGTGACACGTCAACCTTTTAGGCATAATTAGTAACTTTCTAAAGCTAGGCCTAAAACAAAAGCATTAGATTTTACTAATACAATATACTTTACAAAGAATAACACACATATTCACTTGTATAGTCATATAAAACACTAAATATAAGAAAATATGCATATAGCCTAAACTTACCATTTTTATTTATAGGTTATTCCATATACACACTCGAAATTCACTCAAAAACAAACTTTAGAAATAAAAACACATATATTGTAACTTGTATACACAATTTATATACAATTTGTATACACAAACCTTCAAAATAACAAAAATCTAATCCCAAAACCAAAATGTGCCACGCCAAATATTATAGTTTTCACGTCAGACATTTGCTTAATTTGCTACGTTTGAACTTCAAAACAACAAAATCTTAGTAAGCAATTGCCTATATCAAGTGGTACCAACTTATAGAATGGAATTTCCCCTACAACATAGTGTAAAGAAAAACAATTTTAAAAACAGAGAGAAATGAATTTCGTCTTTTCGTAAAGCGCATCGAATGCCAAATGAATTTCGTGTCGTCAGGTTTGTTCTCTGCTTAACTAGGAATATCTCTGGATCTGTTAGACCCAGAATAATTTGTAATCTACGGTTAGAAAGAGAAACATGTGATCTATATATCAGTGTTTTAGTTGACTTAAATGACAGATAAATAGAGATGTAATCGTATCAGGAAAAATGGAGCCGCGTTATACGAAAAGGTGCAGTTGAAATTTACGATTTTACGCTACAAAAATAAGTGAACTTCAACAATTTTTGGAATATTATTTATAACGTTTTGTGGTATTTTTTTGCATGATTATGCATCTACGGAACATTAGCTTTCCGACGGTATTTTATTTATTGCGATGGGACAATTTTAAGTGGGCGTAACGTTGAATGGCAAAATACGTGTTTTTTAGTTGGTGAAGTGAGCCATGAACAATGAAGCGACCACTTTTAGGCAAAAAGTGGTCGATCACCAGTTGGAGGGTTAACTAGAGCCTAAAAACATTATGTTTTAATTTGGTTTGGATCAGCTGATATCTTTCGGTCGCGCATAAGGCGTAAAATCTGCCAAAATATTGAAAAAGTCACATATTTACACATTTTTTGGTATCTGATAAATAATTAATATATAATTGTAATAGCCATATTGGTTTTACAAACGACCTGATAATGAGATACGACAAAAACTGTTAAGTTCAGCCAATGTATTCCGGTCGCGCAATGGCTTAGAATCTCTCGTACGTCGGCCATGTTACGCCAAATTCTGGACGCTCTGAAGATATTGTCAAGTCTCTAATTTCTCACCTGCCTGAGCGTGGAATTTCTCTTGACAATTTAATTGTCATCGGATGTGATGGTACTGCTGTCAATACAGGTTGGAAAACCGGTCTGATTCGCCGAGTTGAACTATATTTAAGGAACCCTTTACAATGGGCAATTTGCCTCTTGCACTTGAATGTGCTGCCGTTCCATCATATGTTCTTGCAGCTAGATGGCAAGACAACGGGGCCTAGTACTTCTAAAGGGGCAATCGGTGAAAAGTTAGTTGACTGTGAAAAACTGCCAGTGGTTAACTTCCAGAGTATTGATTGTCAGATCCCAAAGTAGACAGAAACATGCTTAGTAGAGATCAGCAATATCTATTTGATATTACCGTTGCAATAAAATCAGGATTCTGTAAAGAAGATTTGGCTGTTCGAGATCCTGTGCACTTATCACATTTGAGGTGGTTGACAAAAGCAAATAGAACACTCAGATTGTACATAAGTGAAGAAAGCCCTACACCTGAACTTAAAGAACTAGTTTTGTTTATATTGAAAGCATACATGCCAATGTGGTCTACTATCAAAAGAAATTAACTCTTTTCAGACAGCCCGAAATTTGTTTACCAAGCAATAAAATCTACCAGGTATTTGCCAAAACCTTTGCTTGATGTTGTCGACCCTGTGATCGAACGTAATTGTTTTTTTGCCCACCCTGAACCAATACTGTTAACCATGACGCAAGATGACAAGAAACACATAAGAGAGCTCGGAATTCGAAGAATTCTAAAGGCAAGGCAGGTAGATGCAAGAAGGAAAACCATACGAAAATTCATTTCGCCAAAAATCAACTTCAATGCACAAGAATACTCAGGAATGATCAACTGGATCGACTGTGAGTTATCTTCTCCCTCCTTGTTGGCAGAAATAAGTGGCGAGGAGATTAAATCACATATCGAAAGTGACTCAATCCCTGACTGGAACATTACTTTCAAGAAATTCCCAGTTCTTACGCAGGCTGTTGAACGCTGTGTAAAACTCGTCACGGAAGCCTAAAGAAAAGTCTGTGGAGCTGAATATCGAAATGGACTTATAAGTACCACTCTTCTGTCCAGATCATCTATGCCTAACTTCACCAGCAAATCAGACTTCAAAGTCGCTTCGGTTACAAAATAGAAAAGAGTGCTAATGGACAGATTCAACTAACATGTACTATTTTTTCAGAACTCTGTTTTTTGTTAAAGTAGCCTATGTTTATTGTTAAAACTATACAGTAACTTTAATAATTAAGCTTTCTATTTATAAGACAAGTCAAAAAGAACCATACCCGTTGTTACTGTTATCATCCATCATGTCATAGGCCTACCTATAGATTTTAGGCACAGTTTGTCTGTGGCATTGGGGTCATTGCGCAACCGGAAGTTGTTGATTTAATCACTCCATAATAAAATGCTATGTTCTTATGTTCTAAAATAAAAATACTTGAGCTAATTAGGTTAAAATAAAAGTAAATTAAAGACTTAAAAAAAAACAACATAAAAATGTGAAATTTCAATATTTTGGCCTTATGTGCGACCGAAAAATATCAACTGATCTAAACCTAATTAAACCACAATGTTTTTATGCTCTAGTCGAAGAAGTTTTAAACTATTACATTACAAAAACAGCTAAAATAATTTTTTTTTAAATAATCGCAATAATGACGTTTTCCATATTTTGTAAACGTTTAGGGCCTGTGCACGACCGGAAGATGTTAACCGATTTTGATTTTCTTTCTTTCACTTATTTGTCTTCCTAATTCTCAACTTTTCCACACTATTACAACTTTGAAAAAAAATATGAGTTTTTTCGGCCCACCCTACTTTACAATACTGTAGTATAGTATCGCGTCAGACGCAGAAAAACACTGGATGACTAAGAAAACGGCGTGCGCAGCTCACTGCACTTGGGAAATGTCAGTCGAGGCCTGTGACCACCCGAGCATAACTGGAAAAAAACCTACCGTGAGTGACTTGGCTGATGTCGATTAGTAGAACGTGCCGGTTGTTAGAATGCTGGATAAAAGAGCGTCTACTGTAGTTGGTTTATATCTTATTTCTGTGTTTACTAAATACTGACCATGTATCATTTATGTTTTGGTTGTATCTCTATGAAAGAAAATAAAAACAAGAACAAATACTATAAAAACTTATAGAACTTTTAATACTTTACTCCTTTTATTCTCTCTCTTCCCATACCATCAGAAGAAGTTGACAACCTCCTTGGCACAAGAGTTACATCTCCTTCGAACAACGAGTGTCTATCATCAGTTATAACATTTTCAACATGTTTGTCTGTATTAATCTCTGCATCTGAAAGGAAAAAAGAACCTCTGTTATTTTTTAAAATCAAATTCATTTTGCTTGTTTCTCAAACTCATCCTAAGGCCTCATTTTCTCATTTTTTCTATATAATAATAATGCATAACATAATCCAGAGACATTCACACAATAGGAAATTCTTCTTCTTATAACCCAAACAATAAACATTTAAAGGTAAAACACATAATTTAAAAAAACAATTTTTGAACTTCATATGATATTGACTTCTTATATGACAAAAGGCAGACAAAGTTAATTATGTGCAATTTTCCAACTATTCTCCTTTTTGTTTGTGTTTAGATTATTTGTTTGATTTTTTACTTCAGTGCTACATCTTAAAAAAATTTAATAAAAATATAAATGTTTTATAAATATGATGAAATCATAATTTTTTTTATTTTATTTAATGACATTAATTAAAATTCCAAGGTAGATCTACACTTTTAAAACTTACATAAAATCATGACAACCTTAAAAGATACTTACATGTCAAATTTGAACATATTTGTTTCATTTATTCGAATTGATCAGATAGACAGGTTCTCCTACATTGAATTATATTATATACTAGTAAATGTGTTACTAGTGAATCATTTCTTTAATGATCACATAACTTCCTTTGAACTGTGAAGATAGGTTTCAACTTACAGATAGACAGTCACGCACATGATATTATAAGGGTCCTTGGTTTTACTAAAGACCCTAATAAAGAGAAATCAATGAAAATGTAATCCATCTTTTAATGGCTATTGAACTGTTTGTCTCACATCTCCCAAAAATTGCTTTTAAACTTATATGGTATAGATTTATCATTGTGTAGTTAAATTGCGTTGTTTTCGTCATAAAAAAAATTAATATATAATTTCGCATTGCAATTAAATTTCAAATCCAAATAATTTTATTACAGATTTGTAGATTACCCCTTATTCAAGTTAAAGTATGATATCGGACTCTTTAAATTTGGCCTAACGCCAACATATAATTTTTTTCATTAAATAAACATACATATTCGTAATGAGAATAACTTCTACTTTTATTTAATACTCCACACATAAAAATTATAAGGATTTATCGTCTTGTCTGTGTAGACGGGTTACGACTTACAGATAGATGGACAGACTATGGGTACAATTATAAGTGTTCTTCTTTTTACCTACGGACCCTAAAAAAAACCACTGAAGTGAATATAACAAAATGTTGGTGACATGTGAATGTTTATTATATAAGCTGTTGGCGAGTACAGGCGTCATCTGAATTTTACATTGTAGTGCACATTTGAGTAAGGCTCTAACCATAAAACACACCCTGAGAAGTAAGAAAAAAAACTATACAAAACTATAAAAAAAAAAATGTATTGTCATAAAATAATATTTCAAAGTAAATTAAGGAATACAAGAGGTTTTTCTAACAAAATTTAGAATCGTTTTAAAGTATAGTAATTTTCGAAACAAGGGTATACACATAACACAGTTCAAAAAAAAGTAAAGTAACAAACAATAAAATATATTTATAAAATAACAGTCAATTGAGTAACAGAAAACTCAAAATAATTGCACAACAAACAAAAGAAACTAGGTTCAGAGTACGTAATTGTATTCTAGAGATAGAGACATACAACTGACATGAGGTGGAATAACAAAAAGGCGCTAAATAGAAGATTATTTGCAGTATGCATTATTGCCACTAGGTGTTCATTCTGACTTGTAAACAAGCGGAAAACATGTTGTAGTTTAGATTATGACCTTAAGATATCACCACTTATCTGATAATTGACTTTGTTTACATTAATATCAAAAGATGTCACATGGTCATATGATGACTGTATTCATTTGAGAACAGACATCACATGACGTCCCATACTACTTTGAAACTTGTGCTTAGCAATGCTGTACTCTTCAACAGGTTAAACTATCTCAAACAGTAAAAATAATATTATGTTTGTTCTATAAGTATAGCACGGAAAATGAACCAGACTTCCCCTAGCATTTCCTGCTTATCCCTTTTTCTTTAAACTTAATCTATCAGCAATCAATAGGTTGATATACTTTGCAAACAAACAGATTTAAGATAAGCATCAGTATTTAAATGTGAGACTATACATGACTAATATAATGGATATCAAAATACAATTTTGGATGCTTTTAAAGGAACTCCAACTGCTGCCATGGAGTTGTTGTTAAGTCAGTCTCCATTAAGGTATTGTTATCTTGGGTGAGGTTAGGATCCAGCCTACAAAGTGAAATGTGAGTGCTACCATTATGCCAGCAAACATATCGGAATAGGTGAGACTTTGCAGATTGATATTCTTGAAATAGTGTCAGACCAGATGTCAAGAATTACTGAACTTGAATCATCTTGTTATGTCAGCTGTGTTGATAGAGAGGAATTGTCACAAGTAGAACCTACATTTATGGGGTATGCATTCACTTGGTACATAGATAGGTCCAAAACCTCTAAAGGTACTGGGTCAGGTGTTTACGGAGTCAGACCCAGAGAGAGCTTCAGCCTAAATCTGGGAATGCTAACAACCATTTTTCAACCAGAGGAGATTGTCCTTACAGAATGTCTGAGAGGAAATATAGATAGGGACTACAAAATGATAAGACCACATAATTATATAAATTCAGACTGTAGGCTATCATTTATGGCAATGCCAAAACACAACTATACTTGGATAATGTGGGACTATCATGTCGCCCTGAAAACCCTGGCAAAAACCAACAAATTAAATCTATTGTGGATTCCTCATTATCAGGGTATTGAGAGGAATGAAGAGGCAGACAGGTGTACAAAAAACTGAACAAATCCTCCTTCATTGGCCCAGAACCTGCCTGCAGAGTGTCCTATACCTTAGAATGTATCCTATACCTTGTCTTCCAATGGGTTTTGAAAGATCACCAGAAGTCTTGAAAGAGAGCAAAAAGTAATGTACAGTCCAAGATGATGATAAAAAATCCATTAAGACTCTATATGGATGAGACCCTTAGCTTGAACAGAACTAATCTGCAGAGAGTGATTGGATTCCTGACTGGTCATTTTCTGTAGCTATTTACAAAAAATGAGAACATGTACTCCAAACCTTTTGTGTAGGATATGTGGTGCAACTGTGGAAATGGCTCAATACATAGTTTTTGACAGCCCAGTTCTGATCAGGAAACGATTTGAATTGCTAGGTACTATATAGATTGGGGGACAGATATGAAAACAGGACAACATAATCTGAAGCATCTTATGGTTTTCCAAAACTCTGAGACTGGATTGATAAGTAAGGTCCTGTAGATGAGGGTTCACAATGAGCTATATAGCTGAGAGGCATATCTAGGACAGTGAATCCTGGCCATCCTTAAATAAAATTTAAAATACAATAATAATTGTTATCTAAATTTTCTTATTCCATGCAAAGACTTCACAAGTTGAACGGTACCCTTGAAAACCATTGTTCTGTGGTAAAATGTTACTGGAAATTACCAAATGAAGCCTATGATTTCAGTTAACATGTCCAACAATTAACAATTCTCCAAAACTGTATTTAATCAATTAAAATTCAATTTAAAACATGATTTCTTTATATGTTGATTTTACTGGGAAATGGCTACACCAATATTTCTTAAACTGTTGATTGTTTTATATTGATTACTAATTCCTTAATTACAAATTTCTTTGAAAGTAAATTAATTTCTAGTTATATACATACATAATATTTAATAGCTCTTTCAAGTTAAATGTTATAAATAAAAGAACTAACCATTAATTTCTTTCTTATAATGCCATTTAACTGGGTGCAACAGCATAGCTCCCATTATGGAATGCAATGACAGTCCTGCTAACAGCATAGATGTACCTCTAACACCATACCCAGCTATCAGCAAACTGATTACAAGTGGCATGATAACAGGGCCAAGCCCTGTGATGGTCATTGCATATCCTGTAGCTGTACTCCTCTTCTGAACAAAATAAGTGTTCATAGCTAAGCTAAAGGAGTTCATTAATAAGTTGAAACCAAGAGCTGAAAATTACAAATCCTATTTTATAATAAAACAATATTTTAATATAACACAATAATTGAATTAGGCTTCTAAATTATAAAATTGAAATTAAAGTTGCCATCTCATGCTGGAAACACCTTATGTGTGTTATATAGTATAATTTCTTAGTCAGAGATGGTAAAACTATATTTTAAAATTACAGTTTAAATACATTTTTTTAAGTATCAAATAATCGAAAGTTTTCATAAAAGGTGGTGGTATAATTACACATAATAAATACTGAGAACCCACGAAGAGGTTGCCATTTTTTAATTAATAAGTTGGACATATGGAACACTCTACAAACTTGACACTTTACAGAGTTATGTTATATAGATATGTTAAAAATGTACCCTCAAATTTCATTTTTTTTAAGGTTATTCAAAACAAAATCGTAGACAAATCGTTAACAAAACTATTAACTATTATACATATGTTAAATCTTAAATAGTTAAATTGACATGTGGCGCTTACTATCGCCTTGGCAGTGTAAAATAATAAGCCAAGCCCTCTCCAGTTTGTTTAAATATGGGCTTCGGCGCAACATTAGATTAAGTTGTGGTTTGGTTGGTGTAGCTGGTGTATCACTGAAGAGGACGAACTTGTCGTTGAAACGCGTCTGATACTTAGGCGTATTTTTTATGAGAATTGTGTTCTGTGTGTTTGTTATACTGTAAAATAAATCAAGAATGAAAATCTACTTTCAGGCTGATTAGGCTGGTTGCACAGCAGTCAGTTAGAGAACAGTTGGATACCAATATCATTGTAGTTGTGCCGGTGAACCAGTTTTGTTTTAAATATATGATGGCGATTGGTATTCAATCCAAACATTACTCATATCCGATGTTTTTTTTTTTTTTTTTTGTGGGTGTAGACGAAGGAATTGATTTGTTGTATTCTCATGGGCTACATTTCATAAAAATTTTATTAAAATAAAAATAGTTAGAGCGTATTATTAAAAAATCAAAGTTTTTGTCATTTGGTATTATTGCAGTAAGAGTTTTAAAAAACAAAAATCTGAAGATATGGTGGGGTATGGTCAAAATATGGTCACAAACTTTTTATAACTCAGGAGTAGAATCCCAACACTAAAATGTGAATTTAGAGACTGTCATGTATTGATAAATGCTTGTTTTAACCAATTTATTCAACTTGATAACATTATTAAAATTTACTATACAAATAATAACAATAATAGGTATTCCCATTAACAAATTTACATCTAGTGATAAAACAAAATTACCATCATGAATCATTTAATATGTTACAACTTTTGACTAAATTTTTTAATCTATTTTTATAATTTTTAGAAATAGGCCTAATAGGAGCCTTGTTTTTTGCATGATATGTTGATTGATCATTTATATAAATGTAGACAATATTATAACAAAGTTATTACATGTAATACTTACAGCTAATAAGCCCATAATAAATAATGAATTCTACAAAAGAATTAGCAAAACTTGTGCACAGATTTCCAAGAAACAATATTACACCTCCAACTATAGCAACTTTTCTGTATCCAAATGTACGAAGTATTGGACCATTCATCAAACCTGTAGACAAGCAAGGAATTGTGTCTGTTATTGTCAACTATTTTTGTTCTTTGTATTAAAAATTGTGGTAGATTTGGAAGTTGAAGGGGAGACAGAGGAGTAACCTATTTAGGGAATAGAGATAAAATAAATAGGTAGTTGAGGTCAGGTTAGGTTAGGTATAATGCAATAGACAGGTTTTCAAATAGTTACTAAACAAATTATTTTCATAACAGCGTAAAATTTAATAGCTTATGTGGAAGATTAAAAGAATTGAGTATTACACACTTTTGTTATACTACTAACACTTTCATTACGGTATGTTATTTATAAAATTTACATTAGTTTGAAAATTAAAACTTATGTTACAAAAGGTTATCAATGACTTTATTATTACAGTAGAACTCCAATTATACGGGCTCTAATTATTGGGATCAGATTGAGAAAAATTAACAAATTGGGTTTATAAAGACGCATCGTCCTGCAAGCAATGAATATGCAGGAATCGCGCATAGTAGTTTACCCTTCTAACTGCGAACATAGTGTAGCGATAGTGGAGGGCATGGGGGAGGGGAAGCAATGACTCACACTGCCTCGCCACCCTGCTACTGTCATTCACTACAGTCTATTAATAGTCAGTCGGCCAGTGCTTCTTCAATTTGCCGGGTGAATTGATATGTTGACGTTTTCGTGTTCCTTAGTGTTTTAATTATCGTGTGCAGTACTACGATGAGTTCCAAGAGGAAATGTGTGGTGTTATCGTTGGCCTATAAAATTAAAATTATCGAACAGTTGGACAAAGGTGTCTCGGGTAAACATTTAGCCGAGGTGTACAAAGTGGGAACATCAACAATATCGGATATTAAAAAAAAAAAAAATTACGTAATGTAAACATTGTCATTGATATTGTTTTTTATTTATAAATACCGTAAATGTTCTCTATTGTGTTTTGTTTACTTTTTTCCTAAAAACGGCCTTTTTTCAAGAAAAATCCAATTACTGTATCCGGATTTTTGATTATCCGGATCGAGTCCGGTCCAATTAATCTGGATAATTGGAGTTCTACTGTATATCAAAGCATAGGTTATGCGATGTACTACATTATATGGAAAACTATAATTCAAGATAATATAAAAGACCTGATGTTTTTTCTGAGAAGAAATATTTAGAGTTAGATGCAGAATTTAATTAATTCCCCATTTTAGTTCTTTGTTACAACATTTATTTTGTTTAATAGAAAAAAATCTTTACAATTAATCATTGACTATTTAAAAAATAAAGGAGGGATAAAAACAAAATAAATAACACCAAAAATAAAGAACAATGTTGCATAAAAAAATACTAACTGCCTGTAAAGAGGCTCAGCAATAAACAACTTAAAAACTAACCATAGCCGATCACATACAATTTAAGATGAATAAATAATGAAAAGCGAGATGTAAAGTGGCCACCATTTATAATAACATTAAATTAATTAAACAAATTTTGTTAACTGACAGTATTAATATCATCATCTCAGTAAAAGTCCTAGATATTAATAACCTTCTTAAATCTTGTCCAGCTCAGCATTCTAGTAGAAATTCACTCCCCCTTTAACTTTTTTATTTTATGCCCATTATACTAATGAAAATGGGGGAGTAGGTAAGACATGGAAAATGCAACACCATCAACTGGGGTACCTGCATTACTTTTGACGATTCACTACGCCAAACTGTAGTAAGATAAGCATACTTATCTACCAACTGAGATACACTTCTGTCCTATAGGAAATGCTTAACTATCATAATAAACATTTACCTACCAAATTGGGGTGGTTCTCCTTAATCACCAGAAAATAAATTCACATAGAATTAAATATTTAGATGATTATTAATAACTTCCTCTGATAGGCAAAACCAAATCAAGAAATCCCATGGAGAAATATTCGAATAGCCTAAATTTATATTAAAAATGTTACAATATAATACTAAACAAATATTCATAATTCAACTCTGACTCTGCTTGCATATAGAATAAATAAGGTGAAAATGTGTTCAAAGAACATGTACACAGCAAAAGTACGTAAAGCAAGTAAAATAAAAACAATGTATTTTTGAGAGGAGGATTTGACATAACTTGAATTTCTTTGGTTGTATATTGTAAATATTATGGAGGAATTGCTTAAATATGCACATTAATAATTAATAGTTAGATATCTTAAAATCTACTTAAATTTTTTACAGGCAAAAATTTATTATCCATAGTTAGATCAGAAATACTTACCTAACAGATACCCAAAAGAAGAATTAGCGTTTATTATAATCCCCATATCAGTGGCTGTTATTCCAAGTGTGGGTAAGAGATCCCGGTACAAGAGGCCGAAACCTTGAATAATTGGAATCACTATCAGCTGTAATAACAAAGTAGGCTAGTTATCAAAGTATAGATTTAACAAATACCATTTTCAAAATATTTAAAATTGTCAGCATAATTTTCTCAGTTAGTTTTGCAATCAAAGTTTATTTAATGTTATAAATGTAATAATGATCAACTATTTCCTTATTCTAGGCTCAAGACAATAAAGTTAAATTTATTTGTTTTATGTAAATTTTATACTTTTCAAAACATAAGATATTCCTTTGACAATATAAATTCTGTTCAATTTCAAAATCAACATATTTCTGCCTTTATTACAGTAAGACATTTTTCTTCGTGGCATAAGCAACTAATAACAGAATATAAAAATACAGTATATTCTGTGATATTTCAACTTAATTTAGCTTATGTATTATGTTATTTTCAGTTATTTTAGATTTATTAATTATTTTATTTATTTTTTCTTAATAAAGGTCAGAACTTACAGTCTAATCTGTAGTTGGAACTTATAAATAGTAATAAATTACACATGACTTCCTATACTATAAAAAAATATATAACATATGTGTGTGGAAGACTAAAAGGGACCATTTGTTGAAAAACAAAATTTTTCAGGAGAGGCAAAAAAAACATGATCTGAGTCAGTTAAATCCCTTTTTAGTTCTTGACGTATTTCCATTAATAAACTCTTTCTCTACCATAAAATGTATGTTAAAAAGCCCATAAATAAGAATTGAAAGTATTAAAACTTAGATTTTGTGAAGGTCCTTCATTGTTAGAGAAAGGGACAAAATGTTGTTATGGAATTATAACATGGGAGAGATATTTGGTACCTTTTCCTGGTACCAAAAAAAAATAGCTTCAAAAATTGACCTCTCCGAACTCTAGTGTTTCTTAAACAACTATGATTAGTTTAGGGAAAAAATAAATGTTGTCTGGTTTGTATAAACCATTCTCCAACATTTGGTACCTATTCTTTCAAAGAAAATAACTAGCAAGAATATCACCAACAAATGGTCCCTTTTCATTGATAACATTAACCAGTTTTTAAATTGAATAAACATTACTAAAAAAATATTAATAATTAATTATTTTATTTTAATTTGATGTGACCTGCTCTCAAGTAGCTGTTCTGAAGAACCAATCGAGAACAATCTTGAAGATCCTGAGCTTATGATATGTAATGCTGAACCTTCCTGCACGGTCTAGCACAAGGTCTCAATTTGAAATATTATTACTAATAAAAAATATTAATAATTAATTATTCCATTTTGATTTGCTGTGTCCTGCTCCCAAGTATCTTTTCTGAAGAATCAATTGACAACAATCTTGAAGATCCTGAGTCTATGATATGTGATGCTGAACCTTCCTGCACGGTCTAGCGCAAGGTCTCAATTTGAAATACTATTGCTAATAAAAAAATATTAATTATTAATTATTCCATTTTGATTTGCTGTGTCCTGCTCCCAAGTATCTGTTCTGAAGAATCAATTGACAACAATCTTGAAGATTCTGAGCCTATGATATGTGATGCTGAACTTTCCTACAAGGTCTAGGGCAAGGCTCAATTTGAAATATTCTTACTATTTTCTAAAGATCAATTTTTTTAAATTATTTATTTTTGTTTATTATCTTATTGTTTTATAAAGGACAATCCAAAGAATATTTTTGTTAAATTTAATTGCTTAAATATGTTAAATAAAGTTGTTTTTTTTAAGCTAATTTTCACAGTGTTTTCCTTAAAACTCCTTTTTTCCATAGGTTACAATCAAACAATTATAACTCAACCAAATTTTAAGCTATTTCAAGGATTTTTGTCTTGAAATGTTAAAAATATTACTTTTAATAAAACTATATTAAAAACTCATTTTTTTAAAATCTCTACAAATGATCCCTATTGGGTTGCCACATCACATATTTTGAACATTAATAACTGTGGGACTTAAAAGAACTTACATTTTTTCCCCCTTTGTGACTAATTAATAAAAAATGTCTTCTTTATTAATAAAATGGATGCAAAAGAAATAAAAAATGTTCTTTGATAAATAATCTGTTTCTTAATAGTTTATATTTAATTTTATCTAAGGCTATGTTATCATAGCTGAGAAAAGATAAGAAGATTACAAGAACATGAGCCCATAATCAGTATGATCTTACAATAATAAACCATCACCTAGATGATCACACAACCACATTGGCTGTTTATTATTTAATGAAAGTAAATGTCTTAATCAATTATAATCTGTAATAATAAAAATGTAACAATGATTGTACATCATTCCATTGTGGCCTCTAGCATCATTCCATTTTCGTATATAGTAAACTTGGCAGGTAGACTTTAGATAAGATATGCTTAGTGTCATTAGTATTAGAGAGATAATACAAAAATTTTAGGAACATGTATCTAATTTTTATGACAAGATGATTACTTTTTATAACTCGGGATAGGTTACCGTTACTTTATGCCATACGTTTGACCATCGAACAATTGACTTTTTGTTAATTGATTGGTACTATTTTGATCATTTTAAACTTAAAGTCATTTTTTAATAGTTATGTCAGTAATATATACTCAAAATTTAAAAAATAAATAAATCTATTTTTTACTATAGATTTATTTTTAAATGTGATTTTTTATGCAAAATTCTCTTTAATATTTAATTTAACTCTCAAATGATTTTTCAAAAAAGAAAATATTGTGATCAAAATTTGCTTGATATTTATTTTCACTACTTACTACAAATAAAAAATTTCTAATACCAAACAATTTTTTTAAGTATAGACAATAATAAATACAACACAAATGGTCATCACATTAGATAATACACTGAACTACAATGTGATATTATTTGCTTTAACTATAACACCAAAAAAGAGCTAAAATAGATTTGTTAAAACTAATTTTAAAATCTAATAGCAAAACATTTTGTAATTAGCCGAGAATTAAATTTTCTTATAATATGAAACAAGTTATTCAGTAGTAGAAGTGTGGAAGATTATTTTTTTATTAATAACTAATATATTTAATTTGCGGTTAGGCAAAACAAAGTAAGAGATCCCACAATTAAAATAATACTTTAAAATTTGGTTTTATGTAAGTTAATGTTCTTATGGTAATCTAAGTATAAAGTTGAAAGATATAAGATCCTAGAAGGTATGGATGGAGTGTTTTATATTTATGTTTATTCTTATAAGATTTGTTATTCGCCATTCCGAATATTGATATATTAATAAATAAATAAACGTAAGACTCACTGTCCACAATTATCTGTTTTGGTCGTTTTTTATACAAAGCCGATTCGGCTATTCAGTCATTATAAGTTTGTTATTGGAGAAGGTCCTCCGTATTGACACAGTTAGATAAGACATTATCCAGTACCGATGACTAAATCACGCACACCCGCACGCAGGACGTTCCGGGACATCTAACAACCATGTCGACTCATGAGTCACGTTTTAATTTAATTTAATAAATATTCGTTTTAAATCAGTGTTTGTGTTTTTGTTAATGTTAACTATGTTGTTTTTCAGTGTTCTATGACAACGGAGGACCTTCTCCAATAACAAACTTAATAATGGCTGAATAGCCGAAAAGGCCGTCGTAAAAAAAAAACGACAAAAACAGAATATTGTGGACGGTGAGTCTTACATTTATTTATTTCTTCTTACTTTGTGTCTTACGTGAGATATTTAGTCAGAAGTTGGTATAATAAACACATCTTAGATGATTAGACTTAACAACACTTAATTTACATATCGCCATTGCGTCTTATTACTGATCACCTCCCTTCTACAATTAAATTAACTAAGATTAACACAAAGATCAACTACTATATTGAAAAAACCAATTTCCTTATTGGAATCATTATCTATGCTTACTTGAACCAGTTTATATATATATATATATATATATATATATATATATATATATAACAAAATCAATAAGCTTTCAGTAATGGTCTAATATTTTAAAAAGAATATAGAAATAGATACATTTGTTGGACACATGTTAAACGTTTTGTGATCGCTGACAAAGTGAAGCGATAGGGGAATATGTTATAAATCAGTCAGAACACCATTCACAACTTTAAAGAAAAGAAAGAGAAAAACACTTAAATTAGACCCAGAATCATTGTAGGCAATTAAGTCATAAATAACTATAATATTAGAAACTTAAGGACAATCACACACAAAATTCATAAAATGTAACGGGACAACAGTTTTCTAAACGGTCACAATTTTGAAACATTAAAATTTGATTGGCTGACAAAAAGTAGCTGCTTACGTTCATTGGTTAAAGTAAATTAAGAGAGAGGGAATAAGTATTTTTTAGCTTATATTCTTATAAAACCAAATTGATTTTATATTTTTCGCAATATATACAATAACAAGAATTGCTCTGACTACTAATATAAGGTATTTATCTAGATATATTTTTTAGCATCGACAAAGTAAAAATTATAGGAGTCTTGGGGAGAAACTCACAGCATAGGGTCGGCGAAATAACGCCAAAAGTATTCCTAATGTAGAAATTGGTATTTCCTATAAGTTATAATTCCAGTTTTAGTAATAGTAAAGTAATAATTGTTTTTTAACACGCATGTTTTAACCGTGTTTGTTTTTACAAAGTAAAAGTATTTAACACCTTAGTAATCTTCGTTGCAGTACTAAAGAGGTACATCTACAAAGTGTTGAGTGCATCTTCATGGTAATTTGAAGTGAATCATTTTATTGATAAATCACGTAGTACAGTGTAGTGTTTGGTGAACATCATTAACAAGTAATAAAGTGAAAGTTCTTCACTCAACTATCAGCACTGGATTACTTACATAGGAATACAACAAAAGTGGATTTGGTATTGTACTAATTATAGACTTTAATTGGAAACTAAATTGTTAAAATTGCAATTCTCTGTATTATTAAAAATTTCACTCACTGTATTAATTGATTATTAAAGAGCTCCCCCTGAGCAAATAGTGTAAAATAAAAATCAAAAGTAATTGGAAAATAAATTCAAATAAAATAATTAGATATTTTAGAGCTAATGTTAAAGAGTATATTTGGACTTCATCATTAATAACTTTCCTTATGTGTTGACAATCCAAGGTATGACTAATTAATTCATAATTATTTTGATTTATATAATATTTCTGAAATTATAATAAAATAATTATCGTTAGAATATATATATATATATATATATATATATATATATACATATATATATATATATATATATATATATACAGTAATCACCAAATTTTAAAGATATCTAACATTAGAACTAAATAATAACCATATGAATACTTCTATATAATACAAATTACCATAGGATACTAAATAGAAATTATAAACTAGTAGATGACACTTACTACAAAAAGAAAACATTTTTTTATTTACTTTTAACCCTTTAAAAACATGAAATACAATTACAGTAATATAAATTACAATCAGTTGAAATACTTTTTATGAGGTCTGACTGTCCTACTATTTCTAGTTACATAGCTGTCTCTAACACAGTTGTCTCACCTATTTCTACTCTTTTTATTGTTATTTCTCCCTATTTTGATTTCATCTCTTAAAACTACATTATTATCAAGTTACATCATCATTTTTGTAAACAAAACTATTATTTACAACAGAACTATTACTGTTATTTGTTATATTTTTCTTGATTACTACTAAATGGTTATTAATATTAATTAATTCTAAGTTATTATCATCTCTCATAAACTAGGACTGTTTAATGATAGCTTTAGATGATATGAATAAGCACTGTCTCATTTTCATCTTTAATATTATATGACATCCTACTATCATATCATGTTAAATATACTATGTATCATGATATATATCATGTTATATATCATGTAATATTATCATGTTTATTAACTATCCTCACTGTTTCCCAGATATTATATTTTCTGAAGACTACATTATTATATTATTTCCGTCTGATAACAGACTATCAGCTTAATCACCAAAATCACAAGTTTTAATTAAGCTTCTCAGATCTGTAAAGAACGAATCAAATTACTCATCCAGTTGCTGTTTTTGAGAGTTAAATTTAAACCTTTCCATCATAATGTTATAATTTTGTTAAGGATAGTCTTCAAATGCTTTTATTACTTTGTCATCATCAGAAAAAACTATAAAATAAATCAATACCTTCTTCCACTATTGTATTCAATAGGATTGCTGCTCCAATGTGCAAGTCTTCAGATTTGTGATTTGCAGCTTTTATATAAATAAACAATTCTGCTTACACTGTCAAAAAAGTCCACCAATGCTTTAAATTCTATTGTGTTACTTCCACTATCTCCTAGTCTACACACTTACAGTATTTTGTTGGTTAACTACATTGTCACATTTAAAAAGCAATTGCTAACTAAGTCTACTGATCCATCCATATATATCTTAACAAAGTTGATTTGGGGGTGAGGTGGTTGGTCATTGATCCTGCCCCTGAATACCAGTGAACTGAACACCACCTGCTTCTCTTAGAAGTCACATAGAAAATAAGTGTGTTCAGTATATCTACAGTTTAAAGTTCAGTTTCAAGATTATACCGTTTCAACCGGAAGTCTGAGATCTCCAGCTGATTTGGGGTATCCTTTGTCTCATATCAGCAGTCCAAGTTTCAACCTCAAACAGGTAGCTTAACGGTACTTCTTCATCCGCATACAATTCCGCATTTTCAGTTTTTTTATTTTATACGCATTTCGACACAGTTCAATTATTTATGATTTAGAAACAATTGTCATGTTTAGTTAATAAGAAGTACTCAAGTGTTTTTTTGTGTTTATGATTTAAATTGTACTTAGTTTTGTGCGTTTAGAGCAGCTGTTCTCGCGTGTGCACACGGGCAGTCTTAACGCCAGGACATTACGAAGAAAGGAACGCCGCCTCTACAAGGTACTGTGACATTAGGTTTAACTAAACATGACAGCAAATTAATCAAAACCATTTTATTAGTTATTAAAAATTTCAAAATGTCAGTTAACCTATTCATGTATTTTTCAATTCAGTCTTCTTCCCAATTTAAATTAAATTACTGAACCATCCGCTTATACCACAGTTGTCAAACCAACCGCAATATCGAACATTTTGGTCCTCCGTGAGGTCGGATTCATTGAATTCCGCTTTGGATTTAGGTATGGTAATTGTTTTTTATGTTGGAGAGTCAATTTTCTGCAACTTCCGCCATTTGCATTTTTCGTAGTACATTCAATCTACTGCGCAGTCCATCTCACGCATACACTTACAGCGCTATTAGCGAATCTATTCTGAACATTAGCAACGCGCGCATTCTTAGTGGCACATTTCTAAAGTTCTTGAAGACAGCTGTTAAACAATAATAAAAGCAATAACAAACAACATAACCTCAATACATACCTACATTTTGAAAATACAATATGTTGTGATGGTTTTACTTATTGTTTTTATATTTTAATCTTTCTATTTCATTGTTAATTGATAATAAGCAACTATTATTATCAATTTCGATTATAATTCAAACAATTTTAATATTTTTTCAACAAAAAACCCTAAGAACATAGTAAATATTTACATATCAAAATGCGTTTTTCAACTTTTGTAAGGCAATCTACTGGTACAAAGAATAGACTTCTTAAGATTTTATCACTTATACAAACAATTTGTGATCCTGGAACAGATGTTTTAAATTTAGGGCAAAAAAATAAACTCACTGCATTAAATGAAGAGGCACAAAAAAGATTAAATGCATTCGATAAATCATTTGATCAAGTCTCAGTTGAGGAAGATCTGGAGGGGTTTGATGAAACAGATGCCTTTAAATTACAAGATGAAATATCAGACATAGCTGTAGAAATAAATTCTATTCTTAAATGTGTATTTTCCACAGTGGAAGATCCAATTAGTTCAAATAATACACAGACCACTGAAAGTAAACAAGTGAATGTTTCTGTAAACTTACCTAAATTAGATTTAAAACATTTTAATGGCTGTTTGAGTGAGTGGACAACCTTTTACTATATGTTTGACAATAGTATTCATCAACATCAATCTTTAACTCTTGTTGAGAAATTTTCATATTTAATTTCATGCTTATCTGGTGAACCTTTAAATCTAATTCATAATTTACCTATTACTCCTGAAAATTATAAAATTGCTTGGGATATATTATGCGAGAGATATCAGAATATTCGCAGATTGGTTAATTTTCACATATCAAAAATTATTGACATGCCTTCCATTAAGCATCATTCGTTACCTGAAATACGTCAATACGTAGACACATTTCATGAGAACTCACAAGCTTTAACCGTATTAGGTTATGACATTCAAAATGAAGTTACACTTATTGTAATTCTATTAAGGAAACTTGATGACGTCACTCGTCAATGCTTTGAAAGCTCACGCAAAACCGATCGTCGGTTACCCACAATTAAAGAATTAATCAACTTCTTAAATATTAAGTGTGCACATTTAGAAGATGCTTTACCATTAGATCAAATAAACGAGCCATTTGTTAATTTTAAACCGTTTCTCAAAAAGGAAATTGCAACTACACCTATCAAAAATAAATCACCAATGAAAATAACAAAATCTGTGTTTCAGACTTCAACTTCCAAATCTGATCTGTGTCTAGTTTGTAAGAAAGATTCTCATAAATTATTTTCATGTCCTGATTTTAATAAATTGTCGCCTAATCAAAGATATGTAAAATTAAAGCACTACAATTGTGCATAAATTTTTTAGGTACACATTCCACAGTGAATTGTATGTCAAAATCATTATGTAAAACTTGTCAAAAGAAACATAATACTTTACTTCATTTTAACCGAAAAGTTGATGCAGCTGGTGAAAATAATTCTAGCTGACATAAACGTCATATGAGCTCGGATAACAATTTGGGACGATTTCCGCTTCCTGTCCACAATGAAACTCTTAATGAATCAATATCAATTCTTTCGAATACCGGTTCTTTAAACAATTTTCGATCAACTTTATTATGCACAGCATTAGTTAATCTTGCAACTCATGTAAATAAACCGCAGACCTTTACTGCTTTATTGGATTCTGCAAGTCAATCAACAATTATCACAAAACAATGTGCAAATAAGATAGGATTACAATTAACTCCTTCTACTATTCTATTAAACGGTATTTCTGCAATGTCAACACCTATCCTTGGTACAGGTAAATTAAATATTTACACCCTCAACGGTCAACTCTTTAAAGAATCTCATGAAGTCATTGTTGTGGAGCAAATTCAAGCCAATTTACCGTTTTTTGCAAAGTTACCTGAACTTCAGCGTAAGTTGAATCAAATTTCTCTCGCTGATCCTAATTTCAATAATAGTCCGACAATTTCGATTATTATTGGAGCCGATTTGTTCGGTCTCACATTGCGTAACCACACCATACAGTTAGGTGATGGCTTACCAACAGCAATTGAAACCATCTTCGGTTATTGTCTAATAGGAACCATTCCTACAGCTTCATACCATTTAAACAACATTTCTCTGCTCACCACATCGGACATGAGCTTACACAACCTACTCCAGAAATTTTGGACACTTGAAGAGGTTCCAGTTTCGACGAAAACCTCTAAGGAAGAACTCACTTGTGAAAATCACTACAACTCTACGGTTACGCGCAACGCTACCGGGAGATACATCGTGTCACTTCCTTTCGCACAAGATCCTCAATCACTAGGGGATTCCTTTAATACAGCTAAACGTCGTTTTTCATATTTGGAAAATAAGTTTGCTAATAAACCGGAATTGAAAGTTGCATATTCTGCTTTCATGTCAGACTATTTAAAGTCTAACCACATGTCACTATTACCTACTCAGGTTCCAGATACCGCACATTATTTTTTACCGCATCATGCCGTTGTTAAAACTACTAGGAGCACTACGAAACTTCGAGTGGTGTTTGATGGTAGTTCCAAAACTACTTCTGGTTTATCAATAAATGACATTCAATTCACAGGTCCTAAATTACAAACAGAGGTTTGTGAAGTCATTTTACAATTTCTCATACACAATATCGTGTTTTCTACTGACATACAACAAATGTATCATCAAATCATGGTTCATTCTGATGACCAAAACTTTCAATTGATATTATGGAGGGAAAATTCATTTGATCCTTTATCAACATACAAACTTAATACGGTCACTTATGGCCTGAAAAGTTCACCATATTTGGCTATTCGCGCACTGCGACAACTTGTTCAAGACGAAGGTCACAATTTTCCGTTGGCTGCTGAAGCTTTGCTTAATCACATTTACGTGGATGATATCATCACTGGAAGTAAGGACATTCCTTCCGCTCTAGAACTTCAACGTCAACTCATCGCACTTCTTTCAAAAGGACAGTTTCAGCTCCGCAAGTGGACGTCTAACTGCTCTGAACTTCTCGCTGATATCACTCAGGAACATCGGGAAGTACCACTTCATTTCCGCTCACCAGATCAACCGTTGTTCAATATACTCGGCTTGAAATGGACACCTTCGAACGACGTGTTCTCGTTCACCATTCAGCTACCAATTTCAGATCATTCACCTACAAAACGATCTATTTTGTCCACAATCGCACAAATATATGATCCTTGTGGTTTTCTGTCGCCTACGACATTCTTTGCTAAGTGCCTCATGCAGCACCTTTGGACTCTTGGGATTAATTGGGATTCACCAGTTCCAGAGACCATCAACTCCGCTTGGAAAAAATTCGTTCAAGAATTGCCTCATTTGGAAGACATTTCTATTTCTCGTTGCATCAACCTTCATCAGTCAACGAGCATCCAGATCCATGGCTTCTGCGATGCCTCGGATAAAGGTTACTCAGCCATCATTTACATTAGGACGACTACTTCAAACAACATTGTCAATACACAGCTACTTTTAGCCAAATCTAAGGTCGCTCCTCTTAAGCGCATATCACTTCCTAGATTAGAGCTTTGCGGTGCTCATTTGCTCGCCAAGTTAATGCACTATTGCATTCAATTTTTATCTACTCGGTGTTCTATTGACATCATCAAATGTTGGTGTGACTCCATGGTCACATTAGCTTGGATCACTACTCCACCATATAAACTTAAGGTTTATATAGCTAATCGCGTCAGTCAAATTCAGGACTGGACTCCAACTGACTGTTGGTCACATGTTCCATCTGGCAACAATCCTGCTGATTGTTCCAGCCGTGGTCTATCTCCTTCCGCACTTCTTAACCATCAGATATGGTTTTCGGGGCCTTCTTGGCTAAAGCTTTCACACCATCAGTGGCCAAATTCACCTTTACAGGTGTTGGACACTGTCCCTGAACTCCGCTCAAATCCACTTCCAATTTATTTATCGTCGTCTCAAACTGAATGGAACATACTTTCCAAATTTTCTTCGTGGTCAAAAACTTTATACGTCATGTCATATGTTCTAAGATTTTGTCATAACGTCCGCACTGCATCAAGAGTGACTGGACCAGTAACTCTCACAGAACTTCAATTTGCAGAAATACAACTAATTAAACTTGTGCAAAATTCACATTTTTCAAAGGAAATTCTACTTTTAAAGACAAACTCTACATCTTGTTGTTCACGCTTAGCTTCATTGTCACCTTTTCTTGATCACAGCGACATAATGAGAGTGGGTGGAAGAATTACGTTTTCTTCATTGAGCTACACTTCTAAACATCCTACCGTTTTACCAAAGAATCACCACATTACATTCTTAATCATTGACCATTATCATCGTTTGTTTCTTCATGCAGGACCACAACTGCTACAATCACTCATCTCTAAAATTTTTTGGATCCTTTCAGCAAGGAGTACCATTAGAAAACGGATACACAAATGTATTCGTTGTTTCAAACTTAAACCAACTTCTCGTCCGCCTTTGATGGGAGTCTTACCACGTGAACGAGTTACCTTTTCTCAACCATTCATTAATACTGGATGCGACTACTGCGGTCCATTCACTGTCAAAATTCATACTTTGCGTCGTGCTCAAGATGTCAAAGTCTACTTATGCATTTTTGTTTGTTTTGCTACTAAAGCAATTCATATTGAAGTCGCTACTGATCTTTCTACTCAAGCTTTCATTGACGTTCTCACACGTTTTGTGTCACGGCGTGGACTTTGTTCTAATTTGTATTCCGATTGCGGGACCAACTTTGTCGGAGCTTCAAACAACTTTAAGAAAATTATTCTAACCATGCTGAATGAACCTCATTCTAAGGAGACCATAGATAAATTTACCAAACTGAATGGAATTAAGTTTCATTTCCTGCCTCCAGCTGCTCCACATCAAGGTGGACTTTGGGAAGGTGCCGTCAAAAGTGTCAAAACACATCTTCTTAGAACAATAGGTATCGAAAAACTTTATCTCATGGACTTCGTTACTTTAGCTACGAAAATTGAAGGCATTCTCAATTCAAGACCTTTAACTCCTCTTTCAGCAGATCCTAACGAGTTAGACGTATTAACGCCTGCACATTTCCTCATCGGACGACCGATCACCGCGTTGCCAGAACTATCTTATGAACAGATTCCTTTAAATAGACTAAAACAGTGGCAACGTGTTCAACGCTTCTCACAGCAAATCTGGAAGCGGTGGCATCTTGAATATCTTCATACATTGCAACAACGTCTGAAATGGAATCGTAGTACACCAAATCTACAGCCTGGTGACTTAGTGCTCATTCAGGATTCAAATCTCAAACCTCTTTTTTGGCCTACTGGACGCATTCTGTCTTCATCTCCAGGAGAAGATGGAGTCGTACGTGTTGCCACTATAAAAACCAAGGATGGAGTTTTCACACGCCCTGCCGTGAAACTTTTCCCCTTACCTCTCAGTAATTAAACCCTTATTTGTCAATAGAGAAACTTTTGAAATTCTACCTTGTCTTCAATTCTATCATCATTCTCATTCGATGTCTTCTTTCTTAAGCCGGATCATCTTCCTTCATCATTCATCCATTTCAGCGCTTATTCCCTTTAGTGCTGGCTCTTTCATTTCTTCGTCTCTATAAACCGGTTGGTTTATAGTCGGGGGTATGTTCAGTATATCTACAGTTTAAAGTTCAGTTTCAAGATTATACCGTTTCAACCGGAAGTCTGAGATCTCCAGCTGATTTGGGGTATCCTTTGTCTCATATCAGCAGTCCAAGTTTCAACCTCAAACAGGTAGCTTAACGGTACTTCTTCATCCGCATACAATTCCGCATTTTCAGTTTTTTTATTTTATACGCATTTCGACACAGTTCAATTATTTATGATTTAGAAACAATTGTCATGTTTAGTTAATAAGAAGAACTCAAGTGTTTTTTTTTGTGTTTATGATTTAAATTGTACTTAGTTTTGTGCGTTTAGAGCAGCTGTTCTCGCGTGTGCACACGGGCAGTCTTAACGCCAGGACATTACGAAGAAAGGAACGCCGCCTCTACAAGGTACTGTGACATTAGGTTTAACTAAACATGACAGCAAATTAATCAAAACCATTTTATTAGTTATTAAAAATTTCAAAATGTCAGTTAACCTATTCATGTATTTTTCAATTCAGTCTTCTTCCCAATTTAAATTAAATTACTGAACCATCCGCTTATACCACAGTTGTCAAACCAACCGCAATATCGAACAAAGTGAATACAAGCACTACAACTAGCCCTTCTAAGGGCTTAGAACATGTTTCAACCAAGATTCTATGGGACCTTATAAAAACAAAAAATACAATGTATTTGACTAATTTCTCAAAATTGACAAGAATTTTATCATGAGAACTACAGGTATGAGCATTCAGATAACAATAGAAATATGGTACCCCCAACTAGAACTCTGGCTTAAAATATGTTTCAACCCTTATAAAAAGAAGCAATCAAAAAAAGATGAGCATATATGCCTTCATTAGTCCTTTAGTAATTGACGAAGAAGAAGAGAAAAAATTTCTTATGTATCCAACAGAGTACAAGCGAGGAAAGAAGTTGAAAGCAGTTTTGTGTCATGCACTGGAATGCTAGATCCCTGAAAGTGAAAGTGGAGAAGCTGAAGAGGGTGATAGACACGATAAGATATAAAAGTTGTTTGTGTCATAAAATGAATGAAAACACAATTTTCTACAACAAACACTTTATTTGTACAATACAAATACAAGATAATATTTCAATAATTAAGTCATCATCCTATTAGGAATTAGGGACACAATTTAGTTAGGAAAATAGTCTAAGTTCTTTTAAAGAAGTCAAAATGATAACAACTATTGTTAGGTTATGCCCCGTCGAAAACTTACTGCTCGAGAAAGAGCAGAAGCTAATGATCGCAACAGATTGAATACACGTGAACGCATGAGGCAACTGTGTCAAAGTCAAGATTACAGAGATAATGAACAGGAATGAAATACCTCAGCACATCAGGAGGCAAGACAAGATTTGGAATATCGCCAACATGAACAAGAAATAGACACGGTAGCACATTGAAGAAAACGTTCATCACCAACCGCAGATTTTAAAATTGCGTTAGTCTTTAATGACCAAATTGAACCAAATTATTTAGGAAAAATGGAAGAAGAATGCTCTGAAATCTTTCTCCCTCAGACTCTTCTATCCCAATAAGTTTTTCACGTACTCAGTTTCCACTGATTTTGGCTTTTTCCTTGACAATCAACAAATCACAAGGTCAATCTTTGTCACGCATCTCACTATTTTTGCCACAACCTGTCTTCTCCCATGGCCAGCTTTATGTAGCTCTCAGTTGATGTCGTTCGTGAAAATCTTTGTTCATTCAATTGAAGGACAGTCAATTATAGCTGATGGTGAAATAAGCACACGGAACGTCGTTTTTAGAGAAGTATTATGAGTATTGATAAATACATTAATAAATATGAACCTATATGTATTAATAAACGGTTGAACCTATCACTGTTTTATATTTTCTTAATTAGTTTGAACTACTGAAGACAGTTAAATGAGTTTTAGACTCATTGTAATCGATCATGTGAAATGACAGATGATCAAATTTGAACATAATTATAAATCAATTTCGCCTTAAGATTAATGAACTTTTTTTAATTTTTTACCCGTGGTAACACGGGTATGCTGGTCGCTTGTAAATATATATTTAGTAATTATAAACTGAAACACTGGCTTGCTTATTGTAACAAAAGAACAAAGGTGGAAATCAATAGTCAATTCCTAACAAAGTGTGCATTGGACTTGTTTTAATTTTTACTATTTTTTTTTTTTTTTTTTTTTTTTCCTTCTTATAAATTAATGACATAAACCTCATTTATTTAATTAGTAAGGATTACTTGGTTATATAAATTGGTTAATTTGTTGAATTGTGTTTGAAAGTTATTTTGTAATTCAATCTTTATAAAATTTGCGAGAAATTTGAGAAATATTGTGTTTTTACGTAAAATTACTATGCAATTTATTGTATGCTTTTAGGTTGTCAAATTTGTGTTATTTTTGAAGATTATTAATTCCTTTTATGAAAATTTGTTTAATCTCTTGATTTAAGAATTATTTATTTATTATGCAGTTTGAGTCAATGATTTTTGAATATACTGAATATGATGGTTGTTATGCAATTTAAGATATTTAATATTATATCAAGACAATTTTAATTTAGTCTTTCATGTTTAACAAGCAATGAACAAGAAATACTTACATCAACCTTATTACGTTTAACGGTTACATTACATGCTAAATAAGGGAATTTCCTTGTGGTAAATTGTTTGTTTCTGTATGCTAAATTAAAGGTAACTTTGCTTCTTATTTTCATCATTAAGAAACAGTTGTCACGCTAAAACGCTTATAATAGGTTAACATAAGTTTTTATTTTTAGTTTTAGTGAATATAGTAACTAGAACTAACATAAACGAAGGTTAGGTTACAAGTTGGTCTTTCAGATAGGATAGGAAAATCAATATTTCATAGTTTATTAAGATTACTACGAGCATATTAACTAATTTAACTTATCATTAAAACTTTGAATAAGACTCTAATAGTTGCAATTTGTCGAGAACTTAATTAATAGGTTCCTCAGCAAGCAGATTCTGGGATGAGCCAAGAGGAACTATCTCAACAATATATTAATTGGCATACACAGGTTAATAACGACCTACTACAGAAACTTGTAACTTTTCAGGAGGACATTTACGAAACCGCGGAAGGTAATGGTTAGCAACTAGTAATGAAACAACGATAGAACCAAGTAAACTAATACAAGATAATGGAATGGGAGAATGAAAAAAGAATGGTAGGTTTAGTGGGAATGCTGGGGAAGTTATTTTAAATCATATCATGCGTTTTGAAAGGGCACCCTTGGCTAATGGCTGGGGAGATGACAAAAATAATTTACTGTCCAATGTAATTGGAAGTAGTTGCATTTGTTTTTTTGCTTTTTTGAAGATTTTGAGCGTAACAGGGACAGATAACATGGCCTAAAATAAAAAAGACATTTACAAGAGCTTTTGAGTCTGAGCAGGAGAAGGAGATGTTATTGTTAAAGTATAATAATAGAGTTCAATTGTTGGGGGAATCTACTGTATTATGGAATATAGAAATATATATTGACTGATATTAAACTTTTATGTGTGCCTCTAGATGTGAATATAAATGAGCAAAAGTTGTGTAGCCATATTTTGAATGGGTTACATCCAGCATTATTGCAGCAAATTGCAATCTGGACAATTCTACTTTGGAAAGGTTAGAGGTATTTTCTCTTCTAAGTAAAATACACATTTATAAGATATTGTATAAAACATTAAAGTGTATATTCATAATCATTTTGTTAAAAAATACTTACATTAGACATTGAAAATCCCAAAACTATCATCCATCCCCAGCCACCATCGGGTGGAATAGGTTTCTTTACTTGGCTTGCTTCTGCAGCTGTCATTTTTATTACCTGAAACACCATAATTTAATGTATGAATATTTTTATTCCAGGTATATGCTGTAAGAATTTTTTTATTTTGAAATTCAGTAAACTGATAGATAATTTATTTTTGATCTAAAGGGAATTTTAGGTTGGGTGAAATTATTAATGTATAAATGGCTACACCCACTTTTACAATAATTAAAAAAGAGGTCTGTTCCTCTTGAGTCTGTGGTCAATTTACACAACACAAAATGAACAACTCTAAAAAGTTACCAACAGCGGTCATCATATAAAACAAGGACGAAAGAAAAACCATGATTCAAACTTTCTAATCTTTCTTGACGACAAAAACACTTTGGTTCTTCAAAAACTTATTTATTTGCCTTCCGATGGTTAAAAGCTAGCTATAGGTTTACTACACCATGATCTGACTGCTGGACCTTAGGTGTTATTAGTTATGTACCAGGTTGGTAAGGAAGAGCGGTTAATAATCATATCCTGTTCATTGATTTCTTTCCCCCCCTTTTTCAAAAATGGGGAATTTAAATGGAAGGAAACAAAGTACTTGGTTGTAAAGAACAATTTGTGTCCCATGCATGCTGCTTCAATAAGATTTCTTTTCTTACAGTTTTCTTCTTTATACAAAATAATGCAGAATCCCAATTTATTCTATGTTCCGATCTCGATTGATGTTGTATTTGTGTTGTGTAAAAAGGTGGGGATCTTTTCGGTTATGTGTCAGAAACTTTAAACATTTTCTTTAGATAACTAGCAAACTTTTGAAGTGCTGTACGTTAACAAAAACTTTCTAATGGAATGAAACATTAATCATGACTACACAAAACAAACGAAAACAGTTCATAATGGTTGGACTTTCCTCTGCGATAAGATAACGAAACAGCAATTAGTAGTGGCCAGTTTGTGCTAGTCCGCGGTGCAGTGCTTTCCTGTCAGTGCTGTCCTGTTACAGTTTTCTTTGAATTTTATTAAGTTGGTGGAAAGGTTAGGTTAGATTAGGTTAGGTTAGGTTAGGTCTTTCATTTGATTCGTATTTGTGTGAGTTTATGTGGCGACGGCGGCATCACGGAAAAGACTTATTCAAGCAAATTCTCGAAGATATTGTCGCCTTCTGGGCTCCAGAATAAAGGTAACAACTATTTATTCCTTTCATAGTTTCTCTTTAGAAAATATTTAAAGTTTGCTGAAACATAACCGAAAAGATCCAAATGGGGTTGTAGCCATAAGAGATTTATACATTAGTTAACTTCTGTAATTGTTTATGCCCTTTGTTTATTTCTATAGATATCTAATTAGACAAATATGCAATTAACTAATTAACATATATAGAGATTACATGATAGAAATTACATTTTAAAAGAGAGGAGTGATTGTTTCCAGTATTGTCTAAAAAAGATGATTGAAGAATGTTCAATTAATATATGCAATCTGGTAGGTAGGCCTTAATTAAAAAGTTGTAGTAAAAATAAAAACACTTTTCAAGTATTTAGAGAAAAGAGTTACTGGTACCATTAAATATAAGATTTAAACAAAATCTAAAGTAAAACTAAACACATTTTTTTTTCTCACTTGATATTAGTCAATATATAAATTGCAATGTATATATTCTAATGTTATACATAATAAATTGGGGCTCTTCAGAAAATTATGAACCTTTAATGCTGAAGATAACTAAACCTTCTCCATTACAGACTCTAGGCCATCTCTAATAAAGAAGAATACTTTTATCTGTACAAACTTGCAGAGTCTAAACTTTACAACTCTGCTGTTCAAGGGATTTGGAGAAAACATTTCTTTCTCTACTACTCATAAGAGAACCCTCTGTTCACTGAAACTGCTTCAAGATAAGCACAGAAAAACCCACTCCATTAATTCCAGAAATCTTTAAAAACATGTCCTAACTGAATATGGCTGCTCCAATTTTATGGGATGTTTCACTGTCAGTGTCTTGATACATTGGTTGCAGACCACAAGTGTAGTAAAAAGTAGATACTCTTTAAAATCTTTAAAAGCTGTATAGTGAGCTTAATACTCTTAAATAAGATAAGGAAAGATTGAATACCGAATGTTGTTAAATATTAACTGGGATCATTCATTTTCCGAATGTTGTTAAATATTAACTGGGATCATTCATTTTCCACTACTAGGATATTGAACGCTTATTTCTCAATCATCTTTTATCACTTTTTGAATTCGGGAGATTAAAGAATGATTTTTTTTTTTTTAATATGACACAAATTTTTTCCTACATTAGATTATCCAGTCGACTATTGTACTTTTATAAAGTTATGAAGATAATACAGATTTTACAAAACTTTCCCATTCTTTATAATTAACCATTAACTTTATAATACTATAGATATCTTCAGAGATTATGTAAAAGTCCTTTTGAAGAAATGAAATCAAACTTATGAATACAAAACTCTTGGCAGCTGACTGGAGAACACCAGTGAACACAATGCGATTAGTGAATCATATTTGGCAATGTTAGGTGATCAGTTAATGAATTAAAAAGCTGAATTCGACCTACTAAAGACAGGAAGGCCCTAATGTTTCCAGTAAGATGGCACACAACCTAATTATATATTGTCCGTGAGGAACTTTTTTTGTTTTTATTGGAAGGAGGAGAACTACGGACAGAGTGTGAGAATCATGGTGTCCAAGTTTCCCTCTGAATATTTTACAGATATTCCTGTCATTATTATGAAGTCCCTGGCCATTATCTGTATGACCCTGACTCCTGAGTGACCTTCTCACCACGAGCAGTGTCACCTCTGTTTTTTAGGGTACTAACTTCAGTTTCTTAGAGTCCAGTCACATAAACACTCATTGTAACATTTTGATATCATAAAGAATGAATTTAAATAAGGCAAAATGAGTAAAACAAAGTTATTTCTTACATTATTGAACAACAATATCAATTAGAAATCATAAGAACAGCTGATTAATCATGAGTACAGACTTTATAAGTGATATGTATGGCTGATTAATTAGAAATCAAAAAACCAGCAGATTAATTATTATATGACCAGACTTTATAGTCACCCTGTACATTTACAAGCTGAAAACACTTTTTTCTTTAAGATCATTGTGGGATCATTCTAAAAAATATATTGGAGACTTGAAATATGTGTCTATTTTTTTCAGCTGTCAAAAATCCAAACAACAGTTTGAGCCTTTAGACATCAGATTTTGAGATTAAGAAAAATGTGTGTTATTCGAAATTGATGAGAAATTACAAAATAGCTACATTTTAGAGCATTATTTACGTATGCTGGTTATTACAAAATTTTACAATTGGTTTTAAAGTTAGTAAACTTGTTATTTGTATATCCAATTGTATAATCTTAACATTGATGCCATATAACAATCAGTTGGGCGATGAGACACTATTTACAAAACAATGTTCGTATGAGATCATTATGATGTCATCTAGGTCTAGTTCTACCAGCTTTTGTATTGTATTGTTTGTTATTAGACTTTATCGAAAGAAGACAATATTTTAAAATGTTCAAATAATATATTATGTAAATATTGTGTTTAGCTGTTGATTTATTACTTCGATGTTTAGATAATTTTAAGTTAAAGAGGATAATTTCGTTGCTTTCGAATCAAGTTGTTATTGTATCTATATTTGCATTGAGGGCTAAAGTTGCCAACGAATCAACTTTATTTGAGAATAAAATCGACTTGCACAAACTTTCTCACGCCCCCACTCATAACCAGAACCTAAAACTCACGTTTACTAGACTATCCGTGCCTAAAACTAATGCCAGGTGAGCGTTATCTACGTCCTTGATTATTGACGCACGTCATGAAAATACATAAACAAATGGAAAGTTTTCAACCTGACACTGAAGTAAAAATCACTACAGTATCCTCTAGGTAGGAATGTGTCTGGGGTGAAGAGGAAAAGAGGGGCCCCCACAATTCGTTTGTTGCGTTTACTTTCAGCGATACAACCCCAATAAAAAAATATATAGACTTCAAAAGCTTCTGTGTAAACGCCTACCCTACTTTCGTGTCTTTTATCGGTGTAAATAAGAATAAAACGTTTACAAAATTAAACTTTTGAGAATTAACTTGTACTTAAACTTTAAGAATTAAATGTAGCTTAGCAGTAATTTGTGTACCTAGTTTTCTTGGAATTGGTTGTACCGTCAAGTAAGATTAGGGAAACAAGTAGAAGTTTACTGTGTTTCCTAGTTGAAGAAAAAAATTTTTTTTAATTTAAAAAATATATAAATGTCATATAGGAAAAATTTTCAGATTAAAAAAAAAAATAGTAGCAATGCTAAATGAGAGGCTGAAGAGTGGGAGAGATAATGCAGAACATAATTCTTTCATAAGTTTTATCACGGTTACTAGGCTATACTACTGGTGCGTTTAATTCTGTCCCACTGTCATTATAGTCGCCTTCTTGGTTTTTATCATATTTATTTTCAGGCTCGTTACAAACTTAGTTGCTATTCAACGAATCTTGAAGTATTTTATTAACTTCTTTTCGTAGGCTACATGTCGTTTTTTGGTCTAAAAATTCTTTCAATGGAAACCAAACTGTTTAAATTAGCTGAAGTAGAAGTTGATGGTATCTTTAAACGTGGGACTGCGTCAGTTTTTAGTTTGAGTTTTTTAGGCAAATTTAGAAGTTCACTTTTCAAGTCTCTTTCATAATCGGATTTTTTAAAATGAACAACACACGCGAGCTAAGGTAGCAGAAAAACTATCAGCACTTTTACATCCGTTAATCCACTTTGATTTGGTTTCGCTATTGGTAGGAAACTTTTGTTTTATGTGTCGAGAATGGTTGGTAGAACCGGCGATAGCACAACACACCATATTATCATCTCACAAAACAACAACAAAACACAATGAATATTATTTATAAGTGCAAGAAGCACGTGTAACAAAGATCGCGTCTACTGTGTAATATTCTTGTGCGACCTTGTGGCGCGGGAAACCTGTCTGGGTCCACGCTGACGTCATGTGCTTAGCTTGCTACTGCGCACAGCGCTTTTGACCCCTACCGTATCGTCTAGTAACTCTGAGTTCTATCATGTGCCTTTTACATGAATTGATTGAATTTATTACATGATCTACGTATTTGAATCTTCACATTTGAGTATAGCTAAATAGCCACTATTTATAGAATTCCCACAATTAGCCCAAGATTAAATTGTCTTCATCTTAGATTTTGTCTTCTCAATCAACACTAAACGTCTTTAAATCTTGTAGCAGCAAATAAAATTCAAGCAGATTTTTCACGAAATCTGTATGCAAACATAATCTTCGTAGTTATTTATTTATTGTCGTTTTTAAGTCCAAAATTGAGATTTCTGATTTCGAACAAAGTTTAATTTTATTGTGAATTCTTTCTAACAATTCAAAATACAATATTACAATCAAGTCCCTCAATGGACAGATATTCATTTGAATCCGTTGAAATACAAATAAATATTTTCACAGTTACAAAATTTCTTTAAGATTCCCATTATTCGAGTAATAATTTAATCTTGCAACTAATCTATTTTCACAAACTCATTAATATAACCTCTTTTAATGTCCGGTTTTAGTCTCATCCTCACTTCATCCTTTCCCCTCTCTAGAACTTGTCAACTATTATATTAAAAGTTAAAGAGTTCACCATAACTAGAAATACCACTGGATGCTGACTCTCAATCTGAATGAAATAATCTGTAGCAAGCAGGTCGTTGAAAACCTACGAGAATAATTCCAAACTACCATTAAATGGATTACAAATTTTCGAACACGTTTTGTTCTTTATAGATGCCGAGTTTGATTGAAATAAGTTCTTAGCTTCGAAGAACTCTACTTCAAATGTTTTTACAACATTCGATAAACATAGAGATAAATTTTCATCAAAAATAGATATAGTTTATTTTTGTTCTTATTGCAAAACTTCTCTTTCATTTTAAGAATGTATGTTAACTTCCTCTTATAAAGTCATTTTTACGTTTATTTGCGCGTAGCCATTGTGGTAAATTTTGTTAATTCAGGTATAAATTACTATTCCGATATTCCTGGACTCTTTTATTTTGAATAATCTGAAATAGTATTCTTTCAGCCATTTAAAAAGATACTGAAATTTATAAGTTGTTTAGCTTTATTTCTGAAGAAGATAGTTGTTATTAATTACCACCATTTGGAATGGGAGTGATCATTATTACAGTCAAACTCAACTCCAAAACTGTATACTGTATTATCTAGCGAAAGTCTAGAAGTCTTTGTGAAAATTCAGAGTAATACGTTCAATACATGTTGATTAATATATTATTTTTCGTGTAAATTAATTATTACCACAACATATTATGTCTTTCAACTTTTCGAGCAACCAAACGAGAATAAACTTGGACATATTTTTGAAACAGATACGATACGCCCACTGGTGTGCATGTTGTAAGTTAAGTCAAATATGTTCAGTGGTTATTACAATGACAATAATTGTAGAATATTTTTATTATTAAATAAATGTTCATGATAATGTGTATATTAATAAAGTGTTATGCCCCACATTCAGGTGGGTTAACAAATATCTTTGAAAATAATGTAATATAAGTCACTAATCACTTAACTTTAGTAGGGTTGACTAGTCTGTTCGAATTTTAGAATCTAATGCGAGTTTTTCATGGATAATGACCCTATCTTCTTCTGTTTTTAATAAGACTTTAACCCAGTCGAGATTAATCGAATTCCGACAGTTATAGGGAAAAATACATATTTTCTAATTCATAGGTTACTTTTTTTAATACACTTTCAATACACAACCTGATGCAATTTTACACGTTCTAAGATACCCTACATAAAGTGTTTGACTTCCTTAAAGCGAACGCCTTGGATTTTCAAGTGATTGCAACAACGCATGATTTTTTAGCTTTGCTATTGTTACATCACGTTTTCAATACTGATAACATATCTACGTCATATTTGTTTCAGCACTTCCTGATTCTATTTCAATGAATTCATTAAAAGTAACACGATAAGTACTGTTTACAAAAACTGGAAACACTCATGCATTATTAATGGTATTGAAGTAATAATAACAACAATGTGATAACGGATTATTGCAGTAGGCTACTTAAGCTGAACTGATAAGTTCCAATAAATAGTCTGCTGGAGAGGGATATTACAAATAAGTGTTCTTCACATAGTATTATTATTATGTGTGTGTTATAATTGAGTTATAAACTTATTTTTTAACATTTATCATTTGTGGGGCCCTTTCTCTGAAAAAGAAATAAAGGAGGAAGAACACATTTGTATTAATATGTTTATTTGTTTTCATAAATTGTCCTACAAACACGATCTCCATTTCTTAAAATGTTTGCATAAGAGAGAAATAATGTTTTATATGCATCCGCTTTACCTATTCTATATTATTTTCTACATATTCAATGCATCTTCAAGAATATTTTGATTTATTATACAGTAATTAAAAAATCAAGTTTGAAATATGGGATTATTTATGCACGTAACTAAGGAACTAAGTTGCCAGTTTTAGTAATTGAAACAATTCTGCAGGTATTGAATTTTAAATGTGAAACGAAACAAGATTTTATTAATTACAAAAATGCTTGTTGGTAAGTGATGATGAGCTGTCAGTATAGCGGACTGGTGAGGAGTGGAATAGTGCCCGTCTAATAACAGGCCTTTTGTCGGTGAATATTGACGGAAAACCTTTTTTACCTCTTGTCTAAAATTACTAAAATCATATTCACCTTGTTGGACGTCAGGTCAGGCGGTTTTCATATCTTAAGGTTAGCTCGAACGATTTCGATCAAATTGTGGCGAAATATGATTGTTAATGGCATTCACAAAAAACAAAAAACTCGTTCTCAAGAGATGTCTTGGACCTGCATACAATGAGGGGTTTTAGCTCCATAAACCTCTAGCTGTGTCTCAACAATAAATCAACAAAGGAAACTAATTGAAGACGATGAAGGATTACTTTTTAAGAACTTCATAAAAATGCGTTATCCCAATAACTGAAATTGAAATGTTAGACGGTCAAATTGGTTAACCTCAAAAATGAAATTATTAGTTTTGTATCAATAGTGTAAAATGTAGCTATATACTACATAAAACTGGATATAAACTAGTCTACCTAAGGTTCACAACGAACCCAGAAGCATATGATCTAAATTCATAAATATAAGCCTTATCAGAAAATAATTTTCGTCGATACAGACTTTAAATCCTTCATATTGAGATTTTTGCTTTGAAAGTTGTTTAAATTTTGTTGTGAATATTTTACTAACGATATTATAAATTCCTTAATGGATTATTACTTGAAATTGTGTTGAAATCTGTTGACTAAAAAACAAATATTTTTACAATACCACTCACTGTACTTTATGATCCTCATATAAAAATGTAATCGTGCAACTAACCTATTTTAAAATCTCATTAAGATAACCACTTTTATATCCACGTGCTGATATACAGCCTCTCTTTATCACTTGTCCTTCTCCCTAAAATTTAACAACAATATTATATTACAAGTTAGAGTTAATCAATTACAGTTGTCAATGAAGTGGAAGTAGATCTTCCTCGTGCAAGCTCAACATCCCAGATTTAATAAAAATGACTTTCATCCCTACTACAGAACGTTACCTATATTTTTGTTGTAGTTAGTAATATAAGATTTGTACGTTATTCGGTTTAAAATAATTTGTTGATTTTTTACTCGCATATTTATTGTCATAAATCTTCTTCTTATAGTGCGCTATCCGTTTCGGACGTTGGCGACCAGCAGGGTAAGTTTGACTCTGTTGACAGCAATTCGGAAAAGTTCAACAGATGTTTTTCCGGTCCATTCCCTAAGGTTATGCAACCAGGATATTCTTCGTCTTCCTGGTCCTCTCCTTCCATCTATTTTTCCCTGCATGATGAGCTGCAGCAGAGAGTATCTGGACTCATTTCTCATGATGTGTCCTAAGTATTGTAGCTTACGGATCTTAATGGTGTCCAAAATCTCTCTGGATTTCTTCATCCGTCTTAGAACTTCTTCATTTGTTACATGCTCTGTCCATGATATTTTGAGCATTCTCCGGTACAACCATAGTTCAAAAGCTTCAATCCTTTTAATCATGCTCTTCTTTACTGTCCATGACTCTGCTCCATACAGAAAAATAGAAAATACGTAACACCTCAAAAGTCTCATTTTTGTTTCAATGGTAACATCATGGCTCTTGAAAACTTTGTTCATTTTATTGAAGGCAGCTGTTGCTCTGGATATGCGTGACTTAATCTCTTGTGTCATGTCCCACTCTCCATTTATTATTGTTCCCAGGTACATTGTGTGCTCCACTCGTTCCAACTGCTGATCATTGATAAATATTCGGGCATTGTCATTGTCATAAATAATAGCTAGTAATGTCAATCTGCATAAAATGAAATGTAGCAGGCTATTAAAAGACATATGAGAAATGAGTTATTTACGATAATACTATTTAAACTGCAGCTATTTTGAAATGAATAGAACATTTTAAAATTTCAAATGCGTTTATATCTGTCACCATAATAATACAGTGAAGCCTTTTGCCGATTGAATAGCCTCAAAAGTTACCGATAGACGATATGAATCAAGTGTGTGTGTGTTTTTTTTTTTAATATAAAGTTTAATTTTTCCAGGTAAAATTTTTCATTAAGAAAATAAGTTCGATTATTTGTATTCATAATGCAAAGCTTTTCTTTCAATAAGATTGTATGTTAGCTTCCTCTTATGTCTGCGATTCCTTCCTTCCAGTTTCTAGTTATACTGTCACGTAAAATATAAAGAAAATACATATATGCAAATTCGTATATAGACTTTTTAAAAATATAACATTTTGTTAAAAGTTACTAAAAGATATTCAATACCAACCTGATACAACTTTTCACAGTCGTTTTAAGATAGATAAAGTGTTTGATTTCCTTGAAGTAAACGTCTTCGATTTTCAATTCTCATTATAACAACGATTTCTACATTTTAGAAATGTTGCGTCATTTGTTCTAAAGTACGTGATATGAAATTACATTATATCATATTTTCAATAGTGATAACAAATGCACATCATATTTCACTCAACACTTTCTGTTCTATTTCAATGATGTTGATATAATGTTTTAAACAATCCGATACAGTAGTTTAAAAAACTGGCAACAATAATTGATTATTTATGGAATGATAAAATAGAAGTACTGTAATAATAATAACAAGGTGATAATTGTGTTATTAATTTCATACATGCTTATACACCGATTTACTCACATTCTCTCTCAAAAGTTTGAGATTAAATCACATTTTAGTTTTTAAATGAAAACTTCTTTTGGTGCCTTGGTACGGGAGTAAACCTGTGATTCACGTCAGCGAAAAATCATATACTTTATTTGTTTTATAACGTTTTCAGACGCCATATATAGACAAACTAAAAATCAATCCCAAAATTTTGTACAAACTTTCTCACATACCCATATATTAATGCACTAACTTTTTCAGACTCCTATACACAGTCAAACTAATAATAAATACAAATATATTGCAAAAAATTTCTCACATAAACATATATATTAAACTTAAAAATCAACGAAAAATATTGCACTAACTTTTTCAGACTCCCATACATAACCAAACCTATAATCAATGCAAAAATATTGTACAAACCTTCCCACATACCCATAGATACGAACTACAAATCTACGAAAATATTGCACTAACTTTCTCAGACTCCCATATATAGTCAAACTAATAATCATTGCAAAAATATTGTACAAACTTTCTCACATACCCATAAATACGAACTACAAATCTACGAAAATATTGCACTAACTTTCTCAGACTCCCATACATAGTAAAAGTAAAAATCTCCGAAAAATAAGATTCACATACATAGTCAAACTAATAACCAGTCCAAAAATATTGCAAAACGTTCTCACATATCAATAGATATTAAAACTTTGTAATAACTTTTTCAACCTACCATATATAGTCAAACTAATTATCAATGCAAAAATATTTTACAAACTTTCTCACATACTCATACAAATAGCTTAAATATACATATTAAAACTAAAAATCTACGAAAAATATTTCACTCACTTTCTCAGACTACCATAAATAGTAATTATTTTCGAAATACAAGATAGTCATACGGACATAAGAGTTTTTTTTCTTACTAATATTTAATCAAGAAAATAAATCTAATTTTTTGATTACGCATAATTCACTTGTTCTTAATTTTATATTATTACAAGTATAGTATAAACACTCTTCAATGGTTTTTAACTGAAATATGTATTAAATAATAAAAAATGAACCATTACATATAATTAATATTTTTACATTTATTAAAAGTTAAAAATTTTTTTAATTTGTTATAAATTTTTATAAATTAATTGATAGTAAAAGTTTTCACTCCTGTCTACCGTCAGGTGACGGTAACTTTATTAATTTAATAATTTAACAATTTTGATACAAAAACTTAGGGTACATATTTTCAAAAATCGTGTACTTTCAATAAATGTGTATAATTTACACGGAATGACTCATTTCTGACTTGAAAAATGGCGTACAAAATAATTTAAAAGAAAATTATTACTCTTAAAAGGAGAAAGTTATAGCGATATCCTACATATTTGTAATCTCCCCTGATTTAACTTAACAGTTGATTTGTATACAAACACCTCAAAAATAATATCTAGTGTATGTTAACTTTAGAAAAAGAAGTTACAGAACTGCATGATACATAACGTCCATAAGTCAGATTTAGAACCAAAGAAGGGAAAATTAATATTACTCAGTCAGAAGTAGCCATATGTTATTTTGTTATTAAAATGGAGTTTCCAACTCATTCTTTGTTATTTTAGCTTTAAATAAAGATTAAGTTTCTGACACACTTTATATCTTTCTATTTCCCGTTAAATTTATATACATATGCCAAAGTATAATCGTAATAAATTAACTACTTTATATTTTGAGAAGTATTACAAAACAATTCCCAATGTATGTACCAAATGAATTTTGGTAATTTTGTCCCCGCTCAACGAACTTTTTTTTCAATTAATTTTCTTGAAACTAGATCAAAAATTCGATCCAATAAAAATGAGTTAGTTGACCAGCTTATTCCGTACTTAAATTTCAAAATGGCAGTTGTTCAAAATCTTTAAAACTGTTTACGATTTCAAAATGAAGTCGTTTAAATAGCTGTAAAACCACTACAGTCAGTGTATGTTCCTAAGAGAACTTTTAAGATAATATTAGAAAATATTAATGTTTAATTTTCGAGATTATTGAAAATTACTTTCTGCGGATGCATAATATTTTTTTAAGAGATAAATGTTATTAAATTATTATGAGCGCTTATTTGATAAATGCATGGGAAATTCAAAAACTGATTGAAAGATAAAGAAATTTCCGGGGGGGACGTTTTGAAGTAGAAAATTGTTTCTGAGTAGATATCGAAAGTATTTGCTTATCTGTGCAACTTTGCAACTTAAGTTTTCAATCTGCTACTTTTCCGAGCAGATTAAAGATGGGATTGGTAGTACCAATATACAAACAAAAAAAGTGATAAGCAAATGCCAGTTAATTATAGGCCAATATTTTTGATTCCGTCTCTATCTAAAATATTGGCGAAATTCATTAAAAGTAGAATTTTATCATATATGAAAAAAGTCCTTCTTTTTTTAGTTGAGAATCAATATGGTTTTTTGGTAGGTAGAAATACTGAAATGGATATTCTTAATTTAATGAAGGGAAATGTGTTAGTAGTTTATTTTTAGATATAACTAAAACTTTTGATTGCGTTGATCATAATGTTCTTCTGGAAATGTTATCAAATTGTGGAATTGAAGGTGTTGTAAATAATTGGTTCTCAGTTATTTCTATCTAACAGGGAAAAATGAGTGCGAATTCAGAGTATTGAAATACAGGAAAGCTAAAGTATGGGGTTCCTCAGGATTCGGTACTTGGGCCAATATTGTTTTTAATCTATGTAAATAGTTTTTGGGTAGGCTGGGTGGTAATATTTTTGGAATTGCAGACGACACTGTGTTGTGCTACATTAGAAACACAATGGATGAGGTGGAAACTGCAATGGAAGCTGAACTAGATTCCCTGAGATTATGGTTTTAAATACAGATAAATCAGGTTATATAAATTTAACTTTATGAGGGAGTCTAGATTTAAAGTGTCTGTATTATATGAGTTGTGTAACAGAAAATTCAGTATGCTCTTCATGTATTGTAGTAGAACAAAATGTCTTGTATAATTATTTGGGAGTGATTTTGGACGAAGGTGTAACGTGATGAAAAATGAACACCAGTAGTTTAAAATCAAAGTTAAATAACATCTTGTGTTAATTTTTTAAATAATGTTTCAAGCGAAAAATATACGACCTAGAACTGGGAATTGAACCCAGGACCCTCGGCTTCACGCTCCAATGCTCTACCAAGAGAGTTATCCTAGTCGCTTCCCAGTACAGGGCGTACCCTTCTCACTGTACAATGCGTACAGTTAGTAGAGCATTGAAGCGTAAATCTAAAGGTCCTGGGTACAATTCCCAGTCTAGGTCGTATATTTTCACTTGAAATATTATAAATATATATACTTTAATTGACCTATAGTCCTTTTACAAGGTCTGGGTTTCAGAGACCTTGTCGTCATGAATCTTAAATCATAGAAGCGTAGTAATATCAACCTATAGATCTTAATTAAGGCGCATGCGCCTCACGAGTGATTTCAATATGGCTATTAGATTTAAAATGTTAAAAATTTCTCAATTTCGATTATTGTTAAGTAAATAATGAATAGTGAAAGATAAAAAGTTACTTGCGTTGGAAAGGAGTATCGAATTAATGGACAAAAACACTATTTCGAAGACAAATTGCCGAGATTTCTCACTAAAATCACATCAATATATATTTACCCATTTTCCTATTTAACCGATAAATTAACATACAACTTATAACTGGACTAGAATACTTTTTGGAGTTGGTTAATTTTACTCTATTGTGTTTATGAAGAATGTAAATTGAAATTGAAAACCAACTCAAAACATAGAACTAACCAAAAGCATTGATGCACTAATGTTTATTATAAGCATAGGTCTTTTTAAACTTATATGAATAAGAATGAAATTATTTATAAATAAGTGTAGCACTAACAGAAACATTAAGTTTGAAGTAATCATATTCTGTAAGTCAACCATAAAAAAAAGAGAGAGAGAGAGAGAGAGAGAGAGAGAGAGAGAGAGAGAGAGAGAGAGAGAGAGAGAGAGATTAATATAATATAGAAAAATGTTCCACGCCTTTGTTATAGGAAATGATTTGTTATCTCGTAAGTGTGAAAGATTTATATTTGCATCATATTTTTTATTTTCTTATCATATTCAGATATTGACCTTGATCAAAGACATTCTTGAAACTATAATTAAATTGAGTTATTAAACTGTATACAATATAACGTACTAAAAGAGTTACATTATTTCCTTATCAAATTTAACCTTCAATTTGAAGTAAATACAAAAAAAAACTGTTATTGAATGAGTTGTATTTTTTAATGTATTTGTATGAAATGACCAGATATTGTAAAAATTACATAATTTGACTTGCTAATATAAATTAGCCAATCTTTATTTAATTGTGTACCAAAATAATAAAGGGTGAAAAAACACTGCAAACTTTTCATTCATTCATCTACAAAATAAATAAAAAACCAAAGCTATTCGTAATAAAATTGTCAGGTCGGACTCAAGGGACTTCAAAACGGTTAAATCGTACAACCATGACATCGAGTTTTTGACCAGTCACATGACTTTCTCTACACTATGTTTATGTGAGAAAGGGGAAATGACTTAAATCTTTTAAAGGAAGCTTCTTGTAGATTGCGAAATTCCCCTGTTATGAAATAATCAGATATTTGTTCTAATGTGTTACAATTAAATAACAAGATTTCTTCTAATTTGTGCCGTCAAATACAGAAGATTTAATAAAATACAAATTAACTGTTTTTTCTATAAACTTTGTATCTTTTACTCTTTTTAAACATCAACTTGGCGCATAATATGACTTATAAAAATATATATTTCGAGCTAATTATATATTACGTTTTCATACTCTCTCCTCATAGATAATAATGGAGCTTCCTGAAGTTATGAATGATGAAAACGTTATTAGTTACACAATAAATATCGTGATGAAATTCCCAATATAAATTACAAAACACAATTAGGTTATAAGAACAATAATTACATCGAAATAATTAATAATTAGTTTTATTTCAATAAAATGCTCTGATGTACACTCGATATTACAGTTATCATCTCCAAAGGCTTCAACTGCTAAATTATATATAAAATGTAACAATGAACTAAAAAAATTATATAAAATGTATATTAACACCTAAACATGTAAGAGTGGGAAGGGTTATAGGCCACAATTTATTTTAATCCAGTTTTACTTGTCAGTTATAGTTTAGTTTAGTAGTAGAACCCACTGGAGATAAAACTAGGCTATATTGTCGAAATGTTCATTAGGGTTTATAAAGAATTAAAACTAAATAATAATTAAGGATAAAATAAAGCAATAAAGCTTAAAGTTTCAAAATATTTTAATAATATAAATGAGCTACAAATAACTAAAACTCAATAACTGTACAATTATTATTATTATCTATATGTCTACTAGGACGGTACTCTCTCTGTTAATTGGTTTTGAAAACGGAGTTCACCCGATAGGCAAAATTTAAAATTAAATGCAAAATTTAAAACAATGTTAGCAATGGAGAAGAATTTACTCAAATTAACAATAACTGAACTAATTATTATTTAATTTTAATGTAATAGCAGATATTTCTTGTTGAAACTCCATATTCAAGGATAAAATAAAACAATAAAGCTTAAAGTTTCAAAATATTTTAATAATTATTAAATATTTAATAATATATTTTAAAATATTTTGAAACTTTAAGCTTTGTTGCTTTATTTTATCCTTTATTTTATCCTTATTATTTCTTTGTCAGAACTATTCGAAACTAACGTAAAGGAACTGATTCACGTAATAAAAAATCAATTTTTAATTTTGGTTGGGCTCGTGTGAAGTTGGTACAACCATAATTAACATCCGTTTTAGACGACTACCAAGGCGAAACTAACGTTTAATTTAGGAGAACTAACCGAAACTATCGCAAAACTAACGATTGACACTATTTTGAAGCGGTTGGGCTACCATGGTTGGGCCAACTTCACAGACATCATGTAAGACACAACCCACTTCTAATTTTGTTTAAAGTAGTAATGTATTGACGTAATGACGGTTTGTTTACTCTTGGCACTAACAATATTTACTTAACAACCGACTAATAATTACTGTAGTTGTACACATTAGGCTGCTAGGATTACTCAAGATTATCACCATCATGATAAACGTTAAAAATTTCACTGTAGGCAATTGTCAGTCTAGATAGGTATTAAATAAATACAAATATTTTAATTGAATTTTTAACTTCAAATAACTCAATAATTATAAATCACGAGTAATTTTCTAATTTTCTCTTATAAAAAAGGGGGGAAATGTTAAGAAGGAAATGCTAGAGTGAAATAAAATTTATGATTGATTTTCGTAGATTCTTATGTCAGTCTTAACTACTGCGTTTCAAATGAACTCAGCTTTTTTTTGTACTCCCACTGTATAAAATGTCTCTTTAAATATTTTAAAAATGGAGTTCTTCCGAAACGAGTCAGAAGAAATAAGACAATGCTGGGACTGGCAGAAGAATAAACTGAAATCAATTGTATGGTCCGGCACTAACAGAAATACAGCTTCGAGAGCAAAGTCACTGACAAGAGCGTAGTAAGTGGACACTCCGTCATATATGTACAGCTTCGAGAGCCAAGACACTGACAAGAGCGTAGCAAGTGGTGACACCGTCATATATGTACAGCTTCGAGAGCCAAGACACTGACAAGAGCGTAGCAAGTGGTGACACCGTCATATATGTACAGCTTCGAGAGCCAAGACACTGACAAGAGCGTAGCAAGTGGTGACACCGTCATATATGTACAGCTTCGAGAACAAAGTCACTGACAAGAGCGTAGCGAGTGGAGACACCGTCATATATGTACAGCTTCGAGAGCCAAGACACTAACAAGATCGTAGCGAGTGGAGACACCGTCATATATGTACAGCTTCGAGAGCCAAGACACTGACAAGGGCGTAGAGAGTGGAGACACCGTCATATATGTACAGCTTCGAGAGCCAAGACACTGACAAGAGCGTAGCGAGTGGAGACTCCGTCATATATGTACAGCTTCGAGAGACAAGACACTAACAAGAGCGTAGCGAGTGGAGACTCTGTCATATATGTACAGCTTCGAGAGCCAAGACACTAACAAGAGCGTAGCGAGTGGAGACTCTGTCATATATGTACAGCTTCGAGAGCCAAGACACCGACAAGAGCGTAGCGAGTGGAGACTCCGTCATATATGTACAGCTTCGAGAGCAAAGTCACTGACAAGAGCGTAGCGAGTGGAGACTCCGTCATATATGTACAGCTTCGAGAGCCAAGACACTAACATGAGCGTAGCGAGTGGAGACACCGTCATATATGTACAGCTTCGAGAGCCAAGACACTAACAAGAGCGTAGCGAGTGAAGGCACCGTCATATATGTACAGCTTCGAGAGACAAGACACTAACAAGAGCGTAGCGAGTGGAGACACCGTCATATATGTACAGCTTCGAGAGCCAAGACACTAACAAGAGCGTAGCGAGTGGAGGCACCGTCATATATGTACAGCTTCGAGAGCCAAGACACTAACAAGAGCGTAGCGAGTGGAGGCACCGTCATATATGTACAGCTTCGAGAGCCAAGACACTAACAAGAGCGTAGCGAGTGGAGACTCTGTCATATATGTACAGCTTCGAGAGCATAGTCACTGACAAGAACGTAGTAAGTGGAGACTCCGTCATATATGTACAGCTTCGAGAACAAAGACACTAACAAGGGGGTAGTAAGTGGAGACTCCGTCATATATGTACAGCTTCGAGAGCCAAGACACCGACAAGAGCGTAGCGAGTGGAGACTCCGTCATATATGTACAGCTTCGAGAGCCAAGACACTGACAAGAGCGTGGTGAGTGGAGACTCCGTCATATATGTACAGCTTCGAGAGCCAAGACACCGACATGAGCGTAGCGAGTGGAGACTCCGTCATATATGTACAGCTTCGAGAGCCAAGACACTGACAAGAGCGTGGTGAGTGGAGACTCCGTCATATATGTACAGCTTCGAGAGCCAAGACACCGACAAGAGCGTAGCGAGTGGAGACTCCGTCATATATGTACAGCTTCGAGAGCCAAGACACTGACAAGGGCGTAGAGAGTGGAGACTCCGTCATATATGTACAGCTTCGAGAGCCAAGACGCCGCCAAGAGCGTAGCGAGTGGAGACTCCGTCATATATGTACAGCTTCGAGAGCCAAGACACCGACAAGAGCGTAGCGAGTGGAGACTCCGTCATATATGTACAGCTTCGAGAGCCAAGACACTGACAAGGGCGTAGAGAGTGGAGACACCGTCATATATGTACAGCTTCGAGAGCCAAGACACCGACAAGAGCGTAGCGAGTGGAGACTCCGTCATATATGTACAGCTTCGAGAGCCAAGACACCGACAAGAGCGTAGCGAGTGGAGACTCCGTCATATATGTACAGCTTCGAGAGCCAAGACACCGACAAGAGCGTAGCGAGTGGAGACTCCGTCATATATGTACAGCTTCGAGAGCAAAGTCACTGACAAGAACGTAGTAAGTGGAGACTCCGTCATATATGTACAGCTTCGAGAACAAAGACACTAACAAGGGGGTAGTAAGTGGAGACTCCGTCATATATGTACAGCTTCGAGAGCCAAGAAACTAACAAGAGCGTAGTAAGTGGAGACTCCGTCATATATGTACAGCTTCGAGAGCCAAGACACTAACAAGAGCGTAGTAAGTGGAGACTCCGTCATATATGTACAGCTTCGAGAGCCAAGACACTGACAAGGGCGTAGAGAGTGGAGACTCCGTCATATATGTACAGCTTCGAGAGCAAAATCACTGACAAGAACGTAGTAAGTGGAGACTCCGTCATATATGTACAGCTTCGAGAGCCAAGACACTGACAAGGGCGTAGAGAGTGGAGACTCCGTCATATATGTACAGCTTCGAGAGCCAAGACACTGACAAGAGCGTAGCGAGTGGAGACACCGTCATATATGTACAGCTTCGAGAGCCAAGACACTGACAAGAACGTAGTAAGTGGAGACTCCGTTATATATGTACAGCTTCGAGAACAAAGACACTAACAAGGGGGTAGTAAGTGGAGACTCCGTCATATATGTACAGCTTCGAGAGCCAAGAAACTAACAAGAGCGTAGTAAGTGGAGACTCCGTCATATATGTACAGCTTCGAGAGCCAAGACACTAACAAGAGCGTAGTAAGTGGAGACTCCGTCATATATGTACAGCTTCGAGAGCCAAGACACTGACAAGGGCGTAGAGAGTGGAGACTCCGTCATATATGTACAGCTTCGAGAGCCAAGACACTAACAAGAGCGTAGCGAGTGGAGACACCGTCATATATGTACAGCTTCGAGAGCAAAGAAACTAACAAGAGCGTAGTAAGTGGAGACTCCGTCATATATGTACAGCTTCGAGAGCCAAGACACTGACAAGGGCGTAGAGAGTGGAGACTCCGTCATATATGTACAGCTTCGAGAGCCAAGACACTGACAAGAGCGTAGCGAGTGGAGACACCGTCATATATGTACAGCTTCGAGAGCAAAGAAACTAACAAGAGCGTAGTGAGTGGAGACACCGTCATATATGTACAGCTTCGAGAGCCAAGACACTGACAAGGGCGTAGAGAGTGGAGACTCCGTCATATATGTACAGCTTCGAGAGCAAAGAAACTAACAAGAGCGTAGTAAGTGGAGACTCCGTCATATATGTACAGCTTCGAGAGCCAAGACACTGACAAGGGCGTAGAGAGTGGAGACTCCGTCATATATGTACAGCTTCGAGAGCAAAATCACTAACAAGAGCGTAGTAAGTGGGGACTCCGTCATATATGTACAGCTTCGAGAGCCAAGACACTGACAAGGGCGTAGAGAGTGGAGACTCCGTCATATATGTACAGCTTCGAGAGCCAAGACACTGACAAGAACGTAGTAAGTGGAGACTCCGTCATATATGTACAGCTTCGAGAGTAAAGTCACTGACAAGAACGTAGTAAGTGGAGACACCGTCATATATGTACAGCTTCGAGAACAAAGACACTAACAAGGGGGTAGTAAGTGGAAACTCCGTCATATATGTACAGCTTCGAGAGCCAAGACACTGACAAGGGCGTAGAGAGTGGAGACTCCGTCATATATGTACAGCTTCGAGAGCCAAGACACTGACAAGAACGTAGTAAGTGGAGACTCCGTCATATATGTACAGCTTCGAGAGCCAAGACACTGACAAGAACGTAGTAAGTGGAGACACCGTCATATATGTACAGCTTCGAGAACAAAGACACTAACAAGGGGGTAGTAAGTGGAGACTCCGTCATATATGTACAGCTTCGAGAGCCAAGAAACTAACAAGAGCGTAGTAAGTGGAGACTCCGTCATATATGTACAGCTTCGAGAGCCAAGAAACTAACAAGAGCGTAGTAAGTGGAGACTCCGTCATATATGTACAGCTTTGAGAGCCAAGACACTAACAAGAGCGTAGTAAGTGGAGACTCCGTCATATATGTACAGCTTCGAGAGCCAAGACACTGACAAGGGCGTAGAGAGTGGAGACTCCGTCATATATGTACAGCTTCGAGAGCCAAGACACTAACAAGAGCGTAGCGAGTGGAGACACCGTCATATATGTACAGCTTCGAGAGCAAAGAAACTAACAAGAGCGTAGTAAGTGGAGACTCCGTCATATATGTACAGCTTCGAGAGCCAAGACACTGACAAGGGCGTAGAGAGTGGAGACTCCGTCATATATGTACAGCTTCGAGAGCCAAGACACTGACAAGGGCGTAGAGAGTGGTGACTCCGTCATATATGTACAGCTTCGAGAGCCAAGACACCGACAAGAGCGTAGCGAGTGGTGACTCTGTCATATATGTACAGCTTCGAGAGCCAAGACACTAACAAAAGCGTAGCGAGTGGAGACTCCGTCGTATATGTACAGCTTCGAGAGCCAAGACACCGACAAGAGCGTAGCGAGTGGTGACTCTGTCATATATGTACAGCTTCGAGAGCCAAGACACTAACAAGAGCGTAGTGAGTGGAGATACCGTCATATATGTACAACTTCGAGAGCCAAGACACTAACAAGAGCGTAGCGAGTGGAGGCACCGTCATATATGTACAGCTTCGAGAGCCAAGACACTAAAAAGAGCTTAGCGAGTGGAGACTCTGTCATATATGTACAGCTTCGAGAGCCAAGACACTAACAAGAGCGTAGCGAGTGGAGACTCCGTCATATATGTACAGCTTCGAGAGCCAAGACACTAACAAGAGCGTAGTGAGTGGAGACTCCGTCATATATGTACAGCTTCGAGAGCCAAGACACTGACAAGGGCGTAGCGAGTGGTGACTCCGTCATATATGTACAGCTTCGAGAGCCAAGACACTGACAAGGGCGTAGAGAGTGGAGACTCCGTCATATATGTACAGCTTCGAGAGCCAAGACACTGACAAGGGCGTAGAGAGTGGAGACACCGTCATATATGTACAGCTTCGAGAGCCAAGACACTGACAAGGGCGTAGAGAGTGGAGACTCCGTCATATATGTACAGCTTCGAGAGCCAAGACACTGACAAGGGCGTAGCGAGTGGAGACACCATCATATATGTACAGCTTCGAGAGCCAAGACACTGACAAGAGCGTAGCGAGTGGAGACTCCGTCATATATGTACAGCTTCGAGAGCCAAGACACTGACAAGGGCGTAGAGAGTGGAGACTCCGTCATATATGTACAGCTTCGAGAGCCAAGACACTGACAAGGGCGTAGCGAGTGGTGACTCCGTCATATATGTACAGCTTCGAGAGCCAAGACACTGACAAGGGCGTAGCGAGTGGTGACTCCGTCATATATGTACAGCTTCGAGAGCCAAGACACTGACAAGGGCGTAGCGAGTGGTGACTCCGTCATATATGTACAGCTTCGAGAGCCAAGACACTGACAAGGGCGTAGAGAGTGGAGACTCCGTCATATATGTACAGCTTCGAGAGCCAAGACACTGACAAGGGCGTAGCGAGTGGTGACTCCGACATATATGTACAGCTTCGAGAGCCAAGACACTGACAAGGGCGTAGAGAGTGGAGACTCCGTCATATATGTACAGCTTCGAGAGCCAAGACACTGACAAGAGCGTAGCGAGTGGAGACACCGTCATATATGTACAGCTTCGAGAGCCAAGACACTGACAAGGGCGTAGAGAGTGGAGACTCCGTCATATATGTACAGCTTCGAGAGCCAAGACACTGACAAGGGCGTAGAGAGTGGAGACTCCGTCATATATGTACAGCTTCGAGAGCCAAGACACTGACAAGGGCGTAGAGAGTGGAGACACCGTCATATATGTACAGCTTCGAGAGCCAAGACACTGACAAGGGCGTAGAGAGTGGAGACTCCGTCATATATGTACAGCTTCGAGAGCAAAGACACTGACAAGGGCGTAGAGAGTGGAGACTCCGTCATATATGTACAGCTTCGAGAGCCAAGACACTGACAAGGGCGTAGCGAGTGGAGACACCGTCATATATGTACAGCTTCGAGAGCCAAGACACTGACAAGGGCGTAGAGAGTGGAGACACCGTCATATATGTACAGCTTCGAGAGCCAAGACACTGACAAGAGCGTAGCGAGTGGAGACACCGTCATATATGTACAGCTTCGAGAGCCAAGACACTGACAAGGGCGTAGAGAGTGGAGACTCCGTCATATATGTACAGCTTCGAGAGCCAAGACAATGACAAGGGCGTAGAGAGTGGAGACTCCGTCATATATGTACAGCTTCGAGAGCCAAGACACTGACAAGGGCGTAGCGAGTGGTGACTCCGACATATATGTACAGCTTCGACAGCCAAGACACTGACAAGGGCGTAGAGAGTGGAGACTCCGTCATAAATGTACAGCTTCGAGAGCCAAGACACTGACAAGAGCGTAGCGAGTGGAGACACCGTCATATATGTACAGCTTCGAGAGCCAAGACACTGACAAGGGCGTAGAGAGTGGAGACGCCGTCATATATGTACAGCTTCGAGAGCCAAGACACTGACAAGGGCGTAGAGAGTGGAGACTCCGTCATATATGTACAGCTTCGAGAGCCAAGAAACTGACAAGGGCGTAGAGAGTGGAGACACCGTCATATATGTACAGCTTCGAGAGCCAAGACACTGACAAGGGCGTAGAGAGTGGAGACTCCGTCATATATGTACAGCTTCGAGAGCCAAGACACTGACAAGGGCGTAGAGAGTGGAGACTCCGTCATATATGTACAGCTTCGAGAGCCAAGACACTGACAAGAGCGTAGCGAGTGGAGACACCGTCATATATGTACAGCTTCGAGAGCCAAGACACTGACAAGGGCGTAGCGAGTGGTGACTCCGTCATATATGTACAGCATCGAGAGCCAAGACACTGACAAGGGCGTAGAGAGTGGAGACACCGTCATATATGTACAGCTTCGAGAGCCAAGACACTGACAAGGGCGTAGAGAGTGGAGACTCCGTCATATATGTACAGCTTCGAGAGCCAAGACACTGACAAGAGTGTAGCGAGTGGAGACACCGTCATATATGTACAGCTTCGAGAGCCAAGACACTGACAAGGGCGTAGCGAGTGGTGACTCCGTCATATATGTACAGCTTCGAGAGCCAAGACACTGACAAGGGCGTAGAGAGTGGAAACACCGTCATATATGTACAGCTTCGAGAGCCAAGACACTGACAAGAGCGTAGCGAGTGGAGACACCGTCATATATGTACAGCTTTGAGAGCCAAGACACTGACAAGGGCGTAGCGAGTGGTGACTCCGTCATATATGTACAGCTTCGAGAGCCAAGACACTGACAAGGGCGTAGAGAGTGGAGACACCGTCATATATGTACAGCTTCGAGAGCCAAGACACTGACAAGGGCGTAGAGAGTGGAGACTCCGTCATATATGTACAGCTTCGAGAGCCAAGACACTGACAAGGGCGTAGAGAGTGGAGACTCCGTCATATATGTACAGCTTCGAGAGCCAAGACACTGACAAGGGCGTAGAGAGTGGAGACACCGTCATATATGTACAGCTTCGAGAGCCAAGACACTGACAAGGGCGTAGAGTGTGGAGACACCGTCATATATGTACAGCTTCGAGAGCCAAGACACTGACAAGGGCGTAGAGAGTGGAGACTCCGTCATATATGTACAGTTTCGAGAGCCAAGACACTGACAAGGGCGTAGTGAGTGGAGACACCGTCATATATGTACAGTTTCGAGAGCCAAGACACTGACATGAGCGTAGTGAGTGAAGACACCGTCATATATGTACAGTTTCGAGAGCCAAGACACTGACATGAGCGTAGTGAGTGGAGACTCCGTCATATATGTACAGCTTCGAGAGCCAAGACGCTGACATGAGCGTAGTGAGTAGAGACACCGTCATATATGTACAGTTTCGAGAGCCAAGTCACTAACAAGAGCGTAGCGAGTGGAGGCACCGTCATATATGTACAGCTTCGAGAGCCAAGACACTGACAAGGGCGTAGAGAGTGGAGACTCCGTCATATATGTACAGTTTCGAGAGCCAAGACACTGACATGAGCGTAGTGAGTGGAGACTCCGTCATATATGTACAGCTTCGAGAGCCAAGACACCGACATGAGCGTAGTGAGTGGAGACTCCGTCTTATATGTACAGCTTCGAGAGCCAAGACACTGACAAGGGCGTAGAGAGTGGAGACTCCGTCATATATGTACAGTTTCGAGAGCCAAGACACTGACATGAGCGTAGTGAGTGGAGACTCCGTCATATATGTACAGCTTCGAGAGCCAAGACACTGACAAGGGCGTAGCGAGTGGAGACTCCGTCATATATGTACAGCTTCGAGAGCCAAGACACCGACATGAGCGTAGTGAGTGGAGACTCCGTCATATATGTACAGCTTCGAGAGCCAAGACACTGACAAGGGCGTAGAGAGTGGAGACTCCGTCATATATGTACAGCTTCGAGAGTAAAGTCACTGACATGAGCGTAGTGAGTGGAGACTCCGTCATATATGTACAGCTTCGAGAGCCAAGACACTGACATGAGCGTAGAGAGTGGAGACAGCGTCATATATGTACAGCTTCGAGAGCCAAGACACTGACAAGGGCGTAGAGAGTGGAGACTCCGTCATATATGTACAGCTTCGAGAGCCAAGACACTGACAAGAGCGTAGCGAGTGGAGACACCGTCATATATGTACAGCTTCGAGAGCCAAGACACTGACAAGGGCGTAGCGAGTGGTGACTCCGTCATATATGTACAGCTTCGAGAGCCAAGAGACTGACAAGGGCGTAGCGAGTGGTGACTCCGTAATATATGTACAGCTTCGAGAGCCAAGACACTGACAAGGGCGTAGAGAGTGGAGACGCCGTCATATATGTACAGCTTCGAGAGCCAAGACACTGACGAGGGCGTAGAGAGTGGAGACTCCGTCATATATGTACAGCTTCGAGAGCCAAGACACTGACAAGGGCGTAGAGAGTGGAGACACCGTCATATATGTACAGCTTCGAGAGCCAAGACACTGACAAGGGCTTAGAGAGTGGAGACTCCATCATATATGTACAGCTTCGAGAGCCAAGACACTGACAAGAGCGTAGCGAGTGGAGACACCGTCATATATGTACAGCTTCGAGAGCCAAGACACTGACAAGGGCGTAGCGAGTGGTGACTCCGTCATATATGTACAGCTTCGAGAGCCAAGACACTGACAAGAGCGTAGCGAGTGGAGACACCGTCATATATGTACAGCTTCGAGAGCCAAGACACTGACAAGGGCGTAGCGAGTGGTGACTCCGTCATATATGTACAGCTTCGAGAGCCAAGAGACTGACAAGGGCGTAGCGAGTGGTGACTCCGTAATATATGTACAGCTTCGAGAGCCAAGACACTGACAAGGGCGTAGAGAGTGGAGACGCCGTCATATATGTACAGCTTCGAGAGCCAAGACACTGACAAGGGCGTAGAGAGTGGAGACTCCGTCATATATGTACAGCTTCGAGAGCCAAGACACTGACAAGGGCGTAGAGAGTGGAGACACCGTCATATATGTACAGCTTCGAGAGCCAAGACACTGACAAGGGCTTAGAGAGTGGAGACTCCATCATATATGTACAGCTTCGAGAGCCAAGACACTGACAAGAGCGTAGCGAGTGGAGACACCGTCATATATGTACAGCTTCGAGAGCCAAGACACTGACAAGGGCGTAGCGAGTGGTGACTCCGTCATATATGTACAGCTTCGAGAGCCAAGACACTGACAAGGGCGTAGAGAGTGGAGACACCGTCATATATGTACAGCTTCGAGAGCCAAGACGCTGACAAGGGCGTAGAGAGTGGAGACTCCGTCATATATGTACAGCTTCGAGAGCCAAGACACTGACAAGAAGCGTAGCGAGTGGAGACACCGTCATATATGTACAGCTTCGAGAGCCAAGACGCTGACAAGGGCGTAGAGAGTGGAGACACCGTCATATATGTACAGCTTCGAGAGCCAAGACACTGACAAGGGCGTAGCGAGTGGTGACTCCGTCATATATGTACAGCTTCGAGAGCCAAGACACTGACAAGGGCGTAGAGAGTCGAGACTCCGTCATATATGTACAGCTTCGAGAGCCAAGACACTGACAAGGGCGTAGAGAGTGGAGACTCCGTCATATATGTACAGCTTCGAGAGCCAAGACACTGACAAGGGCGTAGAGAGTGGAGACTCCGTCATATATGTACAGCTTCGAGAGCCAAGACACTGACAAGGGCGTAGAGAGTGGAGACACCGTCATATATGTACAGCTTCGAGAGCCAAGACACTGACAAGGGCGTAGAGTGTGGAGACACCGTCATATATGTACAGCTTCGAGAGCCAAGACACTGACAAGGGCGTAGAGAGTGGAGAATCCGTCATATATGTACAGTTTCGAGAGCCAAGACACTGACAAGGGCGTAGTGAGTGGAGACACCGTCATATATGTACAGATTCGAGAGCCAAGACACTGACATGAGCGTAGTGAGTGGAGACACCGTCATATATGTACAGTTTCGAGAGCCAAGACACTGACATGAGCGTAGTGAGTGGAGACTCCGTCATATATGTACAGCTTCGAGAGCCAAGACGCTGACAAGGGCGTAGAGTGTGGAGACACCGTCATATATGTACAGCTTCGAGAGCCAAGACACTGACAAGGGCGTAGAGAGTGGAGACACCGTCATATATGTACAGCTTCGAGAGCCAAGACACTGACAAGGGCGTAGAGAGTGGAGACTCCGTCATATATGTACAGTTTCGAGAGCCAAGACACTGACAAGGGCGTAGTGAGTGGAGACACCGTCATATATGTACAGATTCGAGAGCCAAGACACTGACATGAGCGTAGTGAGTGGAGACACCGTCATATATGTACAGTTTCGAGAGCCAAGACACTGACATGAGCGTAGTGAGTGGAGACTCCGTCATATATGTACAGCTTCGAGAGCCAAGACGCTGACAAGGGCGTAGAGAGTGGAGACTCCGTCATATATGTACAGCTTCGAGAGCCAAGACACTGACAAGAGCGTAGCGAGTGGAGACACCGTCATATATGTACAGCTTCGAGAGCCAAGACGCTGACAAGGGCGTAGAGAGTGGAGACACCGTCATATATGTACAGCTTCGAGAGCCAAGACACTGACAAGGGCGTAGCGAGTGGTGACTCCGTCATATATGTACAGCTTCGAGAGCCAAGACACTGACAAGGGCGTAGAGAGTGGAGACTCCGTCATATATGTACAGCTTCGAGAGCCAAGACACTGACAAGGGCGTAGAGAGTGGAGACTCCGTCATATATGTACAGCTTCGAGAGCCAAGACACTGACAAGGGCGTAGAGAGTGGAGACTCCGTCATATATGTACAGCTTCGAGAGCCAAGACACTGACAAGGGCGTAGAGAGTGGAGACACCGTCATATATGTACAGCTTCGAGAGCCAAGACACTGACAAGGGCGTAGAGTGTGGAGACACCGTCATATATGTACAGCTTCGAGAGCCAAGACACTGACAAGGGCGTAGAGAGTGGAGACTCCGTCATATATGTACAGTTTCGAGAGCCAAGACACTGACAAGGGCGTAGTGAGTGGAGACACCGTCATATATGTACAGATTCGAGAGCCAAGACACTGACATGAGCGTAGTGAGTGGAGACACCGTCATATATGTACAGTTTCGAGAGCCAAGACACTGACATGAGCGTAGTGAGTGGAGACTCCGTCATATATGTACAGCTTCGAGAGCCAAGACACTGACATGAGCGTAGTGAGTGGAGACACCGTCATATATGTACAGTTTCGAGAGCCAAGACACTAACAAGAGCGTAGCGAGTGGAGGCACCGTCATATATGTACAGCTTCGAGAGCCAAGACACTGACAAGGGCGTAGAGAGTGGAGACTCCGTCATATATGTACAGTTTCGAGAGCCAAGACACTGACATGAGCGTAGTGAGTGGAGACTCCGTCATATATGTACAGCTTCGAGAGCCAAGACACCGACATGAGCGTAGTGAGTGGAGACTCCGTCTTATATGTACAGCTTCGAGAGCCAAGACACTGACAAGGGCGTAGAGAGTGGAGACTCCGTCATATATGTACAGTTTCGAGAGCCAAGACACTGACATGTGCGTAGTAAATGGAGACTCCGTCATATATGTACAGCTTCGAGAGCCAAGACACTGACAAGGGCGTAGCGAGTGGAGACTCCGTCATATATGTACAGCTTCGAGAGCCAAGACACCGACATGAGCGTAGTGAGTGGAGACTCCGTCATATATGTACAGCTTCGAGAGCCAAGACACTGACAAAGGCGTAGAGTGTGGAGACACCGTCATATATGTACAGCTTCGAGAGCCAAGACACTGACAAGAGCGTAGTAAGTGGAGACTCCGTCATATATGTACAGCTTCGAGAGTAAAGTCACTGACATGAGCGTAGTGAGTGGTGACTCCGTCATATATGTACAGCTTCGAGAGCCAAGACACTGACAAGGGCGTAGAGTGTGGAGACACCGTCATATATGTACAGCTTCGAGAGCCAAGACACTGACAAGAGCGTAGTAAGTGGAGACTCCGTCATATATGTACAGCTTCGAGAGTAAAGTCACTGACATGAGCGTAGTGAGTGGTGACTCCGTCATATATGTACAGCTTCAAGAGCCAAGACACTGACAAGGGCGTAGAGAGTGGAGACTCCGTCATATATGTACAGCTTCAAGAGCCAAGACACTGACAAGGGCGTAGAGAGTGGAGACTCCGTCATATATGTACAGCTTCGAGAGCCAAGACACTGACAAGGGCGTAGAGAGTGGAGACTCCGTCATATATGTACAGCTTCAAGAGCCAAGACACTGACAAGGGCGTAGAGAGTGGAGACTCCGTCATATAAGTACAGCTTCGAGAGCCAAGACACTGACAAGGGCGTAGAGAGTGGAGACTCCGTCATATATGTACAGCTTCGAGAGCCAAGACACTGACAAGGGCGTAGAGAGTAGAGACTCCGTCATATATGTACAGCTTCAAGAGCCAAGACACTAACAAGGGCGTAGAGAGTGGAGACTCCGTCATATATGTACAGCTTCAAGAGCCAAGACACTGACAAGGGCGTAGAGAGTGGAGACTCCGTCATATATGTACAGCTTCAAGAGCCAAGACACTGACAAGGGCGTAGAGAGTGGAGACTCCGTCATATATGTACAGCTTCAAGAGCCAAGACACTAACAAGGGCGTAGAGAGTGGAGACTCCGTCATATATGTACAGCTTCAAGAGCCAAGACACTGACAAGGGCGTAGAGAGTGGAGACTCCGTCATATATGTACAGCTTCAAGAGCCAAGACACTGACAAGGGCGTAGAGAGTGGAGACTCCGTCATATAAGTACAGCTTCGAGAGCCAAGACACTGACAAGGGCGTAGAGAGTGGAGACTCCGTCATATATGTACAGCTTCGAGAGCCAAGACACTGACAAGGGCGTAGAGAGTAGAGACTCCGTCATATATGTACAGCTTCAAGAGCCAAGACACTGACAAGGGCGTAGAGAGTGGAGACTCCGTCATATATGTACAGCTTCAAGAGCCAAGACACTGACAAGGGCGTAGAGAGTGGAGACTCCGTCATATATGTACAGCTTCGAGAGCCAAGACACTGACAAGGGCGTAGAGAGTGGAGACTCCGTCATATATGTACAGCTTCAAGAGCCAAGACACTGACAAGGGCGTAGAGAGTGGAGACTCCGTCATATATGTACAGCTTCGAGAGCCAAGACACTGACAAGGGCGTAGAGAGTGGAGACTCCGTCATATATGTACAGCTTCAAGAGCCAAGACACTGACAAGGGCGTAGAGAGTGGAGACTCCGTCATATATGTACAGCTTCAAGAGCCAAGACACTGACAAGGGCGTAGAGAGTGGAGACTCCGTCATATATGTACAGCTTCAAGAGCCAAGACACTGACAAGGGCGTAGAGAGTGGAGACTCCGTCATATATGTACAGCTTCAAGAGCCAAGACACTGACAAGGGCGTAGAGAGTGGAGACTCCGTCATATATGTACAGCTTCAAGAGCCAAGACACTGACAAGGGCGTAGAGAGTGGAGACTCCGTCATATATGTACAGCTTCGAGAGCCAAGACACTGACAAGGGCGTAGAGAGTGGAGACTCCGTCATATATGTACAGCTTCAAGAGCCAAGACACTGACAAGGGCGTAGAGAGTGGAGACTCCGTCATATATGTACAGCTTCGAGAGCCAAGACACTGACAAGGGCGTAGAGAGTGGAGACTCCGTCATATATGTACAGCTTCAAGAGCCAAGACACTGACAAGGGCGTAGAGAGTGGAGACTCCGTCATATATGTACAGCTTCAAGAGCCAAGACACTGACAAGGGCGTAGAGAGTGGAGACTCCGTCATATATGTACAGCTTCAAGAGCCAAGACACTGACAAGGGCGTAGAGAGTGGAGACTCCGTCATATATGTACAGCTTCAAGAGCCAAGACACTGACAAGGGCGTAGAGAGTGGAGACTCCGTCATATATGTACAGCTTCGAGAGCCAAGACACTGACAAGGGCGTAGAGAGTGGAGACTCCGTCATATAAGTACAGCTTCGAGAGCCAAGACACTGACAAGGGCGTAGAGAGTGGAGACTCCGTCATATATGTACAGCTTCGAGAGCCAAGACACTGACAAGAGCGTAGCGAGTGGAGACACCGTCATATATGTACAACTTCGAGAGCCAAGACACTGACAAGGGCGTAGCGAGTAGAGACTCCGTCATATATGTACAACTTCGAGAGCCAAGACGCCGACAAGGGCGTAGCGAGTAGAGACTCCGTCATATATGTACAGCTTCGAGAGCCAAGACACTGACAAGGGCGTAGAGAGTGAAGACACCATCATATATGTACAACTTCGAGAGCCAAGACACTGACAAGGGCGTAGCGAGTAGAGACTCCGTCATATATGTACAGCTTCGAGAGCCAAGACACTGACAAGGGCGTAGAGAGTGGAGACTCCGTCATATATGTACAGCTTCGAGAGCCAAGACACTGACAAGGGCGTAGCGAGTGGAGACTCCGTCATATATGTACAGCTTCGAGAGCCAAGACACTGACAAGGGCGTAGAGAGTAGAGACTCCGTCATATATGTACAGCTTCAAGAGCCAAGACACTGACAAGGGCGTAGAGAGTGGAGACACCGTCATATATGTACAACTTCGAGAGCCAAGACACTGACAAGGGCGTAGCGAGTAGAGACTCCGTCATATATGTACAGCTTCGAGAGCCAAGACACTGACAAGGGCGTAGAGAGTGGAGACTCCGTCATATATGTACAGCTTCGAGAGCCAAGACACTGACAAGGGCGTAGCGAGTGGAGACTCCGTCATATATGTACAGCTTCGAGAGCCAAGACACTGACAAGGGCGTAGAGAGTAGAGACTCCGTCATATATGTACAGCTTCAAGAGCCAAGACACTGACAAGGGCGTAGAGAGTGGAGACTCCGTCATATATGTACAGCTTCGAGAGCCAAGACACTGACAAGGGCGTAGAGAGTGGAGACTCCGTCATATATGTACAGCTTCGAGAGCCAAGACACTGACAAGGGCGTAGAGAGTGGAGACTCCGTCATATATGTACAGCTTCAAGAGCCAAGACACTGACAAGGGCGTAGAGAGTGGAGACTCCGTCATATATGTACAGCTTCGAGAGCCAAGACACTGACAAGGGCGTAGAGAGTAGAGACTCCGTCATATATGTACAGCTTCAAGAGCCAAGACACTGACAAGGGCGTAGAGAGTGGAGACTCCGTCATATATGTACAGCTTCGAGAGCCAAGACACTGACAAGGGCGTAGAGAGTGGAGACTCCGTCATATATGTACAGCTTCGAGTGCCAAGACACTGACAAGGGCGTAGAGAGTGGAGACTCCGTCATATATGTACAGCTTCAAGAGCCAAGACACTGACAAGGGCGTAGAGAGTGGAGACTCCGTCATATATGTACAGCTTCGAGAGCCAAGACACTGACAAGGGCGTAGAGAGTGAAGACTCCGTCATATATGTACAGCTTCAAGAGCCAAGACACTGACAAGGGCGTAGAGAGTGGAGACTCCGTCATATAAGTACAGCTTCGAGAGCCAAGACACTGACAAGGGCGTAGAGAGTGGAGACTCCGTCATATATGTACAGCTTCGAGAGCCAAGACACTGACAAGAGCGTAGCGAGTGGAGACACCGTCATATATGTACAACTTCGAGAGCCAAGACACTAACAAGGGCGTAGAGAGTGGAGACACCGTCATATATGTACAACTTCGAGAGCCAAGACACTGACAAGGGCGTAGCGAGTAGAGACTCCGTCATATATGTACAGCTTCGAGAGCCAAGACACTGACAAGGGCGTAGAGAGTGGAGACTCCGTCATATATGTACAGCTTCGAGAGCCAAGACACTGACAAGGGCGTAGAGAGTGGAGACTCCGTCATATATGTACAGCTTCGAGAGCCAAGACACTGACAAGAGCGTAGTGAGTAGAGACTCCGTCATATATGTACAGCTTCGAGAGCCAAGACACTGACATGAGCGTAGAGAGTGGAGACTCCGTCATATATGTACAGCTTCGAGAGCCAAGACACTGACAAGGGCGTAGAGAGTGGAGACTCCGTCATATATGTACAGCTTCAAGAGCCAAGACACTGACAAGGGCGTAGAGAGTGGAGACTCCGTCATATATGTACAGCTTCGAGAGCCAAGACACTGACAAGGGCGTAGAGAGTGGAGACTCCGTCATATATGTACAGCTTCAAGAGCCAAGACACTGACAAGGGCGTAGAGAGTGGAGACTCCGTCATATAAGTACAGCTTCGAGAGCCAAGACACTGACAAGGGCGTAGAGAGTGGAGACTCCGTCATATATGTACAGCTTCGAGAGCCAAGACACTGACAAGAGCGTAGCGAGTGGAGACACCGTCATATATGTACAACTTCGAGAGCCAAGACACTGACAAGGGCGTAGCGAGTAGAGACTCCGTCATATATGTACAACTTCGAGAGCCAAGACGCCGACAAGGGCGTAGCGAGTAGAGACTCCGTCATATATGTACAGCTTCGAGAGCCAAGACACTGACAAGGGCGTAGAGAGTGGAGACTCCGTCATATATGTACAGCTTCGAGAGCCAAGACACTGACAAGGGCGTAGCGAGTAGAGACTCCGTCATATATGTACAGCTTCGAGAGCCAAGACACTGACAAGGGCGTAGAGAGTGGAGACACCGTCATATATGTACAACTTCGAGAGCCAAGACACTGACAAGGGCGTAGCGAGTAGAGACTCCGTCATATATGTACAGCTTCGAGAGCCAAGACACTGACAAGGGCGTAGAGAGTGGAGACTCCGTCATATATGTACAGCTTCGAGAGCCAAGACACTGACAAGGGCGTAGAGAGTGGAGACTCCGTCATATATGTACAGCTTCGAGAGCCAAGACACTGACAAGAGCGTAGTGAGTAGAGACTCCGTCATATATGTACAGCTTCGAGAGCCAAGACACTGACATGAGCGTAGAGAGTGGAGACACCGTCATATATGTACAGCTTCGAGAGCCAAGACACTGACAAGGGCGTAGAGAGTGGAGACACCGTCATATATGTACAGCTTCGAGAGCCAAGACACTAACAAGAGCGTAGAGAGTGGAGACACCGTCATATATGTACAGCTTCGAGAGCCAAGACACTGACAAGGGCGTAGAGAGTGGAGACACCGTCATATATGTACAGCTTCGAGAGCCAAGACACTGACAAGGGCGTAGAGAGTGGAGACACCGTCATATATGTACAGCTTCGAGAGCCAAGACACTGACAAGGGCGTAGAGAGTGGAGACACCGTCATATATGTACAGCTTCGAGAGCCAAGACACTGACAAGGGCGTAGAGAGTGGAGACACCGTCATATATGTACAGCTTCGAGAGCCAAGACACTGACAAGGGCGTAGAGAGTGGAGACACCGTCATATATGTACAGCTTCGAGAGCCAAGACACTGACAAGGGCGTAGAGAGTGGAGACACCGTCATATATGTACAGCTTCGAGAGCCAAGACACTGACAAGGGCGTAGAGAGTGGAGACACCGTCATATATGTACAGCTTCGAGAGCCAAGACACTGACAAGGGCGTAGAGAGTGGAGACACCGTCATATATGTACAGCTTCGAGAGCCAAGACACTGACAAGGGCGTAGAGAGTGGAGACACCGTCATATATGTACAGCTTCGAGAGCCAAGACACTGACAAGGGCGTAGAGAGTGGAGACACCGTCATATATGTACAGCTTCGAGAGCCAAGACACTGACAAGGGCGTAGAGAGTGGAGACACCGTCATATATGTACAGCTTCGAGAGCCAAGACACTGACAAGGGCGTAGAGAGTGGAGACACCGTCATATATGTACAGCTTCGAGAGCCAAGACACTGACAAGGGCGTAGAGAGTGGAGACACCGTCATATATGTACAGCTTCGAGAGCCAAGACACTAACAAGAGCGTAGAGAGTGGAGACACCGTCATATATGTACAGCTTCGAGAGCCAAGACACTGACAAGGGCGTAGAGAGTGGAGACACCGTCATATATGTACAGCTTCGAGAGCCAAGACACTGACAAGGGCGTAGAGAGTGGAGACACCGTCATATATGTACAGCTTCGAGAGCCAAGACACTGACAAGGGCGTAGAGAGTGGAGACACCGTCATATATGTACAGCTTCGAGAGCCAAGACACTGACAAGGGCGTAGAGAGTGGAGACACCGTCATATATGTACAGCTTCGAGAGCCAAGACACTGACAAGGGCGTAGAGAGTGGAGACACCGTCATATATGTACAGCTTCGAGAGCCAAGACACTGACAAGGGCGTAGAGAGTGGAGACTCCGTCATATATGTACAGCTTCGAGAGCCAAGACACTGACAAGGGCGTAGAGAGTGGAGACACCGTCATATATGTACAGCTTCGAGAGCCAAGACACTGACAAGGGCGTAGCGAGTAGAGACTCCGTCATATATGTACAACTTCGAGAGCCAAGACACTGACAAGAGCGTAGTGAGTAGAGACTCCGTCATATATGTACAACTTCGAGAGCCAAGACACTGACAAGGGCGTAGCGAGTAGAGACTCCGTCATATATGTACAGCTTCGAGAGCCAAGACACTGACAAGGGCGTAGAGAGTGGAGACTCCGTCATATATGTACAGCTTCGAGAGCCAAGACACTGACAAGGGCGTAGAGAGTGGAGACACCGTCATATATGTACAGCTTCGAGAGCCAAGACACTGACAAGGGCGTAGAGAGTAGAGACTCCGTCATATATGTACAGCTTCGAGAGCCAAGACACTGACAAGGGCGTAGAGAGTGGAGACACCGTCATATATGTACAGCTTCGAGAGCCAAGACACTGACAAGGGCGTAGCGAGTAGAGACTCCGTCATATATGTACAGCTTCGAGAGCCAAGACACTGACAAGGGCGTAGAGAGTGGAGACACCGTCATATATGTACAGCTTCGAGAGCCAAGACACTGACAAGGGCGTAGAGAGTAGAGACTCCGTCATATATGTACAGCTTCGAGAGCCAAGACACTGACAAGAGCGTAGTGAGTAGAGACTCCGTCATATATGTACAGCTTCAAGAGCCAAGACACTGACAAGAGCGTAGTGAGTAGAGACTCCGTCATATATGTACAGCTTCGAGAGCCAAGACACTGACAAGAGCGTAGTGAGTAGAGACTCCGTCATATATGTACAGCTTCGAGAGCCAAGACACTGACAAGAGCGTAGCGATAGGAGACTCCGTCATATATGTACAACTTCGAGAGCCAAGACACTGACAAGAGCGTAGCGAGTAGAGACTCCGTCATATATGTACAACTTCGAGAGCCAAGACACTGACAAGAGCGTAGCGAGTGGAGACTCCGTCTTATATGTACAACTTCGAGAGCCAAGACACTGACAAGAGCGTAGCGAGTGGAGACTCCGTCATATATGTACAGCTTCGAGAGCCAAGACACTGACAAGAGCGTAGTGAGTAGAGACTCCGTCATATATGTACAACTTCGAGAGCCAAGACACTGACAAGAGCGTAGCGAGTAGAGACTCCGTCATATATGTACAACTTCGAGAGCCAAGACACTGACAAGAGCGTAGCGAGTAGAGACTCCGTCATATATGTACAGCTTCGAGAGCCAAGACACTGACAAGGGCGTAGAGAGTGGAGACTCCGTCATATATGTACAGCTTCGAGAGCCAAGACACTGACAAGGGCGTAGAGAGTGGAGACACCGTCATATATGTACAGCTTCGAGAGCCAAGACACTGACAAGGGCGTAGAGAGTAGAGACTCCGTCATATATGTACAGCTTCGAGAGCCAAGACACTGACAAGGGCGTAGAGAGTGGAGACACCGTCATATATGTACAGCTTCGAGAGCCAAGACACTGACAAGGGCGTAGCGAGTAGAGACTCCGTCATATATGTACAGCTTCGAGAGCCAAGACACTGACAAGGGCGTAGAGAGTGGAGACACCGTCATATATGTATAGCTTCGAGAGCCAAGACACTGACAAGGGCGTAGAGAGTAGAGACTCCGTCATATATGTACAGCTTCGAGAGCCAAGACACTGACAAGGGCGTAGAGAGTAGAGACTCCGTCATATATGTACAACTTCGAGAGCCAAGACACTGACAAGGGCGTAGAGAGTAGAGACTCCGTCATATATGTACAGCTTCGAGAGCCAAGACACTGACAAGAGCGTAGTGAGTGGAGACACCGTCATATATGTACAACTTCGAGAGCCAAGACACTGACAAGGGCGTAGCGAGTAGAGACTCCGTCATATATGTACAACTTCGAGAGCCAAGACACTGACAAGAGCGTAGTGAGTGGAGACACCGTCATATATGTACAGCTTCGAGAGCCAAGACACTGACAAGAGCGTAGTGAGTGGAGACTCCGTCATATATGTACAACTTCGAGAGCCAAGACACTGACAAGAGCGTAGTGAGTGGAGACACCGTCATATATGTACAGCTTCGAGAGCCAAGACACTGACAAGGGCGTAGCGAGTAGAGACTCCGTCATATATGTACAACTTCGAGAGCCAAGACACTGACAAGAGCGTAGTGAGTGGAGACTCCGTCATATATGTACAGCTTCGAGAGCCAAGACACTGACAAGGGCGTAGTGAGTGGAGACACCGTCATATATGTACAACTTCGAGAGCCAAGACACTGACAAGGGCGTAGCGAGTAGAGACTCCGTCATATATGTACAACTTCGAGAGCCAAGACACTGACAAGAGCGTAGTGAGTGGAGACACCGTCATATATGTACAGCTTCGAGAGCCAAGACACTGACAAGAGCGTAGTGAGTGGAGACTCCGTCATATATGTACAACTTCGAGAGCCAAGACACTGACAAGAGCGTAGTGAGTGGAGACACCGTCATATATGTACAGCTTCGAAAGCCAAGACACTGACAAGAGCGTAGAGAGTGGAGACACCGTCATATATGTACAGCTTCGAAAGCCAAGACACTGACAAGAGCGTAGTGAGTGGAGACACCGTCATATATGTACAGCTTCGAAAGCCAAGACACTGACAAGAGCGTAGTGAGTGGAGACACCGTCATATATGTACAACTTCGAGAGCCAAGACACTGACAAGAGCGTAGTGAGTGGAGACTCCGTCATATATGTACAACTTCGAGAGCCAAGACACTGACAAGAGCGTAGTGAGTGGAGACACCGTCATATATGTACAGCTTCGAAAGCCAAGACACTGACAAGAGCGTAGAGAGTGGAGACACCGTCATATATGTACAGCTTCGAAAGCCAAGACACTGACAAGAGCGTAGTGAGTGGAGACACCGTCATATATGTACAGCTTCGAAAGCCAAGACACTGACAAGAGCGTAGTGAGTGGAGACACCGTCATATATGTACAGCTTCGAAAGCCAAGACACTGACAAGAGCGTAGAGAGTGGAGACACCGTCATATATGTACAGCTTCGAAAGCCAAGACACTGACAAGAGCGTAGTGAGTGGAGACACCGTCATATATGTACAGCTTCGAAAGCCAAGACACTGACAAGAGCGTAGTGAGTGGAGACACCGTCATATATGTACAGCTTCGAAAGCCAAGACACTGACAAGAGCGTAGTGAGTGGAGACACCGTCATATATGTACAGCTTCGAAAGCCAAGACACTGACAAGAGCGTAGAGAGTGGAGACACCGTCATATATGTACAGCTTCGAGAGCCAAGACACTGACAAGAGCCTAGCAGCACTGCCGATGTCACGAAAGTAGTGATATACATAATTTCGAAGTTCGGAAAACCTGCGTAACAATTATTTCACTGGGTAATACCCCTTAAATCTACCATTACAATTTAACATTTCCTAGAAACTAAATTTTGGGTATTACATTTAGAGGCAACATTGTATGATGGGGCAACACGAATACAAAACTACGTTTCAACGACTCATCATCCTCAGCTGCATACAAACCCCACTGACAATGAACTGTGCACAGATAAAGAGTGTTTTAGAGAAAAGGTTTATTTCATTCATTTGATTATTGAAGTTTTATGCACAAAAATAAATTTTAACTTAACAAACACTTTGTCTATAATGCTTTAGAAAAATATCAAAATATACGCATCATCATTCAGGGTTAAATATGACATGTTGCAATTAAATTTCTTTTACGTACAGTTTGGGAAATTGCTTTTGTTCAGAAACCGTCATAATTCGTCAGTATTTGGTAAGAAATAAGCTAATGCTAAATTTAAGATTTTCTTATATACATATTTCTTCTTTTTTTTACCGCTCCCAGTTAGGGAGACTATATTTTTTTAAAATTTTCAAAACCATTAAAGGCGAAATTTTGGTCATAATTTGTAGTTGATAGCAGATTTATTTAATATTGGAGAAGTTAATCAAAGAATCAGTTGAGGTGACGGTGTTACAACAACCGACTGATCATAACTTAAAATAATTTTGTTTTAAATTACTGATGAGAGCAAACACAATGCTACACACCGGCCTAACCAACAATGAGTATTAATCGATCAACTCGATTGATTCAGGTGTGTTACACCTATAGATTAGACTGGTAAGCATATTGTGCTGTATTGATAGTAATTTTTAAACGATTTAAAATTACACGGTACTGAACTTATTCTATTGTTTGAAACTCAAGTTTACCATGCACTATTATGACATTTCTTATAGATGACGCAATGTCGGAATCAACAGTGAACTTGAAGAAAATGAAGCGATTGATTGGTAGGGCGTGAAATAGATTGTCTAAATAACACTTAATGATCTACTGAATATGGTGAAAGATAGTAATTATTTTAATCGTTTAAAAGTTCAAATATAATAACATGTCAATAAAATAGTTAAAATATAGGTAAGGCTACTTGTTTAATGTAATTGAGTTATACAATAAATATGTCTGATTGTCATACAAAATGCTATAAGAGAGTTTTAAGTGCCGATTTCAGAAAATTCAGATTTGTTCTGTAAGCATAAACTGCTTACAAAAATTAACAGGGGTATTAAAAAATAAACGTATAAAATAAACAATACTGGAAAACAAATATTGTCTTTTAAATAAACAATATTAGATATTTAATATTTGGAGCTTCACTTCGTTTCCATAAAAATACTTGTTAAATTGTTGACTTCTTGTTTTAGCACATAATGATAATAAAAAATTACTATGATTTTTTTTACATATTTTTACACATTACACATTAATATTTTACAAAAATAATCACTTAACCGGGTAACAAAATATTCAACTTATGAATCATCTTGGCCTTGTTTTTCAAAATTATAAATAAACAGTAACTAATAAAGCTATGTAATAATAGTTTTACTCATCTGTTCCGTTTGTTGAACTTTGGTTGTAAAATAGAATTTGTAATTTTACATCAACAAATTATTGGCGATATTGTCTTTTCTAAATGTTACATCGAACCCAAATATTATTCATTTAATCGATTAAAGTGTAAAATAAAATTAAATAGGTTTGTTCTGGAATATCCACGCTAAGCCGTGTTTGGTATAATTTTTCTTTAAATTTGACTAGGAATCCGAATATTGTTGATGTAATGTGCTTAAGTGTAAAATTTTAAAAAGTTAGTTTTAGTACTGGAAGGTCAACTAGGTGATTCAGGCTGTGACCATTGTGTACCAAGTGAGGGTATGTCGGATCAGCTGAATATATGTGTGTGTGTGTTTAGTAGATGCCCCAGCAGCCTAAGCTGATCGACCATAGTATAATGAAAGAAAAACACTACTTCCAGCTGAATTAAATGAAAACATTCGATTGCATTGAATTCTACATTGGAAAATTATATATAGTGTAATTTTCTTGAAAAAAAAACAAATTATACCACACTTTATTAGTTAGTTATCCCGCCTTATTAATGAATTACACCTTATTTGGTGTAATTCTACCAAACAAATTATAAACTTAAATGATGACTTATTATATGTTATAAAAACGGACTAACTCATTAAACTGAAGGAATCAGCAGAAATGACTCATCAAATGCCTTGAAAATTTCAAGAAGAATACACAGTCGTGAATGCCCGAAGGTCAATCGCAAATCGTCCAGTCATTCATAATAACTTGGCTTTACAAAGTTATGTAGTCTCATGTAAATACACAATGTTGACATCAATTCATTATCGACACGCATCTCTGAACAAGCTTGTCATTATTACCAAAGTTCTATTCAAAAAGTTCTTTATAAAATAATAATAATAACTAAAAATAATAGCTTCGGTAATGTAACAATTATCCAATTAGTCGATTCCTTTCAATATTATTGGAAAAACTAATACATCTTTTTAAATACATAGGCTAAAACTGTGTTGTAATATTCTTCTTTTCATCTTTCAAACTAACAATGTTTCCATGAACGAAACGAAATTTTCTATATCTTCATCCTAAAGTCAATAAATCATTATTTCTTAAAGAAATCTTTCATCAGAAAGCCCCTCAACTTCTCTTCCATCAAACCACTTTGATAGAACTGTTGCCCGCATTTCAGTAACCATAACTGACCAAACGAATCTTATTTCAGTTACCTAAACCCTGCTTAGTTGAATCTTTTACGTCATCCAAGTTTGAAAACCATATAATAACAATACACACAACTGTCATTACTTTGTAAAATTACGTTTCCATCCTCACATACTACAGATAAGAAAGTATACCCTCTGATCTGTGCTTATACCCATCCACAGTTAATGGTACCACAAAAAGACTAAAGTATAAGTCTTTTAACTGCAATGAACATCTTTTATTTTAAGTAGGAATTTTAGCGAAGATAACTTAAATGAGAAGTTTATTGAGGAATCTGAATAAATAAATAATCTCTCTGAGGATTTGCTGAAAAAAATATAACTTTTAATTATACTTTGTTTTTGTATTGTTAATAGACCATATCAAGCATTCACTCCTATTGAAAATAAATTAAATATTGCTCCACATACATATTTTCTGTGGGAACAATAATTTTCACTTGACGAATTTATTCACTGTTAAACCTAATTTGACGAAACTCGATTTACAGTTTAACCTTAAATTTCTTAATGGACGAATTTCTCTCTTTCTAGAAACTAGAGGTTACCAACCTCGTATTGATAGCTAGAGATTTCAATGCCTATAGGCTGTTGAATGGGGTAAGACGGAAGACTGATACAAGGGGACAGACTTTGTTGGAGCCATTTTACATTCTTGATGTAGTCTTGGCTTAAGGTAAGTTAGCGTCGGCTATACTCACAGTGATCAGAAAGTTATTTTGATAAAACAACACCAAAGAAGAGCAGAGACTCCGCCATCGCAAAAGGACGCATCAGCACCGACTCCTCCAACCACTACGAAGTGTACTTTGATATAAAATAGTCCATTCTTAGATGAATTATGCCTTATGCACAAAGGCTTTTGAATTCTTGCTCGCTTAAGCATGCTTCGTTCAATGAGTTTCAGAAAGAGGCTCTTAATCTTTTTATTTCGTCTTCAAACAGGACCTTTTCTATCATCCCCTGTGAATCACTTCACCATCCCTGAGACATAAAACTTAACTTTTTTAATGAAAGCTCAAGTACTGCAGCTTGAGTTAACTGAAGCTGAAGTTACCAATGTCATACTAAACGGTTTGAGGTGAGAAATTGCCTGCTATTCGCCGATCGTTCCCGTAACTTGGGCGACTTAGACCACCACTGCCCTTAAGTAAACAACACCTTATATACCGACAGCCAATGTCCCGATCCTGATCACAATTCCACGTTACGCGATCAGGGCTTTAGACCACTCTATAACCTGTTATCTTTGCGGGGAGAGAAAGGACACAAAAGTCCAGAATGACGTAACAGTTTTGCTAATGCCACTCGCCATCTTAACTTTTCAAAAAACCGGATACAGGAAGGAAACTAGTCTCCGAGTTTCCGAACAAATTCCCCATGCTAAACCTGACGTAAAATATAGTCCGTAACATTTTACAGAAACCAAGTTAGCCAACCTTACTTGCCTTGTGCTTAATGATCTTCAGGTAAACTCTGATAAAATGTCTAACGACCCCATTTTACCCACTTACATCTGGTATTGCATCTCTTTTGTTTCAAACGTAAAATTAAGCCCCAAAATTATCAAGTTTCTAGTAGCTCTTTCTAAAAAAGGCGTGAATAAAAATTTCAAATCCAAAGACTCGATAGTCAGATTTTCCTCCTCGTCGAAGTTTATTTTAAATAATTCTAATTTATACCTTATTGTACTGTGGATCAGTGAGAGTGTTGTCTACTGAACTCTTTGGAAAGAACAAACTTCTAACAGTAGTGAAGTCTGTACAAGACGTGGAATCTGATTGCGTCACAGCTTCTAATGAAAAGCTAAAAATATACTTTACATGTTCTTGTCATTTAAGAGTTGAACATTACAGATGGACATTTAAGTTTCTGTTGCCACCTAAATAATTATTAATAATTTTATTTTAAAATTTTACCTTAAATAAATACAATTTTAAAATGAAATTTACTTATAACAAAAAAAGTTTTGAATAGATTTGTCATATTGTAAAAATTCTTTTTTTATATATAATCTAAATTAATATAAATAATACTTTGTTTGATAACTATTAATGACATAATAGAAAAATATAAATTGTTATGACCTACTTCTTATTCTTATTCTTAAGCCATACACAACTATGCAATAATCAAATACACATTCACCTGTACATACATATAAAACATCGACCTTTACATATGAAAACACAAAATCTGAACATATACAAAAACAAAAACATATCAATACAAAACAGTCACGTTATTATTATTATTATTTAATATGAAATTTTCCAAAATATCTATTATTTTATTGAGAAAAGAACATTCTTTGGTAAAAATTGTACAATTTAATCCTTTTGATAAGGACAACATTTTTGAACGTGGTTTACTTTGTTTTGGCCACAATATGAATATTTTTTGTTGACAATATTTTTGAATTCTATAATAATTATTTGGTGCTATACTTGCTCTATAGAAATGTAAGTACTTTGTACACATTGTCATTAATATTAAGAGAGAATGATCCATTTTAATTTTAAAAGACTAAATCCAGCGTTTTTGAATTCTAACAACTGATTAGGTACCCCCCTCCTCCCACTTAACGGGTATATGAATGCGAGATTGCACGAATGCAAAATAAATTTGCTTTAGCAGTTGAGATGGGCAAGTTGATAAAAGAAAGTAAAACATTCGGATAATTTGAAAGCAATACTTTTTGGAAGCTGTCAATGTGACTACTCCCAGTGAAGTTTTAATCAAGTACAATTCCTAGCTATTTGTATATTTTATTACTAAAGACGTACATCTAATTATATTATTAGTACCCAATCGTGAAAAATGTCTTTCAAAAGAAAAGATAATAAATTTGAATTAAAACCATACAATTCTTTGAAAAATCACAACCTGAAATAATTAAGATCTTCGTTCATTAACTTTAATAATTATTAGGAAATACTTTTTACTCCATACAAGAACATAGTAACATCTATAAACGCTGTTATTTCCCCATTAAATTTACTTTGTACATATATTTTTAATAAATAGGATAGCACCAAGCACAGACGCTTGAGGTACATCATGTTTTAACTCTTTGGTAATTCCTAGTATGTCATTTACTCTTGTCTTTTCAGTTCTATCACGGTACATTATACGGTAAAACTCTTACACCTGCAGATCGTAATCTTTCCAATAGATTTAGAGTGTCAAATGCTTCTTGATATCTATGAAAAGATTGGAATCTATCATTCAAGGATTTATAAACATCAGTTACAAATTTATTGATTACTTTTTCCGAGCTTAGCCCCATCATAAATCCGAACTTTATAAAATTGTTCTTAAATACAACCCCAAATGCTTTTGATCAATTTCTCAAGAATCAATAAAAACACATAAAAATGATATTACTCTATAATTACCACAATAATATATATATAGACTATATATCTTTTTTTATAAAAGTTTTTTTCTATACAATAATGTAATACCATTGTTATGTCTTGAATTGATTTGAAAATACACCATTACTGAAACTTAAATTACATCAATATGTCAACTGTAATCTTTCTTAATTCTATGTGTCTTGTAATCATTAATATTTTATTCATTTTATCTATACCTGGATGTCTCTTTGGTTTTAAAGATTCAATAACATTTAAAACATCTTGCTCAGTAACAGAAGGCATTTAATATTTCTACTAAAATGCTCCTCTACACAATTGATTGCCTACCTTTGGAACCATATCTATATCAGCTCCAAACGTGCAATATATTCTGGGTTATTAAAGACATTTCTATCCTGTAATCCTTCTTTTCTCATTAGATTGTGAGTTTTACCAGTAATCATTGACTACCACCCCCACTGACCTCTTGTATTGCCTTTATTATTATATCCAAAAGATTGTATATAAAACTCTTCCTTGGTGCAGTATGTCTACATTGATCTATGCGTTGTAAAAAATCATCAAAGGGAAGGTTTACAGAATTTGCTTTATATATTTCATCACATTCTAATTTAATTTAATATTCATCTAATAAATCATAATTTATTGTAATGATTTTTTTTTTTTTATCTAACATGTTCTGTTTCTTTAAATTAAACAAATCAACCATGGTCAAATTTCAACTATATCAACTATATTTAAGTGTCAAACACTTTCATCACTACTTAGATTAGTTGTTCTGGGAAAAAAAAACATGGTCAATGCAAGAACGTGAATTCCCTTCATCTTGTAGATTCTTCAGTTAAGGGCTTGAGATTATTTAAAGGCATTTAAAAAATTCTATAGTTAAATGTGAATTGCTTAATAAATCAATATCCCTGTCTCCTAATACAATGGAATCTGTAAATTTCAACATATACGAAAGAAATTATTTTAGTAGTGTATTTTTTGTAATTTTCGAGTACACTTCAATTCAACGATAACATTTCAATATATTTGATTACACTGTAATTGAACTCTCATTAGAATCTTTTTTTTTTTATGAAATCACTTAAAGATAAAACTACCCAGGCAGTATTAAATTATCAAACTAATCGGTCAAAGAAAATATGTTTATCTGCCGAATAAGATCGAGAGAAATTGAAGCAGGCGTGATAAATTTATTATTATACTCGTAGTACCAGATTTAATTATTTATATTTACACATGAAATCTACGGTAAACAAAGAATAAAACTTATGTTTACTGTTGTTTCTTTTTATTACTTGATAATTTATATTCAACTACAAATAATTGCTACATTTAAGTTATATTGTTTGTCACTTGATTACGAAAGTTAATGAACTCTTAAATCACGACAGTTATGTCAAGAGGTAAAACTTAGTCAAACATAGTTTCTCACTCTAATTGTGAGACTACTGTCCATAGTAGGGGACGAATAATGATAGCAATGAATTCACATGGATCATTACGTCATTCTCGACTATATTGTTGTTTTAGTGTAAATAAACCAATTGACCTATAACTGTATTTTTAATGAAATGTAATTGACCTATTTATAAACATTGACATCACTTGAGTCCGCGGGTCACAAGAGATTGTCTATTCAAGTTAATATTTAAAATGTTGACTTACTCTTACACCCAAACACTCTCGTGTTAACCCTTAGTTTATAATACGCTCTTAGAAAGACTTTAGTTTAATAATGTTATTCGAAGATGACTTTCAAAACACAAATGTTGTTATAATATGTCTAATAGATTACCCTACACCTTATTTGACCTGTATTTTGAATACACTCTTAGAAAGACATTAGTTTAATAATGTTACTGGAAGATAACTTTCAAGTTACCAATGTTGTTATATAATGTCTAATAGATTCCCCTACACCTTATTTGACCTGTATTTTGAATACACTCTTAGAGAGACCTTAGTTTAATAATGTTACTCCAAGACGACTTTCAATTTACAAATGTTGTTATAAAATGTCTAACAGATTCCCCTACACCTTATTTGACCTGTATTTTGAATATACTCTTTGTGTAAACACTCTTAGAAAGACTTTAGTTTAATAATGTTACTGGAAGATAACTTTCAAGTTACAAATGTTGTTATAAAATGTCTAATAGATTCCCCTACACCTTATTTGACCTGTATTTTGAATACACTCTAAGAAAGACGTTAGTTTAATAATGTTACTGGAAGATAACTTTCAAGTTACAAATGTTGCTACAAAATGTCTAATAGATTCCCCTACACCTTATTTTACCTGTATTTTGAATACACTCTTAGAAAGACGTTAGTTTAATAATGTTACTGGAAGATAACTTTCAAGTTACAAATGTTGTTATAAAATAAAATGTCTAATAGATTCCCCTACACCTTATTTGACCAGTATTTTTATAAGATAAAAAAATCCAGGAATTTAGAAATATATTTATAAAAAATGTTTAATTTAAAGTCACAACTTAGGTTACTAGTAAATGTCAGACGTTGAAATAATTTAGTTTATTATTGCGTAATACATTCGAATTGCTCAACTACTTTAATCAAGAAATGTGCTCTAAAAAGATCAAAATATAATTAATGAGCAACATACAATTAAAATGGACACTTAAAACAACACTTGTTTTGATTATTCCGGAAGATTTATTGAATCGTATTTTGTGACGTTAAAAAAATAATAAAATACCAAAGTGTGATAAAAACACATTTTTCTTATATTTATTAACATCAATTTTGATTCCATAAATGAAATACACTACTTCATTTCGAATAACTTGACCTTGGGTTAATTGGGATTTCATAAAACAGACAAAAGTCTATTTTTAGGTAAAAATTTTATATCCTGCAAGCAGATCTTGGCATAATCTAAAGCTTAATTAAATACATTGCGCACGCAAACAAATTTGTACAGATTCAAAGGAAACATGGCAGCGTGCATGAGGGCGCTTACAATACATGACGTCGGTTGCGCGACTAAAATCTGAAACCAAAATATTTTTGCTTTTCACTTGACAGGTTGCATGCATGTTGGATATTATTTATTGATTATAATATTAAAATAGATATTTTGAACATATTTGAGTCAAACTGGAATGAGTTATGGGACAGAAAAAAAAACTGTATCAAATGTAAATTATCAGTTTAAACAAAAACTTGATTAGAACAGAATCTGATTCGATTTAAGGGGATTCGCTACTGAAAAATGACCATTCTCCAAATATATATATATATATATATATAGACCTGATTCTACAGTCTATATGATTTAAGATTTAAGAAAAACCTAACATATCCCATAAACGTTCTTTGGGGCTAAGTTCTTTCAGTGAGAAAATTTATTCAAAGCAATTTTGAACTTTTAAACTACTCTGATACAACAGTGAATAATTTTTCTTAAAACGTTTATAAATGAATTTACTTGTTTTTTTTTTTTTTAATTTAAATATTTTATGTGTGTCCTGGGTGGAATTCGAACCCACGATCTCAAGTGCCACTCTTGATCAGAGAGTGACGCCCTTAACCTCTGAGCTACTAGAACACTTGGGAATAGTTACGTTTTTAACATTATTTGGAAAAAAAGGAGTAGATGTATAAAGTATTGTAAATGTCAGCGAGAGGTTGCGCAACATTTTTGTGTGCAAGTTGCCTAAATTTCAGACTATAATATTCTCTTATATGTACACGCGTGCAAACAGTGTAATCACAATCACTCGCGTGAATATGTTGCGAACGCTCGCGCAACCAATTGCTTGCGCACCTGTGCGACCAATATATTTGAAACCTAAGGTCGTCCTTGCAGTAGTGATTCTAATTTAGTTTAATAACTAGTTCTACGTTTTTTTAATATGTTCCCTACAGGGGACTTGAGCATTTGCTCAAGGTCTTGCATACCTTCTCTTTCTTATTACACAATAGTTCATATTTTTTAGTAGTATGTGATATTCAGAGTTATGTTAACCAACGTATAACAAATAGAGCCACAATACAATTCCCTTTAAATCTCATAAACATTTATGATAAGTAAATATGGACAGTAAATGTCTAGTTAATATTTCCTGATAAGGTTTTTAACTTGGAAGTGTATTTTAAAATTATAATTAACATTTTTGAAATTTATGACGGGGAATGTCGATTATATGTTTTAACCTAATTTAAAACATGAGAGCAATATTAAACTTTTTTTTTAATTACGAACACATAATATCACAAACAACAACAGGTCTTCGACTTTCTCTATTCCAATATTGCTTTAAGTTAGACAGTTAGACACTAGATTTTCCAGATAATTTATTATTACTGGCAACGTAAGGGTTCGCCATATTAGGAAGAAGTGATTCCCAAATCCATCTATAATCTCAGAAATACATTAACAAAATATAAAGATAAACTGATCTAAAAGGGGGATTTGTTCATATTACCTGATGATACATCAAAAGAAGTAAACACTACTTTAACCTGAATTAGTTTACGCCAAACATCGCGTCGTAACGATTTTCTATTTTCTACGAAATTTAAATTGAAGTTTTTTTCAAAATTTGCTGTAGTACATATGTATCAATATTCAGGTTGAACCATAGGGGGACGCTGAGAGATTTGTGATCCCTTGCCGCACAGATATGCACGGGCCCGCCTACCTGACCTTCCGACCGAGGTACCTACAGGAGGTAGGCCTACTACTTGCTGAAATAAATTTTTTAATTCCATTTTATAAGTTAAGTATTATCATTGCTATCTTCGTAAAATAATAAGAACAAAGAGTCCAAACACGACTTGATTTCATCGACTTTTACAAATAAAATGCTATAAATAAACACAAATAGCATTCATTCATCAAAGTAGTGTATTTTAAACTATTTACACAATATTTACATTTTTTTTAAATATCGAGATTGCCGTATGACGATATACATGTAATTATAATATAAAAAATAAACAGTAAATACAAAATAGGCTGCCAAAGACATTAATACACATTTTCCTAATTAGTAGCATTAGGCCTACAAATAACAATTTTATTTAATTCTAATCAATACATATAACGAAATAATAAACAAGCATAATAAATAAAACATGAACATACATACTAGTCCATAATAAAATGTTGAACTTATTAGCTAATTTCCAAAGAAAAAGTATATATTATATACTGATGGGACCATTTGTCTGTGCGCGCGGCTCTGACGCTACTAGCCGTCCAGTAAAAGTAGGGCTCGGCTCACCCAACTATGTTTGTGTACCTTTCGCGACACATAATTACAGTTTACAAGATTTGTAGTGCATATAGAAACATGATATTTACAAACAACTCGAAGCAAAATTGAAGACAGGTGAATAATTTACGTCCGGCGCGCCGCTTGGCACCACATGTTTTTGGAAATGAGCGATAACCACTCCTCTCTTCCCCGCCGCGCCATAGCAAGCCGCGCGCACAGACAAATGGAGCCATCAGTACACACACATATAGGTATATATATATATACCGGGTGTTTCAGACCACATGGACACTGTCTGTAGCGCACGAAACCAGATAAAAATTTCCTTCCAATTAGAACCCCCCTTTTTCGACCCCAAAGAATTCAGGAAAATTATTTTCGACGCTCCTCAAAGACCCAAAAGGGCACTTTTGGGGGGCAGGGTGGTGTTTTTGGAAAATTTGCAAATAGAAACCATAGGTCGTGTGATACCTCATTTTAAAGGTCTCTCTTTTCTGAACATTTTGGAGCAAAAAAAATTGTTACTGTAAGCTACGAAAACATTACTATAGGCTATGAATATTAAATATACAACAATGTTTATTATTTATTATGGAATAAATATTACTATTAGTAATATTATTTTGCTAATAGTTGTATAATATACAATTATTATTATTATTATCATGTATAATTGTGTAATAATAAATAATGAAATTCATATACAGTAATAATTATCAATTTTTTATTTTCCTTAAAATGAAAATTAATTTCAATGAAACTAAAAATAACAATATGTTTAGAAATTTACAATAATGAGTTCAATTTAAATTCACTGAATGTTAAAAATTATTATTATTTCGGCAATTTATTTGTATCAGAATAAAAATATATTATGATAAAGTAAAATGATGAAATAAATTTATTATTAATAATAATAAAGTGACACGATCCTAAAAATGAAAAAAAAGAATTAACTTTCATCTTATTATTGTCAAAATGAAAAACAAATAACAGAGTAATTTTGAGTTTCTTAGTTGTATTACAAAATGTCACCACTTTCATCAACTTCCTCTTCCACACTGATAACATTGTTTTCACATACTGTATTGTATTTTTCAAGAACTGTTTTGTATTGAAGTGGGACATAGGCTTTGACAAAATTTTATCGATAACGAGAGGTCAAATATCGATTACTAGTAATGTTTCAATTTTGGTAATAATTCTTATTTGGTTGGAAAGACGAAATTCAGAACATTCTTTGGGTATAGTTCAGTTTAACATTGTTGCAAAAATTTGTTTGTATTGTAGATCCAATGTCATTTATACGAAACTGAAGAAGAAATAAATAAATAAAAATAAAAAAATTGTTCCTACTTAGCCATTTTGTGAAATTTTCTAATGAAATCTTGCTAAATTGATATTTATACGCTTTTATTCATAAATACATTACAAAACTCTATATCTTTAAAAATTAGAAAACATTGTTGTATGATAGGCCTATATATGCGTTATTGTGGCGTTTTGGCTTCGATTCATGAACAGTTTTTGATTCCTGGCATACTTTATACATAACTTTTTTTTTAATTACATAGATGAACTCTATTCACCTTTCTCTAAAAAATATTACAAGTTGGATTTTGGATATAATAACTATTTTTAATGAACTTAAAATATACAAATCAAAATGCACGAAAATCGCCTGCAATTATGATAAATCATACACGCCAGTTATAGGGTTAAAACCGCAACATGATCTAAACTAAATTTAATTTACGTAAAATGTTGGCAGCATTGCTTTTGTCCTCGACTTCGCCCACATGGAATGTGACACATATTATCACTTATCGGAACTTATCTCAGAATATATTAACATTTATGTATATCACACAGTATGGTCGCCATGGTATTTAAAATTAATTGATTTTTAGAGCTTCTAGATAAACTGACATAATTGGGCGTGAGAGAAACATTTCTGTCTTGAATTTAATCCCCACATATTTGTAGACATGGGATTTTTTATACCTGTAGTGAAAGAAAGCTTTATAGGAAATTGCACTCTTTTAAAATCAAAAGGTAGGTTTAGAGGAATAATTCAGATTCAGTCTATAAGTTTTATCCGTACGTAATACTTGAATAGACAAGCATGACAAAGAACAAAGTTATTATAATGAGTTTTACATAAACATTTCCTCTTACACTAAAGAATTTTCCATCCCGGTTGAATAATTTCCAATAATTATTTCTTATAAACGTTCTCTCTTTTTGATGTTAGTGTAATTACCTTTTAGAACAATAATTATTTGTATATTTCTTTACACGTTTCTAAATCATGGAGTTTTACCACTATCTCTACCTCGAGCTTTTGTTTTCCATAACCTTTAAAACTGTGTCTTATTGACCAATAGTTTGTAGTATTTTTTTTAAGTGTGTGTAGAAAATATATCCATATACCAACTCAATTCCAAAACTTTTCTTATGTCTTTATAGGAAAATTCTTTATCAATATTTAAAGTATTGACAACTATTCAAATTCATCTACATCATCCAGTTTCTTTTGGTTTTCTACGTTATGAAATTATAACTATATTTAGTGTTTATCGCTTTAATGTCGTATTTATAACGAATCAAGAGATTAGATAATCTCTTCGCCCTAAAAAAATAACGGTTAAAAACTAAGTAAATACTAACGGAATTTCTAAAAGCTGAAAAAGATTTTATTCAAATTCTTGTATTTTATTCTGTATGACAACCATAAATAAAATAATTTTCGTAAAGCGGAAATATTCGCTATTGACATGTGAAAGGAACTTTGATAGGGAATACAAGAGGGAAAACATCGCAATAATTCTGTCAGAGAGCAAAGCTCTGAGCTCTTCAATCATCAGTTCATAGATGGTTTGGGAATACCTACAAAAACTTAATGAGCTAAGCAGGAGTAGTAAAGTACAGTAGCCTCAGACTAAATTGTGTCTGGTGTAAGGGGCGAATTCTCTCTTCTACCTGCTTCCCTAGCCTGACTTGATGATACAACCCATTCCAAGAAAACTAGGTACACAAATTACTGCTTAGCTACATTTAATTCCTAAAATTACAACTTCGTGACAGACTTTTGTTAACGTTTTATTCTTATTTACACCGATAAAAGAAACGAAAGTAGGGTACGCGTTTACACAGAAACATTTGAGGTCTATATTTTTTTTTTTTTGGGGTTGTACCGCTGAAAGGAAACACAACAAACAAAGTGTGGAGGCCCAGACACCCCTGACTCTCTACCCCAGACACATTCCTACCTTGAGGATACTGTATCTCTCCCCTGGGTACTAGGACACATGGGAAAAAAGGGGAATGAAATTTCAGATGATTTTGCGAAAAAAGAGCATCCACCCCATTCATAGGACAAGAACAATTCTGTAGATTTCGAGAAAATGACTTCAATACGAGACTAAAGAGGTGACGAAGCCAGTAGATCAAAACTCTGAAAAGAAACAAAAGGACTGAGCCAAGCTAAGGATATTCTCAGGAATTACGACCGTAAGAGATCCAAGGCGAGATTAGTGTGTGTAAAAATAGGCCAAAACTACTAACGGGTTTCTTATGGGTCAAGGCACACTCAGGGGACGTCTTGGCCTAACGGATGACACAACCTGTAGGTACTGTAAAGAAGGTGATGAAACCCCTCACCACGTACTAATGATTGTGGTATTAAAAGAGCAACAACCTTGGGAAAATATCAATGAGAAATGGAAGATCTACCCTCTCTAAATCCCCCTTCAAATCATACAGTTCATGGTGTCTATCAGATTGGAACGAATTATGTAATTGAGCATCTCAGGAATAGTGAAAGGGGGTGCAATAGACCTATAAAGATCGCAGTGTACTGGTTACCTCTCTATCAATACAATACAAAAGGTGTCAAGTGTTAACATTTTCAAATTCGTAATTAAATTATGACGTTAAATAATTGGTTTTATTTTGTTGTTGATAAAATTAGGTTAGGTTAGGAGAATAAATTGTAAAAATTGAAATGTTTTAACAAGTTTTAAATACTCCTAAGTAAGTATTTTATAGAGGGGCCGTTGAAACGTAGATGGAATGTTTACTTTGTCCTAATGAATCTATAGGATTTTCTCAGGTTCTGTATTATCTTCTTAACCAAATAAATATTTAATGACTTGAATTTAAAGGCAATATATACGACTGCTGAAAACAACCTATAAAACGTAACAAATTAATTACAGCCCCAAGTATTTCCGTTAATCAGTAGCTGTACAGAAATAGGGGTGCGCAACTTGCCTATCTTAGCCTACCCTGATTTCTTTATTCTAGCTTAGCAGGATATCCTTTAAGATTCTAGTGGAACTATTTTAGATTAGCAGGAGATCCTTTAACTGTTACCAAGAAATTTATCTTCACAAATATGTAAGACATTATGACTTCGTAACTCCAATGTTAAAATTAAACTCGTTTTTCATACAATAAGTTAACAGTATTGAGTCAACAATTTCCACTTATAGTTTAGTTATTGTAGCTCATGTATCACTGAGGATGGCGACTTTGTCGTTGAAACGCGTTCGATTAAGTAAACATAATTTTTGTGAGATCTTGTGTTCAAGTTTTTGTTTTATATAATATTATCTCACAAGTCAAGATCAATATTTATTTAACAATTTCCAGACTTTACAAAAAACATGTATGTGTATTACACATGTGACAGACGTCAGACAAATATCAATCAAAAATACTTTTAATCAATTATTATTGATAATAACTCACCAACTGTTCATGCTATGATGAAATACAGGCAGTAAAGTTGTAAAGTGATTTGGCGCTGTGTTATGTACAAGAATACTAAAGCAAAGCAAAGAGGGGATATGTACGTGAATAAATATTAAAGCAAATGAATACTATAGTAGTCAAGGTTAGTCTTGGGTGTGTGAGAGAAGTTATGTGAGTGTAGGTGAAATAATTGTCCTTTTGTGGAAGCATGTTTCTTTAGTTGGTTTTACATTATCAACAACTTCTCTGAACAAATTATTTATAAGGCCAAATTGAATGTATTGAATTGAACCCTTATTGTTTCTTATGAGAAAATGTTACACAAAATTACAACAAATATGAGGTTGTATCATTTGAAAAGTCACTTCGTTTCAAACATTGTTGTTACGTCTGTTTTTTCAAAATTGTAAATTGGACTTAATAATAGCATAGACTACATAATTAAGGTAATACATTTGGAAAGGGATTTAATTCCATATACATAGTATGAAATTTGTAGATTTTGTGAATTTTAAATTGTAAATTAAATTAAAAGTTAATGTTGATTATAGAGCTTATATAATTTCAAATAAGTAGGCCTACAGTACACAATTTTCAACAATTTCACAATTTTAGTTTTTCCTTTTTAAATTTAGTTGAATAAACTTGCTTACAAGCCGAACCAAAATAATAATATTTGTCTCAAATTATCCGAAAACGTCTATTCTACTTTTATATTGGAAATAATCCTTTGTTTCTTCATTACTGATTTTTATCCAATTATACAAAAAAAAGGGAGATAACATTACAGAGCTATGAAAAGTATCTTATCAACTTTAAAAAAATCTATACAACAAATATTTTAATAGAATTTATATATAATATTATGGTATCGTTAATGGCATAAACTCTTCTTAAGCGTAAGTAAGCCTCATCCGTTTTCTCTTGTCTGTGATAAATCGTACATGATTGCAACCTAGTTTTTAATTATAGCTATCAAAGTCTTTGCCAATAATTATTCCTGAACCATAATGTTGTTTAATTTACGATTTTACCACACGGGTTTAGAATATTAATTTTTATATTGAACAAAAATTTAACAAAATAAGCAGTCGATTATATTATAGTTGCATGAAGGTTTTTTACAGTTATATCAATTTTTTTTAATTTTCTTGTTTTGCCAAAAACTCTCAAATCGGGATTTTTGGTAAGATTACAACCAATACCTTTTGTTTGGGTCCTTTGTGGATATAAGCTTAGTAAAAATTTATAAAACTCGGTTGAGTCGAGTTTTGAAAATCGTAATTCTTATTTATTTATTTTTATACAGCAGCTACTTCCAAATTTTTAGAATTTATCGTAAAATTATATCGAGAAATGGTCAAAATATGTCCACATACCAAACCTATAAAAATCCAATCCACACATTTCGGTTACAGAGGACAGGCATTTTTTAAAAGAAACACTTTTTGGGGCTCAAAACGGAAATTTCCGATATTAAATTAACCCTTCACATAACTTCATCTGTTCTTCGTACATGTGAGAAAATAATACAACATAATTGAATGAGTCCAAACACCCTATTATTCACTAAACATAAAAACACTCTGGGCGTAACAATTCCGATGGATCTATATGCAGCCTCAAGATATATCAATCTCTTTCATCTTTCTTATCAAGGATCTCTTGACCAACTCTTGTTCTCTTCCGATCCTGACGCTATACGAGGACTAGGAGGTTTTTATTTTATATTAAAGATTTGCATTAATCATTCATCACTTATTATATTTTATTTGTAGAGCATTCTAATACCGTTAACGTAAAACCTAAGTTTTCGACTGAGGTTCGAAAATATCAAGTACAAAAAAGTCGCTAAACTACAATTATTGGTAGTTGTGAGAGAAATTTACAGCTTGCAAGTGGAACGGCTAGATAAGGTTTGTTTATAGATCAATAAATACGTAGAAATGTAGATTAATACACGATGATCAGCACAACTGAAGCAACAGTCTATATTTACACTTTATGCTGACAAGGAGGGAGTGGCCTGTTTTATAGAATATCACCTGATACCAATTTGGATTGAAACCAAAAACTTTAGGCTACTATTCATATTCAATTACACTACGGTAATCTAATTTTAGATTATTTGATTTTACATAACTGTAATGTATTTCAACATCTCCATTAGCACAGCACAGAAATTTTAACGAACAAATCATCTGTCAAAATTATGTGTTAGAAGTATTCATGACTTGTTTGGCTTGTCGGATTGTTTTCTTCTCCCCTTTAGCTGTCAATGTGATTAGGATGAAGGCGCCAGGGGGGGTGAGCTTGCCTCAAGGTCAAGGATAAAACGGCAAAAAGACGTGACGAACGGTTCATGTTAAAATGCCTAGTAGAAATAAGCTTGTAAGCGTTTAAAATACTTACTTGTTTCTTCTAGCAACCTTATTTTTAATTCTAGACACCAACGGTGAATTTTCTATAATAAAATATAGTCGTAGAAGTTAGAAAGTCGTTACGATCGTTCCACAGTAGCAATTATTTCGTTAAAAATTATCTAAACCACTTGTTGCGCAACCGATTGGGATAATTTATAAAAAAACTCGTTATTAAATTTCCAAAAAACGTAAAAAAGCCGATTTTTTAATTATGCTAACTAAAATTGAGTTTAGCCAAAATGGCCTTTTTTAAATTTAATTCTTAATAAAACTTACAAAAAAAAACTTACGTTCTTATCCAATTTACATAAATTTTATTACTTGGGAGTTTTGAGGTCGCTGATTACGAATCTGATATCCAAATAGTCATAAACCAACCTACAAAATGGCGGAAACAATATGGCGGCTATAAAATGCTAAAAAAATAAAATAAAATAAAAATTGGTAAAGCTTATGCCGAAAGGTTTTTAATATTTCTGATAAGTAGATCTACTTTAAAGTTAATATAGACTAAATTTTGAGTTTCCGGAAGAAATTCAAGATGGCGCCAATAATATAAAACTAATTTAAAATTAAATTAAATGCATTAAACTAAATAGGCTATTCCTAAGAATTGTTTAAAAAATTTAAAAGGAAATTTTTTTCAAACATCCAATATGGCTGCCATACAATAAATACAAACCATAAACATGCGAATCAGTCCTCCATTAATTTAAATATACCCTTAAAGTAGGCATATTAATATTTCTTTTTTATCTGCTAATAACATAATACATACCTAACACAAAGAACATTAAAACAAGAATATTAAACCTAACATTATTTATGCCTTATAGAACCTTAAAACCTAGAACTCTACACCTAACATTGACAATCCTTTTAAATTCAGACGACTGCTTGGATTAGTTTCGGTCTCAATCAATAAAACAAGTAAATGATTCCATCAAGATAAACCTCAATGTTTTATTAACTATTTATAATGTTCTGTCAAATAAAACTATAAAATACAGTAACAATAGTTACTTAAATAAAGTTGGTATCAAACATAAATGCAACAACTTAAAATGAATGACAGATTAAGAAATACCATTTATTTTTGTACAAATAACTGGTGTAATATGAAGACAAAATTTAATGTTAGGCCTATATTTAACATAATGTTTATTTTGTCTAATATTAGACTAAGACGATAACCAATTGCCAACTCACGAATACAATCCCAAGTTATTTTTGTCCAACATATCACCACACACAGCTTTGAATTCAAACTTTTAACAATATATTTTAAAATCACGTTAATACTAACTGGTGCTTTTGTTGTCAATATCAGAAAGGATCAGAAGAGTTTCTTTTAATGTTTCAAAATTATGAAAACATTGAAAAATTGCTATCATCTAAATTCAAATAAACGCCTGCAGTTGCAACGATAATAAATTTATTGTCAGTGCAAATCATTAAATTATAATTATTTCTTTTAAGAGTTTCCTACAATCAATTCCATAAATTAAATAAACTGTAAAGTACACGTGTATTACCAACAAATATATTACTAAACAAAAACAACACATTTAAGTAGTTAAATAAGAAATGTAATTATTATTTCTGTCAATTTTGATTTGTAAAACTATTATGGACACTGTACCCCCCAAAATGGAAAATTGTTTAACTTGGTTAAAGATCCAACAATTACACAAAAACCTATAGGTAAGACCCAACAATATGGAGCTTAGCCTACTTGCTAAGCAAGATTTCTAACAATTTAAAGCTATGTTCGAAGGAACATTAAATACTTAATTTTAAATACGTACATAAAATAGTTTAAGGCACTAAATACTATCCACACACACCACACAGGCCGGCCACCTGGTTCAGACTAACGCCAATCCAATACAGAATACAGACAGACCGCCTCATCTCAAGGATGTTGACATTTTATCCCTCCCCTCCATTTTTTCTTTTAGCGCCTACTGCTTGCATCAAACATTGCAAAGCATAGATTCACAGGTTTATTCGTTTTTGTCATCCATTGATGTTTCAACATTTACTGCAGTGACGTAGATAAGGGAGGGGTCCAGAGGTCTGGTCCCTCCCCAAAATGTATAAAAAACTAAAAATATTAAAATACAAAAACATACAATTGCCAATTGGAGCGAAGCAATAGCATGATGAAGCGTACTCAATTAAAATTAAGGAGCTGAATTACACAAGTTATAAAAATAATTTTTAAGGGGTTGATTTGCATACTTGCGCTAGTTTCTTTGCTTTGGATGCGCTGAGCCGAATCTCTTTCATAGTTTCATATAGACGTTCTCTAGCTTTCGTTGTAGTCGGTAAGTTCAAGGTCAGCCTGCCTTTGCTCGACTATAAAACAAATAACTGTTCCTCATTCTCATTCTCATTCTGCAGTTACCGATCAGCTGTTTCTGTCGTTTGGTTATAATGTTGAACTGAAAGCGAAGATTGTGAAGTGTTTGCAGTTTGCAGTGTGCCGCCTCTGCCATCTCTCTTAATAATATTATTATGTTGCTCTAAAGAATAACATAAAACCTAATAAAACAATTAGCTCTCTAATTTATAGTTTTGTTTTTACCCCTTTTAAACACCTTTTATTCAATGGTTTACTGTTTAAGGTTAAAAATATGTGTAGTATATTTTGAAATAAATATTGAAAATAATAGGTCTACAATTTTTTCTAGAGCACTTTGGAGAAATAGTAGAATATGAGATCAGACTAAACCCCTCCCGAACAAAATTATTATCTACGCCACTGATTTAGTGTAATGCTAATGTGCAAACAATATATAGTTATAAACATGAATAATTAAAATGTTTATAAACCCTACAGCTGTAAAACAAATATAGTTGTAGAGATATTCTCTATGAATAATGAACAATCATTTATTTGTAATATAACACCATATGAATGTTGTAAATCTGACAACAGGAAAAAACATTTTAATAAAACGGAAAAATACCGCTACTCATACTGACTAGAAATTAAATTACCTGTGAAATCAAAGTAACAGTGATTAATTGAATATTACCCGTTTAGTATAAAATCATAATTATTGTTTTCTCATTACACTAGGACAAAAAACTTAACCTAGAAGTTTTCCAGTTACATTGTTTTTCAATTGGATGAATCAACGTAAACAATTTTCCTATCTTGTTGGCCTCTACAAGATAAAGGTAATATAATATTTTAGAAAAACCCTAAAATCTTTCTCTAGAAGTGTGAAATAAACAGAAAAAAATATTTGTAAGGTCGACGTAGGCACCATGAAATAAAGATGCAATTGCAAGTTGCAGCTGACATGGATTTTAGGCCCTTCCAAAGATCAACTAAATTTTGTATGAGTTACATCGGTTCTAAAATAAAATTCTGTTAGATATCAAATAATATACTACTAGGTAGCGAGATTCAAACATGACGTCTGACCCATTTATTATTTGAAAACACTATCCCCAAAGACATCCCATGGTTTAACAATAGTAGACGTCTCTACTTTCGTTTATAGTGATTATGGGCTGGAAGAAAAAATTCCTAACGAATCAAACTTTCACACATCACAATCATACCATCTTATTTTATAATACTTATCCCTTATTAATATCTTATAACATTCCCTTATTTTCTGAGAACCTACTTCTAATTCCTTTATCAATAAATACTTATCTCTTAATTTTGTTTATATGAAAGGATAATATTTATTATAATATTTTATTTCTTCCTACTTGTTTGCTTTTTAACCCTTCATAAGCTTTTGTGTGCCTTGTTCCTTGTAAAAAAATGTATGCACTCCTTATAAGGGTGAATTTAGTTGTTTAAATTTATTTATTTTTTTAAGAAAAAATAATTACTCAACAAACTTTGGTTTACTACAATATTTTATTTTGTATTAGTACTTATTATTTTGTATTTGCATAATTATACTTCACAGAAAACAAATTCGAAAACGCGCATCTTCCTGATTAGCTCCTGTGCAAAACGCCATGGCAATAAAGGTGTGAACATTCTAGAATAATATCTAAGTCATATTGCAGCGCAGCCCATAGACATTTGCAAATTAGATGCAACCCCCCACTCCCAGACTATTACAAAAATTAAAGAAAAAAAACTTTATGCATCAAATATAGCTTCCAGATCATGTAATATATTTCCATAAAAAGTAGGTGAAAAATGTAACATCAAGGGCTTATTTTGACTGTTTTGACCACTAACTCCTAAATAGTTACATTTGGACAGAAGACAACTAATATATTTCATTTGGGACCTGAGGTGCTACATTTTATAAAAGTTGTTAGAAAACTTAATTCTTTTGTTTTATGATTGATACGCACAAATTTGTAATTATCATTTCCTCCTTACTATTAGCATCCAGGGTCATTGATATTTATGGCTTGATTTGAGTTTTATACTTCCTTTGTCAGTATGCAGTAGTTATTAAAAAGATGGAAAATAATAAGACAACACCTGAATCAATTTAATCCAATCAGTTCATCATGTGGATTGTACCTCACCATATATATGACACACAACAAAACCATTTTATCAACTCAAAATGGATATTCTATTAAAACGCTTATCATATTTTTATCAGATACTATAGAGCAGTTTAAAAAAACTAGTTAATATATTTTTTATATAATTGTTAACAATTTCAATAAGAAGAATTACCTGTTTTAGGTATTCTAGAAAATATAGAAAGGATAAAGAGTAAAAATAAAAATACAATTAGACTGTGAATTATTTTATAAGTTTAATATTTACAAAATAGCATTGCATAAAAAAATAATCGAACTAAAAGCATATGTTTTTGAGTTTTTCTGTTTTGTTATAGTTTTCACTCACATATTTCGCACAACTTCATAAATCATAAATAAAAATTATTAAAAAAACACCAGATAGTATGTAATAAATGATAAATAAAACTGGTCAATTGTGACACAAATTAATTGTTTGATTTAAATTAATTATTTAGCAGACTTTAAATATGTACAGTAATTATTTATCTGCTTTTCTTTCCTATCATACTCACAAGTGAGAGAAGTTATCTAGTTAATAGGATTGTCACATACCAATAATTTCTAGCTATAGTTATCACCAATTATAAATGTGTTTATATAGATGTACTAAAAAACCTCTTTTCCCTCATGTCAAAGTATTGAATATTTCCAAACTTTGGAGTAAATCAGAATATTATATTAACTGCACCTAAACAAATTGTAAAGGCTTATTCATTTAAACATTTCAAAATAATTAAAAACAAGAATACAGAAACGTTTTAACAACAGTTATTTATGTACCATATTAGCAGTAAAAATTATTTCTCTTAGCTTCTCTTGGTATTATTGACTCAATGAGTCCTGGTTTTCTTTGGTAGGGGCACTATTATACTAGCTCGGGTTTTTTTCTTCAGAATTCAAAAATTGTAATATCACAATATTTATTTGCTGTGATGTAGCAGATTAGAAAAAAATGGTTTTAAATAAAAAATTAGACAATAATACTGAAATTACCCCCTTTTTAAATTTAGGTTATTTCCTTTGACATACATATATTACTATTTTTCTATGAATCACACAATTAGGAATATAATTTTACATTTAGTAACAAATAATTACTATTACTTAATTACTGAATCATATTCATATATTTCTTTAACACCCATTTACTGTTGTGACACTATTTCATGTTTACAAACAACAACTGGGAAATATACAACAGACTAGAATGAATACATATTTACTGCAGTATTACTACCTTATTTAGAAAACAGCTAAAAACTCATTGAAATCGAAAAAATTCTTGAACATCACTGAATAAGTAAATAGCCTTCAATATGATGTCGTAAATCTTAAAACTAGAGCCAAAATTAAATATGCACTTTTGTTCAAGTATATATGTAATCAAACAGAGGTATCAGAACTCAGGGTCACTTGACCCCTCCTCTCCCGAAATTTGACTAAGTTCAGAAAATAAATGGGTATTGATGTTTAAAATTATATCCATATAAACATTTTTTGTTCTGAAGAATTCTAATTTATTAATCATAAATGATCAAATTAATCAAATATAATAAATAGGTAATTGTCAAATAAATGAAATTATACCACTTCAAAAAAAATCTTGATAATTTGTTTACTACATTACATACGGTACCTTATATTGAAATATTAATATAATATTTTAATGCTCAATATACTTTTTCACTCAAATAAATACAAATTGAAAAGTATGAAATGCACATATACGTAGTTTATGTACACCACATAGGCAATGGGAATTGAAAACAATGACCAAAAAGGTTTGGCTAGATGGCTATATAGCCATCTGGTCAAACCTTTATGATCATTGTTTTAAAGTCTATGTGTTAATCTGATTATGCCTAAATGACAGAAACAAAATAATGTGGAAAATTATGTTTTAATATTAACGAATCATAGTATAATCAAAAAATGGTAATGTTTATTATCTGTGATGAGAGATAACATGTACTATAATAAAAGTTATTGCAACAATCATATAGATGTATATGTATGATTTTAGCTAGATGGCTATATCCAAAGCTATGCATGGTTTATATATATATATATATATAGTGGAACCTTGATACTTTAATAAATATATAGTGGAACCTTTAAAAATCCCCTTCAACTTTCCATAACACTCAATGCAAATTATACCTCTATACAACGAAGAAAATACTATGAAAACCTCAATATAACAAATTTTTTAACCTCGGGGAAATACAATTAAAAACCTCTACATAAGACGATGTGTCCAGACATAAGCCTATAATGGCGGCCCCTCCCTCCTCTATTGTTTTGTCGGGGTTTTTGCAGTGCTGCCGGTCAGTGACCTCTTATCTTCCTACTGGAGAGGGTGCATGCATTACCTGTGTTGTTGTTTCTCATGTTAGTGTTGTTCTGTGGTGTAGGAATGACCCACAAAAAGAAGAGGTGTGCAGTGACACTCGAAGTAAAACGCAAGATTATAAAATGTGTGAAAGAAAATCCAACAAAGAAGAGATTGGAAATCACGTCAGAATTTAACATTCCTCCCAGCACGTTGTCTACAATTTAAAAAAATAAAGACATAAATGAAGACGAAAGCAAACTTTCATCAAAAGTTAAATGGTTCAAAGCGTGTGAGTTGAAAGACGTTGAAGACTGCATTTTGAAGTGGCTGAAACAGTGTAGAGACAAAAATGTGCCTATAGGGGGGACCTATTCTGCAGGAGAAGGTGCTGCAGTTTGCAGCACAGTTCCGGGCAAGTAATGGATGGCTGCAAAACTTTAAAAAACGGCATGAACTAATTTTTCAAAAAGTTTGTGGAGAAAGTGAAAGTGTTTGTAAGGAATGGAAGGACATAATTATGGAGTTGGGCAAGGGATACCCACTGGATGACGTGTACAATGCCGAAGAAACCGGTCTCTTTTACAAATGTTTGCCGGATTTAACCATATCATCATTATAGGTGATAAATGTCATGGAGGAAAAGGCAGCACAGATCGTGTTACTGTTTTGCTCTGTGCAAACAGCACAGGAACTCACAAACTTAAAACCCCTGGGCATAGGCAAAGCGCAGAAGCCAAGATGTTTTAAAAATGTGAATAATTTCCCTACAGACTATATGGCCAACACCAAAGCGTGGATGAATTGTGATGCGTTCAGTGCATGCTTAAGAAAATGGATAACGATATGAAAAAGAAAAAGAAGAAAATTCTCATCTTCATAGATAACTGTACTGCACACGGTGATCTTCCGAAGCTGGACAATGTAAAGGTTGTTTTTTCCTCCGAACACAACTTCAAAACTGCAACCACTCGACCAGGGTATCATAAGAGCATTTAAAGCCAGTTACAGAAAAGAAGTAGTGCGACAATTTTTGGGCGAATCGAGCAGAAAACTCCAACCAAGATAAATTTATTGGATGCAATGTGGATGTCATCTAAAGCATGGAATAAAGTAACGCCAATAACAATTTCAAATTGTTTCGAAAAGGCTGGGTTCAAAGTTCCAAATGAAGACGAAGACAATAGCTCAAATCAGTCGCCCTCATATGTCACTGAGGCTCCAGTGAATTGGGAAAACGTTATCAAGACGCTCGACGTACAAGACATGGATTTTAACGAGTTTGTTACATTTGACGATGACGTAGCTGTATGAGGAGAACTCACTGACGATGACATCGTTTCTTCTGTGGTTCCAACTTCGGCCCCTAACGAAGATGAGGAGGAAGGTGGTGAAGAGGAGGTTAGTGAAAGTGTCCAACCTGACCCGATGGTCAAAGACGCCCGTGCGGCCCTCAAAGTTTTGAAAGATGTTTGGAAAAAGAGCTATTTAAGTGAGATTGTTGTCAATGCCATTAACGAACTAGACTGCACTTTGGATATTGTTCAGATACCAAGTAAACAAACCACGAGTCTCAATTTTTTTAACAAGGGGAATCAGATCAAAAATGCAGAAGTGTAATGTACAGAACAATTAATTTTTTATTTTTTTACTTTGAAATTCCATTTTGATTTACATTAATTTTCATTTACACTCACCTTTAAAACAATATTATGTTTTAAATAAAATGTAAAAATACATTGTTTGGTTGTTAAATAAATTGATTTATTTCAAACCCAAGTATGCACAGTAGGTTTACTACAACACTGCAGTATTACTGTACAGTATAATTAATGTTATATCAAGGTTAGTGTTGGCAGATTTCGTTATATAGAGGTTTACAACTGAGATTTTCTGAGCCAATATAACTTGGTTGGTATAACCTCGATATTACGAACCTTGATTTAGCAAATTCCTTGATATAACGAATTTTTACAAATCCCCCTGACATTCGTTATAACAACCTTATATATAAGTTACATAAACAAATAATGTATAGTTTGTAGTTTAAATTATGATTCCAGTACTTTTAAAGCTGATTAATCTTTTCCACTGTACTTGTTACAGAGCCTAGTTAAGTTACTGTGTAGCAGACTTTCGAACCAAACGGTTCTTCTCAGTGGATATGAGAATTAAAGTATTATAATTTTAATCAAGTAGTTAAGCTTCTCACTCCGTATACATTGAGTGGATATCAATTGAATCCGAAAACTTTTTATTATATTAATTTCAATGTATATGTTATTAATTATAATAAATAAACAGGTTTAGAAAAATAAAAGTTATTTTTAAAAATCTATTGTTCTGGACAGAGAACGTAACTTATATATATATATATATATATATATATATATATACATATATAGCCACTTAGCCAAACATATTTGTGACGATTATTTCTAAACCTAGTATATTAAGCACACGCTATTTAAAGTCCTTTAACATCTCATAAGAAATGTAATGTGCATGCATCATACGATATGCGAATGTCTTGATATTGTCGTCATTTCTCAAGTGACGAATTCCCATTCCTATGTGTAAATAACCTACCTATACGTGCATTTCATACTTTTCAATTTAGGTTAAAGTTTAGTAGGTCATAGCCTATTAATTTAGATTTTGTATGGATAGGAGACACAGGGTTACCTTGGAAAGTGTTCCTTGGTATTACCTAATAGTACACAAGTAAGAAAACACACACACAAAACACTAAAGTTCTGACATATTTTGTAAATACTATCCACTTTCTCAATCAGCAGAGAGTATCAGTTCTACACTTTTCAATTTGTATTTTCTGAGTGAAAAAGTATATTCTGCATAAAAATATTATATTAATATATCAACATAAGGTATGTAGTAAACAAATTATCAAGAATTTTTAATGTGACACCTAATCTCGCTTATTTCACAATTATCTAATAATTATACTAAACCATTGAATAATATGTAAATAATAAACTATTTATATATTTTAAGAAAAAAAGTTATCCTGCACAGAAGAAGGTACAGTCAAATAACTCATAGTCAGTTTCGTAATCTCACATGGACAGTTCTGTAACAAATGCAATCTTAGGTTCCTTTTGAGTGTGATGTAATAAAAACCACTGTACTTTTACTAGGTATTTTCCTCATTCGACATAATAAATAGGCCTAACAATGGTTGTCATTTCAATATGCGTTTTGGATGGGATAGTTATTAAACTTCAGCAAATTAATAAAAAACTTTGTCAAACATAAATAAATTTTTTTTAAACATTTTAACTTATATGAAATTCATTATGAAGTTTTTCAATATGGATATTGTAGAAAGCCATGTTTCACCTACGTTAAAGAATTTAAAAAAATACAAATAATAGTTAACCAGTATTAATTTCATATACATATTTAGATCTTTAAGAATTTCATTTCTGCTCAAAGAGCTAAAAAGGTGAGTTATATTTTAAAGAAAGAGTATATAACCTACATTGTTGAATCATGAAAGTTGGGGTGTGTCCTTATAAATTCTAACCCAAAATAAAACTATTCTCTGCTGCTCCTATGATCAAAGGCCATAAGAATATCTAACTCCTATTTGCAATAATATACACAAACACACACTGGACTCAAAAGAATAATTATATATTAAAATTTTTATTTTTTTTATTTAAGTATTACGGAATATTTACACTGTTATTTACATTGTTACAAGCAATAATTTTGAAGTTAAAACTATTTCATTATAATATTATAACTTCCTCACAATTTCTTTCTTTTTATACGTGTTTTATTAAAAGCACTAGATGATGACGAAGATGAACCAGAACTGCTAGAAGAAGAGGACAATGAAGAATCATCAGAGTCTTCGGATGATGAGGAAGATGAGGACGAATCACTGCTAGATGAACTAGAACTGCTGGGTGCACTTCTTTTCTTTCGTTTGACTTTTAGATCTTTTATTGTATTTTTTATCTCCTGGGTCCTAATAAAAAAAAAGAAAACATCATTAAAAATGTAATTTTATGAAGTTATAGTTACAATCAAAATAAATGAAAATTACAAAGTCCTAATATGGAGATGGTATTCTTCAATTCAAAGGATTTACTATTCTGTAAGTTTATGTATTTTGGTCTCCGGATTAAATATTAAAGGTTTAACTTGAGGTTTGAAATTAATTTTTAACAACTATTTAATTATATTTCAGTGCGGAATTAAAATCTAAATATTTTTACACAATTTTGTACATTTAATTTGGTGATGAATTATTGTATAGCCCCAAATAAAGAAAACTTTAGGAAACATCGATCTCAACAATACACAGAATTATAATTATGATAATCAGGTCACATACATCATTTTTTGTATTAAATTATTGTATGGAAATACTAGACTATTTTTACGGAGAGCGACATAGCTCAGAGCATAGAGTTATATCGCTGCAGTTTGAACTAGCAAACAGTCAAAGGCTATGCAGGTTATAGTTAAGTTGGTGACAATATCTTTGTCCATATGTACCTACTCCCAACATCTCCATTGTTTCGTTTTTTTTTTTTACTTTCACAGGAAAGTGAATGTATAGTTATATTAAATAATTAATTAATTTATAAATTTTTGAGATCCATCAAGATTTTAAAAATATTACACACAATGTTTACCTGTCGTTTCAATTTAGTCATTGGAACATAAATGGCTGAACCAGAGTGTGTATTTATTATTTGATGAACCTAAAATATGATAATAACTCAAAATTTAGGCCTAACTTACTATAACATTCAAAACAAATTTCAAAATCAGTTTCAGCAATAATTTTATTTTGGTTTAATTATAGCATCTTAGCACCCAAGCAAATTATTATTTCCCAGAACATTTGGATTGTAAGAGGTTTTTTGATATAGAAGAATGTTTCTAAAATATGGTAAATGGCTCTCATTTTAGTTAAATTTTAATTGGGGTTTTCTATAAAAATTTAAAAAATATATTTAAATTATATTTTCAGATTCCTGAAGTGTAAGTAAATACTGTTATTAAAACATTTGATGTGACTTGTCATTATTATAAATAACAAGTGAAAATTGTGTGCTTTGTCAACAATGAGGCCTAAGAACCAGTTCATATGAACAGGCAACCCTGGAGAACTGTATAAACTAGTGTATTTCTATAAATGACAAAAAAAAATCTGCTTTAAAAATCATAGACTTGTTTAACTTCAATATAATAATAAATTACTAATTGTTGAAAATTTTACTTAACGTTTTAAGTAGTGTAATTAAATTTATTCATAGTTACCGTTAATAAGGTGAATTTTAAACCAATCTGCTACAAAGTAGTTATAATTTTAAAATATTTATTGATAACTTGGTATTATTAATTCATATTATTTTTTAATAGTGTGTAAACTCTGATTTTAGCATTCATTTGAATTATAATAAAATAGAACCTTTTTTTCACTTATGTCCAGAAGGGTAAAGAATCAGATGTCTAGGCAATTTGCCCGGAAGTGTAACTAAAAAGATGATGGAAAATGAAAAAGTAGATGATTTGACTCATGGTCAACTGATGTCGTGATTAAGAAGTTTGGTGGACCAAAAATTTGTCAAAGGTGCTCGGAGAAGGGTTGCCGATGGCATATTCACAATCGGTCTATATAAACCCCTGAGTGGCAAGTTTCTATTGCTTTGCGAAACAGTTTCAATAAAACTCCTGGGGAAGATGCTGATAACCAGGGCACATGGAGCACAAGGTGCTTGGGGAAGGGTTGCAGATGGCAATTCCCAATCAGTGCCCCAAAATGCACCCGAGTACCGATTCTTGATTCATTTTCAATGCATTTCAAGAAAACTTCTGGAAATGATGTAGACACCAGCCGTCCTGACCTCCAAGTCCAAGGGAGGTGATTTTAAACGCCATATTCAGAATCAGTGAGCCTTAAAATGCCCAAGTAGCGAAGGCCATTATTTGTGAAGTTACAATTTTTTACAATTGTCTCAAAATATGCACTTTTGAGAATGCTTTTTTCAATGAACCGATAAAATTAGAATTTCTGGATAGTCTTATGTGGTCACAAACTTTCTAGATGACTTTCTGAATCGAATACAAAAAAAAACTCATCTTGATCGGTCTTAATTGATAGCTTTCCTTGACTAAATGGTGTATAACTTATTACAGTAGGATGATTCTTAGTGGGCTAAATGTTGAATTAAAAAAAAAGTGATTTTGTGTTACAGGAACAGAGTTCCTTGACAAAATGTGTCGAATAGTGGTACAAGATGTTACAAAGCTATAACTCGTCCTATAACAATTTAAAAGTGGTAAACTATGAAACAACAACAAAACATGTTATAAAGCTGTAAAGAAGCTCTACAACAACTAAAAATAAATAAATGGTCAAAAATCTCTTTTTATATGTCTTAGAAATCCAATGGATTGGATAATGTGTGCTGCAAAGACATATAAGCACGTATTTATAACCATTTATTGTCCCATTTAGAATCATCTGTGAAAATAATTTCACTAGATGGGTATTCACCAAGTATATACTGAAACTCCTCACAATATACTACATCAGGAGTATCATACTTAAAGAATCTGGACAATGAAAAATCAAAATTTGGCATTTTAATAACCATAGAAGAATAAAACATGGACTATACTTGTACATTAGAGGAAGTACAAGTACTAAAATGTCGACGATTCTAAGCATTATAATGGCAAATGAGGCAGTGCTGTTTTGTTAATTCATATCTGTCAGCCACGGGATTATTAAAAACAACATCGTATGCTGAATGTCACGGTTTGGAACACAGATTACTTATATAAGATATTTGTAGTTGCTCTCATTGTCGAGGAAGAAATGGTTCTCTAGCATTAGCAAGTACGCAAGACACTGGGCTTGAACGAAATGCACCAGAAACTATCTGAAGGGCAAAATTATGAAAGGGATCAAGTTTTCTAATTACTGATGTTCTTGGGGATGAGTAGATTGTAGAGCCATTGTCAATCATCGAAGAAGAACAGCATGGAGAAATCATAACATATAAGCTCTATCGGTGAACCGCTGAAAACACATAGCATATCAAGAGTTTTATTACACCGTGTTTTTAGATTAGATAAATGTGGAATCAAGGAAAGTCTTTGATCAAATATTAGGCCTAAGAATAAAGCAGTTACGGTAGTTTGAAGTTGTATTTAATTTAGAAATAACAAATGCTGATGGTTCAGTCTATGATGACTAAAAACAATACACTGTGTTTAGGTAGCACAGAATGTAAATCCTGTAAATCTTGACCAAGATCGCAATCTATTTATAACAAGTTGAAGGGGTTTTTCGTCTGTTGCCATACCTTGAGTAGCCACGTATAATAGCAAAATCCTTCACAAATAGAGAATAGCGGACAGGACACTCCACATAAGCGGTAATGCTGTTAATTGCCACAGCAAACAGGGTCATAGATGATAACAATCTGACAACTTAGTTCCAACATGTACTATGAAATACCTGTTCCAAAGGAAGTTTTGTATAAATGCAAGAATATTACCATTTATACCCCATGATTTTAAAGTGTTCAGATAAAAAAACACTGGTACTAGTGTCTGATGCTAGAAAAAGGCTTTTGTATGGCAGACTCTAGAGAAACCAGCTGATCAGTAGATTATTGACCAAAAGGACTTCATTTTTTATAGAGAATGCTTTGTGTATTATCAGTCTGCAGGTCTAGTAAAAATCTTTAAATAAGGTTTACTAATACATTTTGAAGAAAAAAAAGGTTAATCTATAAATAATTACAACAGAAATTCTGTCAACAATTTGTTAATGTAAAAAGTTTTGACAAAAACAATGGTGAAACGTCTATATAGCCTACACTGATTTTCTACCTTGTATCAAGCTGAACTTCAAGATGTTTTTTTAACAAAGTAGTGCGGGATGTACGGTGTACAATTTTACGTTTTCCTTTACACTCATAAGTCCAATGGCCATATTCTAAGCATTTCTGACATCGAACACCTTGTGGAAAAGCACTGAAACAAACATTTCATTTGTTATTAAAGTTATTATACTACTATCAATTTTATATAATTATGATAAATACTTCCATATTCTTAATAAAAGAGAAGAAAAAACTGTCACTTAAAAAATAAATAAAAATATGACTCACATTTTCCAAAATTTGACTCACTTTAGATTGAAAAAATTTGCAATCATCTGATCAAGGTTCATTTTTTTCTTAGAAATTCCTAAGTATATTTCAATAAAACTCGGTTTAGATATTTCTATGTGAATCATAAAGAGTAAAAAGAACCACACATTAAACTCTAAGAATGGATAGATAATCCTCATCCCCTTTGGTCCATTTGAGCCAAAGAAGACATCTCGTACAGCTAATAATATGATTGTAAGTGTAATCAGAATAAGGCAACCCACTGTTATGCTGTTTTCTAGATAAATAATTACAATCAAAACTTCTGTGTTTTGGTTATTATCAGCCATTTTGATAATGAATTGTTTATCTAATTCAACTTTAAATGATTACGAAACTACACTAATAAAGCTTATTTTGGAAACATTGGTATTTATTCTAACACAAAGCACAATAAAGCTCAGTTTAAAGAGTGTACGCTTTCACGGCACTTCGGACTACTGAACTGTCACACGTTTGAGTTCGGTTGATGGCATTTCTCCGTTTGTATTTATTCCCACATTTTCATTAGTCTAATGGGTATAAAGTAAGGGGAACAAAAATTGGTAAAAGTTGAAAGATGTAGTTACCATTCTAATACGTTTAGCCTACTTCTTTGCAAAAAAATTGTCATATTTAAGGTTATTTAAAAAACTAAATATAGACTACAATTTCTGTAAAGGTTTTTAGTGCTGAAAATTATCTAGATCAAATAATAAAAGTTGAAATAATAAAGCTGATAAATCAAATAATTAAGGTTGAACAAATTATTGTCACTGGCAAATCATTTTTCAAGAAACAGTAGGGCCTAGTTTACATAGTTCAAAAAGAAATTTTTTCCACACAAAGGAGTTTTTTTCCAAGAAAAAAAGAAGATAAGTATGAAAAACAACTAATTAAGTTTATGTAAATGTTGCAAGAGAGGAATTGGCCAATCAACATATAACTGTCAACATAGACAAATATATACCTAAAAGCCTGTTGTACTAAAAATCAATACCCTAACTAAAAATTGTTCAAACTTAAAAAAGACATTTTTCATAGAAACTATTTTTGTTTGTTTTTATGTTAACACCAAAAAAACACCATATTTCAGGTTCTGGAATTGTAAATTCAATAAAATTATTGTTCATCACAAATATATCCAATTTTACTTACAACAATTAAATTTTATAAGGAATAGATATTTTACATTTATTTAGGGGAGAGAAGGTCATTTTATCATATTTTATAGGCCTACCTATTAAAATTTTGCATGTGGTGTTCCCAAGTGGTCACCCATCAATGCTCAATGTTACTTGACTTTGGTGATGGGATATAAACATCCCAAATCAGTTGAAACATAATGTTTGCCATGTGTACTCAACCTACAAATACCTCATTGAAATAAGTCAATTTCGAAGTGAAAAACATTTTTGCTCACAAAAAAAAGTTAGCCTAGGTACTAACTTATTCTTATGAAGACAGGGATGTAGTACAAAAATATAACTAAAAAATATATTAACAAATCAAAATTGGGGCGCTGCAGTAAATAATTGGTAAATGTCTAGTGTACATATTGTTGTGATTTAATATTGAAATTTAATGAAATTGTGTTTTGCATACCTCATTTTTCATTGAAACAATTGGAACATCCTTTAGCTGAGGACCCTTTTCAAATATCAAAATCCAATATTTCTGTCAAAAATAAGCAATAAACAAATTTGCATTCAATGATCAGAATATACAATGAGCCTATGCATCTAAGTTAGGTTAGGTTAGGACGTAGCATAGCTAATAGAATAGCGAGTCTTTAAATGCACATGAATTGTCTTCAAACAGGTAATATTACTACACTGTATGATTTCAGAATCATGTGAACTAGATCTCGCTAAGTTAATATATAAATATACCATATATAGACGGCCCTATATTGACCTCGACAGACCTAGTAAAGGAACTATAAAGGTCTGGTAAGGTAACTATATATATTAATCTTCCCAGTCCTGTTGTTCCTTTACTAGGTCTGATTAGGTAATTATATATATTATATTACCTAACCAGACCTATTTGTGCGGATGAACTTAAACGAGTGATGAGAGACTCAATATATTCACCATCATTGCCATATGACATAATGTAGATATATGCCATTATATAAGTCTAAGATTTCATACATTTAAATTGCTTATTTTAGACAGAAATATTGGATTTAGATACTTGAAAAGGCTCCTCCCAAATAAAGGTTGATCCAATTGTTTCAAAATGAAGTATGTAGCCCTATAGCCCGATTTCATTACATTTCAATATTAAATCGCAACAGGATCTACACTGGACATTTACCAAATAATTACTAATCTATAGAATAATTACCAAAATATTATTTACATTTTCAAAATAGGCTAAGGTTTGAACTAAACGAAATTGACAATCTTTTAAACTAATCTTTATATCGACTAACTAATTTTTTTAAAAGATAACTTATTTTGAATTGTTATTGCCAATTTGGTAGATATATGCAGGAGTCGTCCGATCGATTTCAGTGCAAAATCTCGACATTTTGTCTTCAAAATTGCATTTTTGATAAATTTAATCATTCTTAACTAAGCTAGTGGTTTTTTATCTCTCACAATTCATTATTTACTTCACAATCTTAGAAATTATCAAATTTGTTACATATTCTATCGTATAGCCATATTGAAATCACTCGTGGGGCGTATGCCCACTTCATTCAATAATACAGGCTGATATTACTACAACTCTGTGATAGCCTATAAGATTCATGATAACTAGGTCCCTGAAACCCAGACATAGTACAAGAACTATAGGAAAAGCAATATATATATAATGACCATCCTTGACCTGTAATTCTTAACTAGGTGCGGTTAGGTAACCATGTACATGACATGATAGACACTAAATAATACATAGTTAGACAGTTCTTAAAACTGATGAAATATGTGTCAAAATAACCTAAAAATGCCATAAAACAGTCATTTTACATTGCTGTTTTACGACAGAAATAATTAATTGATAAAGATTAAAAAGTGACTAGACCTAGCTTTGTTAAGATCGAAATTATCGAAAAAAAATAATAATAAACCGCTAGTTTTAAGACAAAATGCTGAGATTACATAGTTAAATTGATCGGATAACTCCTCCTGCATATTTATTGCCAATTTATTTCCGACATTGTGGATTAAAAAAAAAAAAAAAAAACTTCAACAATTTAAGAAGAAAAAAATTCAGTAACATCTACATTACTTTACCCAGAACTTCATAATTTTCATTAAATCATGAGTTTTTCTAACCTAGGCTACATTTTTGTAAATTCTGTATTTTAACATTGGAAGCATACACAACATTGTTATTGATTTTCAGTATTTAAAATTTGAAAGTCTATTGATAAATTCTAATACAAATAAGTGTTTAAATAATGTTAGTATAAAGTATCTAAAAATAATCCAAACATAAAAATTATAAGAAATTGTGGGCCAGAAAATTACTTTGGTTTTAAAAAACTAAGCCTATAACCTATAATATTCCCACAAATTGTTTAAAAATTTTACATACTTTTTATCTGCCGATTTGTTTCCAACTGTCATTTTCACAAGAACAATATTGATTATTTAAACTTTTAATCCAAAACTTATCACTGTTTTTAGTTTTAATTAAACGTCAGTACAAAGACAAACTATGTCTTACATTTACAGTTATAGAGAAAAAACAAGGATCAACATGGTAAAATGGTCATTTAGCCTATTTATAATATTTCCTACTTTTGTTGAGGTAGGCTATTTCATCTATGGTCGTAGCATAATGTTTCAACAATAGATAGAACTCTGAAACCACAGAATGGTTTGAAACAGAATTCATAAGACCTGGTTTTACAAAGTCCAGGTAGCTATTTGACAATTTGAGTTCCGTGAAGTTTACCCCATTAATGCCATACTTTCGAAGTTATTTTCACTCAGCCTCTCCCATTTGAAAATTTAATACTTCACAATACATAAAATTTGCTATTGAAGCACCTTTGATATTAACAATTTAAAAAAATAAACTGACACCCGAAAACTAACAAAAACATTGCGACTTATATACTCCCTTGAGAATACAATGAGCGATACTATGGATTATAGCTCAATCGGTATAGTGTCTGGCTTCAAATCCAGACTTCACTGGTTTGAATCCCACTATGAAATTAAAAATAAAAGGGTCTGAAGTTACAGAGCATGACCTCAATATGTAATGTGTAACTGTGACGACACAAAATGGCGTCCAAAAATGGGGAGAGAGGAAGGGGCAAAGAAACTAGAAGAAAGTTACAAATTAACCTCTTTTGACATTATACACTTATACACCAACTTCCCATCTCGGAAACCATTGGCATATTATACACCAACCTGAAACAATACTCCAACCTTTTAATAAAAAGTCATAGATGAATAAATTAATTCATCTCCTCAAAACAGTTTTGAACCAGAATAATTTCATATTTAACAACAAACACTATTCACACAAGGATGGTCTAACTTGGGATCTCACCGTCTCACCTATCCAGCATCTTATGTGAAATTTTCCTAAAACATTTAGAAAATAACTACTTGTTCTAAAGTTCAAATAAACCCAGAAACCAAATAATATTTTGTCACAGATATACTGATAATACAATCATCCTTTTTTTAACTGCAGTTCGAGACAATTTTATAACTAATACCATATTTAATCACATTACACCCAAGTCTCAGTTTCACACTAGGAATAGAAAACAAAAAAATTAATATTGTCTATTTATCAGTCTCAAGTAATAGCAATAACTTATCGTTCAAAGTTTACAGAAAACTAACCACCACAGACAAAACCATACATTTAATCATATCATTCACCAGAATAAAATCGGAGCATTTAATATAATCCATCGCCTTTTGTCTATACCTGACTATCCACGATTATAAACAGAACCCACGATTAAACCAGGAACTCAAAGTAATTAAGCATTTTCCGACAGCCAACGGATACAAATGTTCATTATTGATAAATTGTTACAAAAGCATAAAAAACCTCAAAAATGTGTTTTTGAGAACAAACTGAATTATTCTATGAAAAATATAAGGGTGAAAACAATGTGATAGTCACGTACAAAACAACAAATAAATTTGAGTGGATATTGAAATAACAATGCCATTACGACACAAACAGGAGAAAAACCGGTATTTACAAATTATCCTGCAAGGAATGTCCTAGTTTCTCTCATCGGTCAAACAGGACGCTCATTTTATAAATGATTAAAGAACATTTTTATTTTAACTAGCTACTTTTTCTTATAAAGTGAAATTGTTATTAACTTTAGTATTTCCACTAATTGAATATATAGCTTCCCCCGCTTAGGTTATGTTAGGGAAGATTAGGTTGTATAAATTTTATCTGAAATGATCATATTTTATTATGCCGTGTAAATTAAAACGAGATGTGTAGTGTGTACCTTGGCTTCAGGGGACGTCTTCATGATTGTATAGTCAGTGATCGGTAGATAGTGATCAAAGATTTTTTTCTTGCGCATCAATTCCACGGAGTGTCCCCATTCATTGTCATATTGTCTTTGATTCTCATATGACTGGAAACCTATTGTACATTGTAGGACAAATTTTTGTTTGTTTGAAAATATTAATATCGATGCCATTTCTGCCCTTATAATCTTATAACAAAGTTACGCCACTGTCAAATACTATAAATTAATAGAGTGTTTATAGTCCTTGCATATTATATTATTAAGGAAGTAATCAACTACGTACAATTAATTCAGAATCAATATGTACGTAATCAATTGTACGATTATTTTGTGTTGATTTCCCTTACTTGCCAATACTGTTCAAGTGCAACTTGCGTAATAGTCGCTTGCCTCGCTACTTGCTTGGATAATCTACTAAACTAACTAAACTAGTATTCTACTAGTATATTCTGTAACCTTCGGTCATCTAAAGCAATTTGATACGTCCTGTAGCTAGGGTTTTCTTTCAAATGTGAACTGACTATTGTCAACTCAACGTCGATGTTGATGCATTAAAAGTATTATAAATAAACAAAACATTTCTTATTGTCCAGGAGATGATGATGGGATATTGATGGTTTCTTTTTGTCTTAGTAAAACGCCAATAGCCATGTTAGTTTGTATAGAATGAATTTGTTTTAGTTAAGTAAAAATATTGATTCCACTGTTTCCTTGTCATCGAGTTAATTTAATCTGTAATTAACTTATATGTTTCTTTTTATTTAGAATTAAAATGCTGACATATTAGTTTTGTTTGAATTTGGTGTAGATAGAACACTTTTCTTGGAATGGAGAATGGTTTCCACGCGCGGTTTAAAGTACAAATTTACAGAAGGAGAAAAGGTGTTGTGCTATGAACCAGATCCTGCTAAAACAAAAGTGCTTTACAATTCGAAGGTAAACAATGTTTGTTATAAAAATGTCCATAATTTATGTAATAGGTATAAGTAAATATTTTCCTTAGATATAAGTAAGTAGAACTATAATGAGGCTTATGGAGCTTGTACTTTTGTGATAAGAGTCTAAATTTAAATAAAAATATTATTGTAGGTAATTGTTTACTGTAATTGCGCCCAAATTTTGATTTTTTTCACCTTCGTTATTTTTGTTCAACATACCTGTCTTCATAAGAATAGGCCTGGTACAATGTTTTTTGTGTGCAAAAATGTTTTTCACTTTAAAATTGACATATTTCAATGAGGTATTTGTAGGGGTAAATGTTCAGTTGATACCACGTTGTAATTTAATATAGAAATTTTTATGAAATCATGTTGTTTATCCTTCATTATGAAACAATTGGATCACCCTTAAGCTGGGAAGACCATTTTCAAGTAGAAAATCTATTATTTTGGTATAGAATAAGCAATTTAAAAGTTTGCATTCAATTATCAGAATTACAAGGTGAGCCTATGCATCTAGGTTCTAAAGTTAAGAATAGCTAATAGAATAGTGTGTCGTTAAAGTGCCTCATAATATAGATAGCCTATTGGTAAAAATTTACTTTAAGGTGATGCCTTATTTTCAGGATTTAATTTTTTTTATCGTCTACGACATAGGCTACCTTACTTCTTAAGAATAAATAATGTTTTCCTTGCGCAGATCACTATTGTTCACTGAAAAATCACAATCTAAAAATGATCAAATTCGATATATTTATAGGTTAGATATAATGGTAGATGATCACATTTACGTCTCATTAAAGATATTACAATCTATAATATCCGTTATCACAGATCACGTGATATGCTGTGAATCCTCCATATTAATATTCTAATTTCAAATTATTAACCTCATCAACTTACGAAAGGTTTGGCCAGGTGATTATATATATATACAGTATATAATGTTTGGCCAGGTTTGTATATATATATATATATATATATATATATATATATATATATAGCTACAGGGCCAAACCTGTGGTGATGTATAATTATATCTTAAAGTAAGCAAATTATTAACTTCAATAAACATACGAAAGACAACCTGGACAAACCTGTTGTGATATGAAATAGCGATCTAGCCTAGTCTCATTGTGTAATGCGTATGCGGCCATACGCTATTAACATTGCCATTATATTTTAACCTATAAATATGTCAGATTAGTAGTTTTTAGATTTTGATTTTTCAGTGAAAAATACTGATTTGCGCAAGGAAAACATTATTTATTGTTAAAAAGAAAGGTATTTAGTAGACAATAATAAAAAAAATTCTGAAAAATAAGACACCACCTAACCCTTTTAGTGCCAGGAAAAATTCCATAGTCCCTCCCAAGAATGCCGTGATTTTCCCCTCTAGTACTACGAAGAATGCCAGGCCATTTTTATATATTTTACAGTGTTTTACTAAAACATTTATAAAAATTGCAAATACTAACATTTTATCATAATTTTTGTTTTGTTTTGTACAAAATTAAATTTCCTACCTAAGAAATATAAAAATTACCCTTAATTTTATAACTAAAAACACAAAGTTGTACTCACCAAATATATATATTTTTTGATTATATAGTACTTAAAATTTAATTCTTGAAAAAAAAAAAAATTCTTGAAAAATGTTATGTAACTTGATAAAACCACTAAAACTGTACACACACAAACAAAATGTAGCTTCCTATTAAAAAAACTAATAAAGTTATAAATTTTTTTGTGTCAACCTTTATTTTTTGCTTTTGTGTTGTTTTTATGTAGGCCTAACTTTATGTAGTACTATACAAATTCATAATATGTTGTTGTTGTTGTCCAATGGCCTTCTCTGGCTCACGCCATCTTTAGTCTTGCTTCCCAGTAGAGACCAGGGAGGTCTTTTTCCTTCTGCTTCTCTTTATCCAGCTTTCTGCAGACCAAGAGATGGTCCTTGTTCATGACGGTGTCATGACGGAGCTTTCACACAATGTGCAGTTGTCATAATCCAAAATCTTCATCCTCTTCAGGTGTTCATTCAGGCAGTCGTGTCCAGTTGTAAGTCGAAAAATTGCGACAGATGTCCTCCTCTGCAAGTCCTTGACTTTCTCATACAAGTCGAATACATCTTCATAGGACTTGTTCCTTATGTCCTCTTTGACCTTATTGGTGAACTCAAGATGAGATGCTCGTTTCAGTTCGCCAATCCTTGCTTCCAAGGTGTGTATTCTTCTTGGTTTCTGTGTTATGTGAGTTCCTCGCTTGGCCAGCTCATCTGCTTGCTCATTGCCTTGTATGCCTACATGTGATGGGATCCACTGCAGAACTATTTTCTTAGTAATATGCTTGACTATTTTATACTTCTTTTGGATTGATTCAGTCAAGGAACTTGTTGGTGTATTTCCAGCAATTGCTTGCAGCGCTGACTTACAATCAACCAAAATCACAGTGTTGTTATTCAACCAATATATACTTGTAGTGTATACGGACGTTGGCATTCTTCGTCAGTTACCGTGAAGTCCGTATATACGGACGTTGGCACTAAAAGAGTTAAAGTAAACATTTACCTAGATATGTATTACTACGCTATATAATTTCAGATTTATGTGAACTAGATCTCGGGAAGTAACTATATATATGTAGTTTCTTTACCAGGTTTGTTTAGATCTCTCTCTCTCTCTCTCTCTCTCTCTCTCTCTCTCTCTCTCTCTCTCTCTCTCTCTCTCTCTCTCTCTCTCTCTCTCTCTCTCTCTCTCTCTCTCTCTCTCTCTCTCAAAAAAAAATTCAATTGGAATTAGTCTTATTGTTAAATCTGATGACCACTTTATGCTCCAAACCATTGGATTTTACTAAACATTTTATAAAAATATGTGGAAAGTATATGTGAAAAGATCCATAATTTATATATATATATATATATATATATATGGTAAATATTTATTTAAAGATGGTATCCATAGTTAATTTTTTCTTTTTGATTGACAGCTACCAATCTGGCAACTATCATTATGCTTAGGAGAGGTTAGTTTGGCTTTATTTATGTGTTAAAACTACATTCTATACTAAATTATACAATTAAAGCTATATATATATATATATATATATATATATATATATATATATATATATATATATTTGTGTATATATACAATTTCGATATATATATATATATATATATATATATATAAATGCATAGATTGGGATAAAAAATAGTTTAACTTAAATGTAACATTCTATAGTAAGTTACAAATTAGCCCTATAATACAATAAAGCATATGTTTGCCAAATACTGGATACTATAGTCTATATACAATATTAATGTCACTTAATTATTATATTTACAATACTGTTCTAAAGCTAGTTATTATTTTGTTTTCTTTTAGGTCTTGGAAATAATTGTCACAAAGGATGATAGTGGGAAAAAACTAGTCGAATTTTTAATTCATTTTCAGGTGAGATATGTAAACTATACTTAAGTATAAAAAACTCTATGTGAACCATTTTATTTTACCTATACCAAATGTGTATAGCTTTTTGTTTGAAAACATCTTGAATAGAATTTTGAGTAGGGTATATATTTCAAAAATACTAAGCTTATCCTTATTTATGTCGAAACGGTTTTATTAAAATTCCTGCAGAGGGTTGCAGACTAGGTGCACCTAATAAGAGGGGATTGTCATCTCTTGCGGCCTCCAGTAAAACACTCACTTAACACTTGTAACTGTTACACTATCATTCATATAGTCATATACATATAGTTCACCTACCTTATACATACTTTCACTTATGGTTCTCATCGCAGAGGGGTACAGAGTAGCTGCACCTATTGAGAAGGGATTAGCTTTCCTCTCATAACCAGAGTTATATAGGAGTGGAACAGTAACACATCTTCTCCGATTGTACACACATGTGCAACACTCATATACTTTTTACAATGGGTAGAGGCTGTTACTTTCCACAAATTACAAGTGATACATACACACTGTACATTCATTTATAGGGAGCTTTTGACTGTGCAGAGCTGTAGCGCATCTGGGATTGCTTAATAGACTAAAGCATGACAACCTTTGAATCTGGTAAGCTGATGTAAGCCTGCTAAGCCAAAAACGTATGTGAGGTTTCTGTTCAGTAACAAGCCACTTTGGTTCTTGGTCAGGAAGTCTTCACGATGGTAGAGATGTCAAACCCTCTATCACCAGTTTCAGGTCTGGACTGTTGTCCAACCAGTCTAGTTAAAGAGGATACTCTGGGCCCCAGAGTTCTAGGGTTTTTGAAATGATTGAAAGTGATCCTATATTCGTTCCCAGAGTTTCAACTGCAACTGCCTAACACGATGCGCTGGTTAACTCTTTAATGGCTTTTACTTTAAGGAAAGTCCAATTGTGAAAAGCGGCAACTATTGCCATTGTCTAAAGAGTCTGTGTTTGTCGAAATCAAAAAACAATTTGAAGGTAAAAAGTCAGAGACCAGTTCCCAAATTCCTTATTGTTTGAAATAGTTTTGTGGGGTCAGATCTGTCTAAGATCTCACCCTTTGTTATCAATAAAGTTGTCACTGATGCTGTAGGTAATGTTGTTCCATTCGAAAACTTTGAAATAGTACTGTATCGATACATACTGACTCTGACAAACAGATTTATTCTTTGTTGAAAATGATGTCCCTTTTTGATGTGGTTAACATGTCTGTTGAATTTCACAAAGGTTTAAATTCATCTAAACGGGTATTTCCAGCTGTGACCTCTTAAATGAGAGCACGGAGGAAATATTGAAAGAGCTTGCTGATCAACATGTGATTAATGTTGAACGTTTTTATTGAACCGAGAAAAAATAATGATAATGGTGAAAAAACCAACTGGTTCTATTATCTTAACTTTTGCTATCCTAAATCTTCCAGAGCGAGTGTTTGCTGGATTTCACATTTTAACTGTTAGATCATACATTCCAAATCCAAGGCGTTGTTTCCGATGCCAAGGATTTGGACATGTTAGCAGCACTTGCTCTAAAGAGGAAGTTTGTGGACGGAGTGGCATAAAAGGCCACACAAGTGAATGGCAAATTATGACGGCGACCATCCCACACACTCACCAAAGTGTCCAAAATATAAAGTTGAGAAGGCGATTTTAGAAATATTGGCTAAAGAAAAACTTTCTTTTCTAGAAGTTAGGAAAGTATGCTGACAAAGAACTGCTCTACCTCCTACCGTAGGAAAATGGTATGCAAATACGACATCAGCTCCAGTTCTGAATTCATGTTTTGTGTAAGGAACTGGTTGAAATGTTTCACATATTTACTGTTCAGATGAAACAACTAAGCAGTCCAAAGTGGTACATACATCTGTTAACATGCCGGCTTGTTCAAAAATTTTCCTTCTTACTAAACCTACAAAACCCATTGTTGTGAAATTCTGTGCATTCACCACTGAAAAAACATAAATTACCTTCGATAACTGGACAGCTAGTTAATCAAAAGTCACAGTCAGTGTCTTACTGGCTAAATCTCTATCTTTTGTCAAAGTGCCGAACAAAAACACTCGAGAACACCACTGAGTGTTGTTATCAAGTCTTCACAAAACCAAAACCAAAATAAGGGAGGAGCGTGTTCACACAACCCCTTCCAATACCACTTCAGAGCAATTTTCACTCTCACCACCTATTGTTACAGATGTTGATGATGCTATGGAGATTGTCTCCGAATAAATAAAAAAAAACTAAACCACCTGCTTGTAATCCAGCAAGTGCTGCAAAGAATAATAGAGGTCCAAATCCATTTAAACTACTAACTAATTAAATGTATCCATTCAAAATTATTCATAATATTATGGCCAGATATAGAAATTTAAATTCCATGATACAATGGAACATAAACGGAATTGAAGTTACATTGAATATCTTAAGGTTCTTGTACATGATACACACCTTTTATTTATTTGCCTGCAAGAGACTCACCTCCATCAACTTCACTCATATAGTTTGAGGGGGTTTTCAGTTTTCCGAAATGATTTTGTCACTGTAGACAAAGCTAAAGGGTGGAGTGGAAATACCCACAACTCCATCTATAGTATGTTTGTGAACTTTAGCACTTCATTGCAAATAGTAGCAATAACAATCATTACACTATATAAAATGGCAATTTGCTGTTTGTACCTGCCACCTAATTACAGATTTATTGAAGTCGAATTTCTCAATTTGATCAGACAAATATGCCTGGCCCATTTCTTTTAGTGTGTGATTTTAATTCCCACCACTACACATGGGAATCATACATTTGCAGTGCTAGAGGGAACTGTATTGGCCGGAATCGATCCAATTTGCATTTCATTCTGCCTAATGACAGTGCAATCTAGCGGCTTCTACAGGTGGTTGGACAAATATAGAATTGTAATTTTGTAGCCCGTTTCTGGCCACTAAATTTGAGCGGTCCATTTTAACTGATACTTAGAGTAGTGATCACGCCTCTGTGAAATTGATCTTTTCTGACTTCTCTCGTTGTAATGATCGGTTTCCCAGATGGATTTTGTGAAAAGCAAAATGGGAAAACTTCACTGATGAATTTATATTATTTAATATTAATCCTTTTGCTCCCTTATTGGGACATAAGCAGCAGGATGGAGTTTTGAGTACAAACAAATATGATATTGATAATTTTAAGCTCATTCTTTGCGAATTTTTCATCAACTGCTTCTTACAGCGACATCTTTCGTTTGTATTAAAGGTGTTTAGAAGAAATTCCTTTTCACTGTAGTTCTTTTGAAAGAATCACCATTACATACCCCTTTTCCTTTACTGGAATTAGAGTCTGCTAAGTTGTCAGGACAGGATTCTGCTCCTGGTCCTGACAACATAGATTATTCTACGATCATACACCTCCCAACTTGGAGCAAGCTGTAAATATACAATCATATATTCAAGGAGCAATGTTTTCCCGTTGCTTGGTTGGAGGATACAGTAGTCGTCTTTTTTAACATTAGGTAAAGAGAAAACTGAACCAGGAAGTTAATGTCCCATTTCTCTCACTAGTGTGCTCTGTCAGCTCTTAGAGAGAACGGTAAATTGGTGCCTTGTTTGGTATCTCGAAAGTAACTGGCTGTATTGTCCATTTTGTCAAGGTGTTCTATTTATAAAGCATATCTTTATTGAGTATATTATACTGAGAGATGTTCGTAGGAAATTTGTCCTACCAAATTCTTTTCAGACGATGTAGTTAGTTAATGTTTTTTGGGGTCCAAGACTATTTAGTTTCTTGTCACAGCGATCCAAATAGATCTATCATGACTACCCAAATAATTATGTTTTAGTCCCAGCCAAGATATAAGCTTCCTAAGAATCTTAAAATGATTCTGGGTGACATAATTGTTACCTCTGCAGTGATGGGGAAAGGATTGCTGGATAAAGTAGCCTTTAGGTTAAATTTCCCACTCACAATCAGTGTTTGGGTATTTCTTTATGTCAGACAGAAGTGGCATGAATCCACTGCAGCCTTTCCCATATATTTTAGAAGGTAATTCCCTGGACAGTGTCTGGAGAGTAGGCCAATAACCAGCCTAAGCTTCCTTCTACTGAGATCCAGTATTTTTTTTGCTTTTATCTTAGAGTAGACTATAAACTTTGGCTTGTCTTAGATCATGGTGGGTGGTCCAATACTTGATCTTTTGATCTTGTTCCCAGATTTCCATGATATTATGAAGATATGTTTTAGGAACTCTAAAGAATGGTTTGGCCTAACAAAATCAGTCTCTTTGCCTTCCTTGGCAAGCCGATTCACTTCTTTATTTCCTGGTATTCCTTCATATACTGGCACCCAAAGTAAGGAGATTTTGTTGTTTGTTGCCATTTGATTAATTAATGTAGACATCCCCCGACCAATCTCGACTCAAAAGTGTATGAACTTAGAGCCTTAAGAGCTGCCTAACTGTCTGACATGATATAGATCTTGCGACTTTGAGACATTTTTTGATATTCTCTCTAGTGCAGAGCTCTATTGCGTGTATCTCAGCTTGAAATATAGATTGAATTTTACTAAAGTTAAAATTTGTGGTCTTAATCATAAAGTCTGATACCATTTTGGCTAACTGAGTGGTATCCTGTTTTTGCAGGTTTTCCAGTTTACCAGCCAATATTTTTGGCATTGTAATGTTAGTCCCCCACTGCCTGAGAGCAGCACTGTATGCACACCTTTTCACCTTAAAGTTCAAAGGCAGCAAATCCAGCAACTTCCATGGCAGCGGTTGGACAAGTACTCATAGCACCTGTAATTCATAGGCAAGCCTGCCTTTAAAACTTTTGTAGCTCTTTTGTTGTAGATTTTTGGCCACCATATTTCCGAAGCAGTGGTGACCATGGTTCTAATTATAGCCAGATATGACCAGTATACCATCTGCGACCTAAGTCCCCAAGTTTTACAATATAGGCATCTGCATGCTCACATAGGGTTTATCAATGTGTTTATGCCAGGTGAGTCTTTGATCTGGAACTACACTCAGATATTTTGTTTCTCTTGAGGGAATGATTTCTACACCATCTATCATCAAAGGCTGAAGATTGAACTTCCTCCTTCTTGTGAAAGGAATAATAGTTGTCTTATTAGAGCTAATGCTAAGATCCTCTTTTTGACACCACCTCCAGACCAATAGAAGAGCACTCTGCATGAGATCAGACACTGTTTGATCATGTCTACCATTAACGATAATTACCAGATCCTCAGCATACTAAGTATACTAAGTCTTATTGCTTCAGGGGATGTAGGGGGATATAGTGCTCAGATCCTTGATTGAATATTGTCCTTTTTGCATTGCCTGAAAATATTTGATAAAATTTTAAAATGTTCTAGTTAATTATTGCAGAGATATTTTACAGCTCTGTAATATGATGTATAGTTAGTTGTCGTTTTAAATTAAAAAAAAAAAACTTATCCTTGTTACAGGGCCTTTAACTAATTTTAATTTGTTTTTAATTGTTGTTTATTGTACAGTGAAACTTCCAAATAATGGACACTGCTCGGACCACATAAAATGTCCGCTATTGAGAGTGTCCGATATCGGGAGAGATGCAGTTATATAGGTTGCCTGATAACGCATGATAAATTACCAGAATAGTGTCTTGTTATGATATTGAACAAGTTCAGAAAATTTAAATGATGAATCTAGATTATATGTTCATTAACCTACTGTATAATAAAGCACATTACTTTAATGCGTATACGTGTAAATAATTTAAACATTGGTATTTATTCACGACTATTATCAAAGTTTTTATAGTACAACCTAGGCATAATGGCTTTAACGTCACAAAAATACACAATAAAACAATTTTTTAAATTAAATAATATTATTTATTGAAGTGAATATTTCTTTACGCCCGGTAGGCAATTTTTGGGTGCTGTTAAATCGATGTGGTGAAAGGAAAAATCGTCACGAAAATGACGTCACCAGTGAAAGGAAAAATCGTCACGATATCTAGCAGCTGAGGCTTAAATAAAGTAAACATCAGAGATATTCAATTAAAACAGCTGATTATTTTTCTATGTAAAATTTAATTCAGCTGGACTTATGTAGAGGACATATTGGTTTGCTGTTATGCATTAATTTTAATTTAAAAAAATCTTGGTAATTTACTAGAATACACAAGAGCTTTTCTTTATCATATTATATTTATTATCCGTTGAAGGATATTTTACGAGACATCGGTAAAAAAAAAATTAAACGGATCTTGGTAGTTTACTAGAACATACAAAAGGTTTTTTAAATCATATTTTAGGCCTATACGTTAAAGGATATTTTAAGAGATTTCGGTAAAATTTTTTTAGAACAAATGTTGGTAATTTACTAGAACACACGAGAGATTTTCTTTATCATCTCACTCAGTTAGTGAACTTAATAACTAGTTTAAAAGTTGACTGCTAAAATGTTTCAAGACAAATAAAACTAAAATTTTTTTATTAAATCAGCTGATTTTATAAAACATCTGATTATTTTTCTATGTAAAATTTAATTCAACTGGAACTTCCGTACAGGACATATTGGTTTGCTGTTATGCATTTGGTGAGTTAGGTTATTTGGTAAATTAGTTTTTAATAAAGTTTAAATATGAATTTCATTTAATGTTTGAACAAATACACATTGCAGAGTTAATAACTATTGTTTGTTATATTTATTGCATCATACTATAGTTACCATAAACCAATTATATCATACTTAAAAAATGACAATTAAACAAATAATAATAATAAATAAATAAATCATTATTTTATGTATATGTTTTTTAAATTTGATTTTTCCCTATTTAAATAATATTACTGTTTACAAATAAAAATAAAACTACAAAATTACGAATATAATTATGATATAAAATTTTTTAAATAATAAATAATTAAATTTACATTTCAAAATATAATATTACTTAACCTCGAGATAATCAATAAGCTAATATGGTAAAAACAGGGTTTAAATAAGTATTCACTTCTAACGCACGTAGTCTCTACATAACCATTTTTTTTTTTTATAAATCATTTTGTACTATACTACTGAATAAACAAATAGGGGAACTAGGTAAATGTAAATTTAAAAAGGGAGAAAATTAAACTATGTAAGGTTAAAGTTAAACATTTTAGTTTGAGAGACATCACAATACACAACGGTTCTCATGAGAACTATATTGAAACTGAATCTTAAAGGACATCAATGACTCCTCTATAAAAGATACAAATAAAACAAATGTATTTTCCAGGAAGTCAACTTCCGGGTAATTACCAAACAGCCCTTGCAATGTGTGTTTTGAGATATCTACAATTTCCTAGAAAAAAGGGTGAAATTAAATGCTCTGCTGTCCGCTATTCATTCATTCGGAGGAAGTTTCATCAATTTCATGTCCGTGTCCGGTTTTGGGAAAGTCCATTATTTAGAAACACTACAAAGGTCAGAAAGACATGATCCGGTCGGGGAATAAAAAAATGTCTGTTTATTAGAAGTGTCGTTAAAGGAAGTTTCAATGTATTTATTATAGTTTATTATTTTTAACTTGTTGGAGGGCCTCAGCCCTAAATGTTATGTTGTTGTATATTCAAGATTGTTAACTAGCTTTATTCTTGTTATTGGTGTTTAAATTGTATGTTATTGTTTTTGTTTTATTTTAATGTTATTAGTGTGGAGCATATTATCTCCAATTTTGTGAAGGTGATGATGACCGCAATGGTTTTTGTCTTAAAGCTACAAAAAAACATAACAAAAGTTTTGTTAAAATCTTTTCTCCCAAAACAAATTCTATTCAATCTTTCTAATATGTATTGTTACATCATAAAGGAAACAAACACCAACATGTTCAAAGTTTACTTTATTAAAAATGTGTTTGATTATTTTTAGGGGTGGAACTCTACTTGGGATCGTTTTGTAACAGAAGAGTATGTGTTAAAGGACACAGAAGAAAACAGACAATTACAAAAAGAATTAGCAGAGAAAGCACAACTCACTTCGTAAGTAGGCTCATTTTCTGATAATTTTTATACAGTTATTCAAATATACAGGGTAATTTTTAAGTATGGAAATGGGTTTATACTGCATAACTAAGAGGTACTTGCAGTAGAAACGAATGGGGATCTACGTAGCTTAAACAAGTATATTTTTTTGTAGGTTTATAATTTTTGTCCGCCATATTGAATCAAACTTAATATTTTTAAATAGGAAAGTGGACATGTGATACATGGTTCGACCGCGTCAATATTGTCTGCACGTTGAGTACATGATCTTACGTGTGTGTGTGTAGTTTTGAGTATATATATATATATATATATATATATATATATGATTACCTCCTCAAATTCAGGCATAACCATTTATACTAACATAGATTCATATATGCATACATTTACACAAACAATACAACCATAATTGTTCCAAATTCACAATATACATATGCTTAAACAAATTATCTAATTTATCTATAAATAAAAATCTCTTCAACAGTTTTTAAAACTTTTTAAAGATTTCATTTCCCTTATTTTATGTGGTATCATATTAAAAACTTTGGTGCAGCATAGAGATAAAAATGTCTACGCTGTCTTACGGGGCACACACAAAAACTATATATATATATATATATGTGTGTGTGTGTGTGTGTGTGTGTGTGTGTGTGTGTGTGTGTGTGTGTGGTGTGTATTTATGTATGTGTGATTGTAGTAAAGGAAGTTTAGTATACAGTGACTCCTGTGCCTTAGAAAGTTATGATCATTTACTAGCCTGTTGTTTTGTTTTTTGTTGCTTCAGACGTGAAGTTAGTTTATTTATGATAATTATTTGATGTTGTTTTATTTGTGCGATAACTAATCACAATTAGTTCTGAAAAATGTTTGTTCTTAATATAACAGTTTCTGTTTTTTGTATCTTTTCTATTATGATGGAGGGCCTAATATAGACTTTTCCTTAGGACCTCCTACATTTTTTTTGTGCAATTTTGTTTGTATCAGTTTTATAATTTAATTTTCTTTTTAAATAAGCTATTTAGGGTATTGTATTATATTTTTATTTGTTGTGGTATGCTTTATTATGGAGTTTGTATTTGTTTTAGTTTATAACTTGTACATGAGAAATAAAATAAATTATTATTATTATTTAAACTAGGCCCACTTTCATAAATTAATATTATTTGATATTAGCGCACTACCAATCTGTAGAGAGGAAGCAGTTTGAACATTTATAGTAAAATGGTGTGCTTAAAAAATTTATTGTATTAGTGATGTATGATTGTTAACATTTATTTAAATTTTAAAATGAAATATAATATTTAAAGTGAATAATAACATGTGACATTTAATTTGCAGTTGTTTTGTTATTGTTACTTATTGTTTATTATTACTTTATTAAAGTTCGTTATTGGATGTATTCTATAGCAAAACACAATAGAAAAGTTTCGACTGCTCATTTTACCACGTTTTATTTATTTTAGATGAATATGAATTTGCATAAAATATATTTTAATTAATTTATTCCTAAAACATTATAATTTGTTCTATAAGTATTAAATTTTGCACTGGTAAGTTTCATTCTCTTAGGGGTGATAATATTTCCCGATATACTGAACAAACATTCGACTGACGCACCATTGGTAGGAATAGTTATGTTTTTTTTAATGAAGTATTTTTTTAAGGATTTCCATAGCGATTGATCATTTTTACATTAGTTTTTTTAGTTTCCAAAAATCTTATAAACTCGTCTCTCTTCCTTTAACGAGTGTCAAACAATAGTTGCCGTTTTATTTGGAAGAAATCATCATTTTCAACATATTCATCCCCTTCAGAGTCTAATGTCAGTTTACATTGCATACCTGTTTCTGGTTCAATTCTTATTTTGTCATGTACCTTCCTCTTCCTTTTTTAGATTCTAAAAATACATCTAATCATGTGGTTAGCTTCAGATCAATGTTTCACATACAAAATAATTGTAGAAATATAAACGGCTTACATATAGACAGTAACACAATAAAATCAGGAATATAAAAAAAAAAAAATACAATATGATGTTTTTAGTAGTAAAATTGTAGTGTTTATCTGAGGTGTATGGAATCGAAAGTTCATTTATCAGTTAGCAAGAACATTGACAGAAAAGTTACCTTTTGAAAACATAATTATTAGGGAAGCATCTTTCTTAAAACCAGAAAATCTATGCAAGTAGTGGACAACCGAATCTGTAAAGAAGCTTTCAATCCACATTTTTTGTGTGCAACATTTTCTGTTTGAAGTGTTGTTGGATCGTTTTGTTTTTCAAATGAGAGTTGACCTAAATTTGTGGTTTGTAAAATTCTGCTTGAAATTGATTTCAGTTTTATGATTTTTAGTTTAATGAGTGTCTTCTGTGATGCTACCACCTCAATGATCCATCATTTCCTTTCAAAACTGTATTGTAGCCAATATGGAGTTAGTATGTCCATTTTTGGCTCAATATATTTTGTTTTGGTGATCCTAATATTATGTCTTTTGGGAAAGACATAATATCATAATGTCTTTGTTGTGGGTCTTCCCATAACCGTCATTGGAGTTGTATTCGCCGGTGTTAAAATTATGTTGTTTGATGTTAGTGGTGTAGTGAACTTTTTAAATTTGTCATTAATTCACGAATGTTACATCTTGTGTCTAATAATATTTGTATATAAATGCTTCCGAGAAAGCCTGTCATATGTATTATTAAACCTTTGTTGTTTTTTGTTAAATTTGTGTTTAGGAGTATTCAATTATCCTCGTGATTTTGGTTTTGGCGATTGTTTCTGTAGTTTTTTTCTAGTGTAGATTTTATTTTATTTGGATTGTTCTTTTCGCTTAGTAATGAATTCCGTTAAAGGTTGTTGGCATAGATGTCTTGTTGTGAGTGCATCACATTTTTATGTGTGTCATCGTTTTGTCGATTTGACTGCATTTGCTCTTTAATGCAATTTATATGTTTTTGTTGTTCATAATGTTGCATGGCCCTCCATCTCATATCTGGAGTAGTTTTATTATTCATGTTTGTGAAAAATACGTTTTGTATCCTAGGTCCTTGTGGCTCTCTTTAATACTTCATTTGTATCCCTAACTCTAGTGGTTTTAAAAAATTCTATTCCTATAATCTTTCAAAATATCTCCTTTTTTGTTGCATATCCAACATGTATGTTATTGTGAATTATAATCACTCTTGATCAGAGAGTGACACCCTTAACTACTGAGCTACCAGAACACTTTGGAATAGTTACTTTTTTAACATTATTTGAGTATTAAAATTCATATTATAATACAATCAAATAAAGCAGATGTAAAAAGTATATTAAATGTAAGTTGTTGTACAAGTTGCCTAAATTTCAGTCTGTATTCTTATGGAGCTTAGAGACACAATTTTAAGAGAATCGTGTGTTCAAACGATCAATCAAAATCTGACTTTCAACACATAATGTCCAACAGTTGAAAGTTGTGCCAATGTTAAATTCCATCGGTAGATTAATAGGTCTTATCCAGTAGGGTAAGTTTATTTAAAACAGTTATTAAACATGTTTTATGAACTAGTAAACTGTTCAAAACTAGTAGACAGTTTCTTCTAGAAGCACTAACTAGTGTAACAAGTATTACTCAAGATAGAGTGGTCCTGTTGCAAGGCAATAGTGGAGTCAGTAAGTGCAGATCTATTTATAAAAATTAATAAATGATGTTTATACTTATGAAACCATAATGTTTATGGTATTAAATTTACAGAAAAGGCTAAATTTTACAACTTGAACAAAAAAAGAGTTTATTAAAAATTTCATTTTTGACGAACTCTCCTTAATAAAAGTTACACTTATTAATTAACACATAGTAATTAAATATTCTGCTATGATTTTGAAATAGTATTCAAATTAAAAAATTAACCTATTTTAATTTATATTTATCAAAGTTCTTGGCTATATACATTAAATACAGGCAGTGGTATATGTAGTGGTTGTTGTAATATTTGTTATTAATAATTTAATATTAATTATTTAATATAACAAAATTTTAAAACATTTTTTATTATGTTGATTTTATGTTTTGTGTAATTTGTAATATGCAGATTATCTGAGTGTCTTATCAAAAACAAAAGTTTAGTTGATTTAAAAACAACTCTTTTCAATACTAAATTCTTCAATTTTTATAAATTTAATTTAATCGTCTCTAAAGTAAGTAAATTCTTAGGACTATTCAAAATGTAGCTTTCTTCCTTTCACTGAAGAATCATAAAATAATTTGTGACAACTCTCAAGCCATTGGAAGTTTTGACAACCAGAGTGCAGCACTGTACAGGCACTGATAGAAATATAAAACATGAGTCGCTCTCAACTGGCTTGAAACTGGAAATCTCTTGTTTTAAGCCTACTTAAAAATTTAGTAAAATCTATAAATTACTAAGTCGGACTCTAACAAGAAAAGATTTAAACCATGTACTTGTGTCAGCTATAGCTAAGAAAAAACAAAGTTAAAAAACAAAACAAATTAAACAAGTCATTTAAAAATAGTGTTACCATGTTCTGGTTACTTCATAATTGCAACAATCCTTGGAAATAGTGTGCAAAAATAATGACTTAATTAACTTCACAAAATGTTCCAGGAAAAACCTAAAATGTACCAGGTAGACTGGCAGGTCATTTATATATTCCTTTAAATTTAAAATATTAAAGCTGGATTTTTTTCTTTCAGAGTTAAAATTTCTGCATGTAAATGAGATTAGTCTTGGATTTATAATTGAATTATCAATAGTTTTGTAAAGCTTTTGTCTTCCTATAAAAGGCAGTAAAATCGATTTTCTCATTTGAATAAAATAAAAAACTTGTCTACTTATGTAAATCAGTAAGTATTAATTTCACAAAAAAAAGAAAAAAATCTGTAAATTTTCTTTACTGTAAAATTCTGTTTTTCTTTCCAAAAATATTAAAAAAAACTATAAATCTAACTTCTCTGCTATATGTTTCTAAATATTTTACAGCAGTTCTCCCTTAATTTGTCTAATTGTCATAAATGTGCATTTAAAGTCAATTTTAAATAAATTTTGAAAGAAAAATGTTTTAATGTTAAAAAAAGTACTTTATATCAGTGTGTGTGATCTGATTCAAAATTTCATGTTATTGCCTGAAAATGAGCTACCTTAACTTATTGTATTTGCCAGCATGGCTGGTACTTTGGGTGCAGGAGTTGACCTTTCTAAACAGTTGTTCAGCTTATCCTTCTATTCAACTCCGCTAATCTGGCTACACCAGTTTGTTTAAAGAAATTGTTTACTGCACAATTATCGACTTAAAATTACAGAAACTTTAATTAGGTTTATATGTATAGCTTATTATAAATGTTAAAAAGATAAGTTAATATTAATTATAAGTAAACCATGGTTTTACATTATAATTTAGGAGGACCATCGAGATGTCAATTATCCGGAACTTAGTTAAAAAAAAAAAAAAAAAAGCTAATGTCCTAAATATGTATAACATAAAATAACTTACAATCTAGGTTAATAACACTTAATAAAACTAATATGAGATAAATGCTAAATTTTATATAAAACTTCTTATAATTTAATATAGAGTGTTTGAATAAAGGTAACTAAATTATTATATTATTTTATGTAATTTTATATAAAAATTATTGTAAACTTTGATATGCTTAATATGAATATTGCATTAAATTTGGCAAAGGTACAGTAGAACCCCTCAAACTCGACCCCCTCAAACTCGACATTCCGTCAAACTCGACATTCCGTCAAACTCGACATTCCGTCAAACTCGACATTCCGTCAAACTCGACAGGGCCAGTGACCAGGAGTGTGGGATTTCCAAGGTCATTCACTGAATTGTTTTACGCCATGTGCGCCTACCAGATGCTGGGAGGTTGAGGTTTGTCACTTTTGTTTATACAGCTGTGAGGGTTGCTCCTTTGTCTAGCCACTTTCTAATCCTACTGTATATTAGAGGCCAAAGTTAAAGATAAAGGGTCCAGGTAGACCGCGACAGCCCAAATCATGTGTTGTCAAAACATTCATATTGTTGTGAACCCAAGCGCCTAACCACCCGGATGCTACCGGTCATTAGCACCGATTCCATTAAAGTAAGCGGCAAGTCTTTTGTCATAACAATTCAATGGAGCGTCGTAGAACTATGATTCAAGTTTTGTAATAAAGGTCTTAACCAGGTGAGAAAAATGACCCGACTCTTAATTATATGCGATCTGCAGTTCAATTTAAGCATTTGTATTGGACCGTGTTATTTCCAAGAATAGTATTATTTCCGTGTTTTTTACTGTAGACTTTACTGTAAATTTTATTACAGCATATTAGAATAGGTCTTTTTAGTTTACTGAGCCTATTGTACAAAGCCAATACTTTTTAAATCTAATTTACCTATCGATAAATTTCATTTTAATGTGTGATTGAACACACTATTTTTGTTGTTGTCAGACAGGGACTTTTTTGCAATAAACGTGTAATCATTGATAATCAATAAATGTACAGTTATTTAAAGTTTTTTTGAGTATTTGTTGCAACCTAACTATTAAATACCAAAGTTCCCTAAAACTCGACAACCTTAAAGTCCACATTTTGTCGAGTTTGAGGGGTTCTACTGTATATGCAAAATAATCTATCATTCTGTCTACCAAACCAGGCTTAATCTCATTTAGCATTGTAAGTGAGATATCTTCGTGAAGGACGAATCGAGCTGCCTTTTGGGGTAAGTTTGTGTGGTATATCTAGGGAAAAAAAAATTAAATCGATCCACTAGGAGCAGATTTGTTTAATTTATAAAATTAAAGGTAGGAAAACACAAGAACACCGAGAGAGGTGCCACAAAAATAAAAATGTACATCATATTATGGCATAAGTAAATGAAGACTTTATAAATAATTTTACCATTTTTATACTGTTTCTAGGGGTGGTAATTTATACAAAAAAGAACGTAAAAAACGAGGGCGCAAGCTGTCGGAGCGGATTTCAGAGAGTCTGGATTCAAAACGGAGCCGAGCGTCTCCTGTAACAGAGCCTGAACCTGATCCTGATCTTGATGCATCTTCACTTTCAGATCCTTCTTCAGGGCTTGATGATGATCCAGATCCAGATCCAATTCCAATTCCAATTGAACTTACTGATAGTATCAAAAGATATCTAGAAATAGATTATAAATTGGTCACTCAAGAAAATAAGGTATCCATAAACTCATTCTAAATTAAACCTTATTATAAACTTAGAACTATATTTTGTTGGTATATTTTTCCCTTTTTTTTTGTTGCTGTATTTCCATTTATAATTATATAGATGAATGCACATTTGAAGTTTTAAAAATAACATAATATAAGAAACAGGTATTAATTTACTTGGAAATTAACCAACCACTCTCTTTAGTATATGTGGTTGAGTTTTAAAATTATATATATATATATATATATATATATATATATATAGTGTAGTTATATACTTAAGAAAGAGATATCAAGAATGAAAATTACAAGTGTTTACGAAAAAAGTAAAATTGTCTTAATTATACCCTTCCTGAGTTGTAGCCTCAAATTTTGTATGATCTTTTTCCATGCTATCTTAGCATGCAACTTGATATTGTCTAGTATTTGATTTCATCGACTTGATCAACCGACTGACAGACACAGGATAGATGATTTTGACAATTATGCGGATGGGAGATGAAACTGTGTTAAAATTTAAACCTACACTAGTAAAAATTGACTATTTTTATCTTGTCTATCAATAACCATTCCATGTATATCATTTCCTTTATAAAAGTCAATCCTTATAATATTAGTATTTATTTTTGACTATATTGTTTCTATACTTTATATTGAAAAACAATGTCATCAGCAAAAGCAATTATTTTATCAATACAATTTTGAACAACAATCAATTCATTAATCAATACTATAAACAAAGAAGCAGACAGCACTGAGCCCTGAGAAATGCCACAAGTGATATGACGGCCATAACTGGTGTGATTTCAGACTCTCACTCTTCTGTGTAGCGACCACTCGGGAAACTTTAAGCTAGTCTCCAGTAACACCTCTAATACCGGCCAAATCCAATTTTTGTACTGAATCAGATCGAAGGCCTTTAAAAATATATAAATAAACATTTTTTTTAAAAATGTTCATTTATAGGTGAGTGTATTTCGGACATAAAGTCTGCTAAAGTATCTTGAGTACATTTCCCTTTAGTAAAACCATTTTGGTGTTTTGAGAAAAACATGTTTTTCCAGAAAAAATTAAGAAGTCTAAATTTCATGGCTTTCTCTATTATTTTGGAGAAAATTGATAAAAGAGTAATTGGACTAGAGTTACCCATCTATTCTGAGTTACCCCATTTAAATATTGGAACGACAATAGCCTGTTTAAACTTCTGGGGAAATACCTGTAGAAAAGCTAGTGATAATTATTTTTGAAAAGATCAATGCTATTCTAATATACTATATTTTTTAATAATTTCACCAAAACTAGTAGATTTTTCAATTTTAAGTCCCAAAATAATTTTGGTGATTTCATCATTGGCTTGTACAAAATGTCTACTCTAGAACAGGTATCCTTGGCAGGTCATTAAGTTCATTGACTGGAAAACTGAAAACATAGTTTTTAGAAAGGTCAGCAAAGAAATCATTTAACTCATTTGCAATGAGCTTTCTGTTACAAGCTCTCCATGACAGCCTATTATCTCGATGCTGTAAATTGTTTATTCTCTCCTGTCAATTTGTTAATTAGTCGCTATTGCTCGGCCGGATCACCAAAACAAGTAGAAAATAAATTTTGGAGTAGTGATTTTCCCTAAGATTCAACTCAATCTGTAGTGTTGTTGGATATGCGACTTCTCTTAATTCCGAGCCAACCCAGAGCCGAAGGCTCAGCTTGAGCTTGAGTTTCTAACAACGGCTGCAAAATTATCGAGCTCTCAATTTTTTGAGTCTAATTCGATTATTTGAACCCAGTTTGATTGTTCGAGCCTGGTTCAATTTTACGAACTCGGCATGGTCTTACTTGCAGGTAAACATGATAAGACCATGAACTAATAAATGAGTAACCAGTCACAATTGATATCAGAAACGAAAGGAAACACACGGATAAGATATTGTCTTTAGTTGCACTCCTTAGCTTTGTGACGAGTTTAACGTGGGAAAAGTACATCAACAATTTGAGCGATCGAAGTTAATGCCCGCTTTGGGATCTGCCGAACATCGCTGTTTTTAGCAATGTATTTTTTCCCGTCGGGGTCGCCAAGTAATCCGGACTGCCAAGTTATCGAGTGCCGAGTTTGAGAGACTCTACTGTAATTACTTCATATTTTAATAAATTAAGGGAGTATGCGGGGCCAATACACCAATTGGTCATTTCACTCATTTTACAAACGAACTAACCACTCGTTTGGGTGGAATTAGGCTGATAAATATAACTAAGATCGCACAGTCGCAAACATTACTTGGTGTTCCAATCGTTGGATGCACTCTGCTCTATGCACAGCAATTTTCCTTCATTCTTAGGGGAAAAGATGGGGGACTGCTTCCTTATCAAGAGTTGGTGGGCGCCTTCCACTCCTAGGTAGGCAACTTATTGTACATACATGCCTTGTGATGCGAATATCACAATGTGTAGCTTGACTGCCTAAAAGTATATATGATTTTAAATTTAACTAAAATTAGTGTTATACAAATTGATATATATATATATATATATATATATATATATATATATATATATATATATTTGTATATATGTATATTTGTGAAAGAGAATTTTTTTAATTTAATAATTTTTATTCTATTAATAGCTCTCCAAACTTCCCTGTTCTCCAAATGTTGTAACAATCCTAGAAAACTTTGTAAAGCATTGGACAATAAAACAATTATGCCCTACAAATGAGAAGCCACACCGCAACCACAGCATATCAACAACAGTTACAAATCTAGACAATATTTACCGCAAGTAAGTTATTTAATAAAATGTTGTAGACAAGATTAAATAATAACTAATTTACTTACATTGTAAATTGACAGGGAGTGAAGTGTTTCTATTTTGCTATGTTTTTGTCAAAACTCAGAGCTGACATAAATATCTTAAATTTCAATCTTTAGTTTCAAAAGGTATATAGCTAATATAATAATAATAGTTTCTATAGCTATTTTCAGCTTACTTCTTAAGTATTGGCATAAATGAGTTTAATATAGTTTATCAGAAATAAGTTTTAAGATTTTTTAATATCTATATGAGAATATAATCTTAAATTCACAGTGCATTAAAACCTCAATCTATTGTTACAAGATGTATAATTTTCTTACATTCATTGTCCATATTCAGTAGTTCCAAGTGGTAACTTATAAACAACATATATTTTTACTCTAATCATTGTTCCAGATTGACTGTTGGACAATTTAGGTCACATGCAGTGATGTTCCCTCTTTAATAGTTTTTGAACTGATAATAAAAGCTAGATAATTGAAGCCAAATAATAAAAAACGAACACAAAGTTATTATTTCTAAGTAAAACTATATTTATTTGCACTGTGTTAAATGTTTCCTCCTCTTAATAGTTTATTTACGAATTGTCTTTAGCAATATGACCAAATATCAGCTGATAGTCTGATGAAATGTACTAAATGTCTAAAGAACAGATAACGAGAGTGATATGTAAAGCAAAAGCCACTCAAAATGGACGAAAACTATGATTTTCCTTGGTTATTAGCGACAGATTCTTTTCTAATTATAATACAAGTCTAAAAAAGGACAGTATACATCATATATATTATTCCTTTTAAGACACCACTAATAAATCGTTATTACCTCGAGTTAGCCTTGAGGCCCATTGTCCATTTCTGTATTAAATCCATATTTTACAAGCATACGAAGACAAAAAATTACAGTAAACCATGTTTAATATAGTCTTATAATTCAAAAATTGTCACAAATATAGAATTTAACTATATATTTGTTTGTATGTAAAATTTACCATTTTTCCAGATTAGAAATTTAAAACCATGTTGATCTAATAATATTCAATCATTTTTATTCAGGTTAAATCTATGCAAGGAAGTAGCAGATGGCCTTCGCATATATTTTGACTTTACCTTAGGCCCTCTTTTACTGTATAGGCATGAAAGAGAACAGTTCAAATCTGCAATGAGTTTGCCTGCCAATGCACTTTTCAACAAGTAAGTAGTACAGCAATTTAATCTTAAACAAATGATTATATTCGTAAAGTTAAATAAAATACTAATAAATATTTACATCTGTGTAGTGATAATGATGAAGTGAAGCAGGAAGCGATGGATGGAGATTTACTCGAAGAAAAATATCACCCAGATAATGAAACAGGTTAGTTGATTCTTAGTGATGTAATTAATTTATTAATTAAATTCAGAAAAATGTACAAATTTGACAATAAGAGATGATTTCATCCTTTACCATTTTATTACAATGAGGCTTTATTATCTGTTTGAGTGATACAGGTTTCTTTCAATTCTTAAAATTTAAGTTTTTATTATGGTGTGATTTAGGGGTATGGGAGCGAGGGTTTTTAATTTGAACCAGGCTCAAGCTTTTTAATGAGCGAAGTAAAAGAATAAACTGAGGTTTCATAATAATTGGGAATCTCACGAATATGTGAAGTTATTGAGTGTGACCCTGCTAAACTATTTCATACAAAATTTAAATGTATAATCTCAATTTACAAAAAAAATATTCTCAAATTGTTGATAATCTATAATTATATATTTTAGAATTATGAGAAATAACTTTTTATGAAATAGAAATTTATAATGTTGGAATTAACAAAAAAATATCAAAGAGTAAATTTGTCAATTGATAATAAAGTTAAATTATGTTTTGAATGTATGTTTCCGTGACCTAATCCTATGATTATTTTCTTATTAGAAATGTTACAGTACCCTCAGATTAGGAGTGTGTCTAGTGTAATGGGCGTGTCCTCCCTTCTACTTGATTCCCTAGCCTACTTGACGGTACAACCCTTCCCATGAAAACTAGGTACACCACAAATTACTGCTTAGCTCTGTAATAATTATAAAATGAGCCTTGTCGTACTTGAAGAGTACTTATTTTTATTAAAAAAATATAAAAAAATGATTTTAAGTTTTATTATTATTTATAAAACTATGCCAAGCTTTTTATGGGCGCCAGGAAGCGTTAGCTTACCAATTTTGAAAAAAGAAGGAAGTTAATTGTTATTATGATTAAAATCTCTCAGGGTCGCAAGTCCTTTTAAAAGTGTACTTCAGTGGTTCTTGGTGAAATAAAAAATCTTATTTTGTTGAACTGAAATTGAACATAATTTATTGAGTTAAGTATTAACATTTATACAAATAAAACAAACATAATAAGAATACATGTAAATGAGCAAATTCAAGCAATATATTTTAAGTTAACACATCCTACACAGTTATTCCATTATATTCAAGTCTCAATATTAAAAAATTAATTTTTATTGACTTTAGTCTTCAGTTGCAACTTCTTAATAAAAAATGAAATGAATTTAATCTTACTTCTCATAAAAAAAGAAATTGAATTACTATAAAGTAGATTCTCTACAAAAAACAAATAAATCTCAATTAGCTAGTTTCTTAAAAAAGACTCTAACATATTAATTTTATTTTGAAATATAAGACATTGCGTCTTATTAATCAAAAAACATCAAGTAATAAATTCAAACTTATTATATTGAAAAATTTCTAAATTATTACAAATACATATTTTATTTTACATGGAAAAAGTTTATACGTGCTATACCAAGACACGTTTTCTCATTTTAAACAGAACTTTTCCTCTAAAATCACTTCTTCATTGTCCTGCACGTCTACATGATGACTCGCCAATCTCGCTCCAGCCGTTACATCATAAGTCCACGCTTCATGTTTTACAACGACACATTTATTGTTCATATTATGAAGATGGTACATATCAATGTTCAAATTGTTCTATTTCTTGCTTTGAAACACAAAATTAAATTTAATCTCTATAACATTAGTTCACCAAATTGCAATATCTTTTGTTAGGTATGCAAAATTCATTGTTCAAACTATATCACCCCTACGTCTATACATAATTGAAACTGTATTGCATTGTTTCTTTATTAAAATAGTTCTCACCTTATAAAACACACTTTTGATACTTTGTCTTTGTGTTATAAGGAACACGTGTTCACCAATGCTGTCTATTCACTTTAAACGTTCTACAGATTAAAATATTCAGTTCTACGCATTAAAAATACTCAAATTCTATTCACATATCGTCTCATAACAATTTAGTTTATATTTGTTACATATTACTAAAGAAAAATACTATTACATCACTTTTCTATTGTCTAGAACCAGATATACCAAACGTAGTCTTGCCTCAAGACCTCCATCCAGACTGACCAAAACCACATGTGTCTTTTTCCAGCTTCCAAACCAAGCGTCCTATTTAATATGCAACGTATGCGAGAATTATTCTCACACCTAGCAACACTGACACGGTTCAAATTATTTTACCTAACACAATACAAATACTACCTAAATATTTATTACAACTTATAACTAATTTTTTATACATGACATTATTATTTTGGAAACCTATATTTAATTTTTTATTACCCTAGTTTTAATAATCTATATATTTGAGTCATCTTTTTGACTTCTAAAACCCCCTCCCTTATTCAACTTTAACGTTTCCCGGGTTACTTTAAATATTCAAATCTCAATATAACCATTTTTTGGTTATTTAGGTTAAAATTACCATTTTTGGTATTACAAATACCCCATCAAAGCTGTGATTCAATATATATATATATTGAAACACAGATTTCTCTTTTATTTGACAAAAAAAATTTTAACTTCAAAAAAAAATTTTCAAATTCGGTCCCTATAGATTTCCAAAAATAAAAAAAATTTTAGCCAACTAAGAATATTCATATAAAAAAAAAAAACTTTAAAATAAGAAATATTCTCTCTTAACTCACATTAATCATCTTATAATCTATTGATTCACTAAATCTACCTAATTGCATATTATAATCAATCAAACCACTTATACCCAAGTCCTATCCATCATCAAAAACCTTCATCAACTTCTTATCATTGAGCTGTCCATCACTCAACTTTTATCTTGGGACGTCAGAGTGTCTACTCCTGATTGCTAAAAGAAAGAAAAAAAAAATATCTCTATCTCTTTGCCAAGATTCTAACTATTCATCTGAATATTTCTTTCACTTCAATACAATCCAAAATTAAAACTTCTCATTCTTATTTAATATCATTACAAAATTATTTACTTATTACTCAAAATTACTTCAATTTACTTTAAACTCTTCAATTTTAATCTTATATTATTTTAGTTTAAACCCAATAATTATTTATTCTTACTTAAATTCTTAATTACTCTTTGTCTCGCTGGGACAACATGTTAACTACTGATTTTACAATTACCAAAAAACTCCTCTCTTCTACTTAGTACTCAAAAAAATATAACATCATTATTACCAAAAAAAAATCACTTATAAACTCATCTCATCTATTTCAAAATTACCTCTTTACAATTGTATCATCTTTTAGTACCTTATCTTAAAATTATTTCCATCTTATCTTTCATATTTTAATAATTCAAGTTGCATTAATCCCCAAAAAACTCTTCATAATAAAAAACTCCTTATTATTTACCTATATTCTTTCATAAATAATCTCCTTATTTCAACGTAGCTTCCTTTAAAAATCATAATAATCGTCGTTTATCCGCAGAATTCCTTAAATCTCCCTTTATTTCATTAAAATCGTCGCATATTTCCTTTATTTCATTAAAATCGTCGTATATTTCCCTTATTTCATTAAAATCGTCGTATATTTCCTTTATTTCATCGCAGTACTCAAAAAACCTCTTAAAAACTAAAAATTTACCATTAATGCAACCTAACTACCTTTTTTATAAAAGTTTGTTAACAGAACAACTTCATTTTAAATACCACTTTACTCAACAATTCTGTAAAGTCATCATCTTCATATAAAACTCAAAAATCTCTCATTTAAACTACTTCTTATTAAAATCTTCTTAATCATCTATTACTTGTATACAAAAACTTCAAAAAAAAAATTAAAATTTACATTGTTTCCCAGCTAACACCGTATTTCATCAAAATCTTTAGACACCTTTATCAATAACTTCTCACAATCGTCTATTGTTTTAAATTCAAACATTATTTATTAAAAATCATTAATTATTTATTTCATTTATAAATCTCATCAAAATCTCTCTTATCATTATTAATTTATTATTCCTTCCTTTAAAAAACAAAAACTTAACCTCCTTTACTCATCATTTAACATCAAAAACTTAAAAAACTTAATTATTATCTGTCTTGGCCAAACTCACAAAAATTCTCTTCATATTATACTATTTATCAATTATATCTCCTTCTTTAAAAAACAAAAACTTTAACATTTTTAACTCCATTATTCATTTTATTACCATTTCATTATTAAAAAACAAAAAACTTCAATATTATTATCATCTTAGCAATGCCTCTTGAAAACCACTCAATTCCTTTACAAGTAACCTTTCAAATCTCAAATTATTTAAATCTAACAATATTTTGCATATAATTACTTATTTTATTATTCTTAACCTTTGTAAACAAATATCAAATACTTTCTACATATAAGCCAAGCATTATTACTCTTAATCTATTATATACATTTAAAAATTACTATCTTTCTTACTAAAATACTTCAATTCTGACTCGTCCAGTTTTATTTTGTATATACAGATTGATCAGTTCTGTATACACTACTCTTTGTCTTTCTTCTATCATCTGTCTAAAGTATCATTACATGGAAATTCTATGTAATATTATATCAAATTATTATTGTCTTAACCGTTGTTACAAAATCTCCATCATCTTATCAAAAAATTTTCAATTTTACTTAACATTTAAATTTCAAAACTTTTACAAATTTTAACTCATCACTTTCCAAAATTTACTTTTTTATCCAAATTTTAATTATTTAGTAGTCCCTTGTATTTTCTCCTATTATCTCCAATATCCACGACACTTCTTGTCGACTTAATTACACTTTGTATCCTTCTGATTACCACTTTAGACACTTACATTGAAGTCTGCATTATGATCTTCAGATGTGAGAAGGTTGAAATGCAAAATTCCTACTCAGTTCAGAATAAAGCCCACCTCACAACCTTACAACCACAATACACCTTAAATGCTGTCTACATGCCTTATTTCTAAGAATAAGACATGTTTTCGACTACCGTTACCCTGCCTTCCTCCCATTTTTTTTTCATTAAATTACCTAAATGCACTTATACTAAGAAAATTTAAAAATTCATAAAAAATTTCATTAAAATCGTTTCATCCGAAGTTGAAATAATGTTTATTTTTACCAAGTTTATTACTAGCATCGTCGATTTTCTGTTTATGTAATCCTTTCTAGATGTTATTATTCAAATTCAAAAAGAAAATTTTATTTTTTAAAATTTATTCTAAGTTCTTTACTTAAAAAATTTACCTTCAATACTATTAAAGTTATTTAAATAATCTACTTTTGTTCTTGTTTACTTTATTTAAAGCCAATTATCCTTTATTTAAGTAAATTTTATTTGAAAGCGCAAGTTAAATTAGAATTATACGTCAAAAGTTTTTTTATTTTCCTAGACAGCATTTTGGTAACACCCTATATTTCGTCTCAATGTCATGCAAAGGAATTCTAGGCCTGGTTTAAGCATAAACAAGTCCCCTCGATATGAGACAATCCTTATCTGTCTACTGATAAGACATGAAGACCTTTTGGTTCCAATACGATCTGCAAATGAATCTCAACTCTCTCTCGTCACATTTTATTGAATATTTAATATTGAATCTACCTACCTAATATTGAATATTCTTTCTTCAACACTACTCTGAATCCTCGCTTCGAACTAACTATCTTATCTATGTCACGTAAAATCAATATTTATCTTAGTATAAACAACACTCGGTTATTCACTAACAATCTTGCATCTTTCACTTAGCAAATACCTAAACGTTTCTAAATATTATTTCTTCTTAATCATACTAGCTTGGCATATAATTATTTTCTATATTTCTGTCTTAGCTTACAAAATTTATCAGTACACACAAATTATTAGTATTCATAACTCTTAATTATTTATTTTCAAACTTAAACTTACTTATTAACAAAATCTTAACTACTTTTTATTAATTATTTTAAAAATCAAGTCCGTGTGTTTATAAAATGTCCTTACATTTATTTATTCCTTCCATAATTTCAATTGATTACAACTCAATTATAAATTATACATTTTTTACGATGGTTCCCAGATTGGTGAAAGATTTTAAAATACATGATTTGATTTTTGTAACTATCTCTAGGGTTAAATACCTCTGTCCACACGGACAGTGTGTCTAGCCTAGTCATCACAACAGACCCTTTCCTAACAAAAGATCCCACTTTGTTATTGTCTCTGAGTATTGACAAAATACTTTTCTCTTTCTCCCTTACAGACATATCTACATTTCTCTTTCTCTCAAACATCTTAGAATCTAATGACCCAAATTTGTCATCTGTCAGCTTAGCATTCCTAACCTTATCATACTCCTTTGCTTTTACAAAAATCTCTTTCACACACCCATTTTTATATTCACATTCAACATTATACTGTTCACTAAAACTTTTAATTTTTTTTTCTTGAATTTTAAAAATACTTGTAAATTTCAACATTACGTAGTTTTCAAAGCTTGCATTACTACAAAAGTTTTGCCTTCTTACACAAACAGCTGACTCTTTTATTATTACATCATTTATCTTAATCACACATTCATTTACTTTAATTTTACCCTTGTTATTTAAATCACTTATACTCTCTCTAACCCCATCAAAATTGGTAACCCCATCATTTTTCTTAATTTCAACATTACCTGTTAACTGTTTTAAATCATTGTTTTCAAAAGATTCGTTTTGACTTACATTAGGCTTAACTATTGTCTCGTTTCTAAATTTTCCCCGTTTTAGTTCTAAATTTTCTTGTTTCCATTCCTTAAAGAATTTTTCTAAAAACTGTCTTGTTTCATTACTTAAACTTAACTCCCATTGTCTTAGTTCCGGAATTACTTCATTTATTTGCTTATTTTTATCCAAACTACTTATTTGCTCATCACCCATAATACTGTATACCTTCCTTATTCTATCATGCATATCAATCTGACTATTGTCAACCCCACCATTACTTTTTTGATTTTCATTTATCAAATTACTATTTTTATTTACTGAATCATTTAAAACTTGATCTTTTCCATCAAAATCATTAACCCCACCATTTTTCTTAACTTTTAAATTTTCATTATTATCTACCTCATTATTTACTTTATTATTGACTTTTATAACCTCATTAATCTTTGTATTATTACATCTATAATACCCATAACCTACTTTTTCTGTATTATTTCCTATAACAAATGCCGACACTACAGTAAAAGGGGGTGCTTCTTTTAACAATTTATCTTTTAATTTTCTATAAATTTCATTTCTCGCTATCATTCCAGCAGACATCATTTTTTTAATTTCTGCTTTCAATTCAACATCCCTATCTATTAAATTTACTCCTAACCTTACATGCCATTGTTTATCTAAACTTTCTCTGTCTAATTCGATGTGCCAATGTTCCACATCTCTTCTATCCATATCCAATACCTTTTCAAATTTATATTTTTTATTTACATTTGTAAAATACTTTTCAAATTCTTGTTTCATAACTTTAAATTCCATCCTAAGCCTATCTAAATCAGTTATTAACTTATTATTATTATCTCCCTCCATTTTTAGTTATTATTATTATTTAAACTTTAAATTTAGAATTGGTTATTTTAAAATTACTTATCTACTTATTATTAAAAAATTTTTTAGAGAGAACATTCTTATTCTTATGTTGACTATGAATATTCTTACCTTTTTGATAAGAATTTCTAATCCACCAAGAAACCACTGTTTTTTCGACTTATATTCTTATATTTTTCAATATAAGAATACAGCCCCGAGTTGAGCGACACTTGTAATAATTATAAAATGAGCCTTGTCGTACTTGAAGAGTACTTATTTTTATTAAAAAAATATAAAAAAATGATTTTAAGTTTTATTATTATTTATAAAACTATGCCAAGCTTTTTATGGGCGCCAGGAAGCGTTAGCTTACCAATTTTGAAAAAAGAAGGAAGTTAATTGTTATTATGATTAAAATCTCTCAGGGTCGCAAGTCCTTTTAAAAGTGTACTTCAGTGGTTCTTGGTGAAATAAAAAATCTTATTTTGTTGAACTGAAATTGAACATAATTTATTGAGTTAAGTATTAACATTTATACAAATAAAACAAACATAATAAGAATACATGTAAATGAGCAAATTCAAGCAATATATTTTAAGTTAACACATCCTACACAGTTATTCCATTATATTCAAGTCTCAATATTAAAAAATTAATTTTTATTGACTTTAGTCTTCAGTTGCAACTTCTTAATAAAAAATGAAATGAATTTAATCTTACTTCTCATAAAAAAAGAAATTGAATTACTATAAAGTAGATTCTCTACAAAAAACAAATAAATCTCAATTAGCTAGTTTCTTAAAAAAGACTCTAACATATTAATTTTATTTTGAAATATAAGACATTGCGTCTTATTAATCAAAAAACATCAAGTAATAAATTCAAACTTATTATATTGAAAAATTTCTAAATTATTACAAATACATATTTTATTTTACATGGAAAAAGTTTATACGTGCTATACCAAGACACGTTTTCTCATTTTAAACAGAACTTTTCCTCTAAAATCACTTCTTCATTGTCCTGCACGTCTACATGATGACTCGCCAATCTCGCTCCAGCCGTTACATCATAAGTCCACGCTTCATGTTTTACAACGACACATTTATTGTTCATATTATGAAGATGGTACATATCAATGTTCAAATTGTTCTATTTCTTGCTTTGAAACACAAAATTAAATTTAATCTCTATAACATTAGTTCACCAAATTGCAATATCTTTTGTTAGGTATGCAAAATTCATTGTTCAAACTATATCACCCCTACGTCTATACATAATTGAAACTGTATTGCATTGTTTCTTTATTAAAATAGTTCTCACCTTATAAAACACACTTTTGATACTTTGTCTTTGTGTTATAAGGAACACGTGTTCACCAATGCTGTCTATTCACTTTAAACGTTCTACAGATTAAAATATTCAGTTCTACGCATTAAAAATACTCAAATTCTATTCACATATCGTCTCATAACAATTTAGTTTATATTTGTTACATATTACTAAAGAAAAATACTATTACATCACTTTTCTATTGTCTAGAACCAGATATACCAAACGTAGTCTTGCCTCAAGACCTCCATCCAGACTGACCAAAACCACATGTGTCTTTTTCCAGCTTCCAAACCAAGCGTCCTATTTAATATGCAACGTATGCGAGAATTATTCTCACACCTAGCAACACTGACACGGTTCAAATTATTTTACCTAACACAATACAAATACTACCTAAATATTTATTACAACTTATAACTAATTTTTTATACATGACATTATTATTTTGGAAACCTATATTTAATTTTTTATTACCCTAGTTTTAATAATCTATATATTTGAGTCATCTTTTTGACTTCTAAAACCCCCTCCCTTATTCAACTTTAACGTTTCCCGGGTTACTTTAAATATTCAAATCTCAATATAACCATTTTTTGGTTATTTAGGTTAAAATTACCATTTTTGGTATTACAGCTCTAATATGTCTTTAAGTGTCCATCTCTTTAATATGCATCTTTCTGTACTTTTCTAAATGTTTTATTCTTATTTACACTGATAAAAGAAACGAAAGTAGGGTAGGCGTTTACACAGTAGGGTCAGCATTTGAGGTCTTTATTTTTTATTGGGATTGTACCGCTGAAAGCAAACACAAACGAAGTGTGGGCCGCAGCACCTGGCCATGATCATTGGGTTATTTGTTTTCTGGATGATACACTTTTATCTTTTTTATTGAGTCCCTTCCAAAAATAGTTTAAGGTTCTATTATTTAATACTCTATATAAATCCTCTTATTGATTGATTATTTGAATTCAGTCATCTTGCTTTGTGATGTGATTAATTAATGTTGGCTGTACAGTAACCAATTTGAGAGTATTAATGAGATACTATTGAATAAACAGTACTACTGTGTGGCCCAGCCAGCCAAGGAGCTCATTATCAATAATAAATACAAGGGGTTTATAAATTATGTGTTTTATAATAAATAGCGCATAATAATTAGGAAGACAGATTTTGTCATATCAGCATGAGATCACTAAGGGGCGGGGAGAAGATGCTTGTGGAATGGCTTGAGTTAGTCAGTCCACTGCCAATCCACTTCTAGTGCAAAATCGGGTCGGACACGCTCTCAGCATGCCCGCAGCACAAAATTATTATTAATCATGTCTTTACGAAAAAAGGGAGAATGTAGGAATATTTAAATTATAGTTATAAAGAAAATTGTAGAAACCTTTTTGGCATTAATAAATATAATCATTTTTAACCAACTTGCGTGTAATTTCATTATATCGCCTGAGATCGCATCACTCGGTTTGTCCTGACAATTTCGGCCAACGTGAATGCGATCTCCAGCCAGCGGAGAACTCTTCTAGATCCAAAACCAGGGTTTTCCGCTGTTAAAAAGCGGGCGAAGGTCACAACTGAATAAACAATCTGAACTGTAAAATCACTAATCTTCTTGAAATTTAACACACTGCAAATTAATTCAATTTTTATTAGAGTTATAACTTTGAAATTGAATTTTATTTATTTGGCTGTCATTTAAATAAAACTATTAAAATGGAAACATTTTGGTTTCTATGTGTCTAATAGTTCAGCGATGTATGTTGGTATACTTACCTCTATTAAGCAATCCTGACAGCCCGATGTTCGTTGTATGCCTCCACTGCTAGTGATCAGTTATTGCAGTCTGTGTCGGGATATACCATGTTGACATAAATCGTAATATTTGAATTGGACAAGTGGGCCATCATTCAAGCAGTTTGTTTCCGTTCTCCCAGTAACTTCTCCGATCTACACATATTATTATAAACCTGTTTTTATCTTATGAGAAGAATGACTATAGATAAATAGCTCCATTTGTTTCATATCTAATCTCAAATAAGACTATTTTATCAGTCTTGTTATATTGAGCTTTCATGGCTTCCTTTAGTTGGAGCTTTGCTCGAAAAATTGTGCCAGGTGCTTAAAAAAAATAGAAAAACCATACCTGCTTATAAATGGAGTCAGGCTTGTAAAATCAAGCCAAACTTGATAATTTACAGATTTTTGTTCAATATTCAAGTTTGAACTGAGCCTGAGTTTCAGGGGAAATTTCTACGGCACACACATCTATAGTGTGATTGTTTTGGATTATAGTCCTATTTTTCCCCTTGCGGTTACAAGGCGATAGTAGCCTATCTTTATTTGCAACACAAAATGAACTATTGGTCAAAATATAAGATTTAAATAGAATTTCACCAGATCCTCTGTATACTCCTTATGAATTCCGTGAGGTCCTTGAGATCAATATTGCTGTAGGCTTTAGGCCCTTTTTACGACAATACAGTGACTATAGTGATTTTTTTTACTCTTTGTAAATAAGGTAACAAGAGAAATTAGCTATTATATTATTTTAAACTCTAAAAATATATTTGTATGGGTATTATGATTATTGCCAAACTTCCATGATTGAAGATAAAGATTAGGACCAATTCCAAATTATTGGTCCTTTTCTTGTAGAATATTTTATAGCAAATGTTTTTTTATCTTTTTATATATTTTTTAATACAGAGGAGTTTGCAAAATATGTATAAAAATCGTGACCGAATGTTCATAAGATTAATCAAGAACATTACACATATAAATGAATATTTGTTCCAAAAAAATCAGCTTTGTTCTAATTTTCTGCTATTTCAACATTTGTGGTCTAATTTCTTTGAGATTTACATAATCCTAATCTAATTATTGTGGTTTTTTTTAAATATAAATTATTATTTATGTTTACAAAATAATGGCTTGGTACCATAATAATCTTATGTCTATTTCAATGTCCAGAAGGAGGAAGAAAGAAAAGCCTTCGATCTCACAGAATATCTTTAGGCTATGAACATACAAATGGATTATCAGGCAGAGCGAGCTCTTTAATACATAATTTAAGGGTTTCAACACCTAGGTAAGTTTTAAAGTTTACCTATGTGTAATAATGATAATAAAATATCATAAGTTCACATTGTTAACGAAAATGGAAATCTAATACCATAGTAAAAGTATAGATGAACACTTTTTATTGCTAAAATTTTCTCCTATTTTATCACTTGCCTAACTTTAAATATTCTTTTTTAACAATCCATAAATAATAGATGGACTAGAACAAGAAAGTCATCTTAGGCTAGTTTTAAATTTGTCCTCCACTTTTATAAAACTTTGGGAGTTTGTTAATACGGCCAATTCTATCTTGCGAGGGATGCTTAATAAAAACATTGAGCCTATGACACTGATACCATAACAAATCAGGTCCTCTGGTTTAGTGATTATGAATATTATATTATTTATTGATTTACATTTAAACCAACAATGAAAATAGTTTCATAAGTATATAACTTTTGTAATGTTAATATTATATTTTAAAATCCTTGAATGCTTCCTAGTTGCCTTTGAACTTGTTTACAGTTGTATTTCTTTCAGTCATACTCCACAGGCACATCTCGCTTCAAAAACTTGTCATTTAAATGCATTAATTTTTCACGTATGTGTAATAAAAAACAATGTGTTTATATTTTATAGTATAGTGATTGTAAATAAGCTTTATTTTATAGTATAATGAGAGTAAATAAGCTTTTGTTTGATAAGACTTCTTGACTGAAGTAAATGGAATGGCTTTTAAAAATGCTGTAATATTGTTTTAATTTAATTCACAATTGTAAATAATTTGTCAAACTAGAAATATATTGTCCACTGTTTTTTTAAATATTTTGTTACGGATTTTATTTGACATATTTTATTAGTTTTCTTCTCTTTTTTAAAATAAGGAAATATAATAATTGCATGGTAATTGTACGGCTTTTATTGGCAGAAGAAAAATAATTAAATTTTTATTTGATAATTGGTATATAATATTCTTCAAATTTATTACAATTAATTTAATTTTGTAGGTTAATTTATATAATTATGTAATTAAAATAATGTAATAAAAAACAGTGATATTGAGAAATGAGATAACAAAAAATGTTTTTCAATAGTATAAAGGCAGGGGGGGGGGGTATTCACATTTTAAACTCTCTGGGTATAACATCTTTAAAGAAATATAAGAGATCATTCTTAAAATATTTGTTTTTTAACAGAAGTTTTGTTTCAATTCTGTGAAACTAACAAAAGAGATAAAATTATGTGATAATGGAAGTTTAGTTTTGACTTTATGTCTCATTTCTAGGCACAATAAACAAGACAGACTTATATATAATAAGACAGCGTAATAAACAAGACAGACAGACCATATACATGCTGGATAATTTTTATCACTATGTCTGTGTTAAGTGTCTGCACTGCTGAATATCAAGTTTGCTGTTATCACTAATCCTCTTTCTTCTCCCCCTCCGCATTTTAAACCCTGTAGACTACGAGGGGACCAATACACATGCACACAATCCCTACCTTCCCTGCATTCCATTATTTTAAACTACCATTAATTGTGTTTTGCTCTTTTTTGTAAACCTAACACCCTACGTAGTGTATCTCTTTAATTACTCCATAGTTCAGATGAGGATAGAAAAGTCCAATAATGGGACATGAGGCGCATACTTTTAATACAGGATCAATATGTAGGTTCCATTTTAGATTGTCAGTGCTATAAATTTGACACTTTAACATGAAATTACACATTCTCCTAAATATAATATTTGGAGCTTTTAATTGTATACTATGTTACAATCTGTAACATGTAACAACAGTCTTGTCTGGATTTATAAACAAGTTGTTCCCTAAAAAATACTGACCTGTTATATATATAATGATAAATGATTTTATTCCAGTAAATGACAGTAAACACATGGATTCAGCTTGAATCGTAATAGTAGTGTCATCAGTATGTTTAACAGCATATAAACTAAGGGATCAATATTTAAATGTGATGACAAATATTTATATATGTAATAAAAAAAAAAAAACAGTTCCAAGGATAGAGACCTTCGTGGGACCCCACATTTAACTTGTTGGGCAGCCTTCCTGATACCTGAACCCACCTAGTTCTGCCATTAATGAAGCATTTAATTCATAAAAATGGCAGGCCTCTAACCTCAGACTCCTCCAATATATTAAATAAAATTTGTAAATGAACAGTGACAAAAGCTTTTGATTGATCAAGAAATACAATAAATAGCCTAATCTTATATATTTTCTTAATTAAGGCTTTCTTCGACAATAGAATCTCAATTGGATGTTCGTTTTTGGAACCTATACTGAGTTTTCGGAAATAAGTTCAATTTATTCAAATAAGCTATAAATATATTTTTCATTACTGTTGAGACCAATGGTTCTTGGTGGAATTCCATGTTTAAAGATAATAAAACACAATTTTTTATTTTGTACCATCCGCTTTTTATATAAATTTATATACAATTTTAATAAAAAGTGGATACTACAAAATAAAAAATTGTGTTTTATTATCTTTATAAATATATTCAAAACAATTTTGTTAAAAAGTTTTAATAATAATTGGTTATTTGCTTTTAATTATTTCTTAAACAAAAGTGACTTTTCAAGATTTCAAAATGTCATGAAAAGTTTCTTCAGAAAAAGAGAATGTTATTAAATATGACAATGGTTCTATATATATATATTGGGATGACAGACAAAATGGACTTTGATTTTAAAATATAATGTTCATTGACTACTGGGAGTAGAAATTTTAAAAAATAAATAAAGCTAGAAATAAAAAAAGCTAGAAATAGTTTTCGGAAATAAGTTCAATTTATTCAAATAAGCTATAAATATATTCAAAACAATTTTGTTAAATTTTTTTAATAATAATTGGTTATTTGCTTTTAATTATTTCTTAAACAAAGGTGACTTTTCAAGATTTCAAAATGTCATGAAAAGTTTCTTCAGAAAAAGAGAATTTTACTAAATATGACAATGGTTCTGCTAGTTATGAAGAGTACTCTTTTAAAAGTGACATAATAAATATTATTAGTATCAGTTGATATTTTGTTTCTAAAAACATGCATCATAGGTGACATCATCTACCCAACATGCCTCAGGTCTCCAACTGGTAGCCTATCATTATATTTTAAAATTGACGTTAAATAATTATTAAAAATATTAACCACATCTTTGAGCTCTTTTATCAACCTTTAACAATTGGTGAATTTCTAGCTTTATTTATTTTTTTAAATTTCTACTCCCAGTAGTCAATGAACATTATATTTTAAAGTCAAAGTCCATTTTGTCTGTCATCCCAATATTTATGAATTAAATAGAAAATGTTTATCTATGTGTAATTATATATATTTTAAATTAAAAGTTTGCATTCTGCAATTAAAATAAGCATAAACAACATGTTAAAATTTGTTGGAAACAAATTATAGAATTAAAAAAATTTAAGGTTTTATTGGATTGGAAATTCTATGAAATGGGTTTTTGTGGTTGCTGAACATGAATATGGGATCTAAATTAAACAATTCAGGATGCAAGGGCCAAAATGTTGGTCCCAATTGAAAATAATGGAAAAACGAAGAAAATGTTTTTAAAATAGCTGGAAAGTGTTTTTTATGATGTTTTACATGAATATGAAGTAAAAAAAATTAAGTTAGCTAATTGTTAGCAACAGTTTCTTTCAACAAGTCATTATTTTCAAATCGCTTTCCACCAAGATATTCTTTGAGTTTAGGAAACACATGATAGTCTCATGATGCCAGGTCAGGGCTGTAGGGGGGATGGTCCAGTAATTCCCATCGAAAGTTGGCTAGTTGCATCTTGGTCATTGCTGCAGCGTGTGAGGCTGAGCGTTATCGTGAAGCAGCACGATGCTGCTAGACAGAAGTCCCCGCCGGCGATTTTGAATAGCGCGCCTAAGCTTGGTTAGTGTTTCACAATATCTCTCAGCATTTATGGTCATTCCTCTTGGCAGAAAGTCAATTAGAAGAACTCCTTTCCGATCCCAAAAGACCATGGCCATGATTTTCCGTGTTGAAGGTTCTTGTTTGAATTTTCGTGGTTTTGTCGGTGAATTTGAGTGATGCTTTCACTGAATTGACGTTTAGTCTCTGGAGTGTAGTATGCTACCCACGTTTCATCACCGGTAACAATATGGTTCAAGAACTCATCACCACTGTTATCGTAGCACTCCAAAAATGACAAAGAATGTGCCAAACACTTCTTTTTGTGTTCTTCTGTCAACTTTTTTGGCACCCATCTCGCACAAAATTTTTTGTAATGCAGTTTGTCGGAAACAATGTGATAAACAACCAATCTTGAAATTTGTGGAAATTTCTCATGAAGCTTGTCAATCGTAAAGCGCCGGTTTTGGTGAATTTTCTCATCAACTTTTTTTGTCAAGTCTTCATCAATGACAGTTGGTCGCCCATATCGTTCTTCACCATGAACATTTGTTCTTCCTTCATTGAAAAGCCTACACCATTTACACACATTACTATCATTCATTACACCTTCACCATAAACTTCAACAAGCTGCCGGTGAATTTCGGCGCGACGAAATTGTTTTGCGCTTAAAAACCGAATAACCGAGCGCACTTCACAATCGGCGGGTTTATTCATTTACATGGCGACAAACAAAGCAGTATTACGATAGAACCACAGTGGCATAGGCATGAAATCAACTGACTGCGTAGTTGGGGACTGGGCAAGAGTGGCTAACCTTGAGCGGGCGTCACGTGACAGCTTGCGTGGTTGCTATGCGCAAACGGTTCTTACTTTAAAAACGACCTCTCGTACATAGGTTCTAAATAACAGAAATATTTTAGAAATACATTATTTGTATTTGTAGAAGATTTTGATACATACATTGCAATCGGGTTACTTAGTTATATAAAATGTAGAATTATTATTAATTTATATTAAAAAGCTAATTTAATTATATTAAAGTTAATTTATATTAACTGTTCGGAGTTGATCAAGAAATTAGTCAGAATCATTGGGTACTGGAGGAGAACGCTTCGGGAGAACCAGGACTGCAAAGGAACACAGTTGAGCTCCAGCAACAGAGCTGAGCAAGCTTCGTGTGTATTTTGTGTCTCATATAGACTTTGTATAAATCAGCTTATTTGAAGAGAGCTTGATTGAATTGAACTTCTGGTCACAACATTGTTTTTTCTCTGTATTAAAGATAAGAAATAAAACAATTATAATTAATTTTATGATTGAATTACTAATTGGATTAAAAACTAATAAATAGAGACCAGGAAAGAATATATTGAAAGCATATATTTAACTGAACCATTGAATTGTTATAATGAACCCTGATCGGCTTATTTCCTAACAGTACAGTATAAAAAGGCTTGTTTTTCAAATATTACACTATGATAAATACATAAATTTTACTGGGCTCGAAAACCTAGCTCTGTTGTTTGAATAACTAGAAGATTTTAAATTGTACTGTTTTAAGTAAGTAGTCTTGATATTGTGTTGTATAAGTTTTAATATTTATTTTTTAGACAAAAATTTTGTAATATATTAGAATGTAGGTCTTTAATTAATTAGATTCCAATATTTGTTTTTTATAGCAGCATTGCCAGCACAAGTTCAGTTCACAGTTCACACAACTCACCTAGACACACAGCTTTAATGAATCATATACAAGCTTGGAAATTGGTACCACAAAGTCTATATGCTCAGGAGCCTGCGTCTCCATCATTAATATATGGAGCTGTTCACATTGCACGTCTGTTTGGTAAGTTAGTGGAATCAGTTTTTGAAGTGAAAACTTCTATTGGCGCGTTGGGTACTTTTTTGGGATGGACTTTTTCAATAGAAATCGTGTCACACACCGTACCGTAATGCATCGCGTCACGCACCGTACCGTAATGCAACTTTAAATTATATAGACAACAGATACGTGCACACAGCATATATATAAACTCATATATCTACGAAAAATATTGCATAAACTTTCTCACATACCCATATATATATTAAAACAAAAATCTACGAAAAATTATTGCACTAACTTTCTCAAATCACATACATAGTTAAACTAAAATCAATGCAAAAATATCACACAAACTTTCTCACATACCCATTATATTAAAACTAAAAATCTAATCAAGTCATACTAATAATCAATGCAAAATATAATAAATAATTGTATTACATTTATTGAAAGTTTAAAATATTATTAATTTTTTAAATTGGTAGTTAAAGTTTCCATTTCTCTCTACCGTCCTGCGACGGTAACATTTTTTAATACTGAGGTGAATCTTTGTTTGAAAATGTTAAATGAATAAGATTAGGTACAATAGTAGTAAATTTTCAAATAAAATATAAATACAAGTTTTCCTACCAATTCTGGCTTAACCATTAAATTTTTGTTCATACCGTTTTGCTAAGCTAATGAGCATAACTCAAATAACATAGGTTACTACTTAATAAAAATAATTCTTCCTTCACAAATATTTCCTTTTTCATAAAAAAAAAAAACATGAACACAACTTTGCCTCCCTAGAGAAATCCAAGGCTTTTAAAATTCTACATATGTGGTGTATAATTCTTGTTTTAATGCCATACTCTCCTCAATGATAGCTATTCTTAATGATTATGGTGACTAGTCTAAATAGAAATGATTTTTTACAAAACTTTTTTTTTAAGATGTTATTCTATGTATAGTTATGTGATGTTACTCTATGTGAAGTATTACTCTTATTAAAAATGTACTAGGTAGTATCAGTAATTGCTAACATGTGTAGAAAAATATCTTTCACCATACGGTACATATACTTTGAATGTAAAAATAAGCTTGACCTTTATGTAGGGTTACCATACATTCTCAACCCAAATCCTGGTTGGAGGGGGGGGGGGGGAGAGCCGAGCGGTAAGAAACAAAGAATAGTTTAATTACTAATAACCACAATCTCCATTATTTATTTTAACTTAACATTAAAATATCAATCTAGTGGACATACTTAAAGTTTACATATATTATTCACTCTTACTCTTGAAATGCGAAAGTGCAAAGGAAAACTTAACAAGTTTCAAACGGAAGTCGCCAAAACAAAACAAATTATAAAATAACAAAACCTTAACTGAGGGAACAAACTGTATTTATGGATAAAATGAAACTTTAGGGATCCGGAAGGTCTGTTATACAAATGTATACAAAATTTAGAAGAATTTATTAGAATCCAAAATCAAAGGAAAGTAACATTGTGGAAAAATAGCCGCCGTCAAAATAAGAACATTGGGAGACACGTCCACAAAGGGAAACCGTAACTCTGGTCTATGAAACCTCATTGTATTCTTCCAATGCCCATTCAAATAAAATTTCTTATACGAGAGGTCATTTTTTAAGTAAGACCCGTTTACGCATTGCAACCGCACAGGCTGTCACGTGACGCTCGCTCAAGGTTAGTCCCCAACTATGCAGTCAGTTGATTTCATGTCTCTGCAACGGTTGGTTCTATCGTAACACTGCTTTGTTTGTTGCCATGTTAATCAATAAACCCGCCGATTGTGACTTTCTGCCAAGAGGAATGACCATAAATGCTGAGAGATATTGCGAAACACTAACCAAGCTTAGGCGCACTATTCAAAACTGCCGGTGGGGACTTCTGTCTAGTGGCATCGTGCTGCTTCATGATAACGCTTGGCCTCATGCTGCAGCAATGACCAAGGTGCAGCTGGCCAACTTTCAATGGAAATTACTGGACCATCCCCCCTACAGCCCTGACCTGGGCACCATTAGACTTTCATGTGTTTCCTAAACTCAAAGAATATGTTGGTAGAAAGCGATTTGAAAATGATGATTTGTTGAAAGAAACTGTTACTAACTGGTTAAATGCTCAGGCAGCAGAGTTCTATGATGAGGGGAGCCTAAAGCTAGTGCCACGACCTAACAAATGCTTAGATATTCTTGGTGACTATGTAGAAAAGTAAAAACATGTTCATACTTAAGTTTTTGATACAATTTATGTTCATAAATAAAATTGCTGTTACTCCACTTAAAAACGGTTCTTACCTAAAAAATGACCCATATATATATATATATATAAAATTTAAATATGCAAATTAGATAATAATTAATTCCTATTTGAGAAGTTCTTTTACCTAGTAATAATATTAATGTAAGACATCTGTCATACTAAAATTTTATTTCTAATTAATTTATTTCAATTTCTAAATTATAATTTTAAAAAAAGAGAGAAAATATCTAATTTAGACCAAATAAGCTCTCATTAACATAGATACAGAAATACTATTACTTTGTATTTCATTTGTGTGTTTTTTTTGGAACAGACTCAGAGATTTTAATTCAATTTATATTTATTGTTGCTGCCCCTAGCCTTGAGAAAAGCTGGCACTGACCTCAAAACCCGAGATAAGACTTGTGTTTATATATTAATGTTTCATATATGTAAAGATAGTCCTGTGGAAGTCAAATGAACAGTTAAGACTATATATATCCTACAAAGCGTCCTAGAGATTGTGATTAAATCTTTTAATTCATATTCTTGTTTGTTTACTGTGTTAGACTTGAACTCTATCCAACATAATAATGAACAATGGCCTTATTTTATAGATTTGTTAAGGTCAAATAATTTAAAACTGTTGAAATTTATATGGAGTGGAATGGGCGAGTGAGGCAAGATTAATAAACGTTATATGGGTTAATGAGTTAATTATAATAAACTAAAAGGGAGGACATAATTTTATTATTCTAATTGTATAAAGTTACACAAGAAGCTATATACCTCACTGTTAATTCATCAGGCGATTCTGCATTAAATGCTTCTTTTACTGTAGATTAATTGAAGTTTCCCCTGCTTTTAATTCGAGATTCCATCCCTGGTCCTTATTTTCAAGGAATGAACATCTCCCAGATGTTGATTGTGAAGACTCCCGCGACCATGACTGTGTTGAGATTGGAATGATCGATGGATGCTGATATGTCGGCCATGATGGTTCAGCAATCTGATCAATCAAATTGGAGAACCTCCCTCTGAAATTTCTTGAATTGGGGTGTAGTCATTTCTTCAACATCTGGAAGTAAACTCAATAAAATTTCATTCTTGGATTATCACTAGTGACATTCTTTTTTTACTTTATGTAATCCACTACTACCGCATCAGAATTGACTAGCTTGACTGTTTTTTTGGGGGGTCGGGATGAACTTTGATTGTCCTTGTTTCAACTGTACAGGAATTTCCTGCCTCAATTCCTTTGTTTGTTTCTTCAACTTCCTCAACAGGAGATGGTAGGTTACTAGGCTGACCATTCCCTTTCGTAGTAAAATACGGTTTCAGGAACATCAAAGTTTGTAGAAGAGGCCATGGTTTCTTTTTCTGGAGGCCTTGGCACCAGACGGGAGTAATTTAATATTCCTGATAAATACGATCCTCATGTTCCTCCAAGTCTCTTTGCATTCCTTTGCTGAAACAAAACGTTAAATTAATTTATTAATCAATTAACTAATTATTTAATTAATGTAAATAAATCATTTATTTTCAGTAATCAAATTTAATTAATTTATTACAGTTCTAATTTTTATGTTTTTTTAGGTACTGGTAATTTGTTCAAATCTTTCACCTAATATTTCATGAGAGGAAAACGAACTATTGGTTTGGTTGTAGCGGAGACAACAGAGGCAATATGGAGTTGTTTACAACCACAATTCCTGACGAAAATATGTGGACGTACATAGTACAGCACCGAACTGCATTGGTGCAATAGATGGCAAACATGTCAGAATTCAAAAATTTCAACAACACGCAGGTTCAGCTTATTTTAATTATAAAGGTTATCACTCTGTTCATATTATGGCATGTGCTGATACAGATGGCTGTTTTACAACCATTGATGTGGTAGATCTAGGATGAAACAGTGATGATGGGGGGTGTGTTCCGTATTTCACGTTTAGGTTGGTGGTTTGATCGAGATGAGTTGAATGTACCACGGCCACATCCTCTACCTTTTGACGCTAATGAAGCATATTTCTTTGTTGCCGACGAGGCATTTCCTCTTAAAATGTACCTTATGAAGCCTTACCCAAGAGGTGCTTTGACAGATGAACAACGAATTTGCAATTTTCGATTGACATTAGGTCGCAAGACAGTAGAGTGCGCTTTTGGAATGGTCAGGTCAAAGTTCCGTATGTTAGTTGTCCCTATTAGCTGTTCTCAGAAAGTGGTCAAGCCTATAGTTGCAAGTGCCTGCGTTTTGCACAAATACATCAGAAAATCAGAAGGTGTTGCATATAAATCTTCTTTACCAGAATTTAAGGGCATATGAAAATATATGTCATCGTATTGTGGACAAAAATATAAAAACAGCAAAGGCTATTAGGAATTATCTTAAAACATATTTCTTGATTCCAGGCATAGCAATTCCGCCACAATGGGAGTTGACTCATGAAAACAGGGATTAGGTGTTGTTTGATTGAAGTATGTACAAAGCCTTAATTGCTTTATCTAACAATGTATCTGTCTCTTAAAGTTGACATATTGTTTATAGTTTTGTATTTATTTAAATAGATTATAAATATAAATACCAGTCCAATTCTTGTTCCACTGATTACCATGCTCTTGTACTTTATCCCTGTTGCTGTACTCTTTTAGGTGGAAATCATATAGGCAGGGATGGTTTTCGACAGCTTCTGCTAACTTCCCTTGAAATGAAATGTCTGTCATACTAAAAACAGCACAGGCGTTTCAAAATATTATGGTTATGGATGTGTCGCTAAAAAGTTACACTATTTTAATGAATATAAGTATCGATGGCATCGGTATCGAGTATCGGGAATCAATTTCTTGGTATTAGAATCGACTGTGGTAAAGCACTTTAAAAACTTTATTTAATTTATTACGTTGTAGTAAAACCATTTGATAGATGAAACTGCCAATACTGTTTTAGGTTTCGTGTAAGCCAGTTTCAAGAAATCAATGAAACAACAGTTTCATGAATGAGGTGTGCACAGCCCTGTGTTAATCTAACCTATCTGTTGCAAACAACTAAAGTTTCTCATTTCATGAAACCGGTTTCCTGAAATGGGTTTCTCTAGTGTGCACCCCGCCTTGGTTTATTAATGGTAAAATTATATTATTTATACACAAATTTCTTTTGTAGCAGATTTTTCAGAGTTCATTTTGGATATGTTGGTTTATTGTCATACCATTTTCCTTTAAAAAATAATGGTAACACACGATGTCAAATTATATTTTACTAACCCACTATACTTAAATTGTTTATCACTTGCTGCTCAGCGAAATTATTTTAGTCATGATTTATTAATAGTAATAATAACTTGGAGAACCCTTGGTTGGTCAAGTGGATAGCGTTCTGGCTTCACGAGTTAAAGGTTCTGGTTCAAATTTTACAGAGTTGACCCAGATTCATAAGAAAAAAATTGGGAAGTTACAATTAATAGTGAACTAACTCTGGTTGAGAAGGCTAGAACAATGGTGATCGACATTTTAATGTGTTAACCACACATTACCTGATTGAAAAGCCATTTAGCAGGCCTAGACTTTTCATGAGCTGTTGAGCCATGAAGTTTAGTAATAGTAACTTAGAATGAGAATTGTGGCTATGATATCAGTGACTAGAGAACCATATTTTCTTCAATACCGATTTTACAATTTTAATACAAACTAATCATTTTTATAGCATGATCATTGTTAAACAGAGCATTTAATTTTGTTCACAGTTAAACTCCCAGAACTGTTACAGCCTACTAACATGCCAGAGGAGAAACTTGAAGTGGTTCTTGAATACTTTGGCCATTTTCTAAAGTAAGTATTATACTTAAAGTAACTATACTATGAGTATAAACTATCTATTGTATTACTGTACGTACAAAATAGATAAGCCATTTCATAGACTATAGTGCTGCCATCTTACAACCCACTTCTGGTAACTTAAAGGACAGGATGATATATTACAAGCTCCAGCTCCTCCTATACTAATGTATTTTGTACCTGAATCCACAAAACTACAGTTGTTCAACCAACATATTGAAGTTTCACATTATTGTAATATATGGGATTTTGTTGTTGTTAGGTATAAATTTGATAGCTATACTTTTGACAGAATTCAAAATTTGTAAGCGATCTTAATTGAACAATTTATTATCCAATTCCTTAGTATTATTAAAAATGTCTTGGATACAACAAATACATTTTATTTCTCCAATCAGTTTATAAAATCAGGGACCAAAAATGTTGCAGGACAAATATTTAGAGTGAGTTTATTTAGTTTTCATTAAATGATGAAATCATTGAACATGTCAGGCTATCTGTTTCAAATTAGAGATATTTAAAAATTAAGAATGAAATGTTCGATACACTCCAACATCAGATTTACGTTTATTTCACATATACTGATACCACTATCATACCCCATAGCTGAGGTGCAGACTAGTTGCACCGATTAAGAAGGGGTTGAAGTCTCTCGTGGTCCTCAGTCTAACACAAAACACTTGCAACACATGAACTATCATCCATATAGTCATGACATAAAGTTCATCTACATAATACAGTTACTTACACTTTCATCTTAATTTAGGGTTCTCTTTGCAAGGGAGTACAGTTAAGCTGCACTTATTGAGAGGGGTTTAGCATCCCTTGCGGAACCCAAGCTATACAGGGGTGGAACACGGATGGGCTGACGGACGCTACTCAGCAGTTAGTCAAGCTTAGAGTGACGCAAAGGAAGCCAAGAATGACTAAGAAGGAGAGGAAACTGGCCGCTAAGAAAAAGTTCGGCCTGGAGTACGATCCTAAATTTTCATTCAAAAAAAAAAAAAAAAAAAAAAAAAAAAAAAAAAAAAAAAAAAAAAGAACATTGGTGCTGCTCAGACAGCTGCCAATGCTCCAAACACAATGGGGGGAGGACAGAAGCGCAGCAGGACTGAAGCCTCTACTCCCCCTTCCACTGAAACCAAAACAGGAAGAGACCCAAACAGTCTGGTGAGCACGGTGCATCGACATCGGCGCAACCCAGTACCTCGTTTGGGGAAGCTCTAGCCTCTACTAAAATGGCAGTTGTGCCCAAGATTCCCCGAAGACAAGCTCTCCGGGGAACAGGGCAGGACCGTCCAAAAGGCCATCATGGCAAAATTTGAGTGCCTGGAAGACGGGTCATATCCAGTCTTTTCAGGCTCTTTTTATGGAGAAAGGAGCACTAATTATCTCGTGCTCTAATCTCAGCAGCAAATCCTGGCTGTCAAGCTAGACATGCTACAGCTTAAAAGAGTTGTAGGACTCATCACTGGACATGGCCAGTTCAGGAAACATCTTGCAACAGTGGAGTCTGCAAGACACGTCATTTTCGATTGCGGGATGCTGGAACGCAGAGGGAGCGAGCTCTTTGGTATCCAGCAACCTGGAGATGAAGAGGATACGTACCTGGTGGAAAAAATCCTGAACCTCGTTCGAGGAACAGGGTTCTAACCTTCCAGGAACGGCACACAGGGGGCACAATAAGCCAATGGTTGACGTGCAGGGAATCCTTCTTAAAGTAGTATTCCACCCCATTTTAAATCTAATCTAATCTAATACAGGGGTGGAACCGTTAACACACCTTGAAATACACAAAAATAGATTTTACATTTGGTAAGGTCTGTTACTCTTCGTAGATCACTAAGGATACCTGTATACTCTACATTTGTACATAGGGATTTTCTTACCCTCTAGAGCTGTAGCGTTTCTGGGAGTCCTTACCAGACCAAAGCATAACAACATTTGAATCTGACAAGCTGATGTGAGCCTGTTCATTGGCCCAACCTTTGGCCATTAAAAATATCTCCCTGTAAAAAATCCCTGGGAGAAGAAAATCCTTTGTTAAGAGTTCCTCTTTTATTCTCAAAAATCTCCGGGATTGTTATCCAGGAGGTATACCTGGTCCTGGAACTCTCCCCCATGGTTACTGCAATATCTATTGCTTTAACGGTCTTTAACCACCTTCAGATGTAGCTCATTAATGATAATGATTTCTCACATTAATTGATAATTAATTGTGTTCATTTAAACTTTTTGTTGATTTTTATTTGATAAAAAATATAAACATAACTTAAGATAGTTGTTGTATATTTAATTTATTTATGTTTTAAATAATTGATTCTCAAGTTACAACATTTACTTGAAGAATATTTTACAAAGTTAATATTCTGATATATTTGAAAATTATACATACAGGTTAAATCATTCCCAGTTTCTCAGTTTCTACTATTAATTTATCATTTAGCCCCTTAATTTTGTCTGGAAAATCGCATACGATACTGACTCTTGCTTTTCTTGTTTGAACAATACAAGTTGTTGGAGGCAGTATGATTTGGGCAGAGTTTTTGTTGTTCTGGTTTTTAAGCTACTTTCTTAAATTGTTTGCATCTACACACTGAGACGATTTGGATTCCTATAAAACTGCTCAAGTCTCAAAAATATCAAAAAAGGGGGAAAAAGTCTCTCTCAGTATTTTTGCTGTTGTTGATGCAATTGAGATGAATGGACACTATGGTGCAGTTCCTTGAAATTATCAAACAATTTCCAATCTTGTGGAATATACAGGTAAAGTTATAAATAACAATTTTCGGCGATGAGAGGAGTAGAAGAAGAGGTAAGGAAGTGGATCAGGTGACAAACCTGCATCCCTTGAATATGTTTTTCAACAGTTTGTGCGAAACCACAAACAAGTTGCCTGATTGGTTACAGAGATGTGGAAAAAAAAAACTTTTCAACATAGTGAATAAAATAGATGAGACGTACGAAAATTTGCTATCGTCTGAATAACCGCAACTTGGCTACTCGTCATCATCTGCCTATTTGACTAAAGACCGAAACTAAAAATATACTAATTTGAAATCAGTATTTGAGTTATTATGTACTATTTTTATTTTTAAGAAGGTGTTACAATACAAAAACATAATAATTAATATAAGAATAATAATTACAGTTTTTTCACTTATACTTTTTTATAAACTAACAGTTTTGCTACTTTGTAATCAGTATTTTGATTAAATTATTTTGAAATATTTATATTCTTAAGAAAATGTAATAATAAAGAATTATAATAAATAAAATTATAATAATAATTTGAGTTTCATCACTTACTGTTGCTGATCAAACAAATAGCTAATCTTTCTTCTGGAATTGTCGCTTTTCGATAATTAGTATCCTGTTTGGTAATATCTGAAGCAATCGTTGATAACAACTTATAACATTCTGATCTAGAAACACGATAATATATCTGAAAATTTTCGTCATCTAATTCGCAAAAAAAAGTGATTAACTCCCCAATTTCTTCCCTACATTGAATGTGATTGCTTAACCAATATCTGGGATTCCATCTTTTCTTTGTAGGTAATAAACCAGTATTCACGGTTATTTTTCTATGCTGAGTGTTGAAATCAACATCAGAACTTTTATCTTCAATCATTTTCGTTGAAACGTCCGTCCAACTCAACAAACAACAAACAACTAACAACTAGTTAACATTCACTTAGTTTTTGTGGGCATCAAACTTTAGCTGAGCTGTTTAGCTTAGTAAGGGGTAGAGCTTAGCTCTTGGTCAACAACCAGCTTTAATATATGAACGAATATTTGCTTAATATTGAATGTATAAAACATCAAATTAAGTAAATTTGGGAAACATAAACTAGAGTCAATTTGTTATTTATATATTTATGCTTCTTTGGTCAAATATAACATATAATATAAATGTTATAAAATAATAAAGTTTATAGCTTTTCATGTAATTCAGATTGTATTTGTTTAAAAGTGAAAAAAACAAAAGTTATATTTTATAGAGAGGGAAAATTATTTTTTCTATTAAATAAACAAAAGTTATACATCACATTGAGAAATAAAACTAATTTTTAATAGAGAACTTTTTTATTCTCTCTTAATCAAGTTTTCATTTGCTGTATTTACTTCATGTTTTATATTTATCATGATTTGTTCTAAATTATTAATTATATTTTTAACATTTCCTATGAATTATTAGAGCACCGTGGTGAATATACAATGAAAGAAAATTCCCCAAAACCACAATAAAACTATTGTGGGGATTTTTATTTTTTTTTCATTTTAACATTTCCCATATAATCTATTACTAAATCAGTGTCATTTATTTTGTGTCTCGAGCCCATTGTCATGAATTGTTCAATCACATATTTATTTTTGTCAACAGTTCTATTTGAACCGTACATTATGTTATTTGGTATAATATACCTGAGAGTCCACATTTTATTATTATTAATATTCCATTAACATGTAGGCCCCCGAGATCATTGACACTAATAAAAATTATCTCTGACTATTAGTCCGATATGCTCCTTGTTTGTGAAGGCGATGATGACTGTGATGGTGTTCATCTTTAAAAAAAAAACCCTGTTTAAAAAAACAAAGTCAGATCAAAATTGGAAAATACCAGTTGGAGTATAAATTATAAACAAAACAAAACAAATATTAAAGTAAAAACTATTAATGAAAAATATAAAACATAGGGATAAAACGTAGAGGTAAAAAAGTGTTATTAAATTGAAGGTGTGCAAAATAAAAGCTTAAGGGTTATAAATGGAGTTATATATTAAGAAAGTTAAAAAAAATGCTGTTTATGGTTTTCAATTACAGGCAAATCTCAGAAAATTGGAACTGAATACTGTAATCCTATTCTGTATCATTTTAAAATTTGTTTAAATTCTAATTTGATACCACATTTAACAATTTTGAATATGATTTCTGTAATGAAGTACTTTACGTTTTTATTTATTGATGTTTCTGTTATTGTTGAACTTTAAAGCTCATTGGTGCTTGTATAGATTTAAAAATAATTAAAGGTATTCAAATGTTTTTATTCAAACAGATAACATTTCCAGGTACTTGGAGGATCATAAAGACTGGTTTGGAGTAGGCAATTACAAAGACAATCCTTTACCACCTTCAGATGTAGCTCATTAATGATAATGATTTCTCACATTAATTGATAATTGTGTTCATTTAAACTTTTTGTTGATTTTTATTTGATAAAAAATGTAAACATAACTTAAGATAGTTGTTGTATATTTAATTTATTTATGTTTTAAATAATTGATTCTCAAGTTACAACATTTACTTGAAGAATATTTTACAAAGTTAATATTCTGATATATTTGAAAATTATACATACAGGTTAAATCTATACTATTTTAGTATGTAATTTTTGTAATATATCTGTTTCTGTTCTTTTTTCATACTATTTTAAATGATAAATTGCTTTAGTTGACTGTGTTAAATTACATTTGTACATACTATTAAAATTACTGAACTAGACTTTTTACCTGTATTGTTCTGTGTTTTTATTTTGATTCCTTATTCATTTCTGAAAAAAACCAATCTGTTATTTTAGTCAGTTTGTGTTAAGAATAGTGTGTTTTTCTTCATTTTCCCTGAAAATAATGGTTGTATGTAAGCAGTAAAGAATTGGCCAGTCTAGACATAATTTATAAGATTTGTGAACCAAAGAATATTAACTCATTTTATAAGGTGGCAGCTTTTAATTGCCATAAGGTGAATGTTTTTTCCTAACCTATTGTTCAGATTTCATATATACATATTTATTTTGAAAAAAACCAAAATCTACTTTCACATAAAATATATCAGCCCGTCTAAGTTGCATAATTAATTAATGTTTGTTACAACTTTTATTTTTCCAAATAAACTGTTTTCTGAAGTAAAACTACTCAATATATGTCGGTCTGATGCCTCAAATAATTTTGTTTGTTAAAAATATTAGGCAGATATATATCTCTCCTTCCTAATTTTTGGCATTTTTGGTAAACTTTTGTTTAAAAAAAAATTAAATACTATTTTTTGAAGTGAAACAATTCAATCCTTATAAATATGCCAGTCTGTAGCCTAAAGTAGTTTATTTTGTTACAATTTTATAGAAAAATTGTTAAGTGGATATATATGTCATTAGACCTTACCAAGATTTTTATTTTTTTTGTTTATTTTGGTAAAATAAATAACTGTATTAGCCCAAAAAGTTTATTTTGGAAAATATAACAGTTTACAACATTATATTACAATATACAAAGTTGTAATAATTAAATAAGAAAGTTGAAAATATATGACCATGTTGATACATTTTTTTTTTTTTTTGTATGGGTTAACTAGTGATTAAGAATCAAGAATTAGACTAATCCTAATATTGATTAATCTATTCTTATAAAAAATTTAAATTACCAGTTTAACATTTTGTTTATAATTTGATTTACTAGCTCATTTAGTATGTTTTAATTAATTGAGACTCTTACTCAGAGAGTGCCATTTAAGAGTATTTAAAAAAAAAAATTTATCATGATTTTATGAAATTTTATATTCTTAATACTAATTTGAAATACAGTACTTTTAATTTAAAATTAATTTTCAGAATTTCTAAAAACATTCTCGTGCACAATATAAGAAATAAAAACAAGATTAATTGATGTAATATCTATACAATATATATTTTTTTAAATTATTTATTTCTTCCTTTAAAAATATATATTATTCATAGATATCTAACATAACAAAATTAATTTACTTATATGGAAAAATATTAAAAATATCAATTATTATTAAATTCACAAACAAAACTTATTCATTGTATCTTGAAGTTCCTTCAATATCGGTTCTTTGGTTGATGAGATATTTCTGCTTCAGTGATGCTTCCTAGTTGTTTCTTGCCAATTCTCCTTAACCATGATTATATCTCGCAAATTATGTATTTTTATGTGATTTGAAATTTTAAGTCAATTTTACAATATCTTTGATATTATTTAGAACTTTAAAAGTGTGTGTTAAATTTGAAACAGAGTTTTCACTCCTACCATCTCTCATATGTTGATCTCACATCGTAGTAATTTTAACTTCACAGTCAAAATTAGAACATTACCAAGATTAACCAAGTTCTGTGCAACAAGGCCGTGCTCTCCCTAGAAAAGTTAAAATCCATGCTAAATTAAGCACTTTTAATTGAAATTAAATCTCTTCTTTGGATCATCCTCTTTTGATTTTCAAATGTTGTCATAGTACTATTATTGAAACCACATTTTTTTTTAGGTATAATTCATCTTATTTTATCGTTATATGTCAGTAATTACCCTCTTATTGATGATTTGTTAAAATTTTAACTATAAATTTATTAGTTCCAAAGTTGTCGATCCCCAAATTGCTGTTGTGATATCATTGCTTCCCTAAGAGTAGGGATGACAAACTATAAATGCTACGTTTTCATGTCCTATTTTAAAATTGACAATTTTGTTCAAATGTCCTTAAAATCAACACCTCTTGAATGGTTTATAATATTTTAAAATTGTTGATGATATTCTCTTCCTCTCGTTCTTCTTGTTCAATACAAACCTGATTTTTGTTGTTCGACATGAAATTTCTGAGTTATAAGCAGTCTTTGTAATCCATCCTTTTTTGAAATTCAATTTCGTATTATTCTAGAAATTTAACCTTTTTTTGGTTTCCTGTTCCTTTTCTCTTGAAACGAAAAAATCTTTTCACCATTTTCTTATATAAGTGTTTTTATACTAAAATTATCATTTTTCAAATATGTGTTTTAATATTTTAGTATGAATTCATTCATCCGTGCCAGTTGTAAGCATGTGATATCCTCCAACCAATAAATAATATAAGATAAGGAAATCATAAGTAACAATTTAAATAATAAATACAGAAGTGAACTTTAGATATTATTTACATAATCTGTTTTAAAAACAAAGAAACAGAAATTGCGTCATAGTTTGAAAATGGAACATTCTAGAACAAAGGCGTGTCTAGCATATGGCGTGATATGTCCATAAAAGGAGATAAACTCAAAACACTTTTCAGATTGGTTAGAATTTTGGAATATTCTGGAACTGTAAGTGAGAGGATGCTTACTTTTGCGATTTACTCTTGGTTAGAACATCAAACAAGATAGACGTGTTCTTCTTGTCAAAACGTCAATCAGTACAGATGTTTTTAAATGTAAAAAATTTCGAATGTCGAGTAGTGTGGACGTATTAAAATGTAAGAGACAGATGTTTTCAACATGAGTCTACAATTATGTGAGTGAAAGTACAAAAATGTTTTGAATGAAGGTAGTAAAAAATGAAACCTATCTAAAAAAAACTGTAAGGTAAAATGTAATGATTACATAACCAAACTTTCTTTTAAAGGATCACTATGAACAATTAAAAGATTTAAAAAAAACTTGGATAAATATTAGAATTAAGATTTTGTATTTAGATTTTAGTTTAAATAATAATAACAATGCATTCCATTTTTATTAAAAATTTATACTTTCAAATCAGCATGTGTAACTAAACTTTTATTAGAGTACAACCTTCCATTAACCGTTTCACAGATAGCTGGCTTGGTAAGTACAGATTTGGGTCAGAACCTTGTTTTTAGTAAATACTAGGTGAATTAAAATAGGTGATGTGTTACACAGTCACCAAGAGGAAGTGGTGGTTACCCGTGTTTGTATCAGTCATTCCATCATCACTCATGGATTTCTGATGCAATGGGGAATCCGCTACAACACAATACATATTCATAAGAAAATTATATTTTTGTGAAAATTATATAAAATTCATTTTATAAGCAGAAATTTAGAAACCCTTCAACCAGTAAATGAAAATCTTGGTTGCTATAGATTTTTGTTAATTAAATTGTATTGGTACCCAAACTGGCATAGGCATTAAGAATTATATTATGACCATGGGTAATTTTTTGTCTTTTTAGCAATAACACTTGAATCTGGAGTTTTGTTCTATTATAAAATGAGAACATAAAAAAAAAAAAAAATTGAAAAATCATTTTAAAAAAAGTGAAGAAAATGCTCATTCTAAATTTCGCATGTTAAATAGAATAGTTATAAATGAGACTTATTTGTAGGCTAAGTAAAAAAAAAAAAAAAAATGTATTTTGTATAGTAACAAAAAATACAGTTACCAAAAGAAGACTTCATTGTTATTAGGGTAAGGAAGCATTAAAAAATATACTTTGAATGAAAAAAATGAATACATTTTGAATAATCCCTCAAACAATTATCTCAAAATAAATAGTTTTATGAAACGATCATGTTTCGTAAACATTGCCACAGTTTTTAATAATTTTGCAAACAATGATCACAGATAATAGTTTCATGAAACAATTATGTTTCGTAAACATTGCCATAGTCCTTAGTAACAGAACTTCAATTTCACTTATTGAACTAAACTAATTATAGAAATAATATTCAATACTAGAGAAAAAGCTCTTGCAGAGTTTATATTTTATACAGTAGGCCTATTACAAGATAAGAGAATGAGATATTGAAGTAACCAGTTAAATACCGATTTTCTTTTTGTGATGTGTATAGTTTAAATTGTCTTCACTCAAACTTTAAGACGTCTTCCCTGTCATTATAAAAAGAATAAAATACAAAAATTTAATCTGTTAAAGCAGGGTTTTAAATCTTTTCTTAAATAGTTATTTTTGAAAAGGTTAAATTGACTTCATGCTCATTTATTTTTCTTCAAGTTCGACAAATTCAAATTTATATGACAAGTGTCACTGTATTAGCATTCCCATAATTTAAATAGGATGAAAACAGATCAAAGTATGCTAATTTGAGAATTAATTCAGAACAGAACTGAGTTAATTGTTCTACTAGTATAGTAAGAACACTTGTGAAATGAGTTTCAAACTTAGCTCATTAATATAATCTCAGTAGTGAGCCTTAGAAACTGCATGTGTATTAAGGCTGTATGTATATTTATCATTATAGGCTATTTATGTGAGTCATTTCAATTCATTGGTTACTTGCTAAATATGTATTTACTATAGTTAAAATATTTTTTTTACACTTCATGACATACGTAGAGTAGAAAGTAATTATTTAAATATTATTTCCCCCACCTACTACCACCTAATACTATTAAGAGATCACCTTATGCATTGATCTTTATATTTTATCTAACAATTAATTAATGAATTACTCTTAATTTAATACTAAATGTTATAACTCGCATGTAAGGAAGGTTGTTAAATTGTTTGTACACATTCTAAAATAACTTTAACTTTTAGAGTCTTATGAAATAATCTATAGAGATAGACAACAATATTCAACTTTATTTTTGTGTTATAATTAATTACGAAACATAAATTATTCAAGTTAATGAAAATCTACTTTTCATTTGCCATTACAACAGTTATGCTGTATTATTGATGATCTAATATAGATATTCAATCAATTGTAATTTTCCTCATGGAAATGCCGACAATGAAAGTTATGAAATGTTCACTGATTCTACCCAGATGAGTAATTGGCCACATGTTTGGCTCACTGGATATACTGGTAGTAACTCGATACATTAAAACATAATAACAATATTAATGAAAGAAATTAAAGCAGCAGGTTTGAATTTTCAATGGAAGTTCAAGCTCATTACACACCAGAAAAAAATTACAAAAAATAGGGTTTGCATGGAAAAATACAGAAAATAACAGAATAATTTGATTGAAAGCCATGATATTAAGTTTCTAAGGATAATATATTTATGGAAAATTTCAGAATACCTAAAACAAAACAGGAACAATATATTAACAGATGAAATCTACATTCCATTTACAGTAGCCTACACATACCTAATTAATGTTGGGGTCCGACCCAAAAATAAAAAAAATGCTGACATCTAAGAATCCGTGTTTAAAGGATCTAAACTAATTTTTCTATATGCTGGATACAAGGAAGTTTCCATTCCAAACAGTAAATTAATAATATTTCAAGTGAAAAATATACGACCTAGACTGGGAATCGAACCAAGGACCTTTGGCCGTATTACAATTACAATATAATTGGCCGATAAATTTTTTGTATCGAGTTTTATTTTTGGTAGTATGCGGATATGCCCTAATTTTAAGCAATCAAATTAATGCTTATGGTTTATGAAAATCCTTGTTTTTGTAGTAACACCGAAGAGGGAGGAGTTAAGGAATGTAAGGAAGGGGGTAAGGTGTCTGTCTATATTTGTAAATGCATAATTCACTTACCACATTAAAATTCACCGCCGAAGTGCTTTTAAACCACAAAGGAATTGCTTTTAATAGGGTAAGTCAATTATACAGTGAGAGCAATTTAATTTTTGTTCAGGTTAAAATAATAGTGTAGTTATTCAACACTTCTAAGGTTCTTTAACAAATTAGTTTAAACCAAGTTAAACAAATTTAATGAGCGGCTGACAATATTACTGTGTTTGTCTTATCACAATATTTCCTAATGGTTAATCGTCACTATGTTTATTTAGATTGTTTATTTTGAAATAATATTAATAAGTATTACATCTAAAATTGTTTGCTGAAACCTACACAGTTTTAACTGTTAAACTGAATGGTAGAAAATCACAGAGAAAACATTTAATCACACAATATTGTTGCAAACGTCCATTCAGCATTCAGTGGATCACTTTTTGGAGGATCTCTCCAGCGTCTCCCTAATGTGGTATGTGGATATTGATTTCTAAACTCAGCGATGTACCTTAGCTTTGAACTCCTCATTTTGCAAATATCAAACAACGTTAGCGGCAGTAGTCAAATTTGAAGACCACACATCTCAGATGATACATTTAAATATTTCTATTCTGACCATTTAAAATTAAATTAAATTAATTTCTAAGAAAGTTTAAAAAATGAGTCATTTCTGGTAATTGATTAGAATACCAAAATCATTCCCACGGTCTCTATATGGTTTTGAAACTTCAACAAAAGAAGTAGCCTAAGTAATCAATTATTACTTATAAAGTACTTCCAAAAAGTTCTGCTTACATGAAAATAACTATATTGTGCTAAGTCATGGCTGAAAGTATCACTACTTTCACAGCACATTTTAATTGAAGCTACTGTCAATTTCAAGGCTGCTGTAGCTTAATTCAGTTGTTTTCAGGGATCTTTTAGACAGTGTGTGTGTGGGGGGTTTTTTTTTTTAAATTTGTATTGTACAATTACTTATGGAAACTACAAGGTATTAATTTGTTTTTTAAAACAACAATTAATAGTAACATTTTGGTATTTTATTTCAGATCTAATACACTATATATATTTGAGATGATATATATTTATGAAAATTATGTATTGCTTGTAATTAAAAGACATTCACAGGCAAATCAACTCTTGCTCTATATTTCAGTCTGGCATAAAATTAAGGAAATTTAAAATTTATAATTATATTTAACAATATTTATAAAAATACTACGTGAAATATTGTTCCTTAATAATTTATGACTGAATTTTTGTTGATATTCTGAAAGAACTAAAACTTCAATCAATTTAGTGAGCTATATGCTTTAAGATATTTAAAATTGATTTAACTCACATCTTAGAGTATTATCAAAAACATTAAATTGTTAAAGTGAAATTAATGTATCTTTTATAATACTTGTAATACAATTTTGCCAATCACATCCAATGGTCAAAATCCAACTTTTCGTGTAGTAAAACAACTTAATGTTTTTTTTTATTTCATTTAATTTTTTTAAAGTAAATTCATGTTGCAAAGTCCTTAGTAAATTCATGTAGAAAAATAATGTTAAACTTAAACAAATTTAGTTGGAATATTTTGACAATCAATCATTGAGTCTTTGTTAATCAACCAAAATTTAATATCATTATTATACCAGACAAAAAACTAAATTAATCAGTTCTAAATGATTTGATGAAGTTTATTTGATTGTCATGGCAGTGATTAAATTTAACATGTAGAGTTTTCATAAGCTATACATGGCTGTTGCGTAAACAGTGTTATTTGTACTGTACTTGTTGACATTACATTTAACAGCTTAAATACCAAATGTAAAAGTTCTGTCATTAGAGTCCCATAATTTAAATGTGTTAAAATGCTAGCAGTTTTACCTTCATACTTAATATAATGTGATATTTTGTTGTAACAGGTTTTATCAAGTTAATTTGACAACGTATTTTCTTTATTCAGTTAATCTTGTTGCAGTATCAACAAGGAAACGCTCTCTCCCCACAAAACTAACTATATCTCAAGACTTCAACATATTATTACTGGGTTGCTTCAATTCAATTGTACTGGATCGTCAATAATTTAACTGTTGGAATTTTAATAAAAAAATAAATTTTGATTATTTAGTGTAATAACAGGACAACAACTTAAACATAAACTGTAGTGATTATGAGGGTGTGGCTAGTGAACAAAAAAGAATTATTACAGTTCCTATAATTAGTTGCAGGTTAATTAAAATCTTATTTTTTATAATTCCGATGAAAAACTTCTAAATTTGTTTTAGGTTTACCAGCGAATTTAATGCTGAATAAAACATTTTAACGAGCACAAAACTAATAATAGAATGTTTTTGAAACCAGTTACACTGAAATAAGTTGAAATACCAGAAATAAAATCAAGAAAATCTACAATGATTGATGAAGTCAGTTTTGTTATTCACTACAGTTATGTGTTATTGGAATTATATTATTATTTTTGTAATAAATTTAACCTTTCTGGTTGGCGTGTTTTTGGAAACTTTAAAGAAAATCTAATACTAATTTTCAAAATTTGGACGGGTGTTCTAAATGGGCTGCGCTATTCTAAATGGGCTGTGCTATTCTAAATGGGCTGCGCTATCTTTGGGTTAAGTACTAATACATTTTTGTGTTATTACTTACCCTCTTGTTAATTTTGTTTACATAGATAAAGTAAAACAAAAACTAAAAAACAACAACAAAATTTAAAAAAACACAATAAAAAGGAAAATCAACTAATGTAATGTGCCCCGCCCTATGTGATCTTTATTTTTCAATAAATTGTAATTTTCCGAGATTCTTTGTTTTTTATCATTGTAGCAACATGTTAGCGTAAGTTGTCCTGATCGTTTGTATTATATATATAATACCAAAAATTATTTAATTATTTTTTGTTAAGTTAGAATATTTTCAAAATTACAGTTTCGATCATTAGCACCCAAATTTTGTTTGGAAATAATAATTCAAAAATCAGAATCTTTATTATTATTTTAATTCTGTATGAAACAAGTGTATACTAAATATCATTATAGCCTTTCATACAGAATTAAAATTATTTATGAATGTTGTAATAAATACCAATTAAAATCAAGTATAATTAATTGTTACATTTTTTTGTGTGTTGAAGGTAAACTATTTCAAGTAGATACTTTTGGTACTGTTTAATGTACAGCTTAAAACTTGAGCTTATGGTTGGGTGATGGACTCAGCTTATATAATATATATATATATATATATATATATATATATATAAATTTGACAACCATGATTATAACTAATATTTAGGTTATTAAATAATATTTAAGAAATAAAATTTAAATAAAGTCTAATAATGACATTTTAAATAATTATTAATATATATATATATATATATATATATATATATATATATAATATACCAGCTAATTAATGTGCATTAAGTTTACACATATTTAATATTTAAAAAAATATTATTTCAAAGTAATATAATATGAAATGAATTGTAAATTGGAGCTGTTGTTCTTTGTACATTATAAATCTACGTCATTATTTTAATGGTAGTTTATAATTAAAAAAGTTCAACGGAAAGGACGATAAATTGCTCTTTTAATTTCAAAACTTTTTCTATTCTCAACTCAGAAAATGAGTGATTATATTGTGACACACAATATTAACATATATAGGAGTTTATGTATTTCAGTAGTGTAATTGCCTTGCAAGAATTGATACTTCAAAGTGGTTGTGATAACAACCCAGACAAAATGAGTCTTTTAATATATTAATATGATTTACTTTACTTGATGTCAACTTTGCACTAAAGACATTTACGAATCTATTCTGTGTTTTAATGTCATCTTACTAAACTCGATTCCAGAAAGCCACTCCGGGTGGATGTTAAGGCTTAGATAATTTTTGTATTTATATGCATATTATTCATTCAATCCAAATTAATTCTCTAGCACTTTTAAGATATTAATTTCTATGTAAATTTGAGTTTAGAAACTAAAGCATTATTCAGTGTAATGTAGAATTAATAATCTCATACATAGAAATATATTTTTAAAGGTAATTTAATTTCCACTTGCATATATCTTTAAAACAATAACACTTAATTGAATCTTCTGTAGTGAATAAATATTTTGAAAAGTGGGTTATGAAAATCTTTAACGGCATACGTAATATACTGTAGTAGTTTGATGTAATATTGTATTTCATATCCTTTAAAAACATAACCGTTATGGAGAGAGAATGTGGGTATAAGAATATCATAAGCTATATCAAGGTATAAGCCAAATAAAATAAAACTCATTATCTCATAATAAACCTTTTATTTGATCACTGTGTTAGGGAAATATCTGAAAACCCCGGGTATCACATTCACTTAGAAAATCTACAACTTAAATTATAAATTAAAAAATAAACTGAACAAATTAAATAAATAAATTTCAATAAAGATTCACTTCGAACAAGTCAGAAACAGATATCATTTCAACAGGAAGTAGGAACGGATGTGAAACTCGAAGGTGAGCAGTATTAAATTTCATCAAAGTACGAATTCGCACAGCCAGAATATTTTCTTGAGAATCAAGAAAGACAACACTATAAAATTAAATGCCTACAAAGAAAAATTTAAAAAATTGGTATTGCCAGTAATATGCTAGGAGGGCTTGTATGAATGTTATAACTGCAACACAAGATGACGTTTCAGATACTAAGTCATCATCCTCAATTAATTGTTGATTGCACATAAACATTTCTGTTACTAAACTGTTTCAAGAAAGACCAATGATTCACACAGATAACATAATGAAGCAATATCTGTGTGAGCAACACTAGGATTGTTATCTGTGTGAAGTATTGGTATTGTCAGTAGTGTGCTAGGAGGGCTTGTATTAGTGAGACAACTGAAGATGATGACTTATTCATTGAAACGTTTTCTTGTATTGTAGCGTACTGCTCATTATAGTGAAAAAGAGATAAGAGTTTAAACGTGAAGATTAATGATGTAGATTTACATTTATGAAATCTAAATCTTTTAATTTAAAACAGAAAATATTGTTATCACCCTTACGTAAATAAATAAAAACTTTTCATTATTGAGATATGTTAAACTGAGATAGTAATTGAAAGTTTGTAAGATGCACGTTTCACTCAAAGTCTTTTCAAGTATTTTACTGTTTTCTATTATTTTATTAATGTGAGTTATTAATTACTATTTCATTATTTGTGAAACTAAAGTCATATATAGCCTACTAATGAAACATTTAAATATATTTATATGAATCAACTAAAGTCGGGATATATACCATAGTATATATATATATATATATATATATATATATATATATAGGTGTGGTTGTTTGATTAGGTTGATCTGGGTTACAAACTTATTATGGATGTTTTCAAAAGAACCTTTATTCTTCCAGAACGATTACATTACCAAAATATGTTTGATTTTGAAGTATTTATTCTTTTTGTAGATGATGTGAATTCATAAAACGTGTTGTGAAAATGTGTACAAAACAAAAGGTTATAAAAGATAATCTAACACTTAAACTCTGTTATAAATAATATAGGGATATCTGTGCAACTGCAGTTTTGTAAACTTTAATCAATATTTTAAATGTAATTTCCTTTTAAATAATAAAATCTCACATTCTAATAGTTTCAATAAACTACGAAATTGAGTTTATAATAAGGTTAAAATAATAATTGAAAAAGTTTAAAACCAAAACGTTTTTAATACTTGTACTTGTATTGATTGAACCAGTTTTAAATGTTTTTACCTAATAAGACACTTAAAACTATACCCAATACATAGGTAAATTTTATAAATGAATATGAATTTAATATTACGTTTTTTCAGGTTCGGTTGTCTAAAAAGCAATGTTTGGAATAGAAATTACACGGGAATCAGAATTGAAATGTGTCAATGTAACTATAAAAGAAGGACTTCACATGTATTTATGTTAAATATATGAGAGTTTTACAGCCGGTAAATATAATTAACAAAATATCTTAAAATCAAATTAATAATTTATTTGACATAATCATTATTCAGTTCCTCAGAGCATAATTGACTTTATTTTAATATTGTAAAATCGCTGGTTTAAAAACACGTTTACCGACATTACATTTTTTCACAGTTGAACTTTTGACAAACCTAATATTGATTAAATATGTATAATATGTATAATAAGCAAAGAGTTTAGTAATGTGGGAAAAGTATTGTGTAATAACAATGCTAACACCATTGTAACTATTGAAGTGTAGTTACGGTCTAATAAAGAATAATATGCTCTTAGTGTTATGTTGCAAATATAAATATGTTGTCAAGTACATTCAGGTTAAAATGCATTGAGTAAAACTTTTATGTGTATATGGCAATTACACGTTTTTATGTAACAATTTATTGATGTATATGAAAAGAATAGAACCTAAAGTTATGCCCACTTATAACAGTTGTTTGTCCATTTATGTGTAATAAATAAATCTAAATTCCGAACATCGTAATTTATGTTAAAGTTAATAATATATATATATATATATATATATATATATATATATATATATATATATATTACATTTGATGGATTCTGCTTCAACTTTTTATAATGAAAAATAACAAAGTTGTTATCAAAATTTAAGAATTTGATATTCGATGAACATTTTATGTTTATACTGGTTCCAGTCGCCATTACTACAACTGTCTTCAGGATGTGATTTGTTTGAGTGGTATGTTTTTCAAAATGTAATATATACTAATCTAATCTGTCTATTGTTTATTATTATTTAATACTATTGGAATTAATAATATATTTTAACAATTCGGCTGATTTCAGTAGAATTATCATGTAATATTTTGTACTACAAAAGAGTTGATTTTACAACGATTTTTCTATTTGTTACATATGAAGAAATAGTTTATAATAACAGATGATCTAATAAATTTTTAGACTATGATACACTATACATTTAACAATACTTGTTTTTATTTACATACAATTCTCATCTCAAACTATTGTGCGCAAATTTTACACAAAAAGCATGCATCCAATGTATATTTTGTTTTGTCATTGAAAAAATTGTTGAAGAAGAGCAGAAGATAAGCACACATATTTTTACACACATTTCCTCCCCATAAATATTTTTTACTCTTAAAAATTATTGCATCATTGATTTTTATTGATCTAAATTAATTAAATATCAGCTGGCTGCACATTTTTAATTTTGTAATAATTCTCATCAATATACTTTCCCCATTATGAATCCGTTAGCTCCTAGACTCTATGGTTTACTTAAATTACATAAACGTAACATTTCCATAAGACCAGTAGTTTCATTTGTTCATTCTCCCTCATATAATTTATCAAAATTTTGTAATGATTTCTTAAAAACTACATATAAGTTTAAATCGAAACATGGAATTATTAATACTTTAGAGTTAGTTAATAAAATGAAAGATGTGCAAATACCCCCTAACGCCAAAATTGTGTCTTTTAATGTGAAGAGTTTATTTACCAGTATTCCAATTAAAGAATGTTTGGAAAAGGTGGAATTATATTATTGTATAACTCTAAAGTTGATCATGTTACCATTATAGAATTAATGGATGTTATTGAAGTATGTGTGAAACAAAATTATTTTCAATTTCAAGAAAAATTTTATGCACAAATAGAGGGTTTGGCTATGGGGTCACCTCTATCTCCATTATTAGCAGAGATATTTATGACAGCTTTTAAAGATAATCTGTTTAAAAGTAAAAACAAGTTTCACTTAAAAAAAAAAACATTTATTGGTACACCCTCAGGGGCTCACTCCTTGTGAGTTCGGGTTTGGCGAACCCGGGGTTCCCGAGCTGGATCTCATCTCACTTCAACTTGTCTTGAGTGAGATCCCTTCTCTTTCTTCTTTCATATTGGGTACTAGGCCTTTTTTCCGAACCCGACGCTGTTAGATTTCCGAAGGCTAGGGGTCTCTAATCTACTCTTGTTTCTTCTTTCGGAGCTCTATTCCGCCTTCTCATCAATTTGACTATGCAATGGATAAAACACACGGAAGTATTACCCCAGGTGGCAGACCAGATACTCTGGAAAATCCACTCTTCAACATGGAGGTCGGTCTTATGGATTCTGGGGAGGACTAACTATCATTAAATCAAAACCCATTCAAGAAAGAAACAGCACGGGAAAGAACACCACCAAGAGTGCCTGGTACTGAAAAAAGATAGAAAAAAGAACGAAGTAGTTGTTGTAAAGGATGGTACAAAATTCAATGGAAAAGAAAACGTAGACCTGCTTAAAAGCTTAATGAAATTGAGGGAATGTTGCTTCAGCTCCAAGCACAGGTTTTGAGAGTAACCCAAAAGAATGTGGAGTTGAAAACAGCTCTTGGTAAAAGGCAGCAGCCCATTGAAACAAAGGAGGGGGCGGAGAGCACTAGTGGGGCTATAACTGCCTATGAAACTGATGAAGAAAAACTCGAACGAGAAACAGACTGGATTTTAAAAAGAAACAAAAGAAGAGTTAAAAAACGGAAAGCAGAATTTTCTCCGGAGGCTTTAACAGATACCGCTCTTGTAGTAAATCAGTCCACAAGTAATAATAAAGACATGGTGCATGTTCATGTAACAAATAAAGAACTTGGAGGAAGGATAAAGGAAGTACCTCCTCCACCAATTAATTTTGTAGGTGTGCCTACCTTTGCAGACATTCAACATCTGATGTCATCAATCGCAAGTAGTAAATAGAGTTGTGGCATTAAGCAACAATGCATGGAGGTTACTGATGCTGGATTCGGACTCCTACAGAACTATGGTATATAAACTGTCCACAGAGAAAGTTCAATGGTAAACCTATGAAAACAAAAACTGCCGACCTCTGAAGGTAATGGCTAGGGGATTGCACTCGACCTGTGAAAAAGCGGACATCTTAGCGGACTTGCGGGAGAAGGGTTTCAAAATTACTGATGCAGTAAACATACTGAAAGTAGATAGAAAAACTTAAGGAGATGCAAACCAAACTGTACGTAGAATAGGACTTCCCCTATTTATGCTTACTTTTGATCAAGGGGAAAAGTTGGAAAATATATTTAGCGTAAGGTGAATTTTGAATATGAAAGTAAAGATTGAACCCCTACAGAAAAATATCAGAGTTGATCCCGCAATGCAAAAGTTGTCAGGGATTTAATCATACTCACAAGTATTGTGCTTGCGATCCTAGGTGTGTTAAATTCACTGGTCAAAATGTTACCAGGCTACTGAAATTATTAAAAGTGGAACCAACTGGTAACAATGTTAAAAAAAAAGAAAGACAAATTTCATTAACAAAAGCCAAAAATTTATTTAGTTTAAATTTAAGTTTGGGGATCAGATTTGACCATTCACAATTAATTTTTGTTAAGAAAATTACAAAGTTTTTGTTGAAAAGAATTTATATATATAAAAAAATTTAAGTTTTCTGATACATATATATACATGTATATATAAAAAAAGGAGAAAATGGTAGATTAGTTAACAAGTTTTGTGTTATCCAATGCTTAGTCTAAACATACACATAAATAAATACATATACATATATAGAAGCACATTTTACAAATAAATGGATGTTATACCATTTTCCATTTTAAAAGAACAAATTCATTTTATATACATATATAGAAATTAATTTTGATTTGTAAAAAAGATTGATATATAGAAAAATTTAAATTTAAAAAGAAAGTGAAATATTAGAATTTTGAAATTTATTAAATATTGCAATTTTTAAATATTGACGTCAATGTTTTTTTAATTTTATTAATTTTGAAAAGTAACCCCTTTGGGGTCGTGAAGGCCGAAAAGTTTGCATGTAGCACCACCCAATATTAATTATTTTATAAATTAGTACACATTTTGCATATATATAATAAAGGACATATTATCGTACAGAGTTCAGTTCTAAATATTTCTGAAGAATAAGTTCACAATTCAAGTTCCTTTCTTTTAAACAACTATTATTTTAGAGTGCACTTTAGTGAAGATTAAAAAGTTTTTGATTTTAAGCATGTTTGAAATTGTCAGGTAGAGTAGTCTCAAACAGATATCCAATTATTGCTGTACAAACTCGCACAATCTCCAAACAAACTCCAACAAACTTAAACCAGCTTTTTTGCTAAAGCAAAAGAAAAGCAAGTCGACTAGAGATTTATACAAACTTAGACATGTTATTGCACAAGTTTCTCTTATTAAAATGTTTTGTTATTTCATCAAAATGAAAGGAAAATTATCAGAATTACAGAAATTCAGAAAAGATTATAATTAAGTCCTTCTTTGATGTTAATAAAGAATCGTATATAAATATCTTGATCTTTGTTTGAAATAAAAGACTTGTAATAACAGTTAGAAAATTTCTAAAAGCAAAGATTCTAGTTCAGAAAAAAACATTTTTCTAGTTAGTATTTTGATATTATTTAATACTTAATATTTTGACTGTTTAATACTTAATGTTTGACTGTTTAAAACTTAATACTTGACTGTTTAAATTTACAGTTAGATTTTGTAAATTGTCCTTTAAATGAAAGAAAGCTTTTTGCAAGTTGTTAACCTTCAATAAGAATAATTGAATAATCAAAGGGAAAATATGAAACACATATTTCAGTAAACAAAGCTTAAAAATATTAACAATTTTACTGTATGGTGAAATCTGAAATAGTCATACCTGGTTTGTATTGAAAGAGTTCTAAAGAGCCATGTGCCGTGTGTTATAAAGAAAAACTCACCAACATTTTATCGTTACACTTTACAAAAAACACATCACTAACATTTAAGAAAGAAGGCACTTATTACTTCATGAATGAGATGTTGAATTATAATTTAGAACTAACACTGGAGAAAATTGTCGAAGAGAAGTTTTATTAAATTTGCGTGTCTACATTTGGAAGCGATTAAAACAGAAGTGAAACGGCTTGTAAGGAAAACTTGATTCTAATCTTGTTAGAGAGAGAGAGAGAGAGAGAGAGAGAGAGAGAGAGAGAGAGAGAGAGAGAGAGAGAGAGAGAGAGAGAGAGAGAGAGAGAGAGAGAGAGAGAGAGAGAGAGAGAGAGAGAGAGAGAGAGAGAGAGAGAGAGAGAGAGAGAGAGAGAGAGAGAGAGAGAGAGAGAGAGAGAGAGAGATGTCGTACGATGTTTTACTGTATTCGCCACCAGACTTCACCACCAGACGGATGCGATATGTTAAGGTCAAGGGGCAGGTAGAAGGTAGATAAGCAAGTACAGATTATTTTTAATAGTGAATGACGTTACAGCTGGTTGATAATTTAGTACAGATTTATTTTATTATTAATTTATTTATTTTAATTTAGTAGGACGTTACAAAAATTTGACCCGAAATTGTACAGTGGACAGAAGTGAACCTCCAACCTGTGTAAACTGCAAGGAGTGGCACCCAGCCAACTACCGAGGGTGTATTGTTGCTAAGGAGCTGCAAAAGATAAGAAATCTCAGAAAGAAAACTGATACTAAATTGACTACAATCCCAAATCGTCAGGTAATAGAGAGCGCACCTATGGTATATCAGAAACCATCACAGATCTCGGAATAACAAATCAAAAAGCAAATCTTACTCTGTAGCAGTGAAGAAACCACAAACAAAGCTCATAAGGTATAATGATGATCAAGTACTGCGGAAGGTTCTGAATAAACTGGACTCCTTACATAAGGGAATGGAGGAGCAGAAAGAATCAATCAAAACAAATTTCATAAATTTACTAAGCAGGAGGATATTAATAAGCAAATCTTTCAAAGACTGGCAGCTATGAAATCCGGTATGGATAACTTAAGTGTGATACGATTACCAAAAAATGTTTGACACTTTCAGAATTGCAACATGGACTTGTGAACCATCTGAGGGAGCTAGAAATCTATGTAAATATGGAAAATATAGAATATGTCTAATCTCGGAGTCACCTATCTAAGAGCTCGAGTATTAATATGAGTGGGTATAGCGGCTACTAGTCTGCTCATCCGCCGGGCAGAGCTAGGGGTGGCTCGGCTGCACTTGTGAAAAACACTATCGAACATAAGATTGAGGATAAGATAAGTGAAGTAAATACAAGTTATTTTAGAGAATACAATTTTACAAATTCCATAATAAGGATGAATTGAATATCTTTTGTTAGCAGTTTGAATAATTCTTAGGAAATGTTTTCTTCACACATATTTTATTTACCATTGTGATTTTAATTGATTTTCGATGTTGGTTTGTTTTACAATATTTTTCTTAAGTGGTTTTGTTTGAATTATTTATGGGAAAAATATTATAGTGCAAAGTGTAAACTTCTCATCCTAAGAATAATGTAAGTTAATATATTAAATTAGAGTGTAATAATGGTAAAAGTGTAACAAAAATAATGCGTTTGGAGTTGTTTGTCATAAACAATTAGTACAATGCTTCGCATTATTTATTTGTCAATTTGTACATTTTTAATAACACTTTACGCTAAAGCTTTCTTGGGTGCTCCATACTTTGCTTTAAATTATAATAACCTCAATAACGTATAAAATTTTTACTGTTATTTTGGATTATATATTCTTCACTTCACATATTTGACAGTGAACTACTATAACATTCCATGTTTTCTGTTCTACAACAATCTTTACTTATAACATCTCTGAGATGGTGAGTAATGATGTTGATTAATGTAAGGTTCCCTCATCTGTTCATAAATCTTGCTTGTCTTGGTCCTTTCTTAGTCTGTCATCGTGAATTTAAGAACACATTGCAAACTGATATCCTTGTCATAATGCTTGGCCCTTTCTTAGCCTGTCATCGTGAATTTAAGAACACGATGCAAACTGATATCCTTGTCATAATGCTAAACAGCTGAGACGATTAATTTACATTGTATACTTAACATTTAAAGTTATTCTATAAGTTAAACTACAGACATTCTAGTCATTTTAACAATATTTTGAACCGAATAATAAGCATTAAGAAATGAGATGAAAGAAAATGTCTGTTCTCGATTTACAAGACAAGTCTTCCACGTTTTTTGTTAGAACTTTTTTTTATTACCAAAAATTCATTGATTTTGATTTTATATAAACTTTATAAGGTCTTATGAACTATGTACATAAATGAGTAGAGAAAACACAAATTGAACAAAAACCCAGATGTATCAATATTCGAGTAACGCCCAGTAACAGTTTAAATAGAACATAACTTTGTTTTCAACCCAATGGTTTTTAGATTTGGGCTGTAAAAATATTAGTTATAAAATGGAATAATTAACCTGTAGCTCTAGTGAAAGTGTCTTTTTAGAGTTACAGTGTAGGGCATCAGTGAAATTTGTTTAAGAAAGTATAATAAGCACTCTTAATACGTTCAACGATGATTAAAAGCAGAACAGACTACTTTAGAGTATAATGCGCATACAAATTCATACTCACATCAACTAAAATAATTTTAAAAAGATAAAAACACGACACATGGGTACAAAAGAACAGTTTTTTGTTTGTAGTAGTATAATATTGTTGTCACGTTTGTGTTAAATAAAGAAAATTAAATGTAACAGATGATTCGACTATATTTGATGCGAAACGTTAAGTGAAATAAAGCGAATAGATAGTAACCAAAATAGAAGAAACAAACATAACTATAGTATTAAATCAGTACATTAAGGCAAAACAAAATCACTAATTATTTGATATTTATGAGTAAAATAAAAAATAATTAAGATATTTTGTTGTTTTGCAAGATTCATTAATAATTAGATAAAGTCTACATAAATCAATTCAAATCTGAAAACATAATTTTTTATAACTTTTTCCCTAACAATTGGCTGTAGTGTTTCCGATTTTATAAAGTAAGATTAGTAATATTTAATTAACAGACACACACGTAGCCCTCCTTTTACAAACGAACACACAGATATTTAAAAAAGAGAAATTTATTATAGATTATTTGGTGTTCACGAAAAGTGATTAAAAGTCAAAAAGTTTACCCGTGTTTAATTTAACGAAAGTTTAAAAAAAATTAATTGCTCATTACGTAAACATATTTTATAAAAGTATAATATTTTACAATGCACAAAGTTTATAATCGCTGATATTTTATAATAAACAAATTTTTCACGTGTAGTTTTACGTAGACATTAAGGTATCTTTCTGTTTAATGTAAATAAATTATTCTGTTAATTATTTGGTGATGGATTCTGATTTCTTTCAACGTAAAAAATCTGGAAATTGTTATAACGCAAGAATCGGATACAACCATTATTAAGATGTGTGAGTTGTAATGGCTCACGTTGTGTGCAGATGTAGCCATGAATATAACCAGCAAGCCGCCTATTGCTTATGAAATTGAAAGTTATTGTCGACGTTCCCACTTCTGGCTTTGCTCTAAAGACGCGACTTGCATCTGTTTTGTTAGCTTGAGTATGCCTGATGAATATAAATGTACATCCGTATTTCAATGAAATCCTACGAAACAGAAAAGACGAATTTATCAACAACAATAAAAGTTGCTCCCATCAAATACTGAATGTACTTCTTCCCAAAAAACAAAGATGTTTATGTACGTATGTACTATCATATGAACGTAGTATTGAGATTATATGAAGAATTATACAAATTTATAAAGTATAAATATTATAAGATTATAAACATAAGAATGATTTCCGTATTATGACTAAAATAATTAAATTTTAAAATCTAATTATCGGTAGAAAATTGGATCTTTGTAGAGTTAATAATTATTTGTACAGTTACAAATTTCATAGCGAACTTCAACAAATTTCAGTAAAACTGTTGACCCTTATAATAATTCCATAACCTATACACAATTTATTCGAAAAGACGAATAGGACATATTTCCTTTGAAAATATGTCTGAATAGGTTCATTTTGATGGATATTAGAGTTTGGTAACTATATGTAACTATGAAGCCTAACAATTTGTTTACACAAATGAATCATTATTATAAGGGTTTAACTTCTCTTGCAAGTATAAAAAGTTAATAATCGTGGTCAAATGTGGAATATTTTTCACAGTTGAAAATAAATATTACAATTTGTTATTATAGAAGCATGAAAAAGGAAAAAGTCATGTTTCATACTCACAATTTTTCTAAAAAAAATGTTCAACAAATAATAATATGTAGGAAATGTAAATTCATTGCTTACATGTAAAGACTAGGAACTCTTTTAGTAAACATTAGAAACTATATTGAGAAATAATATTTCAAGTGAAAAATATACGACCTAGACTGGGAATCGAACCCGTGAACTTTGGCTTTATGTGCCAATGCTCTACCAAAGCTCCTTGGTTCAATTCCAATCTAGGTCGTATATCTTTCACTTGAAATATCATTTAATTATAATACTAGCAGGTATAAAAAAAAATTATAATGGTTAAAATAAAAAATTAAAACCAATAAAAAAAATTGATAACATTTAATTACAGAATATGTACATAAAACTTGACTCCCCTTATGGAATACTTCAATGTACGTAACGAATTTATAGGTTCATCCCCTTTCTCGAATATGGATATTGCTCACCTCATATGAATTGCCTCATTGCTTTGTTCCCTCAAGTGTGTAGCTTATGTATGTAAAACAGTAACCAGGACTTCCTTAAGTTTGAAAGTTTTAACAAATACTACAACAGTAATTCAAACTGAGTTCTAACTTTAAAATTCATCAACATTGAATAATAAGTACGAGTATCAAGTATAATAAAATAGAATAAAACTATGGTCCTCATAAAACGCGTCGGTTTTAATACATAGTTTAACAGTTATACAAACCAGGTGGCCAGATCTTTTTTCATAAAATCCAGTAATAAATCAAATTAAAATTTTTTTCTCTAATACAATGACATACTGAAGTTCACTGAAACCTGTTAGGTTGTGTTTTGGTTAATACATAACTAGTTTCATGTTAGTTTTCAACTTTGTAGCCTTTTCAATTTATTATTTTTTAAATTAAAAAATTAAACAAGTAAATACTTATGACCAGCGATAAAATTGTCATGCTCTGTATTTAAATTGACTGTTACAAAAAATGTAAATAGTAAATTTATTTTAAACAAAATTAACTATTAACAAATGAAAATGAATAAGTCCCAAATTAAAGTTTATATCAGAAATTTAACTAATACTTTTGAAGAAATAATAAAAATAATTTAAATTTTCGTTTTTGGTTTCAAATTAGAGACCTCTTATTTTCGAATCTTACGATGAAAGTAGGTATTTAGAATACTTAGGAAGTTCTTACATAACATAAAACTTAAATACGCTAAAACTTCAAACGGTAAAAAGACAAATAATCGCGTTTTTTTTTCCGCAATTAAAAAATAATAATTAGCCATTATACATTAGAGGTGTTGGTAGCGTTAGGTAGTTATGAGAAATGTATTTGAAAGTGAAAGAGAGCTACTGTTGCCAACAAAGTCGTAATAAAGAAGTTATTAACCGCAATGCGTATGAGTTCTGCAGCAGCCATTTATTCATATTTTATTATTTATTAAAAGAGAAATTAATAATTTAGCTGCAGTAATTGAAGTTATAAATTATGTTTAAAACAAAAATAATTTGAATATGATAATATGTATACTTTTCCTCATATTATTTAGATATGTTAGAGGAAGAAGATGAAGTTGTCTTTGACAATATACGAAATAGAGTGACTATGTAACTTAAAAAGAAAAGGTTAGTGTTATGAATTTTTGACATTTAATAATTTCTTTCATTTCACGTAAATAAAATCTTTAAATGTTTAAACCTGATATCTTGTCATATATTTCAATGCACGTTCAATACGGAGAGATATATGGAATAATTTGTATAATTGGGTGAACATTTGTATGCGTTTATACACTATTTTATTTATAAACAATACAGGGTGACAGTTTAGTACAGTAGACACCCTCTATATATTTATTTGTATTGATTATATGAACCTGCAGTGTGTGGCATTTATAGTTTGAATGTGTGGGACAACTATTTGACTGCTGTTTTCTAGTGCCCCCTTTCCAAAGTTGGCGAAAGGGGAGGTAAGTAAACATTTTCAAAGGTCACTAGACCCACTTTCCATTAAATATTTTCTTCAACCCCCCCCATAGCTATACATCAAGGTTCATGCAAATTTGTTGTGCAGTTCAATTGAAGTTAACATAAAAAATGTCGACCCCCTTTACCATTTGAAAATTTTTTACGTACCCATCTTTGGCCCCTTTTGGAAAGACCAATGTGGCTTTGGGCACTAGATAACAGGAGTGAAATAGGTTTCCCATACATTCAAAATATAAATGCCACACACTTTAGGATCATATTATCAATACAAAGGAAATTATAAAGTGTGTCTACTTTACTAAACTTTACTATTAGTATAATAGTAGGCCTATTATACTATTTTTATTTGTGTTCGTACACCATTAGTGATCACATGGTGAAAGTAATAAGATTACAAATATGAGCACAATGTTGTTAAAAATCATTTTTCATTCACGTCACAAGTCATCATACTTTTGTTGAATAACAACTTTAAAGTTATTTTATAATACTTTTGGCTTTAGTATAGCCTGGTGGGTATAACTGTTGAATAACAGAATAACTCAACAATTTCAGATGTTAGTCATTTTACTTAACGAATAAAATAAGAGAAACTGAATTATTATAAATATTTTAGTCAAATAAAATATAATGAACTATCCTGTTTATAATATTCTGTGTGTATTCAAAAGTGTGAATTGTTAGAAAAATTCATCAACTACTTCAGGGTATTACAAATTATATATATATATATATATATATATATGTATATATATATATATATATATATATATATAATATATATATATATATATAATATATATTATTTTTTTCCCTTTATAAACAATAATTTATATTATAATAATTTATTTTCTTCATATTTTGTAAATATAAAATATAATTTCTAAATTAAAAATAATAATAAACATGGCGTTATTAATGCAAATGTTCTTAACCTAGATAAGGAAATGTTTACACCTCTATGGCAAACAAAAACTGTTAAGCTTTATTATCCCACGAAATTTGAAAATGGAAAATGATTGTAGACTTCATGAATTAATTGTTGTCTCTTTACACCTAAATAGAAGGGAAATGCTTAATTGAATAGAAAATTTAGTGAACATTTATCGACCAATCTTTAAATTGATATTAAAGTTTAAAACTAACTACAGATATTATTTTAAGATAGATATTTAGATTTCAGGATAATAATTCTTAGTTATTTGGCAAAGTGGAGAGATAAGATTATAATAACTCATGTTATATCGTGTCATCTTCTAGCCGAGCGTCATCTTCATTTAGTTTAATAACAGCGCCATGTTTTGTTGCCTTTTTATATTCACAAAAATAGATCTGTAAATTTTGGGAAATAACATCGATGAACAAAAAGTATGTAATCCAATCTTTAAGACAAGTACAATGTAAGTAAATCTGCAATGTGGACAAAGACTCACCCTTGCTATGAGCTACAGAAACTGATCAAACAAAACGTGACCGGATTGTGTGATAAACGTAAACTTTGCGACGCGAATTAAACTCTGTAGGTCTTTGGGTGGGCTGTATCCTAAACATACCTATCTTTAAAACAAACATTGGAATAAAATATAATATTTAAAAAATTCAAACTCTTATTATTTTTGTACAAAATGTAGTCCACTTGAATTATTAATGTTTATTTCAAAAAATACTTAATCTTAGAACTCATTAAACAACATATTTCATCAAACATCGTATCAGTCTGTAATAATGATATGTGATCTTTTTGTTTGAATGAAATTCTTAGTGTTTGCATTAACAAACATTTCTTTTATTAGGTCTATTTAAAAATATTCTTATTCAGAAGTGGAAAAATTATATATATGTATATATATATATATATATATATACAACTAAAATTTTTAAAATAGTCCAAATAATTATCAAGTTTTATTGAAATTGGCATAATAACATACATATACACAACGAAAAGAAGTATAAATTGTTGAATGTACACAGGTTTTTTTCTTATTCTTGGGATAAAGTATTAAAAATCCATTTACAGAAAACAAATTTATTCGTATGTTATACTTCCAAAGATGGTGTATGATATGAAGGAAATATTCCATTTATTACGGATGGATTGTTCTAATTCATCATTTGACGATGAACTCCTGATATGGTTCTGCGACACATAGACGAGGGTTGATACAAGCATGAGAACTGTAGCTGCTCACGTAGTATGTATGCATATAACCGTTCATTTATCGCTTACTGTTGGGAAATCGAAAGATACTGTCCAATATCCAACTTCTGCTCTGTAGACGCGACTTGCATCTGTTTTGTTAGCTATGTTGTGCGTGCTGAATGTAAATGCACATAGATATATCAATACAAATAAAATATATGGGTATTTAACCACAAAAAGCAATATTTCCCCCGAAATATAAAAAATATATAAATATATTTGGATATAGCAATATGAGTTACAGTTTAATTTTGATTAATATGTGGTTGGTCTCTAAAGTTTTGAAATAATTTGTTTTCTTAAACCTGAAGTCCAATATATAAATTATAGATTTATGTATATGAACATAGCATAGGTAATTTTGTTTTTACACTGACAAAAGTTAACTCTCATAGAAATATGGTTTAAAAAAAATTTGTATTTGCTTATAGAGCGAGAATATACATTTTATATCTAGAACAAATTTTCCTTAAATAGATTGCAGTTTACTGTAATACTACAAGTTTTAACATCTATTTTTTTATGAAAGTCAGAAAAAAGTAGATTTGTGTACACTTTCACAGAAATCACCTATATCGTTTTAAGGACTCAATATGTCCTGAAGAAAAACAAAGAACTCTAAAATATCCTCAATCTCTCGTAACAGTTTTGATTACAGTTTTATGAAAAATAACGCAGTCGATTATAAATTGAAAGCTTTATATTTTTCGAACTTTTGTCACCGAGTCGGCTTCATATGAAAGGATTTTGGGTGTTATTTCTCCACACCAACCTAAATTATCAAACTAAATAAGAAATACATAATATTATAAAATTCATATATGATTATATGTAAACGGAACATTTACGAGTAGTTAGAGAATATTGAAATAGTTCTTATTTTTGTACTTTTATCTGAGATAACAATTAAAAATCGTGAAATAAAGGCTACGTGACGTTATCAAATTACCTAATGACAGTAACTTTAAATGTGATATTGTATATTTTCTATATAATCTACTTAATCAATAAATATGGAAACGAAGTGAAAACCATGCTATATAAGACAGAGATGAAGGAAATTACCATACATAAATACATCATACGTTGCATTATTCATGGTGTCTACAAAGACACAATTTTATTCCGAACCTCAGGGACATGATCCATCATATTGTAACCTAATTAACCTTATGCATGCACTCAATTGGACTATTTACCCTCTTTCCATCAAAATTTATTCACTTGAAGTGAAGATAAAGAAGTATATAATGTATTCCTATTAAACAGTTTTAATAATAGATTATGTGACATGAAATCTTTGATAATGTAGCACAAGGCTATCAAAATACTTTACTTATTATTGGTAAATTTTATAACTTGTTCAGTATATAATGTGTTGTTTAGTCTTGTTTTTATAAAAGATAAAATTGATAAGTTCATTTTATACGATTATTGCACTACAATTCTAAATGGTTAATTTATAAAAAATATAATTTTACAATCAATTATTTTATCCACGTGTCATAAACATAGATATGATATTATTGTATACATTCCTAAAAAAACAAAATACAAACACAATTTTAGTGTTTATTCAAAATTCAAAATTTGCTTTTAATTATATAATATATTTTATAACTAAACTATAAACTAAGAGACAGAAATATTTATATATTACATAATATAAATTATTAGGTATTATGTGAATTATATAGAGTACTTTACTTTATATAAATTATTATATAAATTGTATGGAAGCGTTTAATCGCTTTAATGAATATGCTAGTTACATATCAACCACATAAACATACAACAACAATGACAACTTGAAAGTATATATTTTCAGGGACGGCTACCTTCCCATTTTCTCATCACGCAATATCTTTAACTTGGATCTCTCCCTTGTGAATAAATAAATCTTACAGGTGATTGAATAATGTGGTTACCTATTTCTCAGTTATATCTTCAAACACGTAAGATACGTTTGAAATTTACGTTCTATGTTATAAATTCATTATTAATATTTTATTCTTGGAATTTTTAATGAAATGGGTAGTGAATTATATTAAATTAATAATTTAAACATGTATTAAATCGGTTTAAGAAATAGTTGTAACATTTAAATATAACGTAGACGTGATACATGTTTAATGGTATATATATATATATATATATATATATATATATATATATATACAGTATATATATATATATATAACTAAAAATAAGATAATCGAAATATCTTTTATTTAATTTCACGAAAGAATTTACAGATTTGATGTTTATGTTGTTAGCAACTCTAGCTAATATTTAATAATATTTAATATTTAAAATATTTATAACATTTTGTAATTGACAAAATTTATGAAAAGTACAAACCACGTTTGTTAATCAATAAATAATTTTCATGTTTTGTTTGTATTGCTATGAAAAATCGCAACATAGGTAGTCGAAAAATGTTGATACAATATTTAAAACTGTGAGTTAATCAAATAAGAAATTTAATGTTAGAAATTATATTATAGTTAATATAGGAGAGAATTATATCTTTATTATGTTATAAAATTGTAACAATAAAAGTATAATGAGCTGTATTTAAAGACTTATAGTTGTTATATCCGTATGCCAGTTTAAACAAGGTTTTATCTACAAATAAAAACCGATGTCTAGCGAGAAAACTTGATTAATCCCTGTTCAAATCGTTACCTACGAACTTATTTATGGCCGTTTTTACAGCCTTGATTCCAAATTTACAAATCCAAATTTAGAGTTTACATTAAGATACCAAAAATAATCGACAAAACATTTGATAATAATGTTGTACAACTAAACGTAGATTTTTGTTACACGATTGTTATAAAAGTGTTGATTAAACACTTCTGTAATTGAATAATTTGTATTCACTTTTAACAAAAAGTTTAATATAATAAATTCTATAATTTTGTTTTCTTTGTTTGTTTTGTGTGCGTTTTTTTTTTTTTTTTTTTTTTTCAAGAATTATAAAGTAGGACTTTACTAACTGTAATGCTTCTCTTCACACTTGTGACCTCAAAATTAATAAAGGCATTAAACTATAATAACAGAGTCTTTCGCTCAGTTAAAGAAATATATTATTTTAAAACCCTGGGCTATGGTAGAGCTACCCTTTAAAATACATATGCCCCATTGTGTATAACACTAGAGGAAAATACCCATGACCTTATGTTTCAAAGAAACAAATGGCAAAAAATAAATATTGTAAACGAATGTTACAGATGCTAATAAACTTGCAAATATATGGAGGTCCTGTATCCAGCAGACGTACTTTTGGATATAAAAAGCAATGTATCATGTATTCTACGGAAATACAGAACTATAATTCAATTTCCAACTTGTTATATTGTTGTGGAAATGCGACCCGCATACCACTTCAATCGTTAAGTGGTGTTATCTGAATATAAATTCACATTTTAAGCATCTATTCTAACATTTTGATTGAATGGTTAACGCTTTATAAATATACTTTAATCTTACATATAATGTATTAATAGTTTAAATATTTATTTAGATTTATTATTTATGTTCCATAACTAATAAAATTAATGACTAGATTAGTAGTTTATACTACTTGTAACAGTTATTAATTTTACTAAATTTACATTATGAGTTTCTTAACTTGTTATTTAACTTGTTAGATATTAAGTTATCCAACGGAAATTGAAACTATAATATTAGTTAAAAAAACAAATGCTGCATTATACAGTATACGAGTATACAATTTGTTTTATGAATAATATACCCTTAGTATTATATATTTGTACAAGGTGATAGAATGTATATTTTAGAATGCGTAACTTATATTCAAGGACTAAATAACGACTAATGTGGGATGTTGTTTGCGTTTCCACCGAAATATCAAAAGTAATAAATTGAATTATAGTTCCCTATTTCCATATTTACATTCAACGTATACTTCCAATCCATACTGATAAAAGTGTCAATTTTTTTCGCTCAAGCTTAAAGTTTGCAATGAATCTTTAACGTCGATTTATTGTATTTAATGATTTTTAAGTCCTTATCAAACTCCAGAATAATGCATGATATCTTTAGTGAAGATTTGCTTCCAATTTCATCACATTACACAGTTATTCTACTTGGCGCCTCTCTATTTGTGAATAAGTAAATATTTCAGAAATGTTTTAGTTTGAATGTGAAAATAATTTTACTCCACTGAAATAAAATACGTAAGTGCATGTTATATTTAACGTATAGAAATGTATTTATATATGCACATAATGTGTCAGTTTATTATGTATATTAATCTTATATCTATGTACCCTTATACCTATAATACACTGTCTTACCAATACAACTATTGTAAAAAATAGTTGTATTAACAATTTTAAGCTAGTTTTGGTAATATTGTATAGTATTTTTATTTAGAAAATAAAAATGATAAGGTTTTTATTTTGTTTGAACAAAGAAACATTTTTCAAGAATGATTTTCTGCTTCGTATAGAGTTTATTTTTACTCAAACAATTTTTGACACATAGAAGCAATCTCCATGTTGATACATTATAAAAAAATGTATTTGTTATAACTAAATTATTTTCTGTATATAAATAAATATGCACATTGCTTGACCTTATTAGCAGCCAGAATATTGAATTATTTAAAAACTAAACTAGAATAGTTTGTTTCTACTTTGCACATTTTCTATTTTCATTGGAAATTGACACTCAAGTATCCCACCGGCTTATGTATTAGTCAATACGTTCAGTTAATTGAAACAAAATGCTCAAGGAGGATTTCTACCTCTAGTGTTTTCTAGAATCGGAGTATTGGCTGCATTTAGGATCTCAAGTTGCAAATTCTGTTATTGACTATAAAGACCTTAATAAAACATTATCTGAACAAGTTAGAGATAACAAAGAAATGGAGCAGAGGGTAGTTGCATATCAAGAACAGGCGTTAAAAGGGAAAAATTTTCAAACCTAAAAAGTAAAAATAATAAAAAAATCTCCGTTAACCAACACTGATATCCATTATTATGCTTTAGATAAAAAATACCAAATTTCAGATCTGTTTTGATGAATGTCCCCCCCCCCCTAAAATAGAGTGCGTTGTAATTAACTTGGATGATTCGAGCTCAAACGGTCCCCATTGGACAGCGAACTATAAAGATAAAGTAACAAAATATTATTTCGATTCGTACGGTGATGTTAATCCTCCAATAGCACTGGTAAAGTATCTATTTAGAAATAATCTGTTCTACAATGATGATAGAATACAAGAATATAATTATCCTCCGATATGGGGTCATATATGTATAGTTGTATTCTATTTATTGTCTTAAAAGCTTTCGTTTGATAGTATAATTTCGAAGTTTACATTTCAAACTGATAGTTTTGAGTAATCTTATTTGGAACAAGCTCAACTTTTTTTCCCCTAATTCTATATAAGGGAGTAGAAAAATGGCAAGTGTATACGGAAAGTATATGGATGATATTGTTCAATCAGAATATAAATCATTTTATCCTTTGAGCACGTTAAATTTAAATCCGCCGAATAAAAAAATTAAATTTTTGATTGATTATGATGACACGTTTTCAATAACCATTAAAAGAAATTCAGGGTTCACTTCGTTAAACAAGTAAAATTAAATTTTATAAACAAATTTTTGAAGAACACAAGGGGAAAACCTTTTTAAGTCGCATTTTTGAAGTTTTAAGATATTCATATACAAAAATTGTTTAATAAAACTTGAGAATTTTATTAGTATAATTATGTTGTATGTTTTTAGTTATTTAAATGTACTACTTTCTAATATCTTAAGTGTTATTTTTATAAAGACAAGGAAATTTATTTAAAAAAGTTCAAGAGGTCCATTTAATCAACGAGAAACCAATATAAGTCCTAATTTTAACATGTCATTGAAATTATACTATTTCTACAATAAATCAATTTACAAAGTTAAATTAACATGTAAAAGTAATTTGAATTATTTTGTGACAAAAGTATTTTTGAACAATCAAATTTTAATAAGTATGCAGCCACGAAAAACAACAACAAAAAACAAACAAACAAAAAACATACACTTAAAAATGAGCCAAATTGTTTAAAAAGTCTTGTGAAAAAGTCGAATAAAATTTCATGTTTAATGAAACTTATCTTTTGAAAGTTTAACCAGATTTGAGTATGAAACAGCTGGACTGCTGATTAATGTTTGGTGGCGTAGTCTGTTGGTCAATTGATGTAAGAAAATCTGGACCCTTTGTAAGAAATATGTGCTTGAATAGTTCTCCTTGCACTGGAATGTATCTTTATTTCTTTTATGAGTTTCGTCAAGAATGGTGCCTTCCTCTTGTAGCCAAACTGAAAAAGATAGTTCTGTCAGTCTTTGAACATATCTTGCTTACAGAGAAATACGTTAAAAGGAGATGGTTTGCTTCGAGAACGTATGTGTTGCATCCAATCTCGTGGTAATTTAACATAAATATTCTGTTTGATATGTACCATGTATAAGTGTCCTCTTTCAGGAGATGTAATTAAGATAAATGAAGAATTGAATCATCTTATGAATTTTGTTTTTAAAGAGAGTAGTAAAAGAGAATTATTAATTGGGATTTTAAAAGAATACCCGATATAAACTTCGAGACTCTCAATTTAAAAATATACATTATGTTTTAAAGAGATTATTAGTTTTAAAGAGATTTTGTGATTACGTAAGTAATAAGGTCAAATGAATATTGGTGTGTATGTGTGAATGAATGTATTTATTTGGGATTATAAAATTGTTTATTTCGTTGTTGTTATTATTAAAAATTTAATTATTATAGAAGGTAGTTCAAACAATTTATCTATGTTTTTATTAACCATAATAAATGATTAACTTTTCAAGCAGAGTGAGTTAATTAATTCTACGTTCTGGAAACTGGTGGAGCCCCAAATTTCGAAGAAGTAAGTAAAACATCAAAAAAAAAAAAAATCAATTCCTTAAACTTTACAAAGAATAAAGTAATTCCTTAGGCAACAAAGAAATTCAAGGATAAAATAAAGCAATAAAGCTTAAATTGTTGCCCGATGATGCCGCAAGGCGAAACAATTGTAGCTCATTTATATTATTAAAATATTTTGAAACTTTAAGCTCTTTTATCCTTGAATATGGAGTTTCAACAGGAAATATCTGCTGATACATTAAAAAAAAACAAAGAAATTTGTGAAACTATAGTGAAGTGTAATAGGGTTTGACATACCAAACAATATCCGAAATAATTACTTAAATGTTTAAACAAAATTAAAATTGTATATCATATATTTCAGGATTTATCTTAACCTAAGTTATAAATTAAACATTTTAACAACGAAATACGACCAAAAAGCAAACACGTTCTGTTTTAAAGTTTTATATAGAGATAATATTAATGTTTCACTGAACGCTTTCCTCATAGATTGAGGACATGAGTTGTATTATGTATTTCTGTTTGAGATTCTGGTCTCACAATGTCCGGTAATACAATACATCTACCTTAATCTAAATTTATAGCAAGTTTTTCAACAGATTTGATGTTAATGTACATTTAAATTTATTTGAAATTATTGGTAATTAAGACGAACAAATTATATTTCCCTCCCAATTTTTAATGAAAACCGTACTGTCTCCTGTATACAATGTAATTAATGCCATTCCTCTATGTTACTGGTTAATGTTATTCCGTTCTTTTATATGCAATTATACATAATAATATGTTCAACATAAACAATGTAGATAATTCATATAAGGTGGAAGGATGTTATGTTACAATTATATAGGGAATGATTTTCTAATGTAAATTCTAACTTAAATAAATAAAAACCCTTTACCGGGTTTAAAACAACAACAAATATACATGGAAATATCTAGTAAAGGCTTATCATACAGGAAAGGAGGTGTTTTTAGATAGTAATAATTTCATACTTTTGGGAGTAACAGATTTTCATTGTCGTTTCTGATTTTCTTCTTTCGACGGAAAAAAAGAAAGTCGTTTGTTGTTTAAAAGCACAAAAGTCTCGTTCTTGATTACTCTAATAGTCAGAGTCAATTCAGGTCTAATTCGGTTCTCACTACGATTTCCTTCTCAGATTCTCAGATGTTCAACTACAAAATAACTTCAATTATCTCAAGGAAATTAGCTTTCTCATTATCGGACAACTTCGCTGCACCAACATGGATGGACAGATCACACACACAATATATGACTGGTATTGCGGAAAGAGGGAGAATTTTGGAGCAAGGCACAGTCCTTCTGTTACTTAACTCTGCAACATCATCAAACCGTCTTTAGTCAAAGAAGGTAAATCACAGTAATATTCGGCGGCCAACACGTTAAGTCATCCTACAGTAGGGAAGGTAAATTGGGGTTATACCCAGGTATCGACCATCCTTACCCACGTCACCCTCCATGCTATCTCCCGGTCCATCTTGCCACCATTTGCTTTACGTCGCCAAAACCAAGCTGGAACTAGTCTGTCTACAACTATTTAGGACTAGACTTTTCAACACAGCGCCTCAGACATCTTTGTGTATATTATAGTCCTAAGAGTAATTAAATTAGTTTTAGTATGTATTTATATTATCTATATCAATTAATTATCCCTTGAAGAACGTACTGTTTGTTGGTAAATTTTTAAATTAGGGATAACTACACTTATACTATAAAACAAAGTTCAATCAAACTTTTACATCAAAACTCTCCCTCTAAATTGTGACATCGGGATAAGCAAATTTCAGAACTGTAAGAACAGGTTCAGCAGCAGATGCAGTAAGAAACTGTTCAGTTTAAAAAAAAAACTCATCAATATTTGTGTTAAGATTTTAGAAAGTCCGACAAACTTGTTTCGAAAATTCGTACAGAATAATACTGATAGTCTAGAAATCAATATATAGACTTAAATCACAGACAAGGATAAATAAAGCAAAAGCTTAAAGTTTCAAATATTTTAATAGTATGAATGAGCTACAATTGTTTCACCTTGCGGCATCTACGGGCAACTGATAATTTACAAGAATAGACAACTATATAAACATAAGTAACAGGAAACTGAAATACAATATTAAATACAATATTAAAATATTAAAAAGTGATCCTACGTCTAATTATAGTAAACTAGTTAATAATTATATTAAGAAGTGTACTAATTTGTTCCCTAATAATGTTGGCCAATACTTGAGAGTTATGAACCCCCAACCACCCAGATTGTATGGCCTACCAAAGCTTCACAAACCTAATATTCCTGTTCGTCCCGTAGTATCTTTTAACAATGCTCCTACTTATAAATTGGCCCAAAAAGTCAATACTGTATTTAAAAGTGCCACTAATTTTACATCTAAATATAGTATTAAGAATTCGTTAGATTTAATTAACAAAATTGGAAATGTTACTATACCTTCCAATGCTAAAATTGTATCTTTTGATGTTAAAAGCCTTTTTACTAGTATACCTATTAACCAATGTAAAAACATAGTCAATGACATAATTAGCGATACCAATGGTGATACTACACTTAGTAATGAATTAAAAGCAGCCTTAGAAATTTGCATTAGTCAAAATTATTTTAAATTTAACGATAAATTTTACCAACAAATAGAAGGGTTGGCAATGGGTTCACCTTTGTCACCTCTTCTAGCAGAAATGTTCATGGCTGATTTTGAAAAAAAATTATTTGGTAAAGACAATCCTTTACTTAAAAATATAATTTATTGGTACCGTTATGTTGACGATGTTTTGTGTTTGTTTAGTGGCACTAATAGACAGTTAGACTCTCTCCTTAAAACCATAAATTCTGTAAATAGCAACATTCAGTTCACTATGGAAGTAGGGAACAATAACAGCATTAATTTCTTGGACCTTAACATTAATATCAGTGATAGTTATCATAAATTTAAAATTTTCAGAAAACCTACTTATACAGATACAGTTATACCTGCTGATTCTAACCATCCTATCAGCCATAAACATGCTGCTTTTCACAGCATGGTACATAGACTTATTAGTATACCTCTTTCACTTAATGACTTTCATGATGAACTGAATGTCGTTAAACAAATTGCTGTTAATAATAAGTATGAGGTTAGTTTAATAGATAATATTTTAAGAAAAAAGTTAAAGCGTAAAGCTGAAAATTTAGTCTACTTTTCCCACAACGAGAGCATTGAAATAGTTAGATATTGTAAATTATCTTATATCAACAGAACTAGTTATAAAATCAGTAACCTCATTTCTACTAAATGTAATCGTAAAGTTGCCTTTTATTGTACTAAAAATCTAGGGAAAATGTTATTGAATAATAAAGATAAAAAAGAAATGTTAGAAAATAGTGGAGTTTATAAAATATCTTGTCAAGATTGTGACTCTGAGTATATAGGTCAATCAGGTAGATCTATAAAAGTTAGAATTAAAGAACATGTAAATAGCTGGAAACATGGCTATAGAAACTCTAACTTTGCTAACCACCTTTTGGACTCGGGTCATAGTTTTGATCCGAAATCGAATGTTAAACTCTTACATATAGAAAATAAAAGCAATAGATTAAATAATTTAGAATGTTTAGAAATAAATAGATCTATTTCACTTAGGCCTATTCTCAACTTAAATGACCACATTGTATTAAATTCGTCACCTCTTCTAAAACCCATCCGTAACATAGTTCATTAACCTTTACCTACCTGCTAGGTCATCCCCCTACCCTCCCCGATTTCTCTATTGTATTTCAGTTTCCTGTTACTTATGTTTATATAGTTGTCTATACTTGTAAATTATCAGTTGCCCGTAGATGCCGCAATGCGAAACAATTGTAGCTCATTCATACTATTAAAATATTTGAAACTTTAAGCTTTTGCTTTATTTATCCTTGAATATGGAGTTTCAACAAGAAATATCTGCTATTACATTAAAGTTAAATCATATATACTGTATATAATTTTATTACATTAAAACTAGTGTTACAGACTCACAATTAATTTATTTCTAGAACTGTAATATTAAATTAATGAGTCATTATAAAGATATACATTGTGCTGAAACTTCAAACTGAACACTTACTTTCAAGAAGTCGGACAGCCTCAGCTTTAACATGAAGTTTAAACGAGATTCGTGCTTTTTAAAAACCATTTATTTCACTCAATATATCCGGAATTCCAAGGTCTCGATGTGGAGCAATATTTCGAATGTACCACGGAGCATTGAAAATATTTCGAAATACTATATTCTGGAATTTTTATACTTTTTAATATATACTTTTGACACATCAACAGAATTGTACACTCAAACAGGATTCAAAATCTGGTTATATATTAATATTTCATTTTCTATTGACAATTTAGACTTATGACCCAAATACAAATGTATATATAAATATTATTTCAGTTATTAATCTAACTTTCCATTTTAGCTTGGTACCCATGTTAAATATAGGTACATGACTGTATTTTCGCAGAGAACTATGACTCTGTTTACAGTAAGAGTTTACAGGAACTATAAAATGATTTCTTGTATTTTTATTTCACGTGAACAGATTTCATATCATTTAACTTAATATTATACTTCTTGGCCCAATGATAGATGCGATCATTGCTTCTTGAAGTTCGTTGGTAACTTCACCTAAAATTGTAAGGTCGTAATTTTTGCACATGTAGCAACGGTCATATTTTTTTCTTTGAAGATGATCACATAAAGCAATGTAATGTAGGACACAAGACGCTACACTGAAGTACACTTAGATTCACTACCTTAAGCGACTAAGAATAACTCAGTTGGTAGAGCATTGCCCTTAAGTTCAGAATATTTCTCTTCTTGCTTAACCCTAAATAATCTGTTCGGAATGTATGGTGGTAATAGATCCACATATTGTTTTGGCAGTATCCTGTTTACCTTCTAAATCAATCCCTCATGTCCAACTTTACCAAAAGCCACATAAAGGAAGATATTAGAGCATGTAAGGGACATGTTTTAATTTGAATAAAAAATTTATGAAGAAGGTCAGTAACATATATTTTGTTGACTAGGTGCTTCAAGAACTAACTGTTGATAAGGTCATAAATTGGTGTTTTCTTGAGCTTTCCTTCATTGAACACTTCTTTCGGAATGACTAATTTAATTTCCCTTTCCTTGAGGCTTATACCAAACTTCCAAGATAGTATTTGAGGAAATATCATTAGGCTAGAATATTTTAGTTAGTCAACAAACGTTTCTGCTTTATGTATGTTGTCTTTTGCTCAAGTGGCATTTTTCTTTCTTAAGGGAGGAATTTGAGTGTTTGATCTTTTTAGTTTTCAGGTGACTTTCTACAATAAATTTTTCATTTACTTTTAAATTTTCAATGAATTTATTAACATATTCTTCTTTTTTTGAACCTCGTTTCAGTTATTGTTCTTAAGGAAATTTTTATCAGACAGGTTCTCGTCCCTATTGCTATCTTCTTCTATCTTTTTTTATTTTATTTATTTATTTATTATTTTAATTTTTTTTATTTACCAGTTCTTTTACCTCCCTAGGGTTAGTTATTACGTATTATTTTCTGGATTCACTCCTTGTATATCTGACTTTCGATCATTACTGATAAACTTCTCGACTTCCGCTTCCTGATACTGTTTAGTTGGATATTTAAATTGATCTTGATTTAAAGTTCTATTCTAAAGCTCATCCAATCACTTGTTTGGGTTACTAATCTAGGTTTGTTTGTTTCCTTGATTATTCTTTTACTCAGTATTATATCATTGAAGAATGATCTGTGGTTAGGTTAGGTCCACATTCTCCTCAATTTCAATAAAGTTTGTGGTAACTCTCTTTGTTTTTAAGAAATTGAAAGGATCAGGAAGTATATTCAGATTTGTAGAGCTAATAAGTTGGCATTCCTTTAGAACGAGAGTTGCATGGCATTTCCTTAATATCTTGTCTAGGTCTCTTGCCAATTGTTGTTGATAATCTAAATCCCAAGTTAACATATTTGGCATTATAGTTTCTTCACACTATTAATACGTCAATCAGATATTTTAGGAGGTTTTAATTATTTAATTGCTTAAGATTAAATCTCGGTTAGCAATATAAATCACCAACAGACAATATTCGTTTATTAGATTTTATTCCAACGCCTTTAAGCGGAATTTGCGCACTCTGAACATGGCGATTTTCATAATGGTTAATATTATCTTTTATTATTATGGTATTTTTTCTTGCTTGATTGGCACGGTGATTCGTTTGATAAAGCTTGTAACCTACTCAAATAAGACTCATTAGTCAAGTGCGTTTTTGTCACAACGCACACGTCAATGTTTTGTGTGTTTAGAAATACTTTTATTTCATGTTTTATAATTTGGAATACCCTTTCCATGTCGCTATTCTCAGATCAAGCAGACCAATTAATTTATTTTTCGAGTATTTGCTCCACAGGTCTTCACTTCCACTTTATCTATCCTTTCTGAAAGTTTGTTCAACGTATTTTCTTTATCCTACATCATCTGCATCATAGAGTTTGTTTCGGCTTAGATTGTATTTCCTTAACTTGAGGTATTTGAGCATATGTTACCTAACTGGTAACTTCCTTGGATGAGAATGTTTGACTTTGAAATCTTTTGCTTTAGTATGGTTTTCTTTTCTGTAGTTACTTTGCTACTAAAAAGAAACCGTAGCAAGTAGGATGTGTTTTTACGCAGTTGGAGCATTTTGGTGCAGTATCATTGTACTTGCTGCATTCAACAGGTAAGTATTTGCCAGCGGATTTAACACAGTTGGCAATACCTTTGGGCGTGCCCATATCGTTGTCACCTTTTCACTGAGGAATTGGTTCATTATTTCTGAGAGCTTCAATTAAAATGTCATAAGACATTTGTGTTCTATTTCATATATCTTTTTAATGTCATCCGTGTTTTGAAATGATAGGATGAACATAGGAAGTGGGTTTTAATATTCGGACTTCTTGATTTTATTTTCAACATGAGTAATCTTAAAATCTCTAATCAGCTGATATAGACTAATTGATTCTAACGTGATCTTTCTTTCCAACTCCATAATATGCTGCCGTAAGCTGGAATCAGTTTGTTCAAGTATTCTTCTTGTATTTTTAATTTTTACCACTTACCATAGTAACTTATTTCGTGTGGATTTATGTCAGATAGTTGAAAATTAAAGTGATAATATGGCGATAAAAACTAAACTAAATTAACATCTGTATAAAGTATTTATCGTCTATTAATTAAACCTGCCGATCATGTTTAAGTGGTTTCAAAAATTTACATCTGAAAAAGATATGACGAAGTGTTTGATGAGTTTTTTAATTACGTCTAATCTTGGTTTTAATTCTGAAGATTATCAAAAAGAAAGTAATGGATAACTGGGAATCCACAAGAAATATTTGAGCATATTCTACACCACTTAAAAGTAGGAAAAATAATATATAAACACAATTTATATTAATAGTGATCAACAGTAGTGTAAATATAAGCGGACCAAATTTAAAAACCATTTCATTATAGTATCGTTCATCTGAGTTTGACAAAGGTTTCAACGAACCAATGTTAAAACTGTTTTATAATTTTATTTTATTTTGGAAATTATTCATGCATAGAAATCTGTAATAATAATAATAATAATAATAATAATAATAATAATTTATATATATATATATATATATATATATATATATATATATATAGACAATTCTTTCGATTTTGAATTGTTTAACCAATGTGTTGGCAAGCTTGGTTTTGGATAACCAAATACAACTTTCTTGATTGGATCAACAAATTTTCCTCTTCACTGAGATGCTTGTCTTTCCTCGAGAGATGCTCATTAACATGCTTCGATAAAAGTTGTTCCATTTTTTTTTGTACCTCGTAGAAGCTCCATTTTTATCAATATCGGTTCCTCAGAGAATTACAGTTAGAAATTTATACTCGTTTCTAGCGTTATCTTTATATATTGTTGCATGTCAAACCACAAATCTTTATTTTGCTTATCCATTTATGTATAACCTTTTCTCCTACCTGCAATAAATATTTATCGTGTTAAAGTTGTCATAAAAACAAAAATTAATTTTATTTACATATATTTTAAAAATATATTTTGTAATCTTAAAATTATTTAGCCGAAAGGAGAATATCTTGAAAGAATAAGTTTAGATAAAAAACAGTGAAAAAATTTAGCTCCTACAAACCAACTTGAAATTTCGATGAAGGTTAGTAAAAGGTACAGGTTCGATGGGAATGTGTTGATAGAGTTTGCGGTAATTTATTACCATGAGGTATTTCTTATATGGTTGCTGAACCAAAATAATAAGAGATGAACAGGCTGAAAAACTGGTCTCTACGACTTCCTTGGTGACCAGATTCTTTATGTGCTCACGCAAAAACTCCATTTTTGGAGGAGCCAGGTGATACACAAGAATGATATTTTTCACAAGAATATTGTCCTGAAGCTCAATATCATATTCTGTATTGATGGTGAGTCATTGATTTTGGGTCAAGACGTTAGGGAAATTTTTAATGATACTGAGAATGACTGATTTATTTTGTCCTTCCAGATGACCCAAGAAATCATTATTGACATGAGTGGCAGACGGAGGACCTGATAGAAAAGGGGAACGATTGGAAGAGTTCACAAGAGTACAATAATTTCTGCCATACAATTTAAAATGTTCATTCAAAGATATTTAAAATGAGATACCTTTTAGATATATTGTTGTATCTCAAAATCAAGTGACAAGATAAATTTAGGTGGCACCAGAAAGTTAAATGCTCAACTGTAATGTTCAACGTTAAAATGACATGAGAATGAAAAGGAAATATTTAGCTTTTTATTAGAGGCTGTGACGCAATCGGATTCCACCACTTGTACAGACTTCACTATTGTAGAAGTTTGATCTTTTCAAAGAGTTCAGAAGACATAACACCCCCACTGAGCCAGAGTCCAATAAGGCATTGATTTTTAAATCTGTAAAATTTGCTTCGACGACGGGTACAGTCTGACTCATGGTGCATCTGAATTTGAAACTTTTATAACCAATATTTGAGAAAGAGCTACTTGAAACTTAAAAATGTTAGGGCTTATTTTACATTTGCCAACAAAAGAGATGTACTGCCAGATGTAATGTCAAAATTTCTTACATAATTAGCTACTAGTTCAAAACAGCCGTTAGACATTTTATCAGAATTGTTCAGAAGACAACTAAAAACATGGCTAGTAAGGTTGGTTGTCATGGTTTGGAAAAAAAGGCTTCGGACTATATTGTAGGTCAGGTTTGGTATGGGGAATTTTTTGACTGACTAGTTTCCTCAAATTACCCCTTTTTGAAAAAATAAAAGTCATTAGCAGAACGGTTACAGCACTCTAGTTTTTGTGTACTTTTGATTCCCGTGGCGATCGAGTGACGTGAAATTGTGACAAGGGTCGTTGGCTATCGGTATATAAGGTGTTGTTTAATTGCACACAGAAGATACGAAGGGACCATCAACAAATCAAAAATTCTTCATCTTAGGTGACAATACGTCTACTAAAAATTGATAAATTCAGCTTCAGTTTTATCAAGCAAAAGTACTTGAGCTGCTTCTTTTATGTCATTGAAGAAATGGGGAAGTGAGCCCTAGGGACGATAGAAAGATTATGTATTCTTTTGAATGAAGAGAATAAATTAAGGGTCACTTGTGGAATTCCTTGAAAGAAGTATGTTTAAGCAAGCAAGAATTCAAAGGCCATTGTGCATAAGGATTCTAATACTGCGATGTCTTATATCAGTTTCTAGTTTTATAATGTAGTTTTTTATTCGATCACTCTCTTTCATCTTTCTTATGAGATAATTTTCGACCCACTTTTGTTATTTTCCGATCCTGACGCTATTAGGGAATTTGAATATCAGGGGTCTTACATTTTATGTTAATTTATTATTTTTAAGGCAATACAGAGAGAGGTTTTTCGTCTTTAAACAACAAGGAATATATATATATATATATATATATATATATATATATATATATATATATATATATTAAATGTTGAGCTTGACTTATGAAAAAAACTATACAGTGTTCGGCGCAACGTTGGATTCAATTGTGGTTTGGTTGGTGTAGCTGGTGTATCACTGAAGAGGACAGAGGACGACCTTGTCGTTGAAACGCGTCTGATACTTAGGCGTATTTTTTTATGAGAATTGTGTTCTGTGTGTTTGTAAAATATACTATATATATATATATATATATATATATATCTATATATATATATATATATATATATATATATATATATATATATATATATATATATATATATATATATATATATTATGAAGAAGACTAAAATCATGAGAGAAGGTTTTAGTCGATATTACCAATTTTAGTTTTATATTTATTATGTAGAGTTGCTTGAAGGAATAAATAATGGGAGGGATTTATACAATATAAAATATTTAGCATAAAAAAAACCAAAAAAAAAACCACCTAAACTCCAATTCAAATGGAATTTCTTTGAACTTGAGGAAAGAAGGTTGTGTATATTTTATTAATTTAGAAAGAAATATATTAAATAGGTGAGAAAAAATTCAATAAAGAAATAAGAAAAATTATATATATATATATATATATATATGTGTGTGTGTGTGTGTGTGTGTGTGTGTGTCAAGTCCAACATATTTATAATTAGTTATAAATCCACGTATAACAAGAAAGAACAACAAGAAAGTTAGTCCTCTTATTTAGGATAAATATGCCTTGAAAGTACTTTTAAAAAGCAGTATAACAACAACAATAAAGCAAAACTACTATGAAACAAAATTCAACATGAAAGTGGAAAGGGAATTGAAGTGTCTACCCTGACATAAAAAATAAGGGTCCCGAGACAAATCCTCAAAGACTTTAAGATATACTGAATTCCAGTGTACTTTGTAGTTGGGTAAACATTCTTCTGAAATTTTGTAGGTTCAGAACAATTAATAAACCAGTATATACAGACTTAGACATTCTACGACGTACGTATTGCAATCAACTTAAAATATTTCATCATCTATTACATAAAATTTATAGCTTGTTTCTAAAAAGAAATGATCTTTACCCAATTTATTTAATCAATCGTAATTTAGAGAACTAAAAGCGAAACAGGTAGATATATTTCAGATCGTTATTAAATAAATAATAATTTATTTATAAATCCAACGCTAAAAACTAATTAGATCTGACGGGTATGAAGTAAAGATTTGGAGATAATCAATAATTACAGTAATTTAAAGCTACGTATAAATTGTTATTGGGTCTATAAGAAGTCTATATTTTTGTTTCGAGTCCACACTTATTTTTATTATTAGCATGATTGACAAAGACTAGGAGTAGCGTAATTTAGCGCCAACATCAGGGCGAGATTTTGTCCTTGGTGTCGTCCTTGGAGTAAGAAAACTGAATTACACAAAGCTACAAGTGCCTATGTCAATTACGCTCTTCCACACCGTATTGGCTTTTTTAAAAGACATACATTGTTCTATTCCTATATTAAATTTTTAAAATACTACATAGAATGATATTAATTTTATATCTAAATATTTTCAATTTATTGTTTTGTTTTTGTAATTCACAGTTACCGTTTGCTTTAAAATGAATTATTTTGAAAGTCCCATTTTTGAATATTTATATAAATTAATATGCAAAGTGTCAGTTTCAACGCACTACGTCTTTAAATGTAAAAAAAATAATTTTGTACATTTTTCCCCACCTAATTTTAACTTAAATATCATAGCAACGTATGATATATAAAAATTGCTAAATATTAAATTATGTAAAATACGTCATGTGAAGATTTTTTATATGTTTTCGAGTTATGAACAATTAAAGAGCCTAAATTGTCTAAATCTCTTTAAGAAACGACAAGGGGATAGTTTAAGCCCCATCATTAAAAGTCCATAACTTGGTCAATTAAATCGCATCAAATTGAAAGAAAAAAATTGTAGAAAATACAATGATCTTCAAAAGTAATTTAAAATGGTTGTGATTAAAATTCATGTTTTAAGAGATAATCGTAAAAACACGAATTTTCAAGCTTATTACCCCCTCTTCTATAAATCTTATAGGAGAACTCGGGACTTATCGATTTCTTAAAATGCAAGTATTTTAAAACAACTCCCGTTTATTTTTATATAATAATTTTTTTCCATTTTTGAAAGAAATATAAAGCTATTTTTCCTAAACTGTTTATAAATGATGCGGGTTTAATTTATCCTTAAAGTAAAAATATACAGACATTAAAAGATTAACTTCTTTATCAAAGAAAAAACATTTCTATCACTTTTTTAAGCCCACTTGAAATGTGTTTTGTCCTGAACTGTTTTCAATTTTGTATTAAATTGTTTACTTATTTAAAACGCAACGTTTCCCTGTTTGTATTTCTGAAAACTTATAACTCATGAACCGCTGTTCTGATTTTATGCAGCTCTTTTTACTACATAGTTGTGAAATTTAGTTAAGTTAATATTAATGTTATGGATGATGTAATAGTAAATTAAAACACTAATTTAGCCTAGCTAACTTAATAACAATAATTGGGTATTGTTTATAATCAGGGTTTAGAGTATGTTTAATTAAATATTGTTCAGTAGTTTCCAAGTTATAATATTTATCTCCAAAGGAAATATAAAAACGACAATATTCAACAAATTTTACGAATTTGTTTTACATTTTCAATAAAAACACGCATTATCAGTTAAAAAATTGTATAAGTTTGAAATACTAATTGAAACGGAAAGAAATTTTGAAATCGGTGTAACAGGTCCCGAATTATAACCATTTTTTTACTGTTTATTCATATTTTCTAACAAGTGTTTCGAATTTTCTTAACATTTCAGCAACAATATGTCTATTGTCAGTGGGAAAATTGGTATATGATTTAAACGCTAATTGGAAATAAAAATTGTTTGAGGTATCAAAGTTATAGGTGATTTGTATTTTAAATTTTAGTAGTAAGACATAGATGTTGTTGATTTGCAGTTCCCGTGCTTCGAACGTGAGCACGTGATACCTAGCTATTATTTACAAAAAGTCCCTCAAGTGAAGCTGTTCTATTATGTCTTCTCATTTTATTTTATCTTCCTACACCCGATTTCACCGCATGAGGAGTTACAAGAGAAGTTAGTATCCCGTAAACTAGACGAAAGTAAGTGTAAGGTTACCTTTCAAATTAAAATAAAACACATCCAAATGTACTCATTAAGTCACTACATTTAAAGTTTTGCCTACCCATTTTACAAGCAACTGTCTTTTCTAACTTTCAGTGTATTTATTGAATTTTTCACATTATTGCAGTTTATTTTAAGTTAACTAATTTAACATGGCAAGAAACGTGTTTTTAATTTTAAATTATAATCCATTAGGTTAGAATAGGTTAGTGTCTGAATGCACAATTTTAATAGCCAGCGTTAACAAAAGGAGTCTAATGCAGTAATGCAGATGTTGGAATAGTGGAATGGTTAGAGTCATAATGAGGCATGTTAAGGAAATGAAAGGTTTTTATTTTATTGAAAATTGTCAATTTTATTATTACATGTTGGAGTAGTTAGTGAGTAAGAATTCATTTGAAAAAAAAAATTGAAATTAGATAAGAAATAGAAACTATTTACAAAAAAGTTGAGTTATAATTAAAACATTAAATCCTACTTTATAACCTTCATTAAAAAATCGGGTAAGAATAAACTATTAAGTTTTGTGAAAGAAAGCTTAACTGGTGATAACCCATAATAAAGTAAAAATTAACTTAATTAAAAGTCATTTGAGAAGTAAAATTCAATTAAAAGTTATTCTTGAATATCTTTTGCTCAATGAAAAGAGTACCATTAAATAAACAATAAAAGTTAGAATGAAAAATCATCATGAATGTACTTTATGTATATAGTGTGAAATTTCGAGCAAAATCAGAATAATATTTGTGGATTAAATGTGAATGTAGTGTAAAATTTATTAAATTTAAAATTAAACAACAATAAAAGGAGTTTACATCAATTTCAAATAGTAAAATGAAGACAAAGTAGATATTTATTATGCAGGACCAATGAAGTTTTGTAAAATAGCTAAATGGAAGAGTTATACAAAATAAACAAGTGGAGTAAGAAAAAAGTGCGATAATTAAAAAACTGAGTGTCATAGATGAATATATTTTCTTCACACACCTAAGTGAACAATAAGAAGAAAAGGAAGTTCCAAAATCTACGAACATTTCGAAAATCGAAATGGTAAAATAATAGGGAAAAGAGCAGTATATCGAAAAGTTAGTACTGTATAAGTATGAATTAAATTTGTGTATACCTACAAGAACTTGGAGATCAATAATCCGAAAGCGCAATGAAGAGAAGGAAATATATTTAAAAGATAAATACTCGTATTGTTAGAAAATAGATACACCACTCTTAAGATTACTCGATTAATGACTACAAAGACTAATTGATAAATACAGGAGGTTGAATAATAGATGATTATGATGTGCAAATAAAAGATAGTTATAGTAAGTTATTTAAGGAGAACTGACATTGAAACTTCAGAGATAATTTGTAAACTGAAGAGAGTAAAGTTGGTAGACAACTTTCCATAAAAATTGGAAAACTTCATTAATGATCGAAAGATTGACAATCTTCGTAAAGATATCGGTTAAGAAGATGACACCGTCGTATTAAAAGTAACCTTCACATTTAGTGAATATAGTCTCTTTCTACGAACTTTAAACTAACATGAAGTCATCTTTGTATTGAATACAACATGGTTAAATAGGAAAAGTCATAAAATCAGTAATACTCAACGACTGTATTTAAATTATAACAAAATTAATGTCCTAGACAATTCAGTAACAGTAACGATCAACCTGATTAACGCTAATAACGACTAAATTCATCTTAAAAGATTTCAAGAAGAAAAGGAGATAACGAATTCGACTACAATACTAGATAACAAAACTGTAACATCAACCGACTATCGATTTAGTTGAAAAATAGCTGCATCATCTTGGAAATTGCATAGTTGACCAGGATTTCCACAATTACAGGATTTGGAGAAATAGCTGCTGTTTCCAAGGATACTTCTTCACCATTTAGGAGCCGAAAACATCTTTAATTGTCAAAGTTACCAGATGCAGTTTTCACCAGGAATTCCCAAATTTACAATTTTCTGGAAATAATTTTGGTGAAATTTAAAATGAACTTAAATTCAAATTCAAATTCATTCTTTTTAAATATAAAAAAATTGCGATATGCATTAATTTTAAACGAAATAAAATGTATTGTGTTTAGTTATAGAACAATGCTTTGTGTTTTTATATGATTGAATAGTGTTCGTTTGCAATTTTAAAAATAATATTTTGCATTTTTTGTGAAATAACAGTTTTGTTTTTTAAATTAAAATAATAATTCGATGAATTGATATTATTGATAAGATAAATGTTTAGTTTTTGAAAGATTTAAAATTGATTTATTTGAATTAATGCTTTTAATAAAAATAGTATATTAACTTTGAACGTTTTATAATGAACCAGACTTAAAATCATTGTGTTGATATATTTTCATGTATCTTTTCTGGTTTATATATATGTATAAAGTGATCTATTTTAATCCTAAATAATAATTAATATTTTTTGTCCTAAGAATAGTTTCATACAATTAAATATGAGCTAGGTGAATTTATCTTCAAACAACCGATCCGTTTTAAAACGTACCTCAATTTCTGAAGGCCTAATCACGGTTTGCAATTAATATATATTCAACACGTCACTACGAACACATTTTTTGTGAGATGTCACAACCCATAACATTTAAAAGTAAAGCACTTTTAAAACCTCTTCACTACAAGTGATATAGAAACGAACATAAAAAGCAAAAAAAAAAATAAATAAAAGAATAAAAATAAATAAATAAAAATAAAATAATAAATAAAATAAAAATAACAATAATAATAATAAGGTGTGTGATATGGTAGAAACAAATAATAATGGTACCTAAAGTAAAGAAATAGGGGTTAATGAACTGGGCTAGAACTGTTATATTAGCTTAAAACAACCGTACATAGGTACATCTACAAACCGTATACCAACACGAGGAATGGCAATATAAAATACAAAGCTCACAGATTTACAATAATGGTGGAATGTAATTAAAGGCAGTAAAGAGAACCTTTTTAATACACGGTATATCTTTGTTCACGGTACAACCACTGTAAATAGCCGCAAACCACAACAAAGTCAAAACATTATATTCTCAAGTAACAATGCTTTTATTACAATTGTGTAAAAATTTTAATAAAGAGCAACAATAAAAGCAGTGATATTAGTTGTTTGTTTCAGTCAAAATATGTTATTTTCTGAAAACATGTGTTACTTTATTTCTTTTATTTTCTATGAAGGCATCTCAGCGTAGATAATTATATGCAATCAAGTTATAACCTTAAAATAAGTTTACATACTAAAATAATATAACAAACTTCATTGAAATTCATAAATATACTGTACGAAATGGGATCATAAATGTAAAATCGTAAACAGAATATTATATATTACTCATAAATACTTTGTTATGACACTTAGAAAATGATTTGATTTAGAGGTAATATGAGAGTTGGTTTTAAACAAACCGTGTTAATAACTTATAAGGTTATTAATAACTTAGAGAAGTTTTAAAGTGTATAAGAAAATCCAGTTTTAGAAAATACATAAAAATTATTGAAGAATGTGGTTGGGTATTTGTATGTGTGCATTGATTTGAATATTTATATAAGTCTGTTGAAAAATAAAATGAAAGAGTTTAGCCACGTAACATGCAATGGATTTAAAATAGCTGATTAAAGAATTTACTATTAGTCGAAAAGTTTGTGTTGTCATATAATCTGGTCACAATTTGCTCAATAAGTTTCTTTTAATTGACAGAAATTTTGATTCTGAATTTTTTATTTTTGTTTTTATATCTCTATACTCTATTAGTATATTTGGGGGTGAAATAGAAGTAAATACATCTTGTTATGTTAATAAATATTAAAAATTAGATTTTGTCTAGTTAAGAGTGTAGAATAATAGATATGATTTCATGAAAAGAGAATTAAAATTGTTGCAAAGATTTAAAATGTTTCTGTTATTTCGATTTTACATAATTTGAAATTTAAATGGTGTTCTTATATACCTTAGAGTTTTATCCAATATTTATGGCTGTGAAATGTAAGAACTTCTAGTAGTTACACAAATGTTTTCTGAATATATGAATATAAATATCTTGTTTTCGTCATCTCCTTTCATTCTGAATTTATTATTTTGTTGTATATATTTTATACTCAATAATATTAGCGTATTTTTTTCTGTATAAAAACTATGTTTAAGTAATAATACTTATCACTGCTATAAGCAATAACAATTTTATATTAATGCCATACAAGTATTTATTTGTCTGTCTGATAATGTGGAATTTTTAACTTTGTGGTAGTTTTGTGTACATTTAAAAATTCTCTTTGTATATTCTTCCAATCATAAAAAGGGTTTTTACATTCCTTTACATTTAAAAGGGTTCTAAATGTTGTATAATAAAACTATGCTGTTAATTTTATTTTTACATATTTTATTTTTATTACAGTCTATATTCTAATAGAAACAAAAAACTCGATTGATTATCCAAAGAAGAAAAACCTTTTAAATAAACGGATTTTAACAGTAAAGTTGTGCTAAAAAGAATTTTCAGCTAAATTAAGGCATTATGGTGTATAACTGTGATAATGCAGTTACAAAGATTAATATGAAATACCTTTTAACATGGATGATATTAAAAAAAATAGATTAATATTTGTATGTGTTCTCCATTTCATACAATTACGATTACTATACGAGTAATATATTTATTATTTAGAAGACCTCGGTGTCTCATTACCTTAAAACAATGAAGAAAAAAGAGCACCAAATATTTACAGCGTTCGAATCCCCTAAAAGCGTTAGGATCGGGATAGAACAAGAGTTGGTCAAGAGAGACCGATAGGTAACATAATAAATAGAGAGGTAATCTAACCCAAGACTAAAGATATAAACCCTGTAATCTCTATATTACAGAAAGTACAGCTATAGTAATTAATAACATAATTTTGTTTACGACAAACTTACTAACATCTTTTCAAAGAGCTATAATTTTATAATAACTGATGTTTAATTTGCCTTTTATATTAATAATAAAATATCTCGAAAAATGTCTTTTTCACAATCCGCACAAATTCTGGCACTCATTTCTGTATTAGTAGGAGTGTAACTACTTTGTAAAATACAAATAACTTCTTTCCGTTTTACCAAAATCTATCGTAAAATGAAAACTGCAGGTGGATCGGGAGCTACTTTTTTCTGGGAACTTGTGGAATAGTCCATACACTCTCTCCCACTGCACTTGTTTTGAATTTATTCTTGTTAAAAATAATTGTTAAAAATTTATTCTTGATAATCAACCCTGTTATTCCTCCTACCCGTGTATAAAATGTGTATAGGTATGTTTCCAACAATTTAGGCAGTGTTACCACAGATAGTAAATGTCTTCAAATAAAATAAAATAGATTTAAATAAATTGTAGATTAAAAAAACTGTCTCTCAAACGTTTTAAGAAAAACTTGTTTCGTACGAGTTGTCGTTATTGCTAGAAATATTATTTAACATTCATTGCAAAATTTTATCACATATGTGATTACTCTGTTATTTGATAACGGTAAAATAATTTATTGTTCATTAAACTTGTGTAAATCCTTTCCACCAACATAGAATTTATGTGATTGATTATACTTATAATTAGTATGAATCATGAATGCATCTATAACTTTGTAAAAGGAAACTCTGACATGTAAATATTATCTGATTCACATATTATATGTCTTATATTTAGAACATACGTCTTTCCAAGTATTAAATTATTAGTTTATAACAATGTGAAAAAATGACTTATATATATATATATATATATATAATTTAAATTTTTTAATGAAAATGCAGAAATACGGTATTGGTTAGAAAGTGTGCTTATGTAAACTTCATATACTCAAAAATAAGAATAAGTGTGCTGCTCATAAGTACTTTTAAATATTTTTTTATACATTTTAAGAACTCTTTTGTAATTGAAATGTAAATGTAAAAGCATTGTGTACTTTCCCTTATTAACAATATAACTTAATAAATATATACTCATATCAAATGCATTTCTACTAATATTAAATTCTGATAATATTAAAGCCTACACAAATATCTCAATTCTGTGAAGCGAAATTATCTGCTTTGATATATCTTTCATGAAATTAGCCTTATTATACATAGTAATAAATAAATTTATAAATAAATTGAAAATTAAAAATTCTCGATTTGGGTAATTTCATCGCCCAAAAAGTTTACCTTGGTTCTTTTCATGTTACACTAAGATAAATGTTTCAAATAAAAAGGGATGTTTAAATTGTATACAAAAAAAAATAAAAATAAATAAATAAAAATAAAAATCAAGAAAAGAAAGCACCTCTACTTATAGCGGTCTACATTTAGAAATTTTATTTTTTGAGAAAGAGTGCAAGTCGTTTTTATAATGTTTATATTAATATGACTGTCTGGAAGTTGCCTTCAAACTGTTTTTAAGTTATTAATATAAGGTAAATTTCATACTTGAAATTGCTTTATGACTGATGAACAACAAAACACCACTTGTTGTAATTAGGTTTTTACCAAAGTTATTAAATAAGTTAATAATGTTATGAATATCCACTAAAACTAAATTCATAATCAGTGACGGATATGAAGAAAATTGATCAATAAATGAAAAACATATTATCGAGAGACCAGAATTAACGTCTCATATCAAAGCTAAGTCAATTTTTAACTAAAATATTTAAAAACAATTAACACATTTCAGAACACTGGAAATGTAGTTAATGTAAATTAAATGTAGTTATTGTAACTGTTATAATATACTGAACGAAACTTCGTTGATCAACAGTTCGTGTAGAGACTAAGCCTTCCGTATAGTAATCACTACAAAATTCCCATCGCCATTGTTTTAGTATTTGCAACCAAAATTCCCTACCAATTAGAGCATTCCAATTCCCACAACGTTGGGTCAAGACTGTAAATGTTTGAGTTCCCAACACAATTAAGTCAGGAACCAATCGTCGTGGAGTAAAATCACTAGACTATCAAGAGGCTCGCTCTAATTATGTATTTATTTTCAAATTTAAAGCTATAACTCTTTAGAAAACAAATATTATATGATGTTGAAAATATTTTATTTTGAAAAGTTAAATTAAAAATGATCTATCTCAGGTCTACAGTTGGAAATATAATAATTGTGATACAGTCTACTTAGATGAACAAGGAAACGTTTCAGAATTGAAATGCAGGACTGACAATAAGACCCAATACTTACTGACCAAATATTTAATAGATAGCAATCACAATTCTATTTAGAATAATTAAGTTCACTCCACTTTCAAAACACGAAGTTATACGCTCAACATAATAATCAATTGTAAAATATAAAAATATTTTAAACAGTGTGAGTATATTGGAAATTAAAATATTTATTATCCTATATTAGAGTATTTATTATATATCTATTTTTCTCACATGTTCCTGAATTACCCATGACACTATCTTCATTTTGATTAGAATTTATGTATTGTTAATCCTTCTTTCGCTTTTTATTATTGTATCATTGTTTTTTTCATCATAATTGTATATTACCAATTTATGCATGCCATCAATGATTATTGAGTCTTCATATACTCTATTTATTACTTATGATCAGTTTCCCATTACTTCTGTAATGTGGGCTACCATTAATTGTACTTGTCCCATTGTTATATTTAACTTTTATTATTATGAAACTTTAATTTTGACGACAAATAATTCACATATTTTGACAACAATGAAAGAAAATATGAAAACATTTAAAGTTTGTGTACAATGCAACTTTTTTATTTATAGATTAATAAAAAAATTCTAATAGATTATCAAAGAAAATATTTTTATTAGTAGCATATAAAAATATATCACACACATTTCATTATAACGTATTTTGCATTGTACAATACTCAAACAAAAACAACTTAGGTTTTGTTCTAATGACAATGTCAGCCAAAGAATAACGAAGAATGTAAGAAGTGTTAATAATAATTAACTACTGTAATAGTCAGTCGTGGTACCAATACTTTTAAAAATCTAACATAACTTTAACGTCTTAACAGTCAATTAAAATAAATAGCTTGTAGCGTGACTGTGATCGTCACCTATTACAACAGTGACCAATAACGGCGAAACGCGTTACGACAAAGTAGCGGTATTTAACATCACTATCAAACCTACCACACAACCAAACACGATTAATACTATTTCGTTAAAATAGAATTGAAACACTATTAATTAATCATCTAGCGATGTGGTGCTAATTAGCAAAGCAGCTAACGAACGTTAGCAGTTGCAGAGCACTGCTAACAACTAGAAATAGCAGCTTTACAATTAGCAGTGCTTATAGTATAGCAGTAGCTAAAGGTAGTATTCAGTTAGCAGTTGCTAATTTTAGCTGCTAACCATAATTAGCAGTTTTGTCCATCACTATAATCATCAGATCAAAAACTTATAGGTTCGATTAACTAAAACCAAACCTGTCCAAAATTTATCATGTAAATGAAATATGAAGTTATTACAAACTTCTATTACAAAACAACTATTGTTTTAAACAGTATTTATTTTACCAGTGAGAGTTTATTAAATATTGTTTAAAGTTCTCACGTAGATTTGTAGCCCAGATACCATATACACAGATGTATCATGCTATCTTTTTAGTTGTGTTTGTATTTAGTTTAGTTGTAGTTATATATGATGTCAGCCAGACATAATATATATAAATATAATTTAATATCATAGTTTATTTAAATTGTGATAAAGCTGCAAGGACAGATAATGAATTAAAAATGTATTATTTACCATTAGACATAAATAAAAGAAAAGAATGGATTTTAAACTCAGGTATATAAACTTAATTATTATACTCTCTTAAATATGTTAAATATATATTTAATGAATATTTAATAGTTTCTCAACACATAATTAGCTTTACTCATTCAAATCAGAACTCAATCACGTTTTTCCTACTGCAGGTCGAAAAGTTTCATAATATTTCTCACAAATAGCGGCAAAAATCGTGGTTATATCTTATAAAAGTATCAAAAACTAAAAATAACAGTTAGGTGTGCAGCCATGGTTTATTTTGTTACTAACTGATAAAAATGTTTATAACATCTTGTAAACATTTTCTGAAGCTTTTCTTAGTTGACACAGACAATTTACTCTTATATTTCCACATTACTAAAATTATAAATTTATTTACAAGATAAATATTATTTACTTTATAAATAACAGACAAGATAAATAAACAAGACTTAATAAACATAGACACCAAGACACACTTGGTCGGCGACTTTTCGTGGAGTAGTTACTCCATTTGCACGTGTATTACAATATATTTCATAGATTTTTAGTTTTAATATGTTTGGGTATGTGAGAAAGTTTATGTAATATTTTTGCAGTGGTTATTAGTTTGATTATGTAAGGGAGTCTGAGAAAGGAAGTGCAATATTTTTCATAGATTTGTAGTTTTAATATGTATGGCTATGTAAGAAAGTTTGTGCATTATTTATGGGAGAGCATATATAAAGCGCGGCTACGCACACGTATATAACTATATTGTACATACCTAGTAATATAAATATATAGCTCTAGCGTCTCTGGACGTATTCCGATTAAGGATCAGCTTTTTTCCCAAGAAAAATAAAATTCTATATCAGAATCTCTGCAAAACGCCCCTAAAGAAGTTTTAACTCCGAAAGTCAACATCTTCTAAATTCAATATCTACTCTTGTATTGTCTTTAAAAAACATTCAACGTTGCACTTTGTGTTTTTTGCAGGAATTTTTTCGATTTGAACTCTTTTTTGGATTGGAAAAAAAACATGTATGATTTCTTCTATCTGTTTTATATTAAATTTATTAGTAAAACTGGTTTATTCTCACTGCGTATGAAAAAAAAAACTTTAATATTTTGTAAAAGTTCCAAAACATATAAGGTGGAAATTGAAATATAAATAGTGGCATTGAATGGTAATTTATAGAGCTAGTAGTGAAATGAAGAATAAATTTCTTCTGAAGAGATATTATTGGCGCCAAAGTAGCAGATATGTTCCACCTCAAGAAAGTATCCTATAATCCAGTCTACTATGGATAAATGAAAAATACACTGACAGTAAGAAATTAAAGCGGCACTGTCTCTTAAGAAATTAAAAACTTCATGATTTTAGTTGAATTTCGTTTAACTTATATATTAATGTATAGTTTCCAAATGAAGCCAGATTCGATGAATGAATTCTTCCTGTTCATTGTCAAATACATACTCTGTTACACGTCACTTGAGTAAACACACATTAAATACATTTATATTTTATACGAAAGAATACCTCAGGTCTCAGCTAAGAGAAAAATGTATAAATTTGTTTTTCTTCTTTAATTCATAGAAAACAACCGTCGTATAGAACACACGTCTAATCCTACCGATTACATAAAACATAACAATTAAAATATTGTTTAAACTGATACCCGACTGTACTTGATACAATTCCATTTTATTCAAATAAATAACACACAAATTCTTTAACACGTGTTTCACCGTCTCATATTTCTCAAAATGTGTACAATATTACACATTTTATTAACACATTAATATTACACATTAATATTTTTTCTTAGGTTATTTAGTCTTTGTATAAGCCTCGTCAATGCCGTAACTGGCGAAAACGTGGTAGGCGAGACATAATAAATGTAGAATTTACAACAGAATATGTGTGTGTTTTACTTTAATAATTAAAATATAACATTTTAAGAGATATATAAATTCCCAATGTGTTGTGATAGAAAAATATATCAATCTGTTAAACTATGAATAAAATTGTTTATTTAAAAATTTTAACTGATATTAAACCTTTGAATAAAGTTTTATTATCATAAATACGAATGTGAACTTATTTTATTAGACACTATATTAGTATTTCTTACCTATAAAATAAAAATATGTGTTGCTTTGTTTTACATATATAATTTTTATCTTTTATGGATGGTAAACATTATAATAATTAGGCCTCGCATAATTGGCAATAATTTGTGTTTTGGGAAAACACAAGCAACAATAATCGTGATTGTAGACAACATACAGTTTACTCTAATATTTCTATATTTCTCAATTGTTTGTCGTTTATAAGTTAAGTATCGATCAGAAAGAAATGTAAGTATTTCAGTAAAAAGGCAAAAAATTGTATATAATTAAAGTTTTGTTGTTGTTATTTAAAGATGAATAATATCTTGGTCATCATAGCCTAAATAAAATAAAAGAAAAAAGTATTCAATAGAGAAAACTCAGTCTAAAAATCCACAGATAAATTTCTCCGACAGTAAATCATCGCCTAAGATTATATCACTGAGTTATTATTTTATTTCTGGCCAGTCTTTTCATTCTGTGATAATACATTTTTCAGTTATTTCCTTCAGCACACAGTCTATATCTAGTGAAAAATAGAAAATACACTGATTTTAAAACGAATCTGATGAACCATAATGACCAAAAAACAACAAACGACTATGTGAGACTCCGTACAAACACTACATAAGGAGTTGTTATGTATAGCAACTAGTAAAACGTGTAAAATCAACAGAATTTACATACTTAACATATAGTTACAACTTTAAATGTCCATTTATTAACTTTAGAATTTTATAACAGTAAATAATTTGATTTATGAATAATATAGTTGTTTGATCTTTAAGTGTTCCTTGAATGGTAGAAGTAATAATACGTTATATTGTATTTTGTAGATAAAATCACAGTCTGTCTGTCTGTTTGTGTGTATGTTGGTATGAATGGGATTTAATTAATATTTAAGATAGCTCCCGCACACGTATAAGGGTGTTTTATTGCTCTTCTGTGTGTGGTATGTTTTCCGCAGAGGTTTTTGACTTTATGTATACAATTTAAATTTTGACATGTTAACATTGTTTCACAAGGTTATTTTAAGTTCGTTGGATAAAGATTTGTTGTTTTAAGTTTATTTTTTAAGTTCTTATGTTGTATGATTTTATAAATATTTGTGGTTTGTATTCTGTGGGGAAAAAAAACAACAAAATATACTAGCATAAAAGAAGAAATACATTTGTCACAGTGGTCAAACATGAAATTGATGGATTATATAATGTTAGTTATTGACAACATATAAGTGTAAAATCGACTCTAAAAAAATAAAACAGTAAATGGTGCAGTAAAAGCATTGATCTTGTAGTCAACTCACAAATTTTAATTCACTACTGTAGAATTTAAACGTCCTCTTTATTTTATTTGAATTAAAAAGCACCAGTGAACATTTACAGCACAGTTTTTTTTAAACGTAATTAATTCCCAGATTGTACTCACGCAATATCCAGTGTCAGTACATATGCGTGTATTATTGTGGATTTAATGCTTCAGACAATATCCATGTGGAACTAACCTGGAGCCATCCCATTCTGGAAATAAAAGGGTTTAATTTCTCTCGTACAATGATTTTCACACTGATTGTAGTGTTTTAGTCTCTTAAAATTAGAATCTTCTATCTTATATTCTTACAAATAACAATCTTTAGTTCTATAAGCTTTTTAATCAAATTCTATTTAATAAACCCAAGAAATATTTATTTTGAATACAATTTTACAAAGTACAGTAAATAAAGATAAACTAAACTCAACTGTGGCTAAAGATGGTAAAGTTATTAGACTATTCTGATACAACGACTAGAAAGTTAACATACAATACCACAGGTCGCACAATATAATGCTCACAAAAATATTCGTTTAGAAATTGTGGCTAATGTAACCTATCACTTATGTAATAGTAGATGGAAAGTGTTGTGAAGATAAAAAAAATCTACTTTTTAATTAGTTTTGTATTTAAAGGACTTATGTTTGTGCTGCCTTCGAAATAAGGTTTTTACTGTAATTTCGGTCATAGTTACTAATAGTTAATTAATAATTATTAATGCGTGTAAAATACTGTAATATAGGCATTTGAAGTGTTTTCAAACTACAATTTGATCTTAAAAAAAATCAACTAATTTTATATAAAGTTTAAAAATTATATTTTTCTGACTTTAATTAAATAAAAAAATAATCATGAAATTTATGTTTTCAATATATGGTTTTACATATATATCATAATCGCGTAATAGAAAGAAGAACATTAAGAACTGTATTCGAAATGGAATCAAGTAGTTAATCAATAAATATATAAGTGTAACTTTTTTTTTTTAATGTTTAAGAAAATAACTAAATTTGCGATTATTTATTTCGTAAGTTTTTTTTATAGTTTGGTCTTCATTCTACTATTTTCCTCAGAGATTTTTATTACATTCAGCTAAATAATTTGATCGAAGTATTTATTTATTTTTGTAGGCAAACCTATTTCCTTTTAAATTTGTAAACTGAAATAGTTTTGATTATTATTATAATAATTGATTTATATTAATTCATATCACGTAATACTTTTGTGACATTGTTTGTGAGTTTGTGTTATTGTTATTTTAAATTTTTTTAAATTTTAAAAATTCATGTAGGCCTAATCTTTTATTTACAAGTAGAATTTATATAGTTGATGTATAAATAAAAACAAAAAACGTAAGACAAAATACTAGCTAATCATACAGCTTCAGTTTTAAAGTTATACAGTAATTATAATTATAATAATTAATTACTACAATTACTACAAGTTTTAAATGAAATACACCAGAAAGAGGTACCTCAAAAGTGTAACTATGTTAAACATAATTTATTTAAATTATTTATTATATGACGTGTACAGAAAATGTATAAAAATATATGTTACAAGTGTTGTGTAATTGTGAGTGTTTTATGGACATAATAGCTGGCCTGAAGATGCTGCCTGTGGCAGCGAAACATGTAGCCACATAGAAGAAAATACAAACAAAGACTACATTTGACAGACACAAAAGTATGTATAAAATGAAATATATGTAGTTCTAAAGCTGTTCAACAATGAATACATGTTATTATTATTATTACTTTATACTTCTAATTATACTACAGTTTCTACATAAAGTTGAATATGTGGATATTATTTTTATTTAAGGTAGACCAGACATTTAAAAAAGACAAGATTTTCTTTGTACATTTCATTAAGTTTTGCTAACGTATGTGAAAAAACTCCATTAAAATAGGGAAATAGTTGCTGGCACTTCATAACGTCACAATATTTGTCGGTCCCTTGTATATACTGTTAAGAACAGAGCACGAGTTTTACATTCATAAATACGAGTTAGCCTACGTAGCACTAGTTTTTAGTAGGTTGGTGTTTCGTATCATAGCTTTTTCCTAGCTCTGTCATAAAAAACAATCTTTAATAAGTTAAAAACTCTCTTGATAACATATCAGGTTGTGTATATTCATATATTATGTGTTAAGAGCCTGCATTCACTTACCTAGTGGAACTCGATGCTCCAACCAACAGTGTCTTGGCTCCAATGTAACTGTAAGAATATAAATATTTTTAGAAAACCAGGATTCTAAAAGAGAATGTAATCGATATTATTCGCTGTAAAGAGCTGTAATTCGTACTTTGTTTAGTATAATATTATAGTTTATGTTTATAGTTTGTTGAAAAATATAAGTAACGAATTTATTATGAGTACATTTCATTTTGTTTAAATTGCTCATATATCACATCCTCCATAAAATATATAAAAATACATTTTATTAACACATATAATCTTATATTTACCAGTTAAGTTGATTGTCACTCTTCTATAAGGAAATATGACAATATCAAAGATCCTGTATAATCAATCGAAAACAGTGTAACAGTGATAAATTATAAAGATTTATAAGTCATAGCTGATGATGTGGGAAGGGAAAATGTATTGCTTTAAATCCCACATCGTGCATAGATGATAACACTAATTAGGTTACAATATGATAGATCATGTTTCTGAGTTCGGAATAAACTTGTTTCTGTTTAGACATCATGAATAATGTACAGTATGCTTGAATGTATACAAGTAAGTACGTATGGTAATTTATCACATTTCCATATTACATAAAATGATCTTCGTGTTCTCTACATATTTATTAAAATGTCTATGAATGTCTTTCTTAAGTTATTCATCCAACAAATTTCTCAACTTAAAATGGTTAGCTATTAAAATTACAACAAAAATATATGTCAAATAACTTGATATTGTGCAAAAAAAATTTGATAATCGTATATTAAAATACCTTCATAAGCAATGTCTTTTGCTTTCTAACATCCCAAATTCATTCTATTGAAATATAAATTTGGCATAAAACACCAATCTAGTGTATCATTCTGTATTTCATCTGTTAGTTTAATAATCCCGTTAACGGGGCACAAATAGCTAGACAGATAAATATAATTTTGTTTTAAAGATAACACATAAGAATATTTATATAACATATTTATGTATGTTATTAATAACACATAATAATATTTAGTCGGCTGAATCAAAGTTGCTAGATAAAAATATGTGGTAACATTGAAAATCTATTTCACAACGTGCATATTTAAACTAATATTAAAGTTTTATGTATATATGAAATGTGAAACTTTCAAATCTATTATTAAATTATTTGTCTACTCCTAAATGTACTCTATTGTAAAACTAAGTTCCACATCTTACCATTTGTATTACATCTTACATTAAAATGTAGTCCTCCGTAAGTTAGGAAAACAATAATTTAGTTGCAAATATATTACCGAGAAAGCATATTACACTATATACTTGAGTAATTGACTGATGCAGTTTCGCGTAAAACTTAAAGATTGTCTTCAATATTTAAAAATATACGAAATAAATAATTTACAATTATTTTCCCTTACATAGTGTCTCATACAATGGAATCATTCTTCAAAATCATGTGTCAATTCTTTGCTAATGAGAAATTTCATGGTAAGTCTAAATTGATTTAATTTAAAATACTGTAATGTAGACTAATTGTACCGTACAACGATACAGAAAATGTAATAGGGTGTGACCAATTTCTTTTAACTTAAATGAGCGTTTATTCAAAACTATGGTTACATTCTACTGACCGAGACCTTGGGAAAATATATGTTTGTTTGGAAGGTTTATTGTATTATCCACGATGTTGTTTCTCTTAGTACGTAATCGTTCTCTTTCAAAAATCATGCACTTGGAATGTTTCATTTTAAAAATGGATCCGTTAACTTTTTGGTTCTAGTAAACCAGCACTCGACGAAAAGTGTCATATATCTTAAATGAATTATAAGATAAGCAATGAAGTCAATTATTATAATTTTGATGTTTTATAATGATATCAGATTTCTGAAGAGTTAAATTTTGTGAAAAGGTCTGAGATTTATAACTTTTTAAAAACTTATTACTTTTTTTTTAAATATTAAGAGCAATGTTAACAATCGTGTTTTTTTAGAATATTTTTATTGTACACGAAACGAAGTAAAATTCATTGTAAATCTTTATTTTATGAAGAATAAAACAAAAATATATAAAATTAATTTATGTACTATAGAAAACAAATTTCCGATCTGTCACGACTATCTAAATCTTAGAAACGTATATAGATAAATAAAGCTATTGTGTGAAAAACGCTATGTTGCTTTCATTAAATGACTTAAAGTAACTAATAAAATTACAATATAGTAAAGGTGAATCTGTATAACATTTATTACTAAATTGAAATCCACGAGATAAATGTTAATTGATAAATTATTCAAGTTGTCTAAGCTAAGGCACTCGTATAATTTCGATCTTTTGTTCTTACACGAATTTAATTATTTTTTTATATGAATTTTAATTAATAATAAAGTTGAAATACGCCAAATTACGTAGTGTTTGTTTATAAAATATTATATTTAGTTTACATTTTATTTAAACGAACAAAAATTTGTTTAAAACGAACCACTTTGTTGAAATGTTAAGTGCAAACGAATGCTTGAAGAAATAAAGATAGTCAGGCATAACCTTCCATTCCATTGATTTTATTACCGCCCAAAGATATAAATAATTTATCTTGGAACACTCATGGCTTGATTTTGGAATTAATCGAGTGATTGAATGGCAAATATAAAGTAAACTGAGTAAAATGAAAAAGCCGCAAGGAAAGAAATAGCGTTGAAGAATCAGAATAAAAGTTTTTTTAAACTTTTCAATTCTTTATACGTAATATAAGCCTATACAATTTTTATTGGGAACAAATGAATTGTAAGTTATTACACGCATTACGTTTTTAAATTGAAACTACGTGTTATTTGGAAACAAAATAAAACAAACTTAATATTAAGTTAACATCAATCTTTTGATTTCCATCATGCTCTAAATGAATATATTATTTTACGTAACTAACCCAATTTTGAATATCTTTCCAGATCAATTAATGAACAATAAATGAAATTTAACTATAGCTGTCTTCATCAAAAACTTTCAACTTCACTTGTGAGAACTGATATTAGGTATATGGATAATTATTACCTATAATTCCTAATCACCTTTAACTATACTAAAATGAATACCTTTACTCCTAAATTGCGATTAAGAGGTATGTAAATTAAGTTAGTGGTTTTGGTCATCACCTTTCTAGACCTACTTTTTACAGACTAAGTGATGAAATTTATTGGTTTCTAAGTGTTTCTGTGTTTCTGTGTTTGTAAAAGTTGTAGTTTCAATCCTTAGGGTTATTTATAATTTTCTTTCTCGTGTGTAATTGTCAAAATCCTACTATATTTCCTCTTATTATTACGAAATAACTTTCATCTTTGACGAGTGGTTTCACATCATACTATACTAAATGACATTGTCATGTCATTCGAGTTGTCATTGACCACTATCACGTCATTCTAGTTAAATTCAACATTCTTTTATTCAATCTTATATAATTTCTTAACTTTATATAATTTTGGCGATTTTTTGGTTAAAAGAAATTTTAGACCCTAAATGTAAAAAGAAAAAAAAAAGATTTTTGAAATTAATACCAAAACCACAAATTCAGTTAATTTAATTACAAGAAAGTTATATATTGCTATTTTCATATAATTATTATTATTATAGTTTGTTATTAATCAATTTGAATATGTAAATAAAACCATTTTATGTTTGGTTTACATTTAAGGTGACACTTTGAGTTATGTGACAGTTCTGTGATCTTCTAGTTTTAACTAAACCGTGCCAATTTATGAAAACTGAATTAATAATAAAAAAAGTATGTAATACGATTCTTAAAGCCAAAACAAACATTTACTTGTTTAGAAAGGAACTATTTATTGAAATATACGTTGTTCACGACATTAAAATTATTGTAACTTGTATAAAATCATATTTACTGGTAGAAAATAATTTTCAATTGCTTTTTGTATTGTTATTATTCATGGAACTTTAGTCTTGCAAATTAATTGAACGATCATATATATATATATATATATATATATATATATATATTTCATATTGCAACTGGTTCAAATTAAAATGTATGATACATTGATCATTCAACTGTAAACAATGTTTGCCGAATATTTAAATAGTTTGATTACTATTTGTATCTAAAAAGAAGACGAAACTTGATATTACATTGTTGGTAGATATCATTATTGTTGGTATTATGTTTAAAACGTGTGGATGTTTTAAGATATACCTAATTAAATATATGATAATTTTTGTATGCCGAATATGTTCCAATTTAGATAATTGGAAAAGATTCAGCTTGCGAAGGTTGCATTAAAAAAGTAATATTGTATAAAGAATAAAAAATAAATTTACTTAGTTTTTTCATATGATAAATTAAAAAAAAAAACAAATAAAATAAGAAATATATTTTTTTTAATGATTAGGTTTTAAAAAGTCATTATGTACTTTTTTATTTAATCTTGGACATCTTGGGAGAAAAGAAATGATGTACAAGATCAAAAGGTAAGCAAAGGTCTAAAGGGTGTATAAATTGATAATAAGGGTGTATCGTAAAGGACAATTATCTGGATTTACATTTATGAAGACTTAAAATTATTTAGTATAAGCCTAATACATATTTTCCCGTAAATAAATAATGTAAACCTCCTTATCCAATGTGAAACTAAAATCACTATTTAATTTTTGTGGGTCATACGGATTTTGAGGCAGTAATTCAACACTTTTACTGTAATTTCTTTTCTAATAATGTTCATCTATAACAACTAATTTTACAAAAATTATATTTGTTTTATTGATTTGGAAAGTAAAACGTGTACGGAACTCGATGGACATTATATTGTTATAACAGACTTGAACGAGATATAATGTAACATCTCCTAAATTGTAAATTTCATATTGTAACAGGGATATAGATTATAAAGAACTTAGTTTTAAAGTAATAAATCTCCGGATACGTGGCGTAAAACAAGTCATTGATTTTGATACCCGTTATATCTGTCTTTTTAATAGAACATTAATAATAAGTTCTTGAATTTTATTCAAGAAGAGCCATTTAGATTGTCAAACTATAATGCACTCTTTAGAAGTCATAATATATAATTTGCTTTATGTTGCCAGTTGTTCTTTGATATTGCTGAAATTACAATTTATAAATTGTAAGAATGTCTTAAATCGCACTTTTGTAAACCATAACTAATGTTTCCAATTTAATTCATCAAGTTCACTTGACGAAATGTTTATATTACATCCATAAATAATGTATTAATTAATTAATTAAAGTTATATTACTATTCAATTTAGAACTTATTCTATCCTTAGTATCTTGTAACCGTGTTATGTTTCCATTATCTTCTAAACATTAATTCAAAAGTATGCAACTAAAGTTTCCTTTTTAATATTTGAAATAAATGAAATACGTTAGTGAAATCAATTCATAATTTTAAGTATGATCAGGAAATTACAGACAATATGTGAGAAAATTAATTTTTAGATACAGAAATAAAATGAAAAATATTCTAATTTCAAAAACCGGTTTAAAAACAAGAACTGTGATCGACTGGAAACTAAGAAATATAGGATTTCAATGATACACCTTTGAGCTTAACTTTAACAGAAAACACTTAAATTGTTAAGGCTATATATCATTTATTAATTGCACTAAACATTGAACTGAAGTAAAGGTGTGTATTTTTTTTAAACATTTATTTTTAAACTCGTGGCTTGAGGAGGCTTACTATAACTGTAGTCATTTACATAACTGAAATTGAAATACAAAAAATCCTTATACCTATTATGGGAATTGTTTGACAACTCTTATACCTGAATTTGAAAAGACCAAATGTATAATCGTCAAGTTAGGTTCAAGGTTAACATCCCAACAATTGGAAAAAGAAATGAGGATGTCCTCACACATTCTCTCAAAGGCATAAACACATTTAATTAACAAAAAATCTTTGTTGATAGATAATGCTTAAAGTTTTAATATCTAGAGACACCTTTACTTTGCCTATTTTGATTTTCGATAAATATTTCAATTACTGAAGTGTAAAGATTTTTCTATATGAGTGTTTCATATACTTAGATATCTTATTTTCTGACCCGTTTAAGAAGTTGTAATAGTATATTATAGAACAATAAGAGGCGAAAGGTTTTCAGATTCCAAATTCCTGGGAAACTATAGTTGGAAGAGCTAGTTAGTGGATTACTTAAACTGGCTGGTTTTTAAAAGGCACTTTAATCTCCAAATAAAATCAATCAATTAATCAATATTATAGATTTACACTCACAACCCACAGTAGGATAAAAACTATACTGCATTACATAAACTAACCGTAGGTTTAACAACTTAAGCAGAAATATAAAAAAAGTGATTTTGGTTCCTTTTATATTTTGGGCCCTAAAGAGATTTAAAGAAATTACTTCTTTCTTTGTTAAACCTCTCACACAATTTGGTACGTTCTACCAACTATAAACATATTAACTAGAAAAGCGGTAACTAGAAAATATTATGTTTTATATGGTGAAGAGATAACAAAAAATACCTATAGTTATAAATCAGATAAAATACAATGTTGTATGAAATTGAATTTGTATTGAATTGTGATATTAAAGTGGAGGGTGTTTTCAATATTATATATAAGTACAATGATACACTTAAAATGAAAATTCGATGGCTAGTGAATAAAGAAGGAATATAATTTAAGTATTATTTGAACTATACCGATACTCGATAGCAGAAGATATAACATATCATAAAAAGGTGAAACAAACCAATGAATAATTAATTGTGTACACTTATTTTTTCACTGTACTTAGGAAGTTGATTACGCCATGTGAGCCTGTTGTTGAGCGATATATTCCGTCAAGATAATTTTGCAGTTAATATTAGCTCTCATGTAACCTAATGGAATGAGAGGACGTCGGTGATTGATTATACAAATTACTAAGTTTACTGCAAATCCATAATTTATAAATTTAGCAACATAAAATTAACCGTCTGTGGAATAGTAAAAATTGGCAAAGACTGCCACGATGTTTTAATCTAGTATGTTTATTGTTTTGAGTGGATTGTAAGTTGTAAATCATAATATCATTTAACATGATGTTATGTTCTAATGTAACAGCTGTTAACGTGGCGATATATCAATATGGACCATATTTCCACTACCTATGCAATCTCTAAATTACTTTCTGAATGCAAATGTTTATGTAAAACTTTTAAGTTCACAAAAGGTGGCGAATGTTTTTAAATGGTGAATATGGTTTATAAATATAAGCCTTTATCTATTGTTGCTATAATTACATTATTGTAAACTATTTTATTTTACTTATGCTTATTTTAAACACATCAAATAAAGTGTTTAAAAAAGAACGATAAAAAAACTTTTATTATAAGAAAAAATATTGAAGAAGAATACGGCATTTGGTTTACGGGCTAAGACTAAATTAACGGCTTTAGAAAAATGGTTTACTTATTTTTGAGAGGGGGGGGGGTAAAATATCTGAAGTTGAAAGTAAATATTGTATTGAATGAAATACTCGAAAAATAAGGATGAGAAACATTCATTACGAACACCATAAGAAAAAAAAATTACTTAACAGATTATGCAGTGAAATAAAAAGCATGTTATCTGCAATGAGGACAGAAACCTTTATTAGCTACATAACTACCGGATACCAAAGATGCTGTTTATTCTTTTTGAAAACTGTCCAAAGGCACAACTTATTAAAAAAATAAAAACTTGGTAGGAACGAGAGATAATAGACAAAATCAAGATTATTGTCCGATTACTTATAAAGTAGATTGAAACAAAAAGAAAGACAAATAGAAGGAGAAATAATATATATATATATATTTATCTATAATATTTAATAAATATTATGTTTATAAGAATTGTATATTTGATAATAGTTTTGTTCGAAAATAAAGTTGTACATCGTTAGAATACCTCACAGTTGTTACAACGTTTAAAATAAGATAGTTTAGTTTATTCCTTTTGTACTAAAAGTTTTATTATTATATCCTACAATCCAAATATACTTAAACAAAATATTAAATTAACTACTATACTTTTTGTAAACTAGAATACCAGCTATAAACTACTATAATTTAAAACTTCTATTATTCGAAAAAAAAACTTTTTTATATTTACCACTTTAAAGTGCTACACTTGCCACAATCATTTTATACTGTTTTAAAATTGTTTATTCACATAATTTTATCACATGACTATTATATTTAGGTTTACTAAAATGAATATTTAAATTAGATGAAAGCACTAATTAAATTTAACAGCCAGTTCTAGAAGTAAAAGTGATAAAATTAGTTGCTAAGTCTTTAGTTTATAGATAAATGTAAATTTATAAACATTATTGCAAAAAGCCCAAAAATGAGAAAGCTACTTTGATAGACTTAATCGAGTAATTAAGTCCACATCACGCGCTCGTACCAATTAATTCCTCAGAGCAATTCATTCACAACAAAATCACTTTATATTTTCTTATATGAAAATCTGCTTATAGCGTCGTCTCTAAAGAAATTATTTTTATAAAACATAAAAAAACCTCTCAATTTAAATGTTTCTGTTTTTGCTGTTTAAAGTATTTTTGATTTTTTACTGCTGAAATGAAGTTGAATTTCGATTTTTCTTTTTACCTAGTGATACAAATAATCCATTTAATAATTGTATAAAGCATTTTTTTCCTCATTGTTACCAAGACTAACTTGTTATTTTGATCTCTAATATTATGCGAATGGATAGATCCACTTCAAGTACGTTATGTCCCTCGCATATCCACACTCAACAAAAATAATCAAATATTCATTCTGTGCTGTATACACTTAAGTTATAAATTATTTTGGTGCCGAGAAAAGAAAAGGCTTTTGAATAAAACGCACCCCAAGGCTTTGGTACTGTATCATCATCCGAGTTTCATATTTTCCGTTCTATGGTGCATAGACGCAGTTCCATTTCCGCTTTTAATAACATTAATGTTTAAGACTTTGAATACAAACATATATCTAAAAAGTAAAAATTTTAAGTCAATAAATAATGGGTTTGTATGATCGATTCTCCTTCTTCAAAACTATTCAAACGAAATGTTTTTGAATTTTGATTAAAGAACTCGGGATATAATTAATAAAAGGAAATGACTTTATATAATATTTTATTCTTAAATTTTTTTCGTTATTTAGGACAGTTGTTAGGAATTGGATATGTGAAGTTAGAGATAATTCCTTTGTTTTGTTTTGTACTGACGAAAAAATCTCAGTCATCTTCTTAAAGAAAAGAGCATAAAGTAGAAACGCTTGCCAACAAATACTGTGACACTTGATAGATGACAGGGAACTAACGCAAGTCTAGTTAAAGATAGTTGAGTATCCACTTTAAGATTATCACACACACTTGTTGGCAAGGATAGTTCACACGAAGAATAGATTAGTAATTTCACACTAACCCCGTTCGGAAATGTGGTTTTTTGTAGAATAATATATTCTAAATTCGTCAATTGTACTATAAAAAATACTCGACCCTGCAAACAAGGCTTTAGTTGAAACCTATGGGATTTTTTGGTAAAATTGTTTTACTTATAATGTGAAATAAAAACACAATTAAGAGATTGTTCCATTTTGGTTACAATAAGCGAGTGTACGCTTTGTTGTTGGATAGCGACCACAATTTACATTCGTTTGGTTAATGAGGAGGGGAAATAATAATAGGAAATAGAATAATATATGTGGTTAAACAGATGTTAATCCCTCAAATAGCTCATCGTGGTGAACATTTGCTTTAGACTCTTCTGCTACAACGGCTCGAACCCTTTTTAAATGCTTGACATAAGAACTTGATGTTATAACACTTTTGTTACTCGAACGTATTTGAGTTAGTTGGATATATTATAATGGATTTTAATTTTTCAATGTTTATGTATTCAACTTTCAGGGACTCAAATCTCCACACTAGACACCTTTATTATTAAAAGTGATTGTTTCACTGAGAATGATTGAGTACGGCGTGTTAGCAAGTGTCTAAGAGGGGATTGTTGAGTCGTATAGTATTTATTTATATTATGAGTGACTTATTTTCTAGAATGCGATGGAGGTATAATGTCCTGCTGTAGACGATTTATACATCGGTTTTCTAGGGTATTATTTTATGCAAGAAAACAAATATGGCAAATAATTAAATGAAGCAAATTACAAATGTGTTCAATGTGGTAATAAATCGTCAAGAGGATAGTAAATATATATCCTGCAGAAATAAAAGTAATATATCATGTATTATATGGAATTATATTTCAATTTTCCACTTTTGATATTACTATGGCAACGTGACCTACATCCCACTTCAGTCGTTAAGAGGTGTTGCTGAATATAAAGTTACAAAGTGTTCAACGTACGTAACATTTTATACGGATACAAGATAACCCATGTGGCACATATTCTAACGGACCTTCACTTCAAAAAAAACTACAAAATTATAAGCAAGAAATTAAAGCTGAAATATCATTTCTAACTTTTATTAGTTGTATAAATTTTCAAATAAAGTTTTATATCATTTGTAATATTTCTCAAGTTTTTTATCTTACTGTTTGCTAAGAGATTTTTTGTATAATATATTTCTTGATGACTTATCCAAGGTTTAAGACATTTATTTCTTTTACCATTCCTTGTATTATTTTTGATGGCTCAATACATTCATTTTACCTAAAAATAATTCATTTGCCGAATTTAAATCGGAGTGACAGTAAACAGACGTCCAGTCCGTGTTTAGAATTTTTATTTTTAACATGTCATTATCTATTGATTGTTTTTTATACGTTCTATTTGATATCAAAGCAATAATTAAATTTGTGTTTATTGAGCATATTATAAGTTTATGGTTTATGAGATTATCTTTAATTTTAAATAAACTAATGATTTTTGAAAGTTCAATATTTTTTTATTCGAGTAGGTTCATTAATAAGTTGTTTCAGACTATGACTAGCCGTAAAGTTAACAGCGGTGGCTGTGATGTAGTAACTTTGAAATGATACAACCTAGTTGTATTAATTGGTTAATTATTTTACCACACTAAGATAGCGACTTTTAATCTTCATTGTTATAAGTTTTTTTTTTAGTATTTTTATTAACACAGAGTGTTAAGTGGTTAACACTCATTGAAGTAGATTACTTAATTAGACCTCTCTCTGTCTTTCATGTACACAGCCAAAAACATTTCATATATATAAATTTGATACACTAATTTGAGTTATGTGAAGTCAAAATATCGAAATAGAAAATTGTACATTTTACATTTCTTATTTTTACTCTTCAATTAATGACAAAGATAACAGCATCATTAATGGTTAACATCATATCTTGTATGGGATGTTTGGTAAAATGTTGGTCGTTCATATTTAAACAAATTCGCTATTACGGTATACACAAACTATTTAGATTGAAAACAGGTGTTCACTCAAAATGGATGTCACAAGAGTATTTGTTTCTCTTTCAATGAGACAAAAAAAAACTTAATATATTATTGGACTAAAATAATCCAAATAAAGTATATTACAATGATTTAAGAAGTGTTGGGAAATATTACATGGTAACAGCATTGACATATTTTCCTTACGGCATCATATTTTTGGCAATTTAGTAAATAAAGTAATAAAATATTACTTTATGTTTTAACATTTTTCAGCGCTACCAACTATTACTGTATTACTACTATAATTTACGTTTAGTTAAATAAGTAAATAAGCAGTGTTAATCGTTATAGATCAATATTAATTGTCAATAATTTTAAAGGTTATTAACAAATTTAAATGGATTCATGAGTCATAATTATTTCTTCCAATTATTTATAATAATTCTCATCTATTTATCCAAAGACGATATTTTTCTGGTTTTAAAAAGTATAATACGAGTATAATCATAAACGTTCTGTAATTTTTGTCATTTAAATATATTATGACAAGCAAACGCCATGGATGGTATCTTTATTTTAAATCAATATCGATAACACACCGTAAAAGTGTTTTACTTGAAGGCGTTTGAAAGACAGATATTGAATCTATAATTTATTTCAGTCCATTTTCTTTTCTTTGGAAACATTTTATGTATGTGGTGAAACTCTCCAAACTGACGCAAATATATCACATTCGTCATAACATACGTCAGACATTTGTCTTGAATTCTAAAAACAACAACTTGTTCAACAGATACGATCTGTATTTTGTATTTGAAAAGAATGATAGAAAATAAAGCCCGTATATATATCAATATTGACATAAATATTTTAATATGGAACGAATTTAAATAAATAAATTCTTTTTACATAATTTCACATTTAGATTTACATTTAGAAATGTACGTAATGTAGCACTATAGTTAGATTTTCTGATTTTAATAATTTCCACAGTTATAAATTAAATTAAGTTGACAAAAACTAAAGCGTACGAAAAAACGTCTTTCATTTAACGTTTCAGGCAATATAAACTTCTTTTTCAAATACTTATGTATAAAACCTATTATATAATGGTAATTTTATAATAGGTATAAATACAACAGATTTAATAGTACCACGATAGTATTGCATTAGTTAAATATACAAAAATTGCAGAATTATAATACCATCAATACAAAATAAATTATAAATACATAATAGTGCTATAGAACATTCTATTATGAAAATGTATCTTTTAAAGATGAAATATATAGATCGTAAAATGTAGAAAGATTAACGAAAAGTTAAAAACCGACACTGGTACAATATTAAATAGTTTATTCCTACCAATAAAACGCATTTCCCAAACTTTCAGTATAGTATAAAACAATTGTTATAGTATGAATTAATTTTAATCCTAGCCATAATAACCGATTTTTGTAATATAAAGTACCGAATATAAGAACATATTCTTTAGCTTTATTTTCGATATTTCTTCTAGTCTAACTCTGAAGTCTCATTTCGTTTACATATCACATCTGAGATAAATTAATTACCTAGCATTTGCAATATTTGGGGAATTAAATATATATAGAATAAAAAATTTAAATTGGCTAATGTAGATTCATGAATAATATTTTGCCTACAATATAAAATGACAATCAACTATGTTAGTTTAACAATTTACTTGTAGTATGAATAAAACTTTAACAATTATTTTAAAACCGATAAAGATTATTTCGAAATAAATTTAAAAAAATACGTTATTTAAAAAATATTTCAAATGCATTACTGGAGAGCATAGCAGTATTGGTAACGTAAATCATCCATAATTAACAAAAATATTTTCTTTTTGTGAATTTAAATTCTATAGAGCTTAAACTAGATTATTGTAAGTTGTACTATCAGTGTTTATAACAGGAAGAAACAACTACTTTTCAAAATTAGTTAGTGACAGTTTTCATTCTATGTATTTAGTTTTAAAATAAATTATGATTAAAGTACTGAAATTTGAAAGTTAATTCCATATAATTGTAGAGGTCATTTAAACTCACATTTAATCATGAAAAAAAATATAGAAGATAATGTTTAAAATTGGATGCAATTATATAAATTTTAAATCTCAAACAGAAATCATGAACAAGTATAATAACATAATTAACAAAGACTTACATTTATTTCATGTTCATATAAACCTTTATTTCTTTATGTTAAATTGTAGCTAATATTTTTACGATTGAGTAAATTTGTATTCAAATACAAACGGTTCTTTGATCGATTTTACCATCTACGCCTTCCATATTGCACGTTTTTCATTAAACTAAATTTCTGTACGTCTCAATAATAAACATATATTTTGACTTTATATCCATTCCTCTCAATAAATTATGAAATTAGAACATTTGTTTGGGGTTGTATTATTTATATGTTTAAAAGCCATTAAAATTAAAATGTGGTAATAGTTTTATGACTGTTTCCTGATTTTATTCTTTTTTGGAATATAAAATCACTTTGGAAAATTCTGTTTAATGTTATGCGAACTGATGTTTTTTTCTTTAAAAACTGTTTAGAGTATGATTGCTTTCCAGAATTCATTTCTTTTTTGGAACCTAACATTCCTTTGGAACATTCAGTTTAATGTTAATCAGACTAGTGTTTATTTTAATTAAAAAAAGGAATTGGAAACTTTATATAATATTTTATAAGGCGTTACGTAATAGGAAACATTTCATATTTTTAAAAAAATTGTTCAATGATTTATAATGTTTGGTATAAATTAAGCTCAGATAATCTAATTTTGTGTTTACCCAATATCTGGAGTGAATATAATTTGTAAAAAGAACTGTAAAAGTTCATTAAGAATACGCATTTTATTATGACTTCGATTTCAAGTCATTTTGTGATATTTTGTGAAAGGGTCTTATACAATATTTATGACGGTGAATTGTAAGAATTCTTAGCAGTTGAACAAATGTTTTCTGAATATATGAATATAAATATATTGTTGTTTTCGCGTATATTTCATATTGAATTTCTAACAGTGTTCTATTTATTTCAATTCACAATAATATTTACTAGTGTATTTTTTTTTATGGAGTGAAAGTTTGTTTTTCATTTTCATTTGTATCATTAATTAAGAAAGCAACAATCCATTATTAAAGAAATTAATTTCTGCATTTTCACAATGAATTCAAAGCAATCGTGAATATATCATTATAATAATACATTCTATATGTACAATTATATGTTATAATTTATGAAATGTTATTTTTGCTTTGCTTTATTTCAGCCTATACATTAAAAAGTATCACAAAACATGTTTTGACTTTCTAAGACAATAATGAATTTACGATGTGCCACTGCAATATTCCAGTTCTCAAGATTTATTTGGAATATTTTATGAATCAATGGAGTTTAGAGAAATCAGTGTCATTATGATTTTAATGCTTGCTCAATTTTATACAATGAAAGTCTACCACTTAAAATATATTAATCCATAATTTGCTATTGACTAAAAACACAGTGAACATTTAAAAATTATCACTGAAATCAAAGTAACAAATTATTGAGCATTGTTTATTATATATTTGTTATTCAATGTTTTAAACTACTGTGGACGTAATATGTACAAAATTGTAATTTCTTACCAATGTAACTTTATACAAAGGTTGGAAGCTGAACAGGTTATAGTGTTAACTCCTCATCATGGGTCATCAGATAACCATGGTTGTTAACGAATTCTGGCTGAAAAAGTTAGAATTAAGGAGGGGCGAGAACCTTATGTGTAGATTAATCGATTAAAAATTGTCTAGTAGGGTTATAGGTGAGTGTTGCGGTAAAAGGTTTAATGTAATACTAAAAAACAAATATATACATATATGTCTAATTATGATAACAAACTAAGATGTTTCCATTACTTTTGTTATGATAATTCAGACTGAAGGTAGTGAGGACATAACTCCAGTTCTGAGGATACGAATCATTTATAAAATTGCCCTAAGATTAAGTAACGAGGGAGTCCTTCTGATACATAGTTTTTATATTTAAATCGAATTTTAATTTTTTCAAGTATTTTCAGAATCGAAGATTATTTAAATATTTAGTTGTGCTCACAAACAGACTGATGTTACATTTGATAACTTAAACTAACCGATATTGATCTACTATGGATGTTAATTTTTCTTAATGGTTGGCTCTTATTCAACAATTGTATTGAGCGTAGTATATTTATGTTTTTTTCCTGACTACATATTAGGCGTTCACTTATCTACAGTAATTTACACTGGTTACAGATAGAATTGATGTTTTATAGAGTTGTGTATCATTATCAATTAATAATACATAAGGTTAATATTTTATCACATTTGTCAATAGCGTATGCTATTAACAAGGGACCTATTTAGGTCCTTGTTACACACGTAAAATATGGTTAAATATTTACGACTTGAAGAAATGTAATTAAATGACTTCAATTCTCAGATACGATTGTTAAAATGGTCAAGATTTAAAGTTTATTTTTTAACAATATACTTTTTGCTTAGTAAAATGTTAGTTCTCATTGTTTAGTAATTTTATATACACTTGTTTGGTGTCATTTCTTCTATTCCAGGATACAGAATATCGTAAATTTTTAGACAGAATCACTTTTATATATTTAGATCTTTTACATGTTTGTATACTTAAATGTCAATTTTATCACAATGTCTGCGACAGGGAACAGCTAGAGAGGAGGGATGGAGTTCAAGGGGTGAGCCAGTAAATGGATTATCTACCCTTTGTCACGCATGATTTCGTGGACTTTTCATTCCTATCTGCGTCCTCACATTGGTTACGTTCCTGTTAGTCAAATTATATATTTTCTTTGAATACTTGCATCGCATAACAAATAATAGCAATCTACATCCTAATCAAATACATTAATACTCAATAGTCAGTACAGGTTTAATTAGACTCTTTTGTGGTCGGAGTATATATAATATCAATAAAACCAGTAATAATTTAATGGTTAAAACATTAGACAAGATAAAGAGTTTACTTAGAATATAAAATTATAAGTGGATGGAAATAAACGTGTCAAAGCCCAACGGCTGTCAAATACCTTGATAACCATTGATGTAACTAAACTAAGCATTCCGTTAGAATTTATGCCATCAGATACCTAATAAGAGAGGTCTTTGTATAATTCATCTCTCAAGGACACAGCCTCTTCAAATATCTCTATATATTTTTCCATCTAAGGTGTTCACTTGAGTAAGGTGTTTATATTTTTATAAAATATGAATAAAATTAATGTTAATATACACGAATATTGGGTACATACGAGTTAGTTAATGATAAACGATACTTCTTGGTCGGGTGACAGTTGTAATATTGAATTTTTAACTATTAAGTATAGATCAAATTATCCGAGGTGCACTTTGGCGATATTCACAATAAGGGAAACAAGGATTTCCAGAGCCACAAAACTAAGAACGTTATAATTCCAGTATGTTTATTATACAGTCTTACTTTATGTACTTGTTGGAAGTTTAGCTGTAAACCTCTGAGGTTGATGACTATGTCATAAAAATGTAAATAAGAATAATATAATAATCAAACTGGATTTATTACAGTCTTAGTTTTGTTTTTAGTTTTAGTACTTCAGAGAATCCTTGTTTACCTTATTAAATATATGCAAGTTTTAAACTATCTCTGACTCTTTTTACTAAAGATTTTGGAGTTTCTAAAATAATATTTTACAGTGGATAAAAAGGAATGTTTGATTTTTTAAAGTTTAGATAACGCTCTATTAGTGGCAGTACTAACTAATAATTTGTATATATTTAAAGAAAACTCATAAAATCATATATTTGCAATTATATATTCTGTATTTCACCATTGCGTTGAAATCAGTAGTTATATATTTGTTTTTGTATTTATGTTTTAGTAATTTATATTTTTAAATATGGATCTCTATACACATATATATATATATGAAATTTATAGATAAACATGATAATTTCTTTTATGTGCCCAGATACCACATTATATATTATATTCACATGATAAAAGCTTGTATTATATTGGTTTTATTGTTATCATTTATTATTAAAGTTGGCTCCTTTTACGATCATAAAAGTAAGTTTTGTTTTTGTTTGTTTCAAAATAACATGACGTAGAATTAGGCAAACGAATTAAGACACTTATTAAGTTATTATGGTTGTATAATAGTATAAATATGATTCGAAAACGTTGATCAAATCAAGTCAAAAATTATTTTATAGGCTTATGTCAAGCATTGATGTACATGTAGAATACTTCAACATTTTAACATTTAATTTATTTTGTTTTCACAAGTAAAAGTACTCCAACAAAATAAATAATTGATGTATATTATTGACATCAATAATTCTCATGCTTCGTACAATAAAAGATTCAATGCACATTTGTTATTATATATTAGTCAAGTATTTGTACACAAAGAAAATCTATTCCCATTACCTCTAAATTGAATAACATTTTTCAACCGTTGAACACAATAGAATAACATCAATAGCAAAAATATCTTTAACACCTTGTTATTTAACACCCGTTCCTACTCTCATTGAAATATACATCACTTGACTTTATTAATTTATTCAATAGCACTAGTGACTAGTTAAGATAAAGCTTTTAAAAATTAATCTTGAAGCATAATTCAAAATGTTTTGAATTTACAAAAAATGTTACAAATTTTATTTAGAACACATATTTATGTATAGATTGGAGCAAAAATTTTAGAAGGTTATTTTTAAAGAGGAAAGTCTATCTAAATCTATGTGATTATTTTGATTGATTATTAATTTAAATCTCTGACAGAAGACAGAAATTAAAAAGTAGTGTTATAACGATCGACCTAATAGCTAAGGGAAATTGTACGATTGGATAATATTTATTTTATGAGATAGATTTTATAACCATAATGTTTTAAAACCGTAATAATATTTATATCCGACATCACTCAAATCCTCGTAATCAATCAATACATTTCAACGTAACCCATACACATTACGATGAAAATAATTCGCTTAAAAAATAAGCTCAACAAACTTTTGTTTATGGTAAATTTTTTAAAATCTAATTACTGAGAAGATATTGATACCTTGAAATATTATATTATGTGCATTCCTGACTATTCTATTACATATCAAATCGAATGCTATTTTTGTATCCTTTTGCTTATATACTTCGGACAAATAGAATGTACTGCCTTTGAAATCTGTATGTAATTAATTTAACTAACACGTTCTTGTATTTATATACGTAACAAAATCACTACGAATTCTGATTTAAATTCATTATATGTGTGTTACAAGGTTTTATTTATCGAGTGAAATGTTTTATATTTTGGTTATTTTGAAATATCGTGCCATACATTTAAGTTATTATTATTGTGAGTTAATATTTTATCCCATACTTGTAGGAGTTCCACAACGTAGTGTCTTAGGGCCTATCTTAAATTTGTTTTATACGGCTGACAAACCAGCTGATATCAGTACGAAGATGGGTACTTTGGACGATTAAATTGTGATAATAGATGTTGGCGGAACACAATCTGAACAAACGGAACATCTGAAGAGAGTAACACGATGGACTGGAATGTAGAAGATAAGCTCCAAGAACTTAAATTAAACCACGCTTATATTCCTTGTATCTTTTCAAATAAAAAAATTACACAAAGTACGTCCGCAAAATATCTAGGCATGCGTCTCGATTCAAGACTTTGGCTAACAATACATATTTTAAAGGAATGTATGTTTAAGATTTTAATTAAAAGACGACAGTCTAAGGAGAGTTATATAGGACATACAAAATCGGATTTCAACCAAGTAGGAATTACTTGGAGCAAAGCGCGTTCTGTAGAATTAATTACTTACATACTAATGCTTACCGTTAGAAAGCCCAATGTTCACACAAAGGTAACATGAATTAGTCTGAAGTATCGTCATATGTATATTAGTTAATAGGTAGAAAATCTCAATTAGACCTCAACCACAGAAGACTATTCAATCTATTCATCATCATACCGATATGGACTTATGACACACAGTTATGTGTCTATAAAAATAGCAAACTAGTTACAACGAAACGAAGAACTGCACTCGAATTTAAATATTAATTTCTTTGATAAATTTATTAAAGGTTTAGTACTTCTGTGTTTCAGAATAATTTACTAGCACAATAATATGAAAGCCATACATCTTGATACTGAATTCGTCACTTTTTTTACCCATACCTCAGATAATAAACATTTTTATATAGTTTTCTTATTTTAAAAACTACATAACTATTTATAAAAAAAAAATTTCCTACCATGGTGTTACAACTTGCTACAATAATTCTATGCTATTTCAAGTTAGATAGTTTCATATTTTACGTTATAACTAGTAACATCGTTTTTTTAAATGTAAAGATATAATTAAAATTTACTAGTATAATCTTACGTGTCTGATCTAGAAATAAAGAATGAAAAATAATCCTGGACTCTATTGTTCATTTATAGATAAATATGAGTTGTAAATAAGAGTTAATTAATTATTTAAACGAGAGATATCCAGTTTTGTAAAGGTAAGCATGAGTATGTAAGTAATTAATTCTACAGCACGCGCTTAGCTCCAAGTAATTCCTACTTGGTTGAAATCCGATTGTGTAGGTTCTATATAACTCTCCTTAGACTGGCGTATTTTAATTAAAATAGGAAACAATAATTCTTGTAAAACATGTATTGTTAATAATTCACCTTAATATTACTATATTCGGCTCATTAATGTGTAATAGATATTTCTCTTAGTTTGTAAGTATTTAAGTAAAGATGAATTAGGTAAATGCCTCTTTGGGGGACAGATGGAGGTGTATATTATGAAAGACAAATAAATTGTAAACATAAAGACTGAAATAAAGAGACCATACCGGGACAAAAACTACTCAAAACAGCATTAGAACTTGCATCTGGCAGCGATACTACAACGATTACTAAAATTGTTGATGCGGTGTTACCGCCCCGAACACTTCCCATTTTTCGTTCCCTTTCGTAATTACGTCCCTTTTAATTTCTCAGCTCGTGTTTGTCAGACGCAAAGGTTAGTCGGTAGTGATAGTTTCTCAGTGTAGACTGTAGCGTTCTTTTTGGCACTGGTTTTTTCTGTTTTTTAGAAACGCAAGTTTTCGTTTTATCTTTACTGATTCCTCTATGATTAATGGAAGGTTGCTTTTTATTCATTTGTATGTCTTTGTCGTAGATAGGATGTAAACATTGGGATTAGAGTTTGTGGTGTTTAGTTCACTTCACAAGAGCCAGTGTGCAACTATGTTGGCGGAAAGGAACGAAATTAAGGACACTTTAAAATTTTGTTTCAGATGTTGCCTGGAAGGAAATGGAACAAAAAGCTATGATGTCGGCCGTTGCTGCAGTAAGCAATAAGAAGATGGTAACAAAGCTGTCAACAAAAAATTTGAGTTTCCAAGGACAACGGTTATAAAAAGAAAGGAGAAGGTTAAAGTGAGTGCAGAAGAGGTGGTGGAGAAATGAACCCCGATTTTTTGGAGGTAGATGTTGATTGAGGTTTGTACCAACAGTTAAGTTAATGAGATTGTGGTCTTAGCTGAGATCATCAATGCAGACAAGCTTATGGGTTTGGTTGACGTTTCTTAGTACGGCAATGTATGAGACGTCAGGATTATGCCTGTAAGTTGTGGAATTGAAGGTCGGTACATCAGGTCCCACAACGACGATGCCTAGGTTTCTGGATAGGAATTTGCAGTGCCAGTTAGTTACTCTGCTGTTCCACAGTTGGTGTTTAGTGTTGTGATCACCCATGAGTAAGGTCGGATCATCATTTTTGAAAATCCGCCAATTAAAGTTTGGAGTTATGTGGAATGTATGCGGAAATGATACATTTTCGCCTTGGTAATTAATTTGGATGATGATGCGCTCTATCGAAGTTTGTGAGATGATATGAATCACATGGTGTGTGTTACGTCTGTGGACCAAAAGGTGTCCCGCCTGGAGCTTGTTGGAATTGATAAGGGGGTATTTGATGTTTTGAACGATAAGTAGTTTAGCATGGAATGTTGTAATATTTTTTATTTTGAGATGGGTTTCTGATATTAAAGCAATAATGATATTTCGGTGTTGGAGAAAGTGTTGCAGTTCAGTCTTAAGGTTGATGAACTCCGGAAGCGTTTCATGCTAGCATAGTAAGCCTCTTATCCATGATGCATGAATAAGGCGTCTAGGTTAGTTAGAATGGTTATTATTATTGTTTTTTGGTCCGTCATTGACAGTGGGTAAAAGCAGTTGACATCACACTTTTGACAATTTAGGTAGTTAGAGGAAGGAACCATTTTCTTCAGTGGGTTGGGGAGGCGTTTTATTAACGATATTTTTTCGTAGGGGAAGCCTGTACAAGTTTTGTGACCCGGTTCACTGGCTTAGGCTTTACTGCCACTCGTGTAGGGATGTTGGTTTTTGAGAGTGGAGTTTATTTGGCTGGACGCTGAGATTTGGATATGTTTTGGGGGTACAATAGCTGGTACAGAATTTGTTTCAGGTTGAACTTCTGGGACTTTAGGAGTAAGTTCCATAGGAACTTCCTCCACTGCAGTGGGAGTTGGTGGCATGGCCGATTAAATCTTTTGGGGAGCGGCCTGGCTTGCGGGATGTTGGGTGCGCCCGGGTTGCCTGCGTCGGTTGGTACTCTTCGTCCTATTCAGGTGCTCCGCGTATGCAGAGCTCCCCTTTTAGTATTTGACTGAGTTCCCCTTAACAATTAAAGGAACGTTGTTTTATGATTGTTTATGTAAATATCAAATGCGAAGTCTTAATCTGTTGCCTGATTGTAAGCTCATTTTAGGTTATTATAGCATGGTTAATTTTATGTTTATGTTTAAGTCATATGTTCCAGATGATTAAAACAATGGACTATTAATCAATTGTGGTAAACCTTTTAAAGTTGAGCAAACTAAATTAATCCTTTAACACCACAATATTTGTTGACAGTTTACAGCCCCTTAATTAACGATAGTTAATAATTGAGTATAAATACAAAATTATTTTTAGCTATTATTGAACTAACTTTAATTGATTACTCAAAACTTTATTGATGTAAAAAGGTTTTCGATGTAAATCGTGGAATCTGTATTATAGGTGTGACAATCCGAAACCCCATTATGTAGCCGCAAATGATTTTTAACGTGACAGGAGGGAAACTATTATAAAAGTTGATTGTTGAAATACATTCAATAAAAGCAATATTTATTGTTCAAATTACAATGAAATTTTTGTTTAAATGAGAACAAAATTTACACAAATAAAAATGTTTTCATACACTTTCTTTGTATTTTTACTTTATGAATAAATTTAATGAAATAAAAATGAACTAAATAAAGTAGTAATAAAAGGGCTTTGTAGTAATAAATAAAGTAATTTGCTGTACCAATTAATTGTTATATTAGATTTCCCGAGGTTACTGTTAATGAGTAGACTACTACTAAAAAAAATGAGCGAAAGTGATATGATATATTATTTTATGCTTAATACAATATAGTTGGTTTTACAAATTATGAATTGGTTTAGATTCCATTATTATTTCTTTTATACCATGTATTTAATAATATTCCCACGTCCTAAATATGATTATTTTTTAATTAAATTAGTTCTAAAATGCTTCCATAGAGAATAGTGAGACGATTTTTTAAATAGGGTAAGTATATGTTTGGAAGGTATTATAAATTTAAGAGAGAGAACTATTTATGACATTTCAATTGGCTGACACATAAGCAGTATTATTGTAGAAAAGAGAAATGTGTATAAATACGTATTCATAAATTAACACAAAGATTGTTTTTAAAAACCTTTTTATTAGTGGTAATATTTAATTTCAAAGTAAATAATTACTTACATTAAATTAACAAATGAAACATAAAATACGAAACAAAATAAAACACTCAACATACATTTGAACAATTACTAAAACCTTTAAATTTTCTAAGTAATAAATAAATCAAGATATTATGTCTTACATTCGTAAGAATTACCTAACTAGCCACTGATCATGGTAATTCACGTAAATAACTAAGATTACGTAATAATATTCTTAAACTTCACAACATCTGTAAAGACGTTTTAATCTGCCTTTTTAAAGGATTATTAATTAAACTATAAAAAATAGTATTTAATGTATATTTTAAGTAATTTACCGTTAATAATATTAATAAACACTATGTAAGTAAGCCAAAACATTAGCAAACACAATCGATTAAAAATAAAATCAAGGGTGCTTTTTACTCGTTCTTTACATAGTAATCATAGAAGTTTTGAAATTTCCTAAACACAAATTCTTTGTCACAGTAATGAATATTACCAAATGACTTTCAAAACAACCAAACAAAAACTAGCTGTACTTGAAATATAATGATCAGCACAATAATAATCAAATCAATGTGTAAAATACAGTATTTAATTTGACAAACAGGGTTGTTGCTACAAAATGTTGTTTAGCTTTATGTTACCAACAACAATTTAATATTGTTGTTTACCCGTTTCGCTTTTACTTTGTGTAATTTATTTATATTCAGAAAGGAATGATAATAAGGTCAGATGTCAGTCGTTATAAGAGAGAGGTTATAATTTTAATCAGTGTGTAGATGCAATTTTTTTGGTTACTGGAGAGACACTTTGTTATACTTTTTATTGAATTTTTAATAAATATATTTCTTTTAAACTATTCATATAATTTGTGGTGGAATGTTTATATAATTTATTTGAAATTAAATATGGTAGAAAAATATTAATAACTATGTCTATCAATAAATTTCCTCAGTATATTTATATCTATAAGATTTTCTAAACTTTTGGTTTGTATTTGAACAAATAATTTTTGATTGACTGATTACAGATGACCACGGCAATTTCTCACTAAAATTACGACAGATGGGCAGCATATCTGTAATTTAAAATATATCTAAGGTAGTTTTTTTTTACCTTTAAACTGTATGAAACTTTCGTATTAGTAATAAAGTAAACGAATTCTTGTTGACTACAATTTTACAACAGTCAACATTGTTTTTAGTATTTAAAGAAGGCCGCCAAGCCTTTTTAAATATAAATACATTTGATATATTCTGTGTGCAAAAATCTTGTTTTTACGAAATTTACTTGATCTCTGTTTATAGGATTTCTTCGATATAGATTTACATTTATATTCACAGAGTACAGCGTGCCTAACATATCAAATGTAAGTCACGTTTAGAGGGCAAGGTTAGACGTGGAGAATTGGGCAATAACTTCCAAATTATGTAAAGTAAGTAATATATGGGATGTTATATTCAAAGCTAAACCCGTAAACTATTTGAGGCTTTACACCCTTAACATTTGTTGTATCTGACTTTGGCGTGTAAATAAGGTACGTTTGTGTAACAAAAATGAGGTCATCACTAAATTGTCTAAACGGATTGTTCCAATAATTTTACATAATATAATTGAAAATATTATCATATGTTTAAAATTCGTCTGGTATAAATTTAGAATTATATTATTACATACTATATTATTATTATTATTATTACAGTATTATAATGTAATTTTGGAATGTAAATAAAATTCCACCGCAATGTAAAATACAATGCTATAGTTACTCTTTTGTTAGTTTAAGTAGTTCATATTTTGTAGAAGACATTACGCTTTACATCTTACGTAAATGACATTGGATATTAATTAAAAAAATAGATATTGCAAGGTTTAAAATTACTAATGCCAGACACTTGCCCTCTTAAGCCGTTATGAATAAGAATTGTAGTTTTCACATATCCCTTAAACATTATTTAACAATTCAATGTAATTCTTTTGATGCATTACAAAAGCCATTTTTGTATAGTATTAACGTCCATGAATGACATTTTCACGTATTTGATCTGACTATTTGTAACTAATACATTTTTGATACCATGTTAAAAAAATCTGTTATATAAAATTAATATTATACAGGGGTGCTGAAAAGTCCCGGAACGGGTTAATATTTTTTTAACCGTTACAGATGGAACTATATAACTTGGTACACTGTTACTGGGCATAAAACACTATTTTACCACAATTTCAATGAGCCGCTACCACTTCGGGGGGACGGCCCACAAGGAGTCAGAAGAAAATCTTAAATGAGAGCGTGGATTGAGTTGTACATCAAATTAAAGGTCTAATTTAGTAGAATACAATGCCTCAAATTCGACTTCAAAAGGTTCACCCTAAGCAAAATGGCGGCGTTTTAAAGTTTATGAAAGTTACTATGGCGTTTAGTGTTAAAGATAGCTGGAACATGTTTACTCGGCCATTCAAGCCATCTTTGAATGGCTGCCATTTCGGCTCAGTTGTCCGTTTGAAGTCGGATTTGTGTCATTGTGCTCTGCTAATAAAGACCTTTAATTTGATGTACAACCCAACCTATGCTCTCGTTAAAGATTTTCTTCCGACTCCTTGTGGGCCGTCTCCCATTAGAGGTTAAGGGTCAAGTAGAACTCTAAAAAATAGCTTTATAGCTCCAACACTGATTTCTGGGCGTTTGTTTTGAAACCTGTACCGAGTTACAGTTATCTTTAACACTCAACGCCAAGTAACTTTCATAAACTTTAAAACGTCGCCATTTTGTTTAGGGTGAACCTTTTGAAGTCGGATTTGTGGGATTGTATTCTACTAAATTAGACCTTTAATTTGATGTACAACTCAACCCACGCTCTCATTTAAGATTTTCTTCTGACTCCTTGTGGGCCGTCCCACCGAAGTGGTAGCGGCTCATTGAAATTGTGGTAAAATAGTGTTTTATGCCCAGTAACAGTGTACCAAGTTATATAGTTCCATCTGTAACGGTTAAAAAAATATTAACCTGTTCCGGGACTTTTCACCACCCCTGTATATAATGAGGATAAACCAGAGCTCAAATACAATCACTAGACATAATAATTGTGTGAAGAGCTAAGACAAATTGTTTATATGAAGTTCTATCATTAATATTGTACAAAGAATATACAGTTCTCATTTAAATGAAATTTAAAACCATTTAAAATTAAATGTGAATTTCTGAAATTACAATGATTATGGCTATAGATAACGATGACGATTTGTTTTATGCTATCACTTTAATGATCATTTAATGATTATAATTAAACACTTAGTGAGCATTGTACAGTTGTATCATTATTGGTAATATATTTTTTTAATTATCTTTTGATAGCAGTGTGATTTGTATAAAGTAATATTATTGTTTTAATGATAAAATAATAATAAACATTATTGTTTGTTAAATAATAATATTTAATGTTCATTTATTGATAAATGTACATTAATAATTTACATAATATAATAAAACAATTAATACAAATTATATTGAATTATTTTTGTCAGTGTATTATATGTATTGTTTGATGTTAGTATGTATTTGTAAAAGTGACACTTTTGTTTTGGATAATCCACATTTTAATTACATAAAAGTATAAATTATAATGTATCAGAATAATCACTCAATGCTTCATTTTGATTTTTGACGTTCACTTTTTTTTACAAAAGTATTTTAATTGATGTTGATACAACTGTATATATCTTTACTGTATAAATGTAAAGAACAATTTTCTTTTATTACTTGAATTATAATTTATTATTTGAATTATAATTCTGCAGACACTGGATTTAATGAGTTATTTTTACCCTACACATGAGTAGTTATTTCCAATTTTTTTTAATTGAAAGCTTTCTGCCATTTTTTTAATGTACCAAATCAATTTGTTTTGTTATTTTTTTCCCAATAAAATTGTTTAAAAATTTGTATAATTTCAAAATTTGAGCCTACATACCAAATTTAAATAAACTCAAAGAAATATAATTATTAAAATTTTTGAAATAACTACTTTTTAAAAACGGACTAAACAGTATAAAATAATTTCTATATATATATATATAAATAATTTTTCAGGGTATCCTTAAATTATAAATTAAATTTTTCATAATTAGATCCAATAAAGTGATTTGGAGGGAAAGATTATTTAAATTTAATTGCAAAACAATTTGATAGCATAGTACCAAACAACAAAGCGTTGTTATTCATTATCACTGTTATAAACGTCCGTTGTGTGTTTAGTGTAAAAACAATATTGCACACGGCTCCTATCTATTTTTACTGAAAAATAAACCTTTATTTTATCAAATGGGTGGTTTATTTATATTTGTTTTAACAGGATTCAATTTATCAAGCACTCAAGAGTATTTTAGTTGGAACTAAACCATGATTAGAAAGTGATTGTCAGTAATATTAAAATAACATTATATAAATTGGCATTTTAATGCGACTTTGAGTGAAATTAATTTGCATTATTTCTCTTGTTGTGGTTTAGGCACTATTGGCATCCCCCTCCCCTTTTTCTATCCGGTATGCGAGGAAAGGATTTATCTTTTAGAAAATTTATCCTGTTTTGAGTCAAACATAATCTCTTTATTTATTGACTGTTGAAAAAAGTATGAAATAAGAAGAACCTTAAACGTAATTATTTTATTTGTATTATATATTATATTTCTACAATGTTGACTTCTCTGTATATTTGGCTTTGAGTTAGCAAAATTAGATTGAATAGATAGCAAAATAGATAATTCCGCTCATCGAAATAGGGTTATTTCCGTTTAGATATTTTAGGCAAGCGTAGAAAATACACGTTACACGACTCTAATATACCTTTTATTATATTGTTACAATAAAAAATACACACAACTTTAACATTGATATTTAACTTATAATTTGTTTATGTATAAGGATTACATAAGTGTTTTAATGAAACAGGTATAAGTGTTTCACCTATTCAAGAATTAATCTCTTTTTACATTTCAAAGAGTTGCTTATAATGAATTCCGAGGCATCTCAGTCCTTTGTTCAAGAAGTCTGGTATTATATTTGATTCTCTTCTTCTAAAGCCGAAAATCCTTTGTGTCGTCATCGCCTTATATACAAAATGGTGAGTTAAGATTCGTCGTTTCCATCTTTCCTATCAGGTCTTTCTTGACCAACTATTGTTCTCTTCCGACCGTCACGCTGTTAGGGTGTTTGAGGTATAAGGCGATGATGGTCGATGAGTTTTCGCCGTGATTCATAAAAAAATCTGATTCTTGATTTGTGCCAAAGGACAACTGACACTCGGAACGATTCCTGACTAGACTGGAGTTATTCAGATGAATCAAAGATAAGCAAGTCAATACAACACTTCCTCTATCTGAAATCAACGTTACAAGAAACAATAATGGCCATGAATATTAATATTTTCCAATTAAACACCAATTATTTACAATTTCCATGGAAGGTGGTTATTATTTAATTTGAACATATCAATTAAAATTCTTATCAGTAGTAAAACTCACTATTTTAACAAATTATATTTTATATTTGGATTTTGAAGATATGAGGAGGTCTGGTATAATCAACAAAATTTCAAAGTTATCTGTGGGTATTGAATTGTATAAATATTATTAAATCATTAATAAATATGTAATACCAGTACATACATACATATATATATATATATATATATATATATATACAGATTATATATATACAGATTACATATATATATATATACAGATTATTTAAACGTATTATATATTTGGTAAATATAATTAAGTGGTGGTGTAGGCCATCACACTCTGAACTGGTTTGAATAAAGTTACTATTCTATTGTGATATAGTACCTCAACTGCTCTTTCTACACTTTGCGATGAAGGTCGTGCATTCGACTATCACCCAGAAGTAAGATTCTGTTTAGAATTTCACAATTGTGTGGTAAGTTAGAAAGAGTGCACACCATGAATAAACATGTCATTGGAATGAGTGGACCTTCACATGGTTAAATAGAATTCAATTGTACACATATCATAAAAATGTTTTGTATTAGTATTAACAAATGAACAAATACCATTTTTCTACTTACATATTTTTTGTATATTTTTAATTAAATTTTTATTCATATTCATATTTGTACTCATATTCTAGATGAAAACTATTTTTATCAAGAAAAAAAGGAAACCCTAGAATCCGATTTGAAATTATTTCAAATATGCGCAAAAGTACAATAAAACCTATAAATATTTGTATTTAAATTTAATATTTTATAATTATTAGTTGTTCTCTTGAAACTTTCATTTAACACATTATTTCATCGTCACTTAAAATACAAAGTTAAAATCAATATCAATATCATTGCTCACCATCATCTGTTTTCATTTGATATTCTCTCAAGTATGTATTCTTCACCACTAATGTTATTCCCATATATAATACATAAGTATTAATCAAAAAGAATGTATTTAATGAAGTCAAATTAATTTTTACTGTTATTTGAAAACTGAAATAAAATAATTTAAAAAATAAGAATTATATATATAAATATATATAAGCTATCGTATTTTTCTGTTGAATTTTAATAGTTTTTTAACTAATAAAAAATAAACTGATACTCTGAAATACCGTATGTCCTTATTACTAACAATAGGAAATAATTACGTACACAAATTTCTTATATATACTAAATAATACGACAAAAATAGTGGGGTTTGAAGAACATAAATAATGACATGAATTGAATGTCTATTTGTGTTGCGAAGAGAAGAAATTTTAAATTAATTTGTCACTTAAGCTTTGTTTGACTATTTGTTGGAAATATTTGTTACAAAAGATGTAATATCTCCAAATGTTAAAGAAACGCAGGTTTTCATATTTGTAGATCCTACATTAGCTTATGTTATATAATTTCGCTGTCCGCGCATATTGAAACAGAAATCTTTAATAAGCAACAAATAGCAATGAAATAAAATTTAAGTATCATCAAGACAAAGTATTACCTGCGAGTTAAGTTTTAATTTATTTTGTATTATATATATCTTTGTCGATACCATGTGTATATGTTTTAACTTACAAAACATAAAATCTATTTAAATTAATTGTTTATTAATAGTATACAAAACCCACTTAAACTCAATAATCTTAGAAGTAAGTCATTGTCGTTATGTAGTACATTGCGTAGTGAAACCTGCAGATGAATAATTATAGTGTTTATGAAGATAGTTGTTATAAAAAAAAAAGAAAAAAATAGTAAAAGTACTGTTCAAAACGTGGCAAATGCTGTGTTCAACATTTTTTATAAAGAGCGTCCTGAATTTTGTGGTGTACGTTTTCCAGACGTCAGAATTTCCTTACCAAGACACCCGTACACATTACATTATGGTCCTGCAAATAAAATCAATATTCAATTGCATAAATGTTAAAAAAATTAAAAGTGTATTTAATGACAAAGTTGTGATGTGCCAAAGAACGTATTATTTTATAACAAATTGTGTAAAATTTCCAATTTAACATGGGAGGGGGATCCACGAATCTTATTACCAAAGACGATGACTTTGGATGCCATCGTTTATGACGATGTTTTTGCTGCCAATAAACTTTGAAGAAATCAAGAAAATACTCTTAAAACCATCCAGTCTTTTCAATTTAACTATATCCCAAAGACTAAATAATCTATTCCAACCTGATTTCTCCCTTTAGCGAGGGGATTAATGGCATCCATATAAAGTCAAAATCGTTTTATTTGATTGAATGACATAAAGCTTAGTTCAATAGCAATGCTGCAAGGAAGGATAAAAGATTGAGATCAATGAAAAGAAGAGTGTTATTTGATAAAAAAATACACTAATCAAATAAAATATTTACTTATCCAATTCAATACCTGTTTTAGTATCAGTCTATAACGATTTGTAGGAAACCAATTACATTTAAATTATTATTACATGCATTATGTACGTTACGACTACATGAGATTTGAAACAAAAATAATATAATTAAAGTTCGATATATTATAATATGTTCTGTCTTGATTGAGTGGATGTTCAAATTGAAATAATATTTACATAAATTAACTTTTAATATTTTTCTTAGACAATACACTAACTTATCAAATAAAAATAACATTTTCTGTTATAACTAAAGTTGTTGTTGTTTTAAAATTAATTTTTGAGAATTTCAATGACTGTATATGAATATTTAATATTTAATTTCAGTTTTTTATATGAATTAGTCTACCATGTTGGATCTGTGTTTAATTGACCAATTTGGTTAAATTTGCTTTTCAGACATATTTTACATTTATGTTTCGCATTTCATAGGGACTTTAAAAATTTAAGATATTAAACTGTATAATTAAACACTAAATAATTTTTAGACAACAATCTAACAATTTAGATGACATTAATTTGGTAAAAACTTTAGTACGTTTAGTGACATAAATATTGTTGATGATTATTATTTTTTATTTTACTTATTCAGTCACTAAGATCTACTTACATGGAACAACATTCACATACATTTTTTAAAAAATGAACATTAGAAAAAAAAAAAAAAAAATAAAAAATAATTAAAATAGTATTGGTCGTCATATCTTAATGTTTGTTAAGGCGTTATCAAAAAAAAAAAAAAACTACAAACATAGGATTTGGTAATCTAGACAAGATTATTTCGTGCTACTTAAGATAAATGCCAAAGAAACTACATGTTATTTCCCATGAGCTTAAACAATTTTAATTGAAATTTACCAAAAACAACCTAATTTCTTTTTCATAAAATACACTATACCTTAATGAATCCTGAACAAAATATAGGAAATATTTATTAGTGCCAAAGCGTAATAGTTTGGTTTTCGTAGAAAGTTAAATTTACAATCTTTATTTCGTGTGTTTAATATGCGTTTGATAAAAAAGTGTGTTTGTACTGTGTAAAATGATTAATCAATAAGTTCACTTAAAAGTCATCATAATTAAAAACATTGTCTTCGAAGACAAAATCATTAAATGCAAAGATTATTGACACAATAGGAAAAATTATTTAAATTTGTATATTGAAATGAAAACTCAGAAGTAGTATATTTATTTAACGCAATATATTATATTATACGTAATATAATATGTGTGCTTTATTATTAAAACTATATTATCGTGTCACTTAATGTAATATGCTGACATGGTTGTTTGTACCTTCTGAGTATGAGCAGTGATTACCCTGCAGAAAAATTTAAATATCGGTGTCATACTCTCTCGCCTTTGAGTAGAGTATGTTTTTTTGTTCCCGGAGAAATGTCCTGGGCCCACTGACAAGTCTTCAGGTCAAACAAAATACTACATTTTCCTTTATATTGCATAATAAGTCCATAATAGTGTGTGATTCTGAAGCAATAGGATAATTATATGAGTCATAAGGATAACTATATGAGTTATGAATGATGCAACAGAGCAATCAGTGTATTGGGCTAATAATTTGGACTTCGGAGTTTTCTGGGTTGATCCACCGCACTAGAATGCTTTTTACATTTTCTGTGTCTGGGAATGCGTTCATAACAGGATTTCGAGTTAACAACGGCGCCATGAAATGTTAAGTGAGTCTTTCAGAAATGTTGTTTACTTTTTTCGTCTTTGGGTAAGTTATGTATCTGCCACCGTGTTGCTTCTGACGTCATTTTGTAACGTATTAAAATTACGTGTTTACCGGCAGATGATCCTGAGATGGGTTGCATATAATTTATTTTATTATGACTTATAGCGACTATGAAAAAAGTGGTGTAATAGTACAAAAAAACATAAATTTAATAATAATTAAACTGCGTCTCTATTCATCAGTTAAAACTGAGAAATATGATAGTTGTACAGTTACGTCGTCGGTTGTAAAGTTTTCAATTGATTATTAGTATTTATTAACTTCTTTAAATGGTTGTCTGTTGAATATGGCTTTGAAAATATATTAAATGCAATATGGGTGTTTAAAGACAATTATTATTTAACTGTAGAATTAAAAAAAAAAAAAACTGGTGAAAAAAATAACGATACATAAAATGTTATGCAGGAGAATCGTTGCGGTGTCCTCGATAATGTTATCAACTTTCGGAAAAATAGTATAAAATGGCATTACGCGGCAGTAGACCGAGAATATTTGAACGTGACTACAGGTTTAATGTTTGGGAGAAATATGCCGTTAATATTGTGAACATGATTAATAATAACGATATTTTAAAATCAAACAAAATAGGAAGATAATATTATCGGAAAGATACTTTTAATATATTTACTCATCGGTTGGACGATAAAGAAAATGTGTTAGCTCGCGTATTTAACGCTACAGTAACGGAGTCCATTAGAAAAATAGGCCTACACGTAAGTAGTGCAGGACGAAATTTTTTCTTGAAGATAAATATGAATAAATGCGGTGATCTACTAGAAACAAATTTGTTATCTTTTTTAATACCCGAAAAAGGACACGCTTTAGGCATTGCTTATACGATTGTTGTAAAATCAGTTATATATATATTTTTTAGCGGTAATAAAATTGATTGGGGAGAGATGATATTTGGCGATTTATAGTTTATGTGGACGTAAAAAATTAATAACAACTCTATCGTTGAGACTAAATAATAAAATAATACCTCGAGTTTCGACAGAATTTGTTATTGTCAAAAAAGAGGAAGATTTCCAGTTATGTGAATGTCAACAATTAAATACATTCATTTGTAATCAGTAACCAACAACTATATTATTTTTTTTTACAAAAAGTTGTTTTGAATCAAACAATTAAAAAAGAAGGTAGCCGGTGAACTTCAAATAATAAGAGATAGGTTATCTTTTACACGAAAATTAAAAAATCTTTCTCCCTTATCAACGTCCTAATAGAAATGTTATTTATAAAAAGCTTAATATGGAATTTCCTTAATTAAAATTTGTTAGATGTTATCCGATATTATTTAAAAATGTTTGGGGAATAAAATCAAAATCAACGGTATTGTTAATTCTTATACAGGAAAGTAATTAATACGTGATAATGCAAATATAATTACACTATTTTAAACAAGAGGAAAGAAATTTGCTTGACAATCATGATCACGTCAATATCGATATGTCATTTGAAGAATTTAAAAAAATAGGTTTATCAGCATGGAATAGATGTAACAACTGCTTTTTAATAGTTGATAATTAAAATTCGCGTAACAATGTGTGATACATGTTCGGTTTTCGTGTATTTGTTATAATGTAAATTAATTAAGCTATCAATTAAATAAGATAGAATGAAGTAAAAAAAAAAAAATCTTTGTTTATAATTATTGTTTGATTCTGTAAATCAAGCTCTCAATACATAGTGTATAGTAAACTCGAAACTCTGCTGAGGAGTTGAAGCTGTTGAAGCTGCCAATGATGATGATAATGAAAAATTTGAAGACGTCGATAACGACGGCAGAGTTGTCGGCGTTCTAGGCTTCTACGAACAGAGAAAAATAAAAACAAATTTGTTTTTGACAAAAAAAAATAAATAAAATAAACGGATTCGAATAAAATAAGAGATAAGTTTTAGGAGGTTTTGAAAAGTATTAGATAAACATAGTTATATTTACGTAAATAACTGTAAAAAATAAAAATAAATAAAATAATAATAAAAAATTTTATACTCTTACTTAACTAATAAAATAAATGAATTTGAATACAAAAATAAAACACTTTTTGGAAGGTTAGAAAACTATTAGATAAACAGTAATTGCAAAGAAAACGTATTTACATAATTATTTTTATACGTGTTTTGTTTTACTTTGAAAAAAAAAAGAAAGAATATATAAAAACATTCTAAGTGTGATATGTTTTAAAAACTAAAGAAACAATATTTTGGAACACATTTTTAAAACAGCTAAATGGTTTTTTGTTCAAAATTAATTTAAGCGTAGTAATATACTTTTGTTTCAGAGACAAAATTTGATACGCTTCACTCTGTCATTTCAAACGAAACATTATTATTACATTCTAGAACTTTATTCATTCAGAAACATTGAGACTGTCTAAATAGAATTTTCCCTTTAAAATTATGTATTTTGAGAAACAATTTGTATTAAAATATTTGTATACACTTGCTTTATATTCTACGTTGTGACACTTGAAAATACAAAACATTTTAGAAAAATATCAGGGTAAAATTTCATGTAAACTATGTTATTGTTTTCCCATTTTAATTTTATCTAATGGGCTTTTAGAAATAGCAATGATAATACAAATGTGGTCTAATATTACTTTTATTTATGAACAAAGATTTTTTCCCATTATTCTCAAGTATTAAATATAGAAATCACTCTTTACCTAATATTTTCTGAACCACCAAACTACATATCTACACACCTACGGTAACGTTTGATCAATAATTTTAAATTAAGTCCAAACTTTCTAATTAATATTTTCAACGAATGGTAGACTATTTGTTGTTTCACAGCTTTTTTCGTATCGACAATGTTTGCAGATGCCTGGCAATTTTACGATATAGATTTGAATATATAAGTATGTATTTTCAATATCTGATGCATAAAAATAACAATTATGGTTGACGAAACTAGAACCAAATATGTTATTAAGAAGACAAATGAGTGAATTTAACTTTAATTGTTAGCTATATTTTTTGCTGATACATTATTGGTGAATAAACTAATTAACACAATCATTTCTTTAGGTTAAATGTCCCGATTCGGCAGAGAGACATAATATCATAGTAGACACATCTGTGTTAAGACGTTTTTTAAACACATTTTACTCTCTACCTGGAGAGAATAAATGTTTAACCGTCAAATGAATTCCAAGAACTGTATATAAGATTTAAAACATAATTAATAATACGCATAAATTATAAAATATTTAAAAATAATCAAACGTAGTATATAACTTACAATAAATTTTGTAACATTGATTTTTGCCTTAAAAAAAAAAAAAAAAATTCAACACCTATATTTTCTTGTATAAAATGAGAAATGGAATTAAGATGTTTAGAAAGTAAGTATTTGAGTACTGTAAGTTGAATCTGTAAGTTTTGAGAAACATACAATTTTACTTTGCGTCAGTGTTTGACTCAAAAGTTTGAGTTTCATCTTTCAAAATCCCAATCTCTGAAACCATCAGTTTCTTTTTTGGTTAGCATTGATGGTTAGCATATCTAAAACCACAGCAGCATTTATTTTGGTTATATTTTTAATACTTATTGTTTATATATTTTATTAATGTTTCTAGTAAACTCTTCTAGTAAATTTATAATTAAAATGTTAAATGATTAGGCCTTTATCTTAATTTTTTTTTACAATTGATAATGTATATATTTTATACAAATTATAGTCTCATTTCTACTCCTTAACTTATTTTTTTCGATTCCTTTTCATTTGAATTTTGTTTATCTTCCTTCTTTACTAAATTAATAGTTATCTGGATAGAATGTTATTTAAGTATACAATTGTTTTAAAGTTAGAATTACTAAGTGATATTACACGTCGTAAGAAGGTGAGCTTACAAAGGTAATGTTAGTTTAATGTGCTTAGTAACATTATATACATAGTCGTGCACTTGACTACTTCCGAGAGACATTTCAATTACAATAATACTATGTTCACATGATACGATTCTAACATGTCTTACAATGCTAAGATAATTTACATCAAATTACTGTGATTTGAGTTCTGATAGTAATATCCCTTTAAAATTAATAGTATTTACAAAAAACTAGGGTACGTTTTTTGTTTAGAATAGCATTTAATAATCATTAAATCAAAGAAAGTAATGATTCAAAACTATTTTCAAAAAAATATTATAATATTTATGCGTGAAGAAAAATAACTCTCCTTTATTAAAATGTAGACGGCCATTAAAATTTTTACACTTTTTATGTATGTAGTTTAGTAACATTAATTATTGAATATTATTATTTGAAATGTTAGAGTTTGTAGTATAAAGTATTTCAGATGTATATTTTTATTTATTTGACTTGTCTTGTCCACATTATCAAATTCAGCTTTTAATTCGTACTTAACATGTACATGTAAAATAATTCAAAAGTTCTAGTACGGAAACATAAACGTTTTAAACTTATTTGTGTCGTTTTTAATTTTTTACCAATTCTTACTAAATAGTACGATGTACTTTGTGCACGGATATCAAACAAATATTCTTTGGACTAAACAACGGATTCTGTATGTAGCTTACAGCCCAGTACCATCTATATCTCCATTCTGAATGAAGATCTCCATACATGTATCTTCACTCAGTAAACTGTTATTACTTCTGAGGAGTCTGAATAGTGCTAAATGTTATTTAAATCCCTGAGTTGTTAAATAGCTATGATTAGTTGTTAAGTTTGTATCTTACCTGGCTATTATTGGGTGATGATGTCTTGCAGGAAACAAACAAAGGCATATGGAAGAATGATCGTTTACTTCTAAAACAAACCGGTAAATTTTACTATTTGATTTGAATTATATATTTTAAATATGAAAATAAGGAATACATTTATTTCTGCTGTAAAAAGTTAGGATTAGAAAGTTGTGAAGCATTATATAAAGGTTGTAGCAGATACAGGATATTAATATTTGAAATACAAAAATCTTAATTCTAAAGAAAAAAACATTCAATATATAGAATTAAAATGGCAAACATAGTAAGTTTTCCTAAAAGTATATTGGTTTATTTATTACTCTGTTTAATTTTAAAATAAATTTGTCAAAATTGAAAGTTCATACTACAAAATGAACCAATCGTTGTCTTTGTTGATATTATTATTTGGTATTCAAAGGGTTACCAATTATTGTTTCAAGTTATTTATTAACAAAAGCCCTAACATATAGTGTATATAAGCAAGATAAACATGCAATATGAAGATATTAAATAAACGTTTCTTCTCTTCTCATATCCATTCCCTTCATATTTTTTTCTCTTCTCCAGAGCAAATAAATTAAGAAATATTTTTAGTTTTTGTAGAATTCTCGCAAGGTAATAAATTCCCTCGAGTCTTAAAAAGCAATAAATTTTGCGTCGTTGTCAGTTATAAAGACTTGATTTAATATTAACTCACGAAATGAAAAGCCTCCGGATATGAACTGCGAAGGAGAAATAAACCAGGGACTTGTATTGTGTGGCTACATGCATAACTCAACTTAAGGTCTAGAGGAAGTAAATACTGTGCTTGGAATTCCTGATATGGAATGACGTTTGATGTTTACAATTAGAAATAATGTTTTGCAAAACTTCATGACTGTGATTGAAGGTTTTGATTAGAGTTTATTTCAAACGGTAATGACTTTATCTACAAACGTCAGTCCCTATCGGACATGGGGACATATAATAACTGTATTAAAAATAATTCTACTTTTATTAATTCAAGGTATACGACTTTCTAACTTTACCTATTATATCTAATTTAGTATAAATGATATAAACAGTGAGTTTGGTTATTGTCCATTGACTAACTAGACACACAAAGCACCGCATTAGGAAAACACATATTGCTGATTTCTACTGAATTAATTGAAACTGTTTGTGTTGAGGTATTTTTCTTATAGTTAATGGTAGCTTTGAGATTACCACAACGAACTCACTGTAGTCGCGAGAGTATCGGTAATAGTTCTGTATTGTCTAACATCTGTAATTCTAGTGTTGCAAAGTCGCGTTCATGCTTCTTGTCTTATTTTGAGGTTCACAGATTTAATATTTAAATTTCGAATGGTATTATTATTAACATACAAAGGAATTTTCAATTTGTTGTAAGAAATATATTTAAGTCTTTACAACTCTGAAAGTTAGTTTTCTTGATACAGTACGGAAAATAAATACCTTCACTCTGGTTTTAACACTTCCCTATACAATTTCCATTCGTTATGTAGAATTAATTCCAATCTTCTTCAAATATATTTTCTATAATCGGATATTAAACCCTACATGTTTTTCATGAAATATTTCCTCCAGAATAGTAATGACATACAAATTTGCACTATTTACATATGAAATATTTCTTGAATAATGAACACTTGTATGCATATATATCTCTTTCTTTTATGAAAACTCACGTGGACCTATTTATAATATATGAATAGTTTTAAATTTGTGAATGTTATTTTCGACTTGTACTGTATCTTCACCTATGGCGGTGTCGTTAAAAAAAATGTTTGTTTGCAAAAAAATGTAATATAGTGAAAAACAATTCACAATGATGTGATTAATGTGATTAATCACTCCTCAATGTGATTAAGATTAGAAGCATTGAATATTAAAAGATGGATTTTTCTTTTTTTAATGTAGATTTTAAATATAGATCCCTTACATATAAAAAATCATTTCCTACACAAACTAATTTATAAATAGTATTTACTTTAAAATTTAATTTGCAAGTTGTATACAGTGAAATAGTAATTTTGTAGAGTAATAGAGGTTTGAAGTTCACTGCAATTATTTGTTAACAAACCGCCAACAAAGAGTACTTTGTTAATATGTTCACGTTAAAAGGATTTTAATAAATTTTGAATTTAGTTGGGAAGAAAACTAGTTCATATTCAAATGTATGACTCTTTCACTCTGGATTGAAGGTTGCCTATACAGTAATAAAAATAATGCCAAATCACCAGATATTACTTATTTTACTATTAGAAACTTAGTGAATAACCTTTTTTAAATAAATATTTTAATATTATCTAAATTTACTCGAAATATTGTCATTACATTTTAACAGCTACTTTAATGCAGTTACTAATATCAAAAATATCAGAAATACGTTAAATGTTTTATTTGTGTATTTAAACTAATTAAATTTTTGTGTGTGCACTCAATCATTTACTTTTGTCATTATTTTGCTTTTACTTCTATAACAAATTTTACAATAAATATTTTAATTTAAAATCTTTTAAAATAATTACGTTTAAATTTTGTTTTGGAGCATTAAATTGTAAAGCATGTTATTATTATTATTATTAATATAATATAAATAAAGACATTGTAGTGATTCAAAAAAGAATATACTTTAGGCTAACAGAAAGAAAAAGTATGAACATTACAACATGGGTTATCAAATTTATATTGAACATCCCTGTGGCATTCATTTTTCTGAAATAATTACTTGTGTTTTGGAATATATGTGAACTCTGTAGAATGCTGCACTCCGTTTCGATGTAATCAAAATGGATAGAGTTTTGTCAATTTTGAATTAAGAAAACAAATATCAAACCTGAGGTTTTAATCATTAATAATTTGAAACACTCGTTATACATGAATGTCGTTTTTTAAATAATTGCAATAGTTTTCTTCCTGGATTGTATAATTTTTTTAGTTTGTTTTGTTCACAAGTAAGAATAATTTCGCATTAGTGAAATACATAATAATTTACATACAAACGTTTATCGATTTTCATTTAAAATGCGAATTCAATTTCTGTTTATCTCAATTCTTAAAATATTTTCTTGCATTTAAAACATGTGTTTATCATAATATCATTTTTGTCTGTAATAAAATCCCCTTTAATGTTCCACACACAAAAATAAATGAAAAGATTTCGATTATAAAATGTTGAGTCTGACTTTATTAACTTAGGAACAGTGACCTTAAGATAAATTAAATACGAATATTCTCTAAAGTTTATCATCACTTGAAGATAATCTTCTTTTAAATCTTCTGTAGAAAACATTTCAAAAAAGTGATTTGCGAAAACAATTTAGAATTATTTCATTAATAACAATAAAACTAATGATTGAAAATTTAGAATTAAAAAAAATTGAATTTTCTACTTTTAAAATTTTACTTCCTTTATTTAAAATATTTAAATAAAATAGAATATACCTTCACTACTTTCGTTATTGTTGCTCGTTATCTAGTCTTGTGTTACAATACTTTTTTATAATTTTAAACTAGTTCAATAAAAATATAGTACAAACAATCTCAAAGTAAATTGTTTATTTTTTTCCCAGAAATAGCTAATAATAATATAAGTTTAATTTCAAATTTTCGAGAATATGTTTCACGTTTCAATGTGAAATGTAATAAACAATCGTTTGATAACTAATTCTTATTGAACAGTTTTTAAATCGTATTTCTAAAGTACTGAAAACTAATAAATTATTCTTTATCATAGTATCTTTAATTAAATCACCGGCAAAGTGTTAGGAATTTAGTTTAAGGAAATGAGAAAGGTACAGTAAATGTAACTAAATATTTTATGTCACATATTTTGTTCAGGTACTACTACTGACAGGAATTTTCAACTTTCTAATTAAGTTTATATCAAAACATATGACTTTTGTCTTATAAGTATAACTTAAAGTTACCTTCCGAAACAAAATCAAGAACAATTGTTTAGAAAGCTACATAGAATAACAGAGGAGATTATTTAGATTTGAAAATGTTTCATATTTAAACAAAAGTAAATAGGAGTTCTACAGTGCTCAATCCTAATCGTAATTAATTTTTATATTTCTCAGTGATTTTATATTTTAATGAGGTTTGAAAATTGTTTCGATGACATTGCAATATTACACAAGTATACACTGTTAATAAAATATAACCTTTAGAAAATGGTATTGTCATTAGTATTTTTAATAATAACTAACAAACTAAATTGAAAAATATTTACATCAGAAAATAATTATTAAACAAATGTCTTCCAATTGTCAAACTAATTGTAATATTCCGACAAATAAAAATATTAAATATTAAATCTCTCTCTCTCTCTCTCTCTCTCTCTCTCTCTCTCTCTCTCTCTCTCTCTCTCTCTCTCTCTCTCTCTCTCTCTCTCTCTCTCTCTCTCTCTCTCTCTCTCTCTCTCTCTCTCTCTCTCTCTCTCTCTCTCTCTCTCTCTCTCTCCTCTATATATATAGTGTGTGTGTGTGTGTGTGTGTGTGTGATGTTACCCACTTATATTTGAATTATAATTTTATAGATTTTTTCTAAATACAGGAATGGTGTTTATATTTGTACAACTAAACAACGGGTTGGCTGAAATATAACTAGTGGTTTTTAATTATAGTGTAAAAATCTTCTTAGTTTAGGACAGTTAAATGTTTTATTACATGGTAAATTCCTGGTGATTTTATAAACACCTTGTTTTCATCGGATTTAAAATAGTAGTAGATGGACATAAACATAGACGAGGTTCTCATACAACGTATCAAACACACCAGTAGTAGACATTACTAGTTTAATAATTTTTCACATATATGACTAACTTTCATTTGCTTTTCTCTTACTATTCATTACTACGCTCAATATAGATAAGGGGATGTAGTGGAAGGAGCAGGAATTTACACTAGGCGGGACTCGAATTCTAAAGTAGTTGAATAATATTTACGACTTCTATAGAGAAGAAGTCGTGGAATATCGTAGAATATATAGAAGTCGTAAGTCGTACTTCCATATCTATTTTTTTAAGTAGATAATGCATGAAGTAGGCATTACTTTATTTGATTATTATGTGAAAATGTAAAAAGTTTAGAATATGAAACATTTTAATTATTCATCTTTCTGGACAAAGTCGTTTAAAAAGAAGAAGAAGATTAAAATAATTGTACGGTAGTTATCAATTTGTAAAAAAAATATATTGTTTGTAATTTTTATGAATTTAAGAGGACGTCTTTCTGAATGATGAGAGATTTTTATTTTATATACTGCAAGATATTAGAGAGTAAATTATATGATTGTATGTTACCAGAAAGTTGAAAGATAAAATATTGTAATAGATGGAAATAGTTGAATTCGACAAAGCTGTAGTGAAATGTAAACCATTAAGATTGTGGAAAATATTAAACTACATACAATAGAAAACGATTAAGTAGTAAAATATCAAAACAAACCTTCGGTTGTTGTCTTTGAAAAAGTTTTTGTTATAAACAATTACTAATATTACTATTATTAATTAAAAGTTGTTAAAGATTTACGATAGTTTTAACGCATATTTTATTTTTAACATGAAACATTAAAACACTGACATAAGTAAAATATATTTTTATTTGCATCGATAAAACAAGTAATGAGTAATGAATATCTGTTTATAATAATAATTTATAAAGTAGTTTATTTATAATCAGTTAAACGCATTGTATTCACAATACACATACATTTGAAGATATTAAAAAAAAAATAATAATCATATTTGATAAACCTTTTGCTAGAGGTGTAGAATCAATAAACAGACAAGTTTGTCGACAATTTAATACATGTGTTTAATTAATATCAAAAAATAGATTCCTTTTAAATATAATGTATAAAAAGAATTATCCAATAAAAACATTTTATCGAGTTTTTTTATTTCTGTTAACAAACCTGTGTTTTTGCAACCATGTTATTCCTTATAATAACTAATGTATATTCCGAGTAAACTTCTTTATACGTGAGGAAAACAGAGATAAATAATTCAAGAGATGCAAATGAAAATATAAATCATTTTAACAAGTCGATTGTGACAGTCTTTTATTTATACAATATTTCTACGGAAAATATTCTTGAACATAATAAACGTCTATAATGCATAATGATTCTGAGTGTTTATAGAGATACAGTATAGACGTACACCTCACAGAATAAAATGAGACAGCTACTACTGCATTATCACACATTTAAATATTATTAATGATTATCGTAGGTCATGGTAATTATGAATAACCAAACCACAAGAGTTGTTTATTATCTTTCAACTTAATATTTCCCGATTTTCATTGAAAAATATATTTATTTATTTATGTCACAAAACTTCCTGTTATAAGTTTGTTGATTTTTAAATCTGTTTACGTGGACATCATGGGTCACAAGACGAAGGAAATTATATGACAAATAATGATATGAGTATGAACTTAATGTTTTGTTACCTGAATGTAAAATAACACAGACCGGACCCTACTATTTGTTGTAATTACAGTATTACTATTATTATTATTTTAGTTCAAAGTCGTCCTAAAAATAGTACAAATTTTGAATGTTTCTCTGCAACATTTTACTTTTGTCACTTTAAAATGATAATATATATATATACCAGCTTCGTCGATACACATCTTCTTTCTTTTTTACCGACAATAATTTTGCAAAATAAATTACTAATGAATTAATATACGTGTTTGTAATGTGTATAAATATGTAGATACAATAAATCCTAATAAGCATTTCAAGAAAAAGATTATCATTAAATCATAAAATGCCAGGATTTTTCATTTAATCTAACTAAAAAGTATATATTAGTAAGTATTAATAATATAAAAAATTACTGAAAATTTTGAATAAACAATATAAATAATAATATGCATTTATCATTAATCGAAAATAATAAAATATAATATTTTTTCTCAAAAAATAAATCTCTCTTTTTAATCAATTACTGATATCGTTTCTATAACATGTTTTTCATATTTTCTGTCCCGATACAGATACTTTATCTATAATATATTTCAATCAATATACATTTATTTTAAAAATTTTCGATTTGTTTAAACACTTCAAACCAATATAAATAAATAGCATTCGACATCACTTCAGTTTATCACACATATCAATTACATAAAAATGAACGACTATTGGAAAAACTAAGTTACTTGTATCGTGTCTGTTTTGTTCAATTATTATAAATAGGTAAATATCATTATTGTTGTATTTTATATATTGATATATTACAAAACATTTAGGTAATATAAAGTGTCTGTAGAAAGTACTCATTAACATAATCTACAATATCTATTTTATGCTGAATTTATTACTTTAAAGAATGTACAATTGCCTAAATTTATTTACAATTCAATCATAAGTACCTGTACAAAAACTGTATTAGGTATACTGAGTCCAAATAGAATAAGTTATTTTAAATAATGTAGTTCCAAATAACCTGTGTCAGTTTTAATAAATTAAGTATTCATCCGTTAAAACAAGATTTTTAAATGTTTTATTCCTTTCTTCATTTATTAATAATTCATCTGTATTTGATCAAAATAATATTTTAAATTCTTCAAACGATCAAATTATTTACTTTTTGAACACAACAACTGGCATAAAAAGTTTTAATTATAAAGTTTAATATTCAATAATATTATATATTTATATATTTAAAGTAACAGATTTGATTTTGAACTTTAAGTAAATATATCGGTGTTCTGATATATTTATGTGTGTGTTTTTTAAGTGTAACACGCATACAGTTATTTGAATTATGTTCTAAAATTTCTGGCTGCAATAAATTTTTATGATTACAATAAAAACGTGTTTCATTAAAAAAAAAAAAAACAAAAAACAAATTACGATACATTTAAAATATGATACTAACATTGATATAAACCTTAAGTGAAAATTTCAATAATAAACTGACAATTAAAAAGAATCTTGTGATATTTGTAAAGGTTAATCAACTAATATTAAAGGACAGTATAACAAACACACAGAACACAATTCTCATAAAAAATACGCCTAAGTATCAGACGCGTTTCAACGACAAGGTCGTCCTCTTCAGTGATACACCAGCTACACCAACCAAACCAGTGTGGTGTAGTGGTGTAAGGAGAATAGATAATGAAATTTTAAAATGAAATATATCAACGTTTTATATATACATTTGGTAAAACCGTTTCCTTTTTGTATGTTTGTTATATATTTCACAATTATTTAACTACAACATGGTTTTTAATTATTTTCATATTGCCTTCCGAACTACTGATATAATTAATTAGTTAACATACCTTAATGTCAAAAGTAGTTCATTATTCTTAATAGTAGCTACAGCTGTTTCGCCTCAACATAAGGCATCATCAGGCTTAGCACACGTAAACAAACTAAAAACACGTTCACAACACAAAACTTCTTTGTATATAAAAACACACACACACACAAAATAGTAAACCGGGTTGGTTCTTGTTTTATTGTAAAAATAAAAATAAAAAATAATTTTTCCTTGATGTGGCCACATCCTACAACTTCTAATGCTCAATAAATAAAACAAGAATCAACCCGGTTTACTATTTTGTGTGTGTGTGTGTGTGTGTGTGTTTATATACAAACAAGTTTTGTGTTGTGAACGTGTTTTTAGTTTGTTTACGTGTGCTAAGTCTGATGATGCATTATGTTGAGGCGAAACAGCGGTAGCTACTATTAAGAATAATGAACTACTTTTGACATTATGGTATGGTAACTACAACATGGTTTTTAATATTTAAACGGTTTAGACTGTACGATAACATAATCCAAATCGCTGGCTTGAAAAATGAAAACAAGAATGGAAACTGTTTACTATTACTTCCTCCAGAAGTACAAAAGGAAATAATTCACTTATGTAAAACTAAAGGACTTAATTATCTGCCACAGATAATGTAATTATGTACATACATTATCATATACACATTAAATTTAGTATAGTTTACTGTAGTTTATAAGATAGCAATAATATTGATTTAACTAACTTTATATCTAAGTTTATATAGATGTAAACATTTCAGGAGTTATTCAAATAGAAACGAGGACCTTTGTACAGTGCAATCAATAGATTTTAATGGAGGATTAAGTCGAGAGTCAAACATTTGTACTAAAGCAATTTCCCTTTCCATAGTCTTCTAAAGTTGATTACTAACCTTTGAACTTGGAATACAACAGAACAGCAGATGTTTTGTTGTGAGTAAACTAATTCACATCGTCTTCACTATGACTTTCCTCCAAATTTCCAATATATGGACACATCATATATTTACCATACAAAACAATATCTAAGTCATTTGTTATATATTCGTTTAATTTTAAGTGCCATGTTTAATTATTTAGGGTTAAATGATTTTGTTTAATATGTAAATAAATATTAAATAAAAACAAATATTTAAAATATCCAGGAATTAATAGGCAGAATTTGTTTATATATATATTTTCTAATAGTTCATCAGTAATAGTGACTGACTTTGATTATTTCATAATTTTTATGGACAACCAGACACAAACATGAAGAGTCAAAGGCGAACAATATTCTCTTAATAGAACAGTTGCTCAGGTTGGCTTTGTAAGAAACTACTATTTTAATAAATTTAACGAAAATTTGTTTTTGGTTTAACAAAAATCTTTCCCTGAACGTATACATAAAATAATGTAAAATTTATCTATTTTACTAGTTTTTTTTTATAAAATAATATAAAAACAAGTAAAAAAAAAGATTTATACAAGTATACTAAAACAATATTAAACATAAAAAACATCCTTTGTCTCTTTCACTACGTATGAAGCAATAAAAGTATAAATAGTTTTTTTTGGAGATCACAAAACTTAAAGAATTATTTGAAATTGTAAATGATGAAATGAAATGACTATCTATGAAATGATAAGTAAAAATGACTATCTATGAGTGAGACTTACTCACATAAAGGAAAACATTTTATTTTTTGTTCAACATAAAAATAAGGGTTCTCTTTTATGTCTATATAAATTTGAGGTAAGGTATAAACAGCATAGTAAGGAAAAACATTCTGTAAAGTAGCAATGAGAATACTTTTTTGTTGTGGTATAAATAACTGTATATCTAAATCAAAGATCCAAATTTACTTTAAACGATAAAATTTCTATGTTGCAATTTTAGAAATTAACAGATAAGAGTAACAACCAAATGTAACAATAATAGTTATAAAATAGTAAAATTGAAGTATTATACTATAAGTCATTTCTAGAGAGTTATATTTATATGAATATATGACTAGTTGTTGTGAGTGTCAACTGACATATTGCATTGCCGGTACTGGTTTTTGCTGTTTAGACTCAGGATAGAGGTACTATAGTTTAGGTATCAGAAGGGTTTCGACAATATGGGTATTCAGTAAGAAATGATGGGGTAGGAGTTAGAAAGGAGTTCGTCCGGAGTGGGGATCAGCCGACAGACCACACGGAGATAGGAACGTTTGTACTTGAGGGATCAGTCTTCAGACACCGAACGGGGAAGTACGTCCTGCCTGACAAAGCCGACAGACCACACGGAGGTAGGAACGTTCGTCCTTGAGGGATCAGTCTTCAGACACCGAACGGGGAAGTACGTGCTGCCTAAAACAGCCGACAGACCACGGAAGGAAAGACAGTTAAGGAACAATAAAGAAAACAAGAGAATTTAGGTAGCAAGGGGGTGCTAGAACGAGAGAGAGAGAGAGAGAGAGAGAGAGAGAGAGAGAGAGAGAGAGAGAGAGAGAGAGAGAGAGAGAGAGAGAGAGAGAGAGAGAGAGAGAGAGAGAGAGAGAGAGAGAGAGAGAGAGAGAGAGAGAGAGAGAGAGAGAGCAGTGTTATAGGTGACGCTGTGAAACAAAATGATTTTTTAATTTTTTTTTAATAAGGATAATATGCATTTATGTAAATCTCTCTCCTGAGATATACTGCGCGACTCACCCTTGACAAGCGGAGGTACTACCAACTAAAAAATCCTACCCTTTCCCCCACTGACATGCACTAGGGAGAGCGGTAGCAGCATCTAGGGAATTCTGTAATGAATGAAAGCTGGGAACTGTTACTTAACTAGAACAGAAATGACGTTAGAGGCATACATATAATTTAGTTCCATACATCACTAAGCTCCATTAAACGGAACAGAAGAAAAATGTTAGGACCTACAGAAAACATGTGACAGTAGGTGCATTCTTCATAACATGCATCCAACATCTTAAAACATGTAACTATGCTACGTTTCTGCTGATAACCGATCTGGTACCCTCACCTCCTGAAAAATGATCTCAGCAATGAGGCGTACCCAACCACCTGAATGATTTTGAAACGAGATAGAGTCTTATTTATAGGTCGTATGGGGTTGCGCGCGCATGTCTCCCACTCTGCATAATTGATTGCAAATCCATTGAATGCTTTAAATCAATATTAAAATTTTAATAACACACTATCCTTTCTTGGTAGTTTGTTAATACACATTGACTAAAAACTTATCTTTAAACCCCAATTATCCTATAAAATTAGTGTTTATTATACACATTTTGCCAACTTGGTTGTAAATTAGTGTCTAAATTTATAAATCACATTATATAGAAAGAGAAAAACATAATTAATTGTGTTATAATGTGAACACAAAATCTCTGACAACTGATCTAGTACGTCGATTAACTAACAATATTGAATATAATAAAAAATATCAGAATTGTTCTGTAATTATTTTAAAATTTTGTTTGTCACTTTTGTTAACTGCTATTATTCTGGTGTTAATGGCAAACTAAAATAATAATAATAATAATAATAAAAAAAAAAAATACTAAAACAATAAAACATCAACCATTAATGAAGTCACGTTTTAACAGATAACAATTTCACATTTCGTGTTGAATTGGAATATTCGTATCTAGGAAGATCAAAGCTGGAGTACATTACGATAAGTGTAAATGAACCAAAAATTTACTTTGTCTATAAATAAAATGGTGTTTCAGGGTAAAATCGTACACTTGTAATTTAAAAAAATGAAAGACAAACAAATTTAGACATATGATAGCAGTAAAAAATGTCGAGGTATAATATTAGGTGAACAGTTACGTTGGAACGTGTTGAAGAGTTAGGTATTCAACTAACTTCAGCTAGATATAAATTATGACGATCTAAACCAGCATGAAATTTATTTTGACTCCGCGTATATTAAACAGGACTCACGTATGAAAAGCACGAAAAGCGCGTAATAAAAGTTAGTGGTTTATTTTTCATGCACAGTTCACATCCAGTGGTTTTTCATCTCGTGATTTATTATTAAATGTAGTATTTTATAACAAAGAAGGACGTGTAATTTTTGTCTTTATACAACTCAAGGTAATTTATTGTATTTCAAATATTCTACTAAAAATTATAAAAATCTCTAGTTTTATCTCTCTTATATAAAATGTTAGTTAAAAAAAAAAAAAAAAATGTTCTACAGTTATCTCAATATCTTTAGAAAATTATTGAAAGATCAAATAACATTCGTTGCTCTCATAATCTCCTTTCCCAATTAATATAACTGATAATTATAAATTAAATTCTACATTGTGTTTTATGTTCAGAAGGATCTTACTAACAGAAGGCAAAGCAAAGTATCATTATGTTAATCATCTTGGCACTCGAATGATAAAATCACATGCTAACAATACAATAATATAATTGAAATGTCTCTCAGTAGTAGTCAAGTTGGACGACTATGTATATTGCATTGCTATTGTTTCCGTTAAGCAGATGTAACTGACATTATCTTTGAAAGCTCAGCTTCTAATGACTTGTAATATTCCTTAACAACAAACCTGGCGTATCTAATACAAACAAGACATTATAAATAAATACAACTATAACGTTTTATTTACGAACAATTTACTAGGTACTTAAAAAAAAAATACAAAAATGAGATGGGAGAGCAAATAAAAATGGGACCTTATTTTGTTGAAAAAAAAAACAAAAAAAACATTGAAACATTGAAACACTTGAGATACAACATTGAATGTAAAACAAATCCAATTATAAAATTAGTCATATAAAAATAATAGTACTAAAATGTGTTTTTGAGAAATTCAAAGACTAAACACGCATCTTTTAAAAATTTTAAACCACATTAATTGTAACAATGATTAAAAAAAAAAAAAAAAAAAAAATCTGAAACTAAATTGGAATTCTGATTTATTTTATAGTAAGTTTTATCTGTAAATTGAAAATTCATTTATTTATAGTGAACTTGTAAAAAGTGTTTAATCTCTATTACAAACATTTGGAAATATCCAAACAACAACAAAATTTCTATTAAATTTATGGTTAGGTTTTGATTAAAATTATAGACTAGTATTATATTCAAATTGGTACAATATGATGAATATAAAATTTATTATTTGATTTATGTTTTATGCTATAATTACACAACACATAATATTATATATTAACCAAAATTAGAGTGTTTAATACATTCTTAGAGTATAAAATATAATTATGTGGGTGATAGTTAAATAATGCCAGCCAGTCATCAAATCTGCTCTACATCATCTTCAAAGCCAATAACAATATCAGTTTTAGCGAATGTGATTTCGAATAATAAGGCTACTAGCAAAAATTTATTTTATAATTTTCATACCTAACATTTTGTTTGAAAAGATGTCCCATATATTGAATAAGAGCTTGACAACACTTGATAATAAATGTTCAGTATTAATATTAAATGTAATGTTAAATAAAGATAATATTGAATATGATATAGGTTAAATAGTGTATGCTAGTTAGGTTAATACTTACAGTATTTGAAATCGTCATAGCTGATAGATTAATAAATTGGGTTAACCGGAAATAATTATAATTTTCAACTTGTTTTGTTTCCAAGAATTTGAACTACTTGAAGTTTTATAAATTAGGCTACATTATATTTTAAATTTCCTATGATTATGGGTGATCACCTCATGTTTTTAGTGTGAAAAAATGGGAAGCCTCTTTAGGAAGCACATTTTTGTAAACGTATAGGTATATATACGTATATACGTTATATATATACACACACATTCATAAAGAAGGACACAGTTATTTACAATTTTGTAACTATTCAATACAAAAGAACAAAATATTAGATACAAATAGAAGAACAGTTCTAACCGAAATAGCACATTGTACAAGTTTTAGATTTCAATATTTTTTGTTTTTATTAGTTTTGAGTACAAGCTTAACACTAGACGAATCTAGGTTAAAAGCAAAAGAGGTTTTTTCAAATGGCTTTACGCTGAAAGGTTTTGCACAGCATTACTTAACTTTACTTTTATAGAATGAATATCCTTATCGATCGATAACAGTGTCACATCTTGTAGAAGTATAGTATTGTTCAAGTAGTTTAAATTAATAGGAATTTCTTATGCAACGAAAATCATTATAGGCTCTAATAGTTTCTTATTTTCACATATAAATAAATAAATATATGTATTAAACCATTTCCTTCACAATGGTATTTATCACTTTTAGTTGATATTGGCAGTTTGATTATAAAGTAGATTTTGTGTTCTATTGGGACCTTCAGAAAAAGAGTATAGTAATCGATCAAACTTTTTTAACCCTACTTTAAACAAAAACGTACGATTGGACAAAATCTGGGTCAACATCTGTCACTCCACATACTACTAAACTTGTTTCCAATCTGTTGAAATAAGTTGGCAGGAACTCACCTTATATGGTAGGCTAAAATTTCAAAAAAAACTAAAGTTCGCTTTTCTTTAGAAAAAATTATCATTTTGGTGTTATATTGCGTACTAATTTATTAAACAAAATTGGTTGAGAAACAATCTAACTTAAGTTCCACTTTTTTGAGATTCGAGCAAAAACACTATATTATTTATAATATCTATATTACACTAATATTACCTTTATTTGAAGAAAGCTTAGTTCAGCTTTTTTTTTTTAACTTTGTGTGTAACACTTTTTTTATGGGAAGCCGTTAGTAAGACACAGAATGCCTCCCGGAGCAAAATAATTACAAAGTTTTTCGTTACAATGGTTTATTGCTTCTTTAGTTAGACATTTTTCCTATTAAGGACCTCTGTTGAATATAACCTTTAGGTTGTACAACAAAGTGGTTTAGGCAAGGTCCTGGGGGGTGGGGGAGATATCTTTCTCAGGGAAAGCTCAACACGCTACCGTGCCTGAAGAGAAAGAAAGAGGGTGTCTTGGAAGGCGCTGAACACGCCTCTGTACTCGAGAAGGTAGGGAATCCTTTCAGAGGAGGCTCAACACGCTACAGTGCCTGAAGAGAGAGAGAAGGACCTGTTGGGATGGCAACCTGGGGAAGAGTGACAGACTATACTTGACCACAGTTAATTTATAGCAGCCGTCTCCCCCACTCTTTTAATATTAAACTTAACACAGCTACTTATCTAGTTTCCACAGTTCTATTTACATAGGCTTCAATGTTCAACGTAATAGGACTTTTCAAATAAACAATCATTTATTACCATCATTTTGTTACAAATATTTACCTTATAAGTGCTATTTCACATTTTTTCAGTCCGGTTACGATTAGAACCGAGTATTTTACATACGTGTACTGTCACCTCATACATGGTGCTGTCCTTTGGGGAAACTCCGTAGAGTCTGGAAATAATATTCATATTCAAATGGAAATTATAAGAATAATTTGCAATTTAAAATGTTGGTAATGTTTTAGAAAATTATGTTGAAAATTTTAATTTAAAGTTATTCTGAATCTCTCTCTCTCTTTTTAGAAGCAAATAATATGTTGATGTCAGTCAGTACAACCATGTATATTCCATGAGGCGGCAAATCCTTCAAATATTCAATTAACAGAAAAAAAAAACATTCTCGAGAGCCGGTGTCTGTAGTCTCAAATTGTATAAAAGGTTGTTGAAAGACACAAAAGAAGTGTCTTCTATTGAAAGATTTAAAAACAAACTTAAATCTTATCTTAATCAGCAGGCATTTTACTGGTAGATGAATACCTTCAACTGTAAATAGTTTATGTGATCCCTGTATGTATAGTTGTATTGTGGTATATGTAATTTTTATTTCGTAAGTATGACAACACAAAGGTTTACTGCAGAACTGTAGCTATTTGTCTACCGAATAAATATTTTATTATTATTTACTTTGAAGTTAAAAATTTGCACAATAAATTTTATATTGATAAACTGATGTCAGCGAATTAGCTATTCAAGTTTGCCCAACAGTTTATTACATCACATACGATACATCACATACAAGACGATAAGCAGAGTTTTATGGTATGAACAGAACGAATTTACCACCGCCTAAAATAACACGACAGCTCAAGTACTTAATTTAAGAATTTGAAGTATGTTAAAAACAAATATGCAAGTCTATATAAATAAGTAATATATGAATACGACTTACCAGAAAATTATTAGGTTTTACTAATTTAACCAATTGCAATCAGCGAATTACGTCTGCCTAACAGCTTTATTTTATCTACAAAAGTTAATAAAAAGGAATAAATATATATGTCTCCGATCTCTGGTGGTCATTTTATGAACTTTTAATGATATCAGTTTATTCTTCTATGCATCTCATAAATAAAACCATAGAATAATGTAACAGCTAGTGTGATGCATGTCTGCAAAAATAGACTAAGGGTTTTGAAATATTAACAACATAAAGTTAATTCTGATATTTTAAATCTGAAAGTCATGCCACTTCTGACAAGCTACTCCACTTAAACAACTTAAATTCCAGGACCAGTCAGTAATAAATAAAATAGAGTTTATATTGAAGATAAGCTGGTTTACCAATGGCCGATTCCAAGAAATAGTCTGTTTTTTTAAAAGAAAAAGTGTCAAATAACATTGTAAGTACAGAAGTAACGTTAAAAACTTGTAGTAGAGAAAATGTCGATTAACAATCACTATTAACAAAAAGCAACTTTTATAACTTCAACTTTTTGCTCAACAAGTCATAAAGAACTGGCATGTATTTATATAATTACTACTAATATAGTAGACTAAACTAAAATAATCAAAGGAAAATATTAACTACACTTTTATCAAAAACCTTTTAAAAGATGTAGTTAATTAATTTCTTTAAAATTCAAAATAGTTTCATTATATTCAACATTAAGTTAAAATAGTATTTTTTTATATTTTGGCGAATTTCTTTAAAAAACAAAATATCAGTAGTAAATAAATATATTTTATTTTATTAAAATTTATAAAAATATATCCAGTATATGTGTCAATCAAAATCTGTGGTATATCAAGTTATTTGTTTAAGAAATCGTGAATCAATAGAGTTTATGTCATAATATATTAAAACGAATTATTGTGTCAATTAAACATTGACTGTATCACCGTATAATATTTGAGTATATTAATGAGCTACTCTCTTTGTCAAATGTTTAAAATCAATTACTTTATGGCACCACGCAGTTTCAAAAGGAAATTAATGTGACAAAATAGTTCATTTAATCACCTTGACATCACTGCTGATGTTGCGTTATTTAACCCAGACATCCTAATGTTACAACAGAAATTTAATTTCTAAAGACATGGATAAATTAGTGATACACGTAAATTGAACATTAAGCTAAACGAAAAAAATATACTTCCTGAATAATTTTATAATTGACCATGATTTAAATATATTTTTGGTTTATCATTTATAACGAAACAATTTTCATTATTCAAGTTTAATATTAAAGATTTAAGTACGTATTTTTTAAATGTTATTATTGGTAAAAGATAGTTTTTTGCCGTAAAAAGTTGTGATTATCATAATTCACATGAAGGGGAACAAAGATATTTATGAAATAGTAATTACTAATAACATCTACTGACAATTAGGCAATTGTATTACTTTTTAACTATGTAATGGTCTGAAATAAATGGCACAAAAACATTTCACTAATATTGTCAATAACCCAACCCAAAACTAAGTAAAAACCAACCAAAGTTAATCGTCACAAATAATTTCAGTTTGGTATTGTTCATGAAAAAAGTGAAAATGAACAGAAAATGACGACTTCGAAAATATATTTATACATTTTAATAATCACATAAACTTTTTTCTCTTGTGTTATAAACAAACTCAGCGTGACAACAGCTATCACAAATTTAGAATAATAAGAAGCTAATAAATAAACGTCTCAAGATACGGGAAAAATATACCTACATGCCAATTTGTATTAAAATCAGTCTACGAGATTGGATTGTAGAGCACCTTCTGCAGTTTGACAAATAGTCAGATAGGAAATAGAAGTTATAGATCAGAAAACTATATTTTGTAATCAAGAGATCTCAAAACGGATAAAACTACAAAATAATTTATTTCAACTTGTTCATCCATTACAAATCATCTCTATACTATGTATATGTGAATATCTTAAAAGTCTGTCCAACAATTTAAGCTAAAGCCAAGTGTGCAGCGGACTGAAAACCACTATTTTGTAGTAAAAGACTAAAAAAATGGATACATCTCCAAAAATCTTGAATTGACGTCAGTTTATCACAACTGTAATTTCTGTAATAGAATTGATAAAAAATTACTATTTTATAAGCATACATATAAACACATAAGTAAAACAAATTTGATAAAATGTTAGAACCACATTAGGGATATCTGTTTTAAAATTATTTATATAAATTGGAAAATAATTAAAAAAATGACGTATTAAATAATTGTGTACACAAATAATTATGTAAAAATGTCTACCCAAAGTGATATATCTATTAGAGTGATATATCCTCTTACATTACGTTTAAGTATGTATAAAATATATGTCTTTATGTGTGTTTTTTAGTATTCCAATATATTAAATGTTAATTTATAATTATAATTAAAATAGAAAAATATTTTTCCATATTTTCATAAAATGAATTAGGTTTCCTTTAAATAAATCAGCCTCATTTAGTTTTTCAAATCTAATTTAGCATGAATAAATATCTATTAAATTGAACTTAATAAGAAAAATAGCTTCCTCAACATTTTACTCATACAAGATTCTCATTTTAGGATACTTAAACATTGCAATAAAAGGAGTGAAAATAAATCACTGGTGAAAGTAAGAGCCTCATTTGCAGAAAGGGTTGGTCCAGAGAGGGATTGTTTGGACTAATAAATCCACAGTCGAACACAGATACAGACTAACGCTGGACATTGTGTGAAGACAAGCTGGGGATGTATTTGTTAGCTGTGCACAACCAAACTCCGCCGCTAAATTTCGATGTTGTTTATTAAAGTGAACCAATAGTGTGGTTCTTTATTAACTCTATGAAAAATTTACCAAAAATTCAATCATACACAAAGATTTACTGCTTATATATATTTTCAATATACATTTTTATATTCAGTGAACGTTTGAAATAAATATATGAATACATACACGGTGAAATTGCATTTATTTTAATTTGTTAATTTGAGTTTTCAAGTAAGTTTTGGTACTTTTGCAAATATTAGTAGATGCAATTTTAATGATTGTAGACAATTTTTGTTAAGATCTCTATCAGTCCTTTACTCAGGGTGGTATAATACAAGGAAATTTTCATTTTTAATCATATTAAAAGAATTGTCAACTTTTAATATAACATTTGATTTGAATACGATAGTTGGTTCATCTTAAAGTAATGTATTTAAACACAAATAATGACAAATGTTTACATAAAAGTGATAAATAACATGTTTCTTTCATCATTACATTTAAAAATTTTAGGCTTACATAATCTGTAATGTTATTTCCAAATATACTACAACGTATTGGACAATTCGTTTTTTTTTTTATTATAATTTTTTAATTTAATTTTTTTAAATGATTAATTTTACAGTCTATAGATTCAACGATTGCAATTACAGTATCCTTATGTAAATTAAAAAAAAAAAAAGTTTCATAATACAAAATATTTTGTTTGTGAATAGATGAAATACTGTCTGTGAGTAGTATTATAGTTTTTCGTAATGAGATAACAGCAGATTAATCATTAAATTACATCAGGTAGTAGGTTAAATGGAATAATCATCCAGGTTACTAGTGTTTTGTTGTCCTACATAATGACTCGTACTCCATTATGATATATTGATTATTGATTTAACGATATTTATAGCAACACTTCTGTAAGTATATCTTAAATAAATTATTTACCTTATAAATTTTTTTATAAAAATTTATTTAAATCAAATAATATATTATCCATTAATAATACATATATTATCCAATAGAAAGTAAAACCTACTTTTAGTCAGCGTTGGTTCAGAGGGGGATTGTCTGAAGCAATAAATTCACAGTCGTATGCAGATAACGGCTAACGTTTTATGTTGCGTGAAGACAAGCTGGGAATTAATTAGGTAACCGTGATAAAACAAATCTGCACTGTGGATTTACACTGTAGTTTATTAAATAGAGACAAAATAGGATGATATAAAGAAATACGTCTCTCTAAAGCAATAACAGTGCCAATATTTATATGGGATATGATTTATTATTACATTTTTATTGACTTCAATTTATTATTTTCATGATTATCATTCGAACATTACACAAATTTTATTAAATAAACTTTAAATTTATTCTAGTAATTCATAAAAATATTCTTGAAATTCCACTACTGTACCAAGTGATGTAATTAGTTTCAATTACTTTTGTTGACATTTACAACGCAATTGCTATCAAATGTACATCTGTGGTTTGCATACATTTATAGTTTATATTTGTTCCTGTTATTAGTAAATCGATTTAGTTTCTAATAGAGATGTCCATTGTAGGGTTATATTGCCCTTTTTGTTTTAAAAGTATAGTTACTTGAAAACGTTGCTTTCTACGTGTTCATTACTTTAAAACCCTTTACCTATAGTCAATTTAGTCTCAAGCTAGCCACGAAATCACCAAAACGACTTCTTTGGCCACAGTAGTTATAAATACATAATGTTTCTAGAGTATTTACAAGAAGAAACTAGCAATTCTTTCTTACTCTCAATTTAGACAATTAATCATCGTTGAAAAGTCAGACCACTACCTTCCTGGACATACAGACAGAAGTCTTAAAACACAGCTTCGGATTGTACCTTCTTTTAAATCACCAGAGGTCCAGAATAGTAGGTACGGAGTTTATTAATAAGGTCCCTTGTTACGAGCTTACATTGTGTGCAATTATAATTATATGACTTATATCCTTGTAGTTCATCTTTCACATCGGTCATCACAGACATGAATAAAAGATTCTTATTACAAATGAAAAAAATCTCAACAGCTTATAGATCTTGCTCTATGTTTAAAAAATTGACAACACTTCCTATGACTCTATATCTCATTTCTCAAAACTCTTACAGTAAACCATAATAATAATAATGATAAATAATATATAAAGCCATTATTGTTATTACAATTTTAAACAACAGAATAATCAAAATAAAAAATAATAATAAAAAGTTTACCAGCTTTTTCAACAGAAAATAATTAAAAATTAAAGAACAGATCTTTCTCAGTTTATTAAACATTGTAAATTGAACTAACTGTTATATAAATTATTCTTTATCAATAAAATAAATTTGTGTTATTATTGTAATTTATTATACTTTCATATCTTTATTTTAATCATTACTTTCACCATTAATTAAATTTAGGGAACTATGCCCGTTATGTACGTTTCCAGGGTCCACCACTTGTAGGAGTTTTATCCAAACAATAAGTATTCAAAATCGTCAAAGAAGTTGTTGTTGTTTTTAAAATATAATACAGCAATTATTAAAATAAATAAACGTATATTCCATTATTTTAGACTCCAAAACCTCATAAATTTACGTTTTACAATAATTGGTTTAAACATTTTTGAGCGATCATTGCAAATGCCAAACAAGAACTTTACAAAATTGTTTATTTAAAAATGAATTAATACGAGAAAATATTGCCATTGTCTCGAGGTTGTGCTCAATTATTTATATATATTTTTTATTAATTCAATATTACAACTAAGTATGTACCCATCTAGCAATTTACACTTCATACTTTTACACTTGTAAGGGATATGACCCAATGGTTATTCCCTATCACAATTGTGCTCAAATGTCATTAGAAGTGTCAATTAAATTTCACGACTTTTTAAAATTCTGTCAAAATATTGAAGAAGAATGATTCTTGGGAGTTGAATAAATCAATAAATATTATTGAAGGCTCAATTTATTGGATCATTGAAGCGATATAAGGAGAGGGTGAATCTACTATGTTCAGATGTGATTAACTTAAAAAGTTTAAGTTTATTTTCAAGCTTTTTTGTAATTACTTATTAAATATATTTTATAACCCAATGAACATCAATATTTATAGATCAGTATGTAGCAAAAACCGAAGTCATGAATTATAAGCATGGAACCCGTTAACTTTAAAACTTTACCCAAACCCGAACACAGTTTTATAAATACAATATGTAATAAAGTCTGAATATGTCCCTAAAATAAAATATCGAGATTCATAAAATTAAAAAGACATATTTAATAATTTAAGAAATATAACCATTAACAACAAATCTGACTTAATCTAACATATTATTTCTGTCCACAACTATACGAATTACTAGTAAGAAAATCTAAAACAAATCATCAGAGCTAAAGTATATCGTCTTCAGTACAAGTCTATAATCATCTCCTATTATTGTATCATTTATGATTTCTTTACTGTACGTATATTTCATGTATAATCAAATATACACACTTCCGGCCAACGTCAATAACATAGTTGTTTTGTAAATGTTCACCTCAATTAATTTAGAGTTTGGCAGACAGAAGTTTGAAATCCACAATTAATCACCTTTATTGCGTATCAAATGGAATGGAAGAAATGTAGTGCCATTAAACGGCATTGATCTTTGGAATTTGCCATTAAAAACATAAAATAAATACGTTACACTGCCTATGCTCAAATAGGAAAAATAATATTCAGACCTTGATATTGTGAATAAGACAATTAATTAGTTCTTCCTAATCATTAAATTGTATGTTGTTGTTGTTGTTGTTGTTGTTTTATGTTGTTATTAACATATATTTATGCTACGTTTAATTATTTAAACTAAATATTAGTAAATTAAGTTAGTTAAAATGTTTTATTACAACAGATATAGATGAAAATTTGATAAAATGTATACATTTTGTTAAGCTAATATTTTATAAATATTCAACACAGTAAAGGTTTAATTACAAATAAAGGTTTTAATTAACTAGTTTTTATACATTATAATAGTGCTTATTTTGAGTTATTGTTAAAGGATCTGAAACTGGAAATGTAATGAGAAATAAACATCTGGAAATTTAGTTTCTAAAATATACAAAGCTTGCTACACAAAGCTTCTAAATAAGGCTCGGCACACTTGATAATTTCTTCGCAGGATTTCATGTTGATCTCTTATTTTTAACGGAAGATTGTGATGACCTAAATCTTCCACTATAATGCAAAACGTCATCATCAACTATGTGAACTGCTTGGTTAGTAAACTTTGATGTTGTGGTAAATCTGCTTGTCACAAGTTTATATCATAAGAAAAGTTTTATTGAAATAATTTCTTGAGAAAACTGTTAAGTACAAGGGGGAGTAAAAAAGTAATGTACAGTACATAATTTGTATTGTTCTTTGTTAAAGATACTTTTCGATTATAGCTGTTGGTAACATTGTTTAAACTTGTGTAAAAGCAGTAAAATTTTGTAATCGCATTGATGAAAAATATGAGTAATCATATTGCATCATTTGGAAGTTGCACCCAAATTGAAAATTTGTGCTGTTACTTATTTTCTATTGGCTAAAAAGTATAATCCTACTAATATGTATTACGGTGTAAAACACTATTTCTCGCCAAGCCATTACAAAATGGTAAGAAGTTTTTGAAAATGGCTGCACTAAAATAAAATTGAGTAAGAGTATATGCAAGGAAGGTCATCGAATTCGGTCAGATGGTAATGTTCAACTTCTTCAACAATTGCTTCTTGTGATCAAAGGAATCATAGAGGACGAAATCGTAACTGAGATGAAGTGTGTACAGTATCATCTCTGACCATATGCTGTTTCGAAAGGTGTGTGCTCGTTGGTTGCCTTGCTTACTCACCGTAGAACACTAAGAGAAGAGTTTTAAATCGGTTCTGCAGTTCCTGCTTCAATATGACATTGAAGACAATACATTTTGGACGGAATTGAGAATGGAGATGAAAGCTGAGTAAATCATTTCACCCTTGAAACAAAAAAGAATTTCACGCAAATGGAGACATGCTTAATCTCCCCCTCCAAAAACGTGGACTCTTGATCAGACTAAAAAAGTAAACTAAAGACCGCCGCCCGGGAAAAACCGTCAAAAAGTGTTGTGCTTCTCCATGTCAATACAACATTCATTCTGCTCCTGTTACAAGAGGCCACATAAGGCAGAATTCCAAATGAGAAAAGTGATAACATTCTTCATGTAGTCCAGACTTTCCGCAATATGATTCTTTATTCAAACATTGATTCTGAATTGATAAAGAAGTGAAAAATATATTAAGAGAAACATGTTGCATTTACAAATAAATGCAGTAGTAATATGTTATTAATGAATAAATCAAGGCTTTTGTATTAAATTAAATTAATTATGGAGCAACTGAGCATAGAATTGTATGTTTTCCATTGCCATTCTATAAATTCACTGTAATTGCAGAATATCTGTGAATTAAAATACGGGCTTTTCTTTTTTATTTAATTTTATTGTTTTATTAATAATATATAGTATTATTTTGTTTAACATATTTTAAATTGGAATTGATAATTATTACTATATTTTAAATGATAAAAACGCAGTTTTACTGCATAACACTTTTACCCAACAAGATATATAAGTATAAGGATTTCGAAATGTTATGAAAAATAATATAATTTCATTTATTAACGAATAAAAAGCATATTTATTTCATACTATGTTTATTAAGTAATGGGTGTTGTTTGTTTATACATGTTTTTCGAATACTAATTTAAAACAAAATTTTGCAGCAATTGAAAGCTATTATTATTATTTTTTTATTTAATGAAATTAACTCTCATTAAAATGACATAAATGTAACACTTTTTTAATGAGTATATATTTGTTAGGTTCCAGTCCTGCCTGCGAATGAAAGTGGTATCGTATTAACTCTGTCACTCTTTCTTATAGGCTATAACACATTATTGTATCTAATTATTTTTGTTATAATTTCATTGTTGTAACTAAGGGTGAAATATATTTGAGCCTCTGAACTGTTTGTTATGTTTTTTTGAGAAAGATTTAATTGTTTGCAGTTTAAACCTACTCGTCACTCCGGTAACAGTGGTATGTTTTAAAATATAATTATTAGAATGTAACATTTAGGATTTAAGATAATTATTTTTACTATGTTTTATGAATTTGTAATTTTTTTTCTTTATCCTACAGAAAAAAGTTTGATGTAGTAAAATCGAAGTAGGGTTATTGATTGGAAATATCCGTTTAGGTCCAAAAATTGTGTCCAAACATGGGTTTGATTGTAATATTTAACTGTAAACTGCAGCCAAAATAAATTTTAAAAAAGTAGATTTTTCAGCAACATTTTGGCCGTACCTAGCGGAGTTGTTTTTATTTTGTTAAACTCAAAATATGGGCACCTGTACGAAAACCCACAATATTGATTAACTCCAACTAGGCTCTAACGATTTTCATAAATGTGGACAGTAAACAATATCACCTAAAATAATGATTTTGGTGTTATCAACCAAAAACTGTCTATAGAGCTGTTACAAAAGTTCAAATTTCAAAAATTCCTACATACTCGTAGGTACTCAGTTTGGTAAAATGTTTGTGTTACATACATTTTAATTACGCAAAATTTTGTACCAAATTACAAGTAAAAGAAAATTACGGTTTATGTGTTAACGGTTAGGGAGTAATTACCACTATAGTAAATCAACACTGACCGCTATTTTAAATTCAACATCCAATGAATCTTGTGATTAATGAAAATATGAAAGGAATTATCTGAAAACAATATTTAAAACATCAACACAATTAACGTTAGAAAGTTAACAAACCCTGATGTACATTTCGATAGCATAGCTACCATCCTCAGAGGTATATAAAACAATTACTAACTTTAAGTGGCAAGTTTCTACACAAACTAAAGCAAGGTGTTGTTACTCCCATCTTCTAGATGGGAGATAGTCATCTATTACAGAATTACAAACCAATAGAAATGTTATCTGTCCTACCAAAATAATACATAAATCAATGATAACTAGATTTATAAATTACCTAAATAAAAGTCATTTTTTAGTCTGTATCAATTTGACTTTACTGAGGATAGTAGTACTGAAATAGCAATTATACAATTTACGTAGGACATTTTCACCAGTCTTAATAATAATAATAAAACACCAGATATTTTCACTGACTTTCAAAATTTTTTGAACTTTTTTATCATAATATATTATTAGAGAAACTCAATTCAGCCGGAATCAGAAGGATTGGTTTCGAAGTTATCGAGTGGGAAGATCGCAACAAGTACAAACTAGTGTGAGCGAACAGAAAATCGTTCTTAAAGGCATAGGTTCGTTGCTTACAACAAGTTTATTTTTAATTTTAATTATTCATCCGGTTTCTTGGAAAAATAATTGGGTTTGCTGATGATATTCACCTAAGTTATTCCAGTACAATCCGTACTGTTATAGGATGGACTTAAAATAACTGGCGAGTCCTTCAGATTTTGTATATATATATATATAACAGTGCGTTGATAAATGTTGAAAAATCATAATTTATTACTTTGCATTTAGAGGCTTCTTTTTTGATTATCATTTAAAATATCATACCAATGATATATATATATATATATGGTTAAATATTATGGAATACAATTGCAAACAAAAAAAAATCAAGTAAGAAATGTTAAATATCTAGGCTTCATATTAGATGACAGCCTGTCGTAGAAACAGAAGACGAATCGGTTACAAATCGAGTTAAGAAAGAACATCAGGAATAAAAAATATGTATATTGTTAGCAATAACATACTTCCACTTTATATTATGCTTTAATTCGTTAGAGATTAATGTATGACTTAGAAGGTTAAACTGGAGCCAAGAAAACAAAACCTTTAGAAATAACCCACAATTACGTTTAAAAAAAAAAAAATTGATGAGACAAAGCGTGATTCTTCATTTCCTCTGCTAAGCAATTTTCCTTCCATTAAAAGATTTGTATTTTTATAAGATAGTGAAAATATTTCATATACGAAGCGGGAACAAACGTACTGATAAGCTTTATCGTAATACGAAAGCTAGTGTACATGTAATGATTATTAGAGGCAGCCAAAGCTAAAATAATATTTAAAAAAAATTGTTTCTTAATCTGTTTTTAGATCACATAAGACAGAACATTACGGTTTCAAATCAAACTTTAAACTAGGCTTCTAAATACAGAACTTTCAAAGCCTTTTTGATTATCTCCTTCGCCGAATTGTTATTGTTTTGTTTGTTAAAAAGAAATCGTGTTTTTATTGGTGATTTATGTGAGTTGCTTGATGTAAGGCACAATATATATTTTGTTCATGATATAGGTGTATAGTTTCTGTTTTCTAAATATAATACGTAAGTTCTGTTTGTGTTACTATTTTTGACTATTTATTCTAATTATTGTTCAATTTGTACGTTTATTGCATATAAGCCTATAATACAATATAGGTATTATGTGGTATAAACATGTATGAACTGTATTATACTGGCATAAACTGCAATAAGTCGCTAATTTACAGTACGCAATATTTAAAGACTGCATATTTATTTACATTACAAATTCAAGAAATTTACAAGTTGTGCTAGTAATCGATACTGTTTTCGTACGCATTTCCTAAGTGGTAAATAAACACTTAGGTTATTAAAAATACAACTACATTGGTAATGCAACTGATTCGAAGATCACGACTGTGGAAAGTAGATATGTTCACACAAAGATATAAATAAATTAATCATGTTGTTTAGTCTGTTTACATAAAATAGTTCTGAGTTAAAGATTTTGAGTAAAAGAAATTATAATAATAACACTTTGTAGCGTCAAACCCATGGATTTGTTATTTGATTTATCATCACGTTTTTTTATGTATAATATATTTCTTAATAATTTCAATTATAGCTACAATTAAAGGTAATCAAATGTATGGTTCGAATTTAAAACTTAGGGACGAATTGTCTGGAAAAGGAAATTTCATTTTTTATTTGCAGTTTAACGAAACTCATTGTAAAGCTAACAAATAGATGTAACACATGTTTAATTAGATTTTGCACTTTTGCATTGCAAAAAATTCAATTCCAAAATTTTTAATTAACATAATACTAGATTTTCCATAATTTTATCTTTGTTTTATGTGGAATAGAGCAATGTTTTATTGGTCATTGATTTAAATTTTAATATAAATTTATGACGACAGACTAAGGATGCCTTGTGGTGATTTATGAGTAACGATTAGAAGACAACTTTATATTACTCAATATAAATAATCTCTATCAGACGTTATAAGTAAAGGTTGGTAGTGATTTATTATGCTCAACAAACAATTTGTTTTAATGTAGGAGTGTATGCAAGTGGGATGGCGTTTTTAGGATTTATTGTTTTAATAGATATAGCAGAGAGGAAGATATTCCTTCTTCTACATTTTATATGCACCCGATAACTAAAACAATATCGTTAGAGAAATTCGGGAGAATCTATGTGTGAATCACATTAAAACACAATTATTATTCATGCCGTCTTGTGTGTCTACCATTTATAGTTTTGACATTGAAAAGAATATAAAAATCAAGATTGAAGCATTAAACAAATTTTAAAATGTGGTCAACACTAAATTATAGTCTACCAAAGTATTAAAAAATATGTGATAATGAACATGAAGTGTTTTAAGAACGACTTAAAAAAAAAAAAAAAAAAATCAGGACATGGTTTTGAAGCCATTAACAATTTAACGAAGTATTCAAGTATTTGAATCAAAATTATTCATTTCCTTTTTAATCTCTCTATTTGATGAACAAAACTTCTAGTACTTTTTGGCATATGACTCTTGTTCATCTAAACCACTAACATTTGAGTTACTGACTGTGTCCTGATAATAGTGTCAAACTTTAATAAAATATTATTAGGCCATTACTAATGTAAAATTTTTTAAATCGTAAACTAAGATATAAATTATAGTTGAATGCCTTGATTTTTATATGTGTTTTGTGTCAAAACGTTAGTTTTCAGGTGATTAATTCTGATATAGCGATTGGTTAAAGGAACCTTCTCCTATGACGCAACATACCTTCCTCTACGTAGTTTAATTTCAGATAGCTAGTCACCTACTTTTAGACCCCCCCCCACACACACATATATATATATATATATTCTTTCTGTTTGTTTACCGGTGAAAAACTTCTCGGTCATCGTTGCGTATATAAAAGGAAGACAAAATAATAATATAAATACCCTTAGCTATCGATTACTCCTATAAGCGTCAGGGTCGGACAAGAGAAAGAGTTGGTCAAGAGAGAAAGGTTTTCACAAAGACGATATGAAATAAGAGAGAGATTTAAACCAAGAATACGTGAAAAATTGTGCCAATCCTGCTAAGGTCCCTCTAAATTGCCCGTACTCATTGTAAGGGAGCCCCAAGGAGAGTTCTTGTTAAATGATAGAAACGAGGAGATAGGAATTCGATAAACAGAGTTGTGAAGCATTTTTTAATACATATATTAGCGTATCAATGTATTAGTTAAAGCTTTGAAATTAAATTAATGTATCAATCATAAAAACTCCCGTCAATTCAAATTTACGAAGAATGTAAACATGTATATTTCTATTGTTATTATTATGTACTGTAATATTTTATTTTACTTTGAAGTATCTTCTCATTCTTTAAAAGAAAGGAATTACGGATTTAAATCAATAGTGAGAAATAAAAATCAAGAAGATAGGAGTGTATGCGTATCCACACACAGAAAATAACAATGTATGTGTAAATTATAACGAAAGAAGAGGCGTTATACTAAAGCAATAAATCCTAACAAAGAGTGAAAGTAAAATCTATCTCACTTTTATTGTGGCTACAATGGGTTTAAGAACCAGCCAAAGGGCGTTCTTTTTATAAAATATTATGGACGCCGCGTTCAAACTGCTCTGTTTCTACTGTTTGTATTTACGTTATTCATTTACTTTAACGATAAAAAAAAAAGTTATGTGAATTGAAAATTGGTGGTACCACGTTTGTTTTCAAAATTTTTAGTTTATAAATTTTTTATAGTCAAGGACAATTAATTGTAAATTGTGGAATTATTAAATTAGGTTTTAATCGGATCTTATAGTTTTATTAAACTTGAATTTACATTTTACTTGCTTTGTAATCTTATTGAAGGATCGAAGACAACGTTCAACGAACAGTCTTAAAATAAACTGTACATCGCGTCTACTCCGAATGTGAGAATTAGAATCACAAGTTCAGTTTCTGGGAAGTAAGGCATACGGTCAAGTAAGTTAAAACTGTATAGATGTAGAGCATGGTTCCTCTAATTCTAGTCTTTCAACAACATCAGGTTTTATGGCAAAGTAGGATAGTTATATAAATACATATTTAGGATAGTAGGGGAGTCTTTAAAATTATTTAGTGCTATCGCATTAAATATAAATTTATATTAATATATAGATGTACATATATACACTAGCAACGTAATTACTATATCTGATTGTCCAAAATATAGCAAAATGTTGCATATGATAGAAACCTAATTAAGGAAGAATAAAGCATAAAAACGCTACCAATAGTGAAAAAAACAACATCTAAAGTTATTATAACTTATAAATTGGAGAAAATAATAAAAATTCACATGCAAATATTCATGCAGACAATTCAATAATGCAAACCATGTAGCAACAGGCATTAAAATGATGTAGCAACAGGCATCAGAAACTTCCAATGATGCAGAGATTGCCAAGTCAATAAATACATATGTCGTCATGAACAAATCAGGCTAACAAACATCATAACAAAGACAAAGACAACAACATAAACAATCTTCCAAAGGATCCAACTAATGAATACAACAGAATAATAAACAAGTGTTTAAATGACTCTAAAACTTTGTTTAGCTATCAAAATAAAAGTCGTCTGAAGGTCATGTACCTACACACCTTTCTTGGGAGAGATAACTCACCATTAGACCATTGGTAAATTATACATCACCACGATGTTACTTGTTATCTACAAAATTGCATTGAATTATTATTAAAAAAGTCTTGTTTAAAAATAGCCACATTATATTAAAAACAGCTGGAATATAATTAACAAAACCAATTTAGTAAAAATATAAGCAATAAAAACTTGCCTCCTTTGAGACAGTGAACCTTTATACCAATATACCCAATATACCCATCCAACAAACACTTACCGAATTACACACAAATCTCAAACCTTTCAGACAAGGATATGACCGAATTAATCTCTCACCGTATATGAACCTCCCATCGGTGTTTACCAATTTGGGTTACCGCCCAAAACTTTTTCCACTTTGAAAATTAATACTCCATTCAAGAAGACGGCTTATAAATTTGTTTTCTACTTTTAAACACTTTATCCGAAATCTCTTCAATTACATTCAAAAAAATTTTACTTAACAGATTCAAATCCTTACCAATAAAAAAGAAAATTTTACCGAAGATATGTTTACCAAATCTTAGTTCATAAAAGCTTCAAACAATTATAATTGATGAACAATTACCTAAACAACATGCACCAAAACCTAAATGTTACCTTAGAAATAAGAAATGACAATAAACTTTCTGAACCTAAACATAACAATAAGTAATAATTAAATTAGAATCAGCATTTGCAGGAAACCACTGACCACTACAACCTCTGATTAAACCTTAAACCATCAACACGCATCTTCCTACGATCAATTTAAATAAATATTATCATGGTATAATTGTTTCGAGAACGACTCTTGAATGTTCTTATGTATAAAAAATACTACGAAAATATATACATCTCACAAGCTAACGTTTTCTAATGTGCAATGATCGATAAGTTAGTTTGGAAACATAAAACTTCTAAAGGAGAAAAGGAACTCGAGGATATCTTGTATGAATTCGTTTCTCTTTTAAACCGTGTATTAAAACATATTATGGGAAAACACACATTAAATACAGTTAAACCACAAATAATCTTTAGTCCTTACTGAATCATAGAAGTAAAAAGAAAAGAGAATCGAGTAGTAAAACGGGCATACACAAAATTAACTGTAACGAATGCCCTTGTTTCTCTATATGGCAAACGTGACGTCCTCTTCGTAAAAGGTACAAAGAACGTTTACATACAAACAAAATTCATCTTTCATAAATTTAGCAATAGAGAACAACTTATAAATAGCTACCACACAAATTCCGAATTCAGGAAGAACATGCAAAGGGAAGAAAAGGACGAATCACACATATCTAGAAGAATTTAAAATACATAAAGCCCAAAAGTACTTCATACTTTATATGAATAATATAAACTATATTGTAAATATTACAATCTTCATACTTAATAAATTAACAAGATTCTTTCATCATGTTTAAGAAATTCATTCGTACACACACCTAATGTGTAGAATCTCAATATTAACTTCGAAGTTAATTCGTTACGTCCTTAACTACCAACAAGATACTTTTTGTAGTATTATGTATTATTGATTTTCTTTGATCTGAAATTGCTAAAAATTTTTAAATGTTTTTTTTTTTTAGGTTTTTTAGTTGCAAACTGCAACTAATATAATATCTAACTATACAACTTACAATAATACCAATACAGTACATCTAGTTTTAAATTGGCGAAGCTTCAAATAATATAAGCAGAGTCGACAACAGCAATATTGCTACAAAATATAATTATATACTTATATATAAAAAGAGTTTTCTCACTTAAACATCTTTCCGCTAAGTAAGTTCACTTGAAGAAAATGTAACCCTAAATATTGCAAAACCATAATAACCCTAGTAAAAACAAAATTCATCTTCATACAGTAGAAGTCAACGAGGCTAAATATTGACTACGTGGAACGAAGCTCGCACCTCAAGACTAAAGCAAATATTATTGCTTGTATAAAGTTCAAAGAAGTTAGTTCACCACCTAAAGAGCAAACACGTGTCAAATCCAAAATACTGCATGTGATAGCGTTATATCCGGCTGTTTATGTTCCTTCCAATATTAAAATTATTATTCATTCACTAAGGCCAACTCATTTCACTTAACTATAAATAATTTGAATAATAATCTCTCATACTACCACTATCAGAGTGGTAGTACTTTCACTCATACTTTTTATACTTTTTAGAGAAACTCTTGTTTTTTTATTGTAGGATATAAATACCTGGTCCTTATTTTTTATACTTCTAGTTAGTACAACTTTTACTGCGTATATTTGTTTTATACACAATGTAGAAACATAAAATCACAAAATACAATTCTAACGTTTCTTTCTTCTCTTTTAATTAAGACCATAGCTTATATACTAGATTTTACTAATCATAATTTAATCTATTCCCATAATTAAAATACAGATCGCTAGAATAAAAAATATAGAATAAATTGAAGTGTTTAAAAAAATGATCTCGAATATCAAATAATTCTGTAAAAGACACTAAAAACTCATTGGAAAATAATAATTGTCTAACTTTACATAAAAAATATCTTTCACTAGTTGTTCTAGTTTACAATATACTATCATATATTTAGAGTGAAAAATAAACAGAAAAGTGTAAATAACTTAAAGTTCTTACTTGTGGTCAGAATCACATTTGAAAAGATAGTGTAATAAAGATACATATAGAAGGAGTAAAACCTCCAATTATTATTATTTTAACTTCTTGGAAGCATGAATGTTTTATTTAATGTTTTTTTCATTTATATTAAATACGGGAAAATCAACCATACAAAATACATATGAAAGATATAATTTAGAAAATTCAATATGAATTAAATTATTATTTAATAAAGTCCTCAGAAAATGAAACAGCAAACAAACTGAAAAAACACCGAATATGTTTTCAGTAGGAAGAGAAAGCTGAAACACCCTGTTCTCCAAGATAAAGTACGTCTAATGAAAGATGACCGCTGCATGAAATAGCGTGGTCATATCTCCAAGATGTAGCAAACCCTGATTTGTTTTTACAATTTTAAAATTAAAGGAATTTTCAATATTTTAGTATTAGATATTACAAGGAATATATTTTAATTTTTTTGGGCTAATCAGAAATTAATTTGAAAAGTTTTATTAGTATACTCGTATGTATTGCATTTTATTAAAATTCTAATTTTATTTTTCAACCAACATTTATTTGTTTTGTTTTTATATTGTCCACTCTTTAATCCTTTTCAAAACACGTTTTTTTTAAATTGATTCTCATTTTCTCTTTTTGATTAAATTAATGAAAATGTTAAGTTTACATTTATATTCAGAGTTCACTATGGCAAACAAAGCAAATGCAAGTCTCGTCTACACAGCAATACTAGAAGTGGAAATTGAACCATAAGGTTCCACTTCTGTTTCGATCGCTATTTATGATCGTTTGTATTCAAATCTATATCTATTCCATACAATACGTGAGCCATTACAACTATCTGGTGTTGCATTGGTTTCTGTTAAATTTTGCGTTTAAACATCTTCCGACTTCGTGATATCGGACATAATCAATTACAGTCCACCGTTATATAAAATATGGAAAGGCATTTTTTCTCTAAACGCTATGTTTTTCATCATGCCAATGAAAAAATAAAAATCCTATAATTTTATATTTATTTTTGTAAATTATTGTAATTGTTTTAATTTTGTTTTCTAACTTAACAAAGTAAAGTGTGATGACTTTTATACAATTTTAACATGAAGGAGATGAAAATATTTTGTTTTTTTAGTTTTTCTTGGTTTCTCACTTGTTTAGAATTCCAATTAGAGTAAGTTCATAAAACTATTAAGTTTTACGTTTGTAAGGAAATGATTAAAAATTAATTTTTTTATTAATTTTTCCTATTTTTACCTTTTTGCGTCCTATAATTTCTCTTAACATCTAATGTAAATAATTTACTTGATATTATTCCTTTTTATTCTCTTTTGTATTAAGTAATATTGTCTCAGAGTATAATATTCATCCGTTTACCAATGTATGTATGATTGACGGTAAATAACTACAACATAATTTATTAAAACGTTTGTGTTATTAATCTGAACTTTGTAAATGGGAACGTAGTACCACGTAACAGAACCTGTTTATTGAGTATTATAATAAGGGATAATCCCATTGGCTAAGTACAAAGCAATTCTTAGTACATGTTACAACTGAGATATTAACTTTGTCATTCAACTTAGGCTTGTTCATAATAAAATATTTGTTATGGAAAGTAATATATTTTCTTTTAACTGATAACGATTTTTACAAATGTTGCTTACTTAAAGTGATAGTGGGCAAAATGAAACGCTTTTTTAAACTACATTTAATTGTGTTGAATAAATAACTGACGATTTTATAAATGGAAAATACAATAATTTTATTTGTGTATTGCTGAAAAGGAGTATTGGGTTTATGATCCTACACTACGAAACACATTCTAAAGATATTAAATAAATTTCTTTTTTACTATACAATTTTTTTATCCATAGTAATAATTAAACTGTACAACTATGTGCACTAAACAATAAAATGTATAAACGGTATTACTATATTCACAAATAATTAAAAAACCTGTATGTTAAAAGTCATTTTACACTTTGTAATCTACTGTTTTTATGTTAGACACATCTGACCTTTTTAATGTGTTGGTTTTAAAAACAACTACAATTTTTTAACATGTCAAAGCTTTACAATTACAAGTACTAAATAGTCCAATTTAGTTTAAAATAATTTGAATCTGTAAATTTATTTAAATTTAGTCTTATACATATCCGTCATAACTCGTCTTTTCGTACATCTTTAAATTGACTATAAAACAAATGAAAAGAAGATTAGGTTAGATTTGTATAATACGAATATAATATATATTATATTATTATTATAGTATATATTATAATATCACTGAAAACTTATGTGATATTATGTGTGGTTTTGCATCAATTTTTGTGTCTAAACTGTTTAGTTATTTAAAGTTAATATTGATAGAAAATGTGAATGAATTTTTGTATTGAGTCAAATTAACATATGTCTGAAGAATATATTTATAAATGCTACCTTATATAAATAGTTATTTAATAGGTCAATGTTAACACTGCTGCCCATTTCATACCTCGGTGTCAAAAATTGTGTATATGTATTTAAATGTAATTTAATCGAATTTAAGCCTTTAACATTAGTAATACTGAATTTGTTTTATTATACGGCACGTATGTGTTTAGGTCCACAATGTAAACCGTATCGTTTGTGTCTAATAAGGTGATCCTATATATGATTCCAGTCACGCAAGGTCCGGTAAATTCAATATATCTGAAATAAAACAAAGATCCAATCCTAATCCAGAAGTAGGAGACTTGAATCGTGACCGATAATACGTTATTAGATACTGACATTTAATGGCATACGGAACCGTTTGGAAAGAAACAAACTATACATTATATCTACTAATAAATAAAACCGACATCCAATATCTTTCACCATGTTTAGGCGGTCATTTTTATTTGTGCAATAAAATGTAATAATTACATTAACTTTAACTTCTATTATATTTATACAACGTTAATCAAAATCATTGTGAAAATATATAACAAACATGAATGTAAAACAATGTATCTTTACTTAAAATTGTTGGTTAGAATTACAATGTAATAAGTTATAAAAAAAAAAATAAATATGTGCATAACAATTTTACACCATAAAATTTAATCTAAACAAATTATTTGCATTAAATAAAAATAATGTTTAGAATCCTTTGATTTTTAGAATAATTGTGATTTGCCTCCTTCACTATGGATATTTTGAATGATCTCTTTTAAACCACTTCTTAATAACCACATTAAAACAACACAATCCCGTCCTTGTGAGTTTGTATTGCCAGGCTCAGCCTGATTGATTATAGAGATGTTTTATTATAATTAAATCTATCCATTCAATAAGTCAACGCTTAATGTTAAACCAACTGTTTTGTTATTTCATCTGATTTAAAGAATACAACTTTCTTTGCTCTTGATGGCAGCCTTGTTAATTTAACATACATTGCTCTTCTCCTGTCTGTATAGATATGTTGAAAATATTTTCAGCTTTAGCATGAGGTTTGAAAAATAGAAACCCTTTACTTATCATAGATAAAAACGTGTAACTGCGGCATACTTGTGATATCTGTGCTCTAGTCTATTTGAAGAGGAAAATAAATGCATTATTTTAGCTTCAATATTGAAAGACGTGTCATCAATCTTCCTCTTTAGCGTGTTATTTAATAAAAGTGTTTATTTTATTTTTTGGGACTTTTGTCTTCAAAACTGCTTGGATCATATCTCTAGCGGCAGGTGTAAGAGTGTCCTTACTAAATGTGTGAGGTTTCTCTTTTTTTGTAGTTCTAAAATTAACCAAGTATGTTGCTTATAGCAAGTTAGTATCAGTGTTAACAAACGCTGTCATGCATTGAGATTCTTTCATACAACATGAAGATTTTCTTTGAAACAATTCAACAGGTTTATTAACAGACTCGGGGTGCTTAGTAAACTGATGACGTTTTAATAGAGAAAGCTTCTTGCTTTGGTTTGAATCACAATTACATGAAACAACGAAAACAATAGCCACCTACCCATAACTAAAGGCTGTGGGTTATCAATAAATAAAAACACAATGTCTGTTACAAACACTACCTCAGAGTGACACTATCCGATCATCGCCAGACATCAAAAGAAAGCGAGTAGATGAGTCATTCATATTCAATCAATAGTCAAAATGGATAGGTGATTGGGGGTGACTACAGTCGTCTCCACGCAGAAAACGACAAAGTAAACATTCTGCTCTAAACAAACATTGTTAAATACATACTGATTTACTGTATCAATGAGTTATGAAAGTATCATTTATATCAGCGTATTTATTCATTAGTTTTAATCACTCAAATTGTTAAAAATAAATTTATTCACGACTTTTTTTTGGATGTTCGTGTACCATCTGAAACGTCCTTATGTACCACCACTGGTACACGTAACAGCGTCTGGGAACTCCTAATCTGCAGTTTGCACAATAGAGTAGCGAGTTTATTCCCTTCACATTATCTGAGTTCAATGTTCACAAAGCATTTTATAATCACTATTTTAAAATGGTTATGAAATTGAAACCGTGTACCTGATAATTTTACTAATAACTTGTCAAGATAAAAATCCACCTATAAGTAAATGCCAAATCTTATGTATACATTAAGGGGGGGGTATTAATGAAGAAAGTGATATTACATTAGGATTTAATAACCTATTTTTATAAATATACAACCGAGTTTCATAAAATTTATATATAGTACAAAAAGTTAGCATGGGGGTAGATAGATGACCCCCCACCCCTAAATGCTTCGGATTTGAAAATTTATGATTTTGTTTTTTTAATTCTATAGTCTTCCACAATAAAAATTTAAAATTTGTACCTAAACAGTTTTTGAGTGAGAGAGAGAATCCATATCGACTTAAAAGCCTCATAAAAATATTCGCTATGTTTGCAGGGGTCTGGCCGCTCGGAACTTATACTATGAATTAATAACTACAACAAGTAGAATCAGTGTTAAGCAATTTTATAACATATTTCATTTATATACAGGCTTTTGTTTTAAATTTCTTATAATTCTAAAGCAATAAAGGAATGCAATTTTTATTATTACAAAACAAAGCGCAATCTAATACTGAATTTTAATTTTATATTACTTATACACAAATATGAAATAGATAAATTGCAAATGTTAACAAGTTAATTATTTTGTATATTAATATTTTCAAATATCTTCTAACAACAGGAATGGCAAAGAAAATATTATGAAATATTGTTAAATTTTATAACACTGGGGCAGATTATGCAACAAAAAAATCCTAAGTTTTAACTTCAGACTGCTAATGTCATTACTTGGCAAAAACGTCTAGAGAATGTTAGGTTTTTGTTTGTATAATATATTTGAGAAATTCCTTTCTCATCGTATATGGACGCTCATTATACGATTATATATCGAGTAATAACTAATTCACTTCATATATTCTCTAAAATGAATTTATTGTCTACTTCGGTCTTCTTAATAAAAAAACAATTGTTTGAAACTGCGCAAAAACGGATGTTTTTCAAAGCCTGGTATGAAAATAATATATAAAAATTATTTTTTTCAAGAAATATTATAATAGTTCAATAAGGGTAATAGGAAAATATACCTATATTCATATCCGAAAATAAGAATAAATGAGAGTTGGAAGGAGAATCGTGGAAATTTCTAAATAAAAGTTAAAACAAAGAGATAAGGGTGTAAGTAAATTATAAAAGCCCGTAGGATTATTTTACATTTATGAAAATGGAATCTTTGAAACACTCATTCCTACATAAATAAAACAAAGCAATTCAGCAATTGAAAAATGAGTATTTTAAATTTCGCGAAATACACGATTTAAAAATAAATTCTTTAACACTTTTATTGTATATTCTTTCTCTGTTAAGTACGTTATTAAAGGATTACAGTAATAAAGAGTACAAACAACTGTATTTTAAGATGTCGGCAAATACGACTCTTTAGTAGTAGATGTAAATGACCTTTTTCGAAAAAAAAAACACAATAAATTTAATTTAATTTTACCTTTAGATTTATATATTCTACGAAAATATATTGAAGTGGTAAGAATGAATATTACATGGTAGTTCGAAAATCCGCATCAAGTGTAAATAACAAATTTTTTATTAACCTGTTGCAGAAATACAACAGTGATTAATAATTTGTGATTAAAATCGGTAAACACAACATTCCTCTTGATGTATGATTATTGTATTCTGAACAAAGGACATTAACTAAATTATAATTAAGGTTTGAAATAGCTATAGGAAGTAATCAATCTACTATATAATAATAATTAGAATTATATATTATAAAGTTATACACTGCAATTAGTTCAAATGGGTTTATAAGCTTTATACTAATGGCGAAACTTTTAGTTTCTTATTATCCATCGTCAGTGTAGTTCGTCAATGTATTTTCAAATATTAAAATAACATAATAATATCAACAAAACCACACCTCGAATTAAAAATAATAAACTTTTTACCAAAACAGTAGTACAAACCCGGGCCATAATCGAAGAGGAATATTTACAATCTATTAAGTTCAACAGAAACTGGTATTAAGTAATTAGTTTACAATTGTTCAGATAAAATTTTCCTATAAAAACAGAAAATCAGAATATCATTATAACATAAAACAGAATAATCATTACAGAATGGTATCAAGAGATAGTGCTGTTATAATAAGCACATAAATATAAAGTAATACAGCTAAATTTATAATCAGTATTAGGCTTTGAAGATTTTAATATTAGGTAACTAATATTACAGCAGGCCTCATAAGAAGGTCTTACCATTTAAAAATAACAACGTAATTGAAAAATAAGTTTTTTTTTTTGTTTTGTTCAAAAAGACTTATATTTAGCATAAATTCCGTCTTTTTCAAGAAAAAAATTCTTGAGATTAGGTTTAAATTACAGTAAAAGCACTTAAAATATATTTATACTTGCAAACAAAATAAACAGTTTAGGTTGGATTATATTAGTTCTGAGGATTAGTAGTCAAATAAGTCAGTACTGAAGACTGTTGTCGTGTTATTAAGGGCGAACATTACGTTTTCGTCAGAGATCAGAAATAAAATTTTAATTATGGAAATAACATTACTATAGACTTTTTTTATTATGATGTAAGGTTTGATACCAATACATACAACAACAAAATAAGAAAATCTCCAAAGGTATACACTAATTTATTTCGTGGAAGTGTAAATATTCAAAATATAACAAAACCTGTTTTATATACACTAAAAACATTTTGGTTTTTCTTTTGTTCAACTACATCAATAGATGTCTGCGAAAAATTGAAAACTTTCATGAAATTATAAACCCAATAAAATTAACCCTGAATGTACTAAATAATATAAAAATATATTTAAAAAACATATTCATGACACTAAGACTATATTATTATGTAACAGGTACCTTACTGCCGATAGTAATTTCACTTACTATCGTTATAAAGATGTAACACCTCTACTATATGACTCTACCCTATTGGTTTATTAAGCTTAATTTTTGTATCTAAAATTTTATTATTACTCTTTTTTCTGATTTTTAGCAAATTACGATAAAACAGATTCACCCATCTACAACGAGTTTTCTATTCATCTTTCAAATTTCGCCTAAATGGATATAACAATTAACTCAAATGAAAACAAACCGATATCTTATTAAAACTATGAAACGTAGAATAAAACATGTACTAAATCATTGGCTGAACGTAATTGCACTCGTTAACTGACTTATGGCTCATCAGTATATTTAATAACAGTATATAGGTAATAACATGGGATTAACAAAAATAATGTGTTTATACGATATTGGTTTCCCTTTGTGATTTAATAAATTTATTTGCAACTAAACATGTTGTAACTATGCACATTTTATACAGTCACATTGTACTGCGATTAGTTCATATATCTAGGTTACTTTATTTTTCAGTAAGTTTCAAAACAATTTTAGTTCGTTTTATTTTATTCAAAAATTACTGAAAATTTCTTTGTCTATATAAATTTATTGTTTTCAAATCATAAAGACGCTCATTATGTATCATTGTTTCTATAATAACTAAATATCAATATTTATAATTGAAATCTAGTTCATGTGATAGCTATTTAGAGTGGAACATTCAAACGCTCTGTTTATTGCACAATTAAAGATATTATGTTTTGTTTTGATTATCCTTCCAACTTTCAGCACCATATTATATAAACAAACAATACATATATTTATTTTTGTAAGGATAATTATTAAGATTAAAAAAAAAAACTAAATTAATATATGTATTTTAATGTTAAGTTTGATTATTTTTCTAAAGTTGAATCTTCGAAAAATGTAATACTGGAAGAAGAAATTTCAAAGCATCGATAAAACATCCGAGAAATTGAATAATTGTTTATTTAAAACTAATCTATTAATTTATGTTATTATAATGAGTGACAACTCTTCATGAGTGAAGATTCATTAATCACTAAACTTACTCTTTGTGAATAGTTTGATATAAATAAATTTCACACTCGTTCAATATTTACATATATTAAATACTTTTTATATCAATATTTTTTCTTTTTTAATTCACGATTTTAACGTTATTGCGAGCTCAATGGTATGTCTTTGAAGTTGTAGGCATGGAGTGATTTATGTATTTAAAGGTAGTAAGTTAAAAAAAAAATCATAATACATAAAAGAATCTAGAAACCACTTTCTCTTTTTTTATCAATTGTAAATTATGGGTTATTACAATGGACCATTAGTTAAAGTTTACAAAAAAAAAATTCTCAGAAATCCCTTATATTCTTTACAAAATATAAACAGGATTTACTGTAGTGTATACTTATGTATTAAAAGTTTTATTTTGTTTACATTTTCAAAAGAAATCTTATACATTAAATTTTGTGTATGTAAAAATAAATACTGCAAAATAAATAATAATAAATAAATAAAAAAACATTATTCTCGTTGAATATTATTCCATTGAAAAACAGCGAGATGTGCTTGTAACCCATATCAAACACTACCAACTCTTCTGTACTATGTCTGCCGACATTAGATACTTTTACATTAAGTCAAGTGTTCACTAATTTAAATGACTTTTTCATTACACACATTAAAATAATAAATAGAAACTCACATTAATAGAAAAATGAGAACACAGTAAAAGAGTTGTAAGAGTTTTGAGTGAAACTCATGAACTATGAATAATTATTTTAGCAGCAAGTACTAAAGAGCTTTGAATTAATAAAGTACCGGTAAAGGGTGTTGCGTGTTTTAAATTTTAAATATTGCCTTAAAATATTAATATTAAGTACCCTTCACAGTTAGTTGTGAAAAGTGGATTTTGTTTTCATTAGACCGTGAATAAATTTAACTTTGGTAATATCATATGTATTAGTAAAAACGGAAATTAAATGTTGTTTTTATATAATCTTACTGTAAGTTTATGTTCTTATTTTTATTGTAGGCTACCGTTTCATATCTCACCTTTTACTCCTGGATACCACCGGTACCAACGCCTACGCCTTCTTTAATCTGTGACAAGTATACAAACCTTATAAAAAGTTCTTACCTTAGTTTGGTGTTCAGTTTATTTATTCATTTCATCAGTAATGTCTTACACAATTCATAACATTAGTGTATTCATAAAGAAAACCTTACATTCCATTCTTACATTACTTTGTGAACAATTTTCGATATAAGAAAATAGTCCTGTACATGTAACTAATTCTAAATAACGGAAAAATACAAGAGTAGACAACATATTTGTTCTGTATAATATTATACTCCAGATTGGTTAAAAACATAACGTATTAAATATGTTATCAATAATTGTCCTTGTGTACTGGTTATGAGACAGTATTGATACCGATGGAGGTATCAATTGAGACACGAATAAGGACACGTGTTTATTTTTAAAAAAAAGTTAAATGTTGAAGTTAAGTGTTGAATTTATATGATTTAGTGAATGTGCTGTATTATGTGTGTTATTTATCATACACAATCAACACGGATTAAATGAAATAAATCAAGTATAAAAAACAATAAATTAAATTTGATAATGTCTGAATAAGAGGCGAAACGACGTAATCCAAGAAGTTGTTAAAATTATGTTGCTAGTATTGCTATAAACTTCTTCCAGGTTGATTAGAATATTAAATAGTCGGTGCTACATATAGTTGGTGAATATTGCAGTGCTATATACATTATAATCTTCTATTTATATAATTATTAACAATTTTCAATATAAATGTTTAGATTTATGTTGGATTGATTAAAATCGTAAACGTAAGTTTTGTCACTATTTTCAATTATTCACATATTTCTCAATTATAATTTATAAAATCTATTTAATATTTTACCTAGGTAAAAGCATTTAAAACTTCATGGTTATTTAGTAGTTTGATTGTTGATCATTAAACAGAATATATATATATATATATATATATATATATATATATATATATATATATATATATATACATATATATTAGATTTTATATGATATGCAAACTGCCTTATTTTTAAAATTTTTTATTATTCAACTATTATGGTACGTTTAATAAACATATTTCTTGTTTTTTGTTGTTTTTATATTTATTTATAGTTTTTTACATATGACGTTATTGATTACATTTTTGACAAATTCTTAGGTGTTTTGTTGTCGTTTTGACAAGGGTTCTGAATTTTTTAAATCTTTAATTTTGTTATTAGTTCCATGGAATAAACCTATACTAAATTTAAAAAAATAACAATTAAAAAGTAATTATTCTTATAAAAGATGGATTGGGAATTTTTTAATATACATGTTTTTTTCGGAAATGTTGTAACAAGCTTCGGAAGTGGAATCCTTACATAAACGTAAGAATATAATTGCGATAAACATGCGTCCAAAACCGCTTCGTTCTCCGACAATCCGTAATTTTGTATTTTTAGCGAAAAAAAACAAAACAAAGCAATATAGCTTTTGAATTAGATGAGATATTGAGGTTAGAATTAGCATACACATTTTTTATGTAATGTTTTACAAGTGTTCAAAAAATAAAGACTGTATTTGTATTATTTTTAAATGGCCGCCGTGTAAAGTTTGTAATGTTAAATATATTGAAAGCAATTTTTTTTTTTAGTAGTAAATGTATGGTTACTATAACAAAGAAATCAGTCAGGAATTGAAATTCTCCAACCAGATGAGAAAAACAGATTCACAAATTACAAATCATCTAGTTATGGAGTATATCAAAAATAAAATTAAATTGTAAACCTATTTAGAAAATGTTCTAAATAACATTTACCAGTAAAGTAAATGGGAAAAAAAACACTTTTAGTAATAAGAAAATTTTATTAAAAATAAAAAAAAAACTACTAGAATCACTATAGAAAAATGACATATTTCGAAAAATATCACATTTTGTAAAAAAAAATTCAATATAAAGTCCCGTGGGTTTATTTCATAGTTTTTTGTGTATCATAAGTCAAAGTGAGTCGTTACAGTTGTTTAGTGGATTCCGGTTGCATAGTCTAGAACTATGGGGAAGGAGACTCGGTGTTCAGCGAAGTCGTCCAACAGGAAGCTTTTGATTATAATAAAATATATAAAGTTGAATTATTTTCTAAATAGTAAATAAATTATTAACCTCAAAAAAAAAATTATTATTTAGCAAAATGATTTCTAAATAGTGTACGTATAAGATAACAAAATGAAAATCATTTCATTATGTAATAATGCATAATGTAATTTCTGATTAGAGCTGAGAAACGCTTCACAAAGTAGTTCATTTTATCATGTTTTGTTCAAGAGCTTAAAGTTAAAACAATGATAATCAACAAACGTATTTGCTATAAAGAGCTTTTGCATAGCATTATCTTTATTTGCCAACCTGGTATATGCACAGAACAAAAGATGAGGTTCATAAGTATACTTTATTCTCTTAATACTGTTCCATGTAAATTACGTCATTATATTTGTTCTATTTTAGCTGATATTAAATGTACAATATGTACATTTAATACTATTCTACAGTATACACAAACAATTATTGCACATATATTCTTCAGGTAATTTGCATTTTTCACATCTTCCAAGAGTTTAAATGTTTGTTGAAATGGAATTATATGTTTGTAAAAATAATTTTTTTGAAGTGTAAATTTATTTTAAAAAAACGAAGTAAAAAAAAAGTATTGTGTTAAAGATGGAAGTGTTGTAGTGCTTATTTCAAGTAAGTATCCACAAAAATGTTAGTAAAAAATTACCATAATTGAGTAATATTAAAAATATTGTTTTAAAAACTTGGTTCCAGATTATAATATACTTCTAAATGGATGAGTAATATTTCTTCAGTTTATGTCTAACTAGGACAAAGGTAACTAGCGGCAACTACAGTGTTGAATATTCAAGTAGAAGACATTTATATAAAAGAATATATCCTTATCTCTAGTTTTCTGTTTCTACTATAAGTTAATTAAACTCTAAAGGACGTGTCTTGTAAAATAACTCTAGACTACAATAGAAAACATTATAAACAAATTTTCATTATGAAAGTTCTAGATACTTACTTCCATTCCAACTTTATAAAACACCCAATAGAGTTATAATGAGTTGTACTTCTAGAGCACATTGCGATAAGACAGTTGTTAAAACTTTAACTGTGGCTGTTTACTCGGTGTAGAGTTCTTATTATGACAATATTATTAAAACAATAATGTTAAAAGTATTGACATTCAAAGTTTGGTAAAGTAGGCTACATCAAATATAACATTTTTATATAAAAAGCTCCTTTCAAATATTGGTATCACATAAAATTCAAAATTTAATCTATACTGAAAAAATACCAATTACGTATTTGAAAATTAATAGTCATTGATATTCCACACTTTGATAATAAAGGAAGATCAATAGTGATGACTAATAAGTGTGATGATATATGTATTGAAGTGCTAACAGTACCATCGTTTATATAGGCCTAACTAACAACAAACTAAGTAAGAAAATGTTGCACTATAAATAATGGTTATGTCTCCAGATAAACTCAAATTAAACATAATTTAGTCTATTTTATAATTACCATTTATAATATAAACAAAATATGACATATAGTTTGTAGCAGCTATAATTAAAACAAGACATCACAAACTATTAACACCTCTGAGAGTGACCAAGATAAATAAATAATTTCAGCAGATTAAGTTGTTAATTTGCAATGAAAAGAGACAGGCTGTGAAAGTAACTGCAATGAAATCTCGTACATTCAACAGTTTTGACGATTCTCGAGTTAGTCAACTTTCTAGTGAGTACTTTAAACTTAAGTTCACTATTTAATGCATCCATACAATAAGTAGTATTGTTATTGATGGAACAATAATCGAATAGTTTTTAGGCAAAACATTTCATTTTTGTTTAAAATGAATACATTTTAAATATGTATAATATTTACGTAAATTAACCTGCATCAATGTTACGTTTATCATTTGGGATTGAATCGACGGTTAAAAGGTTTTATTAACAGCCTTTATTTGAAATTCCATGGCATAAGGGTTAGATATATATTTCAAAGTTTCTGACGTAAATTATTTATTATGTTTTAAAAAACAAATTATTTGAAATTAGATGAAAAATTAAAATAAATAAAACTATGATACAAATGTCGTTTTACAACCTTCTATTCCATTCATTCAAACTATTTATGCTAAAGGCTGTAGGTACTTGGTGGTATTCCACTAATTTTAAATAAATTAAAACAACAATATTTTAGTATATACCACAATATTGTGGTTTATACTAAAAAAATGTTGTTTTTATTTATTCCATTCATTCAGTTTACAGGAAGTTAAAAATACAGAGAGTATTCAGGATAACCAATATTACAGTGTGTAACATGTGGAGAAAATGGATTACTTTGATTTACGTATATAAATATTGCACATATATGAAAAAACTTAGGCCAAAATCATATGTTCAATTATTGATATTCAATTTATATATTTCTATTTTACTGGTAATAAAATAAATGTGATGAAACATATTTTGAACAATCCATACGCATTGCGACCACTAATTTCTTTGTGAGTTGGAGTGGAAGGAATTTCTTGGCAGACCTAGCTTTCTTTCCCTTCAGATATATAATTTCATAAAGCTATCTATCCTATGTACGCTACAGCTCCAATATTTTACTGATAAGCGTAGTTCCGTTATCATAAAGAATGAAGTTAGTTTAATATTTATGGTGGGGTATCGATATTATACGCGATAGACTCCATAGCCAGAATATGAGTTCCATTCTTGAAACAGGTAAGTAAATAACACATTTGTATCCCCAATTTTTAGCATTGTAGGGTTCTATAAGAAATATAACTATAAAATGAATCATTTTACAAAAGTTTTATCAAACTTTATTTTTTTTATGCACCAGTTATGTAGTTACCAAGGTAAACAGTTAAACAATTTTCTTTTTCTGTGTTTTACAATTAGTATTGCAATATACAATTTTACACTATTTATTGTGACTATTGTACGTGTTATATAGTTTGTGTATTATTTATATACAATATATCAAAGAAAGTGGACAGCATGATATTGCCAAAATTAATTGTAGCATTTTAAAACTATTTTTTATTTGTATATTAGCAGTAATTTATTTTGTCGACCAAATAAATTGTCCAATCAAAAGTTGTTCGAGGAAAGTAATTAAACCATTAAAATAACTGAAAATTGCGGTTTGTTGCTTTTGACAGGACAATGGCGTCTGCCAACAGCTTGTTGTGCTATCCAATATATCTGGTGGCCCTAAGTCAGAGAAAAATGAAAAGAATGCTAATGTTTGTGATATTTTTACTAACTTTTGTGTACAAACTGTAACACCGTATGTTTGTGATTATTTTACTAACTTTTGCGGGCAAAATGTAATAATGTAGAGGTGTTGCGAACAAAGAGGTATACACTTTCACGCTTTGCATGATTGGATTTTGTGTGGTTTTAAAACCAGTTTTATTTATTATTTCAGTTCTACTAATGCTGTTTGTTGAAAACTATAGACATTATATTTCACACAGCAAAAAAAAAAAAAGAAAAAAAAAGATTATTTATTACCAAGTGTAGAAATTAAAAAAAAAAAATCCTCATTTAGAACTCTACTGCCAAGAACTTCGAATATGTAAAATCTTAGTCTCAGCACTCCTTTACAGCATAAACTTCCTAAAATATTACTATTACACGTACAATAGTCACAAAGGAGCAAATCTTATTGTTTCTTTAATGTACATCATATATATTTCTATACGTTTTCCCGACTTTATAAATTAAAAATCCATTAATTCCTTCAACAATATTAAAAATTAGATTAGATAATCTTGTTGTAATTTAACGATTACTCTGTAAACATATGGTATTCTGAAGCGTCTGGTAAATATAATCTCCTACATAACTAACAATGACGTTAAAAGCCTAAATATTGTGTCTTAAAATAAGGGCACTAAAATATATTTCATGACTTTTAACTTTAAATTTACAACATTTTGTAACCAGTTGTTCTTTCTCAAGGGATCTGCATATATCCCATAACGTTTAATTTTAAAATAAACAAATGTACCAAAATTGTCAAATACTGATAACATATCCTTCCACACTTTCGTTTCTCATAGTTATCGTCTAGGAATAAAGTGTTTAACTTTTGCTCTTAGTAGTTCATTCAGTTCTGAAAGTTGTGTTTTTTCCAGAAAACAAATTTAAACCGATCGTACTGGTTTATCATTGAATTAAAATTATATTTTGTACGCTACTATTATTTAGTTATAACTAGTACATGAAAAATTCAAGTAAGGGAGTTCATAACACACTAAAATTTTCTTCTGCACTCATAAGATATTTTTATGTCATCACAGTTACAAAGCCATATTAATATATTCTTTTCAGTCTATACAACTAAAAATCACACCAGCGGTAGCAAAGGCTTTACTCAGTCGTATATGACCAGTTTAAGTATTTCAGTGGGATTTTAGGGTGTTGATGTCCTAATCGTATAATGTAATTCTAGTGACTATCTTTTTAAAATTATGTCAAAATAGTAAGTAGATGTAAGGTGGCTGGGTTTCTATGAGGAATAATTTTAAGACAAATGTTGTTTCTATCAATTGGGAAAAACAAGCTCTTCAAATTTTATCATAACTATAGTGACGTACATTAATGTGATGTAACATCTGTAAAATAGTGCACGTCTGGTGTTGGCATATGTTTAATTGCAACTAATTGGTTCTGTAATTAGTCCTTTGACCAGAGATACACGTCTGAGATCATTATTGTTTACCCAGTGCAATCTAGAATTTATGTACACAACAGTAAATATCCCTGATATGCAATACCTTGTATAATTATGTATGTTTTCAGGTAGAAGATTATACTATGTCGTTAAGAATTAAGTACATTAAATAAAGTCTAACTAAATAGCATTAGTTATAATGATTCGAGAATTATGTAAATTATTTAAAAATTATATTGTAATTAAAAAAAATAATAATCATAATTCAGAATATTCACATATTATTTCTTTAAAAATACATGAATGTAATACACTTATGGAGATAAAGTTACCCACGAATTTACTTCTTTATCTCACTCATGAGCGCCGATGTTCACAATCATTGCATAACTTACCTACCAGAGTATTATAAAGAAATACAACGATCCCGAAAAAAATATTAAAATGATAATAATTTTTATATAATAAATAAATCATTTATTTGATCAACATAACCTTAAACAATATAAATACAAGATCCTGTGTCAAAAAATTATGATATATTTCTGTAATAAAAATCTTTAGTAAACAAAACATAACAAACCATACTGTAAACAATATTTTCAAGGATGTCAACATTATATGATTACAACAATACTCTAAAGATAACACTTTAAATCCCAACTCATGAATAGAGTCAATTATTAAAGTCTCAATTTTTGAAATCGAAAAATTACTTTAATATAGTTAGGTAATATAAAAAAATAATCGTGGCTCGTTATAAATAAATAAACATTTTTTTAAACCATAATTTCATACGAACCTTTCCACTGAAACTAGGGAAATCAGGAAGTGTTTTTAATTCTTGCAACTAGAAGGTAAAATATTTCATTGTAACTGTTATTTTATCATAATTAAATGTTTATGTTTTAGAAATTGTAATAACAAAAACGAGTTTTGAGCAATTTCCTCTCCTGTACTAATTTTAAATGGTTTTATTATGATGAACGTCTGTACATACCTTCATTAATTTCTCAATAGATGACAGTATTATAGTATAACAGTGAAATATTTAAAGTTTTCAACACTATTCAATTTTGAGTAGCTATAGTCACTTCATTTATAGTTATTTATTACCTCGCTTCTTATGCTCTGTTGTACTATAATAGTTATTACTGTATTTTGAAGAAGGAATATGATTTAAAAAAAAAAGAACCGTTATGATGATTTAAGGAAGCCACTTCGTTTTATAGGAAGCTAAAAATTCTATATAAACTTACAAGATAATATAAAAAATATTCATGTATTTTATCATTGAAACTATTTATATTTATTTTATGAATTTTAATCCTTAGATATCAACGTAAAATTAATTTCTCTTAGTATGGTTAATATAGTATTTGTAATAGTATCTTTTCCCTTTCCTTTTAATATACAAATTGGCTGTATCATTGAAGTAATTATTAAAACAAATTCAATTCACTACATTAATAATGATAAAAATAGTTTTGAATATGATTGTAATTTTTCTCATCTAGTTTTAGTTTTATAATTCATTCATATATCATGTGATTTTGTGCCAGCAGATTACATAAACGTTTTATACCATTTATTTTTTATTTTTTACATGAAATGACGCAAATAAAATAATCTTATGGTACCTTATAACAAAACACATTCGGTATTGTATACCGTGTTTACTATGTATAGATACATTGTTTATTTAGAATTGGATTTAATTTAAAGTATATAAAAGAGAAACTCTCACTCACTACTTGTGAATTGAACAAATATTATGATGAATTACGTTATGTGTATTACAACCATAACCCTAAAAGAAATGTGATATATTTTTTGTTTTAGCTACAATTAATATAATAGCGGATATTTGAAACTTGTCGGTTAATTACACAATTATCTTTCTATAGTTGTGCGGAGCCCTAGCAAGTGCTTAAACAATCAAATTAAATATGAATTTATAGTTGACTATAAATAATCATACAGACTTTAGTGACCGTAAATTACATTTTAGCCATGTACCGTACTACTAAAGTATGATTTTTAATTAAGTAAAAGTCCTATAAAATATTTATTTTACAACCCTAAATTGTATATAACAATTATTCAAGGAAGTAAAACAGATGTACCAACTGTAATGCAATTTATTTATAAAAAAGGTAATCAATTTATATAGCGGGAAATGATTGTTTTCAAATGTCATCATGTAATTTAAAAGCATGATAATGACACACTTTTCCAACTGGAATATCTGTCGTGTAATATGTTTTCTCCCCTAGTAATTATTTATGGAACTGTTTAAATATTTTTATAGTAATGGATATCGGCTTCGGTCCCATAATAAAGTGAAACTTTAATACACAAGTTTTTTTTATTTTTTCGTTTGCATTTATTTACGTAACGTAATCTAAAATAAGAATTTGAAATGAAGCGCAATTCCAGAGATGAGAGAAAGGCGTTCGTAAGTCTTTTGATTTATAAATATTTATTCCTCCTTTATCATTTCCTATATACGGATTTGTATGACCTTTTCAAATCCGACACTCATTTCTTCTGAGGAATTGATTATTTGGTCATTTATTGTGGTGATTGGGTAGGGTTAGTTTATTCCTATTGAATAAATAGAAATGAGGACATTTAATTTTTAATTTGTAAGTTAGTTTATGAATGAGTTTATACGGTAAACTTAAGTATTTTAAAAATAACTGCTAATTTATAAAGTGCAAATGAAATAAATATTTATTCAACATATGATTTATAACATGTCATGAACTTGATATTTCCAAATAGATAAAGACTTATAACTTCTTAAATAAATTCTAAATTTCACTTTAAAATTGAATCACAGGTATTATTTATTATTTTTATATTTATACTAAATTCTAAACTATATATATATATATATATATATATATATATATATATATATATACACTGTATTTTTCAACATGAATTGTTTGGTGGATTCCCGTCCTTCAAAAGCAGAATAAAAGCATATATTTTTTTTAAAGTAGGATTGTAAATATTGTAATACTTTCCAGGAAATTAGTATATGGCCTAATACGATAACTTAGAGTTGAAAAAAGAAAATATATAATTAATTATAATATATTTTTTATCGACCAAATGTTGCAAAATAATAAAAAAATTACCATTACTTACTAGCGTCACATAATGACAAAGGAAGCAGTAAACAAACATAATTGCAACAAAAACATTATATTTCAATTTTGTTGGCCTAAAAATGAATAATTCCATGAATTAATTTTCACAGAAATTCTTGTACATCACAAAACATTATATATAGAACGCATTTGACACTAATGTAAACAAAAAATACTATCTTGAAATTGTCAGAATTAAAAACTCTCTTGTTCGAAAAATATAAACATTTTTTTAATGATATGTATAAAGAAACACATTAACATTCACCAATTTAAAGAAAGTAACTGGTAATATAGCATTATGTTCATGTTAGTTTTTAAAAATATATAGTCAATGTTTAAAAACTTTCCAATCTCTCTGTTGTTTTATCTTTATTGCGTTGATTCTGTATCTAATAAATTTAATATTAATAGTTTTTGTTATATTAAAAAAAAATAGAGTAATATTGTTATAAAAATGACGAGGTGTATGTTTTTTGACTTGAAAATTCACATTACTCGTAACGCTGAATCACACGTCACTGTTCGTTTATATATATATATATTTTAAGAATTATATACACACATATATATATATATATATATATATATATATATATATACAAAAATAAATAAAAAAATTCAGTGGGAAAATGTAAGTAAAGGTTTTTACATCAAAACGTTGTAGTGATTGTAGGGAATGTTTGAGCTATGTTTTTATACCATTTTAAAAATTTTGGAAAGTAATTTATATAAAATAAATGTTTGGAAAAAAAAATTAAATGAATATGTATATACATGACAGTTATACTAAATATACTTAGTTTTATTAATAAATTATGTATAGTGTGATTGTACAATGTAACATGATACCAAAATAGCTACTGTTAATCCAAGAAAAGTTATAAATAGTAACAAAATATATCAGTTCGTTCATGTGATTTACTGGTTTTAAAAACATGTTTTTACAAGACTTAACCTTACAATCACAAGTTTTAGTATGAACAATTTACCGAACATATTTTCTGATTGCTGAGGAAATCTACAAAGTAAAGTAAAATTCTCTTTCAATATTCTCCGTGTATTTATTCTAAATCCTCAAGAGCTATAAAATGAAATTACTTCTTTCTTTGTCAATTACACTAAGGCGCTACATAAATTTAACCTGGTCACAACTTTGATCTTGTTATTTTTCTACCGCCTTTAAAGATAGTTAAGCGTCAACTAGTTCAAAGGTAGAAATTGAATTCAATGTAGCTTAGAACTCAAAGAATTTAACAAACTGTAGATAAACTAATAAATTGCTCACTACCTACAGGTTTAACATTTTGTGGATTAGTTAAAAGGTAATTAAGGTTTAATATATATTATATTTTTATGGATTATTATATGTATTGACTAATTTTGTAACATTTTCACTTATGTTGCAGATTTAAAAACTATTTGTATTATATATAAAACTTGTTATTATTTTTATTTATTAATTTCCTATTCAATATATCTCTATAAATCTTCAGGAAGAGCTCAATGTTGGTTTATTGGTTATCGTCATTTATTGATTTAAGCCATTGAACTCTTTGGAAAAAAAAAATGTAATACTTTGTAAAGTAAAACGTACGATGCTATCATTTCTCATTACTTATCAATGTGTTTGTTCTAACATTTTTATTTAAACAACAAACTGTGAATTTATGTATTGAAACAAAACGCATATACTCAATTCAAGAACAATGTTAACATGTTATCATAACATAATATAAACTGTTTTATAACAGATTTAAATATTTCAATATTTGTATGAACGTCAAACTAAAATCCTAGGATGTGACACTCTTCATATTAATTAATTAAAAAAAAAACATTATATTTAAAATTCTCAATATTTATAGAATTGTTTACCCGATGAATATAAATATAGTTCAAAAGTATAATTGTGTTTGATATTTATTACAAAAAAATATATAAAATTAATTAGCCCGATTTTATTAAATTATTCTTTTATAGTTTTTTTTTCAAAGAAAAATGAACAAATGTATTTGTATAGGTATTTGCTCTAATATTTTGCAGGTAATCCAATAATATGTTGTGAAATTATATAATATAAATTTGATAATCGAGAAAAAAAATGTAGAAACAGAAGCTGTCTTGAATAAAAACCTTTTCAAGTCCTCATAACACCATTGTTACCAGGCGACTTAAATTAAAGAAAAGGCGGAACCAAATGGTAACAAAGTTTTTTTTTTTTTTTTTTTTTTTTTATATTTATTTATTTCATTTCAAATTATACATTAAAACTAGTCTTACAGACTAACCATCAATTTGCCTCTAAATTGTATCTTATATCCAATAAGTCTCTAAATTGTATCTTATATCCAATAAGTCACCCACCAGTGACCCAAAGTTATTATATCACCCAATGTTTACCAACAACCAAACACTTAGACTAACTCAAAAGGTTTTGTTCTCTTCAGTCTTCTGATTAAATCGCGGTTGTCAAGAAGTTGTACTGCCTCCTCATTTACATGATGTTTCAAACGAGATTCGTGCTTCACAGCAAACCTTTTTATTTCAGTAGAAACATCTGGAATTCCAAGATCCCTATGTAAATCAATATTTCGAATGTACCATGGAGCGTTGACCATGTTCCGTAATACTCTATTTTGAAAAGTTTGGATCTTTTCAATGTGGCATTTTTTGGCACAACCCCAGAGTTGTATACCGTATACCCAGACAGGTTTCAAAATCTGATTATAAATTAATATTTTATTTTGTATTGACAATTTAGACTTACGTCCCAAAAGCCAATACAGCTGACTGTATTTGATTTTTAGTTCAGTTATTTTCTTTTTTACGTGTTCATTCCAATTTAACTTGGTATCCAATGTCATACCCAGGTACCTTGCTGTATTTTCACATGGAATTTCAACTCCATTCAGTTTTACTATACAATGATTCTTTATATTTCTATTTGTGAAATTGATGTGAGCAGATTTCCTCTCATTTATCTTAATTTTCCACTTCTTAGTCCATTGATAGATGCTATCGCTTGCTTTTTGAATTCTGTTGGTAGCTTCTCCTAAGCTTTTGCCAACTGCCAATAAGGCAGTATCATCTGCAAATGTAGCTACAGTTACATTTTCTATTTGTGGTAGATCACTTGTATAGAGCAAGTACAATATAGTGCCCAATACGCTACCCTGAGGTACACCAGCATTCATCTCTCTTAGTTCCGAATATTCATCTTCCTGTTTAACTCTAAATAGTCTGCCAGATATGTATGACGTTAACAGATCCACATATTGTTTTGGTAGTACTTTGTTTAATTTATGGATAAGGCCCTCATGCCAAACTTTATCGAAGGCTTGTGCCACGTCTAAGAAGATGGCAGAACAAATTAATTTTTCTTCTAATGCTTTTTCAATTATATCTGTTATCCGATGGACTTGGTCTATTGTTGAGTGGCTCTGTCTAAAACCAAATTGATGGTTTGGAATTAAATGTTTACATTCTATGATAGGTTTTAGTCTTTTTAGCAGTAATTTCTCGAAAACCTTTGAAATTATTGGTAGCAATGAAATAGGCCTATAGGATTTGGTATCATTTGGTGGTTTACCTGGTTTTTGAATCATGATGACTTCGGCTACCTTCCAAATACCAGGAACATGTTTTAATCTGAATGCTGCGTTTATTAAATAGGTCAATAACACCACACCTTTCCTGGGCAGTTGCTTCAAGATCTCTCCTGTAATGAGATCAAAACCTGGTGCTTTTTTAGGATTTAGGTTAGTCTTAATCTCGTTGAAAACTTCTTTCCAAGTAACTAGTTTTATATTTGTTTCTTCGAGAATTTCATTACCCTCTATCATGTCAACTGAGAAAATGTCATGAGGTTGGAATATTTCAGCCAAACAATCAGCAAACGTTTCTGCTTTCTGCCTGTTATTTTTTGCCCAGGTGCCATCAGACTTTTTTATTGGAGGAATTTGAGTATTTGGTCTTTTTATTCTTCTCGTTGCTTTCCATAATGAGTAAGATGTCTCTTTATCTGCTGTTAAATTTTCAAGGAAATTATTGACGGATTCTTCATTAAGTTTTTGAATTTCCCGTTTCAGACTTTGCGTTTTATTGTTAAGGATATTCTTATCAGAAGGGTCTCGCGTCTGTTGCCATTTTTTTCTCGCTCTTCTTTTTTCTTTGACTAGTTCCTTTATTTTGAGAGGGTAATTTTTGCCTACTGTTTTGTGAGTATACTCCTTAGTATTATTCCATGCTGCTTTCTGGATGATGTTGATAAATTTCTCTGCTTCTGTTTCAAGTTGCTGCTTTGTTCTTAATTGGATATTTAAATTAATCTCACGATCCAATTCTATTCCAAAACTAATCCAGTCAGTTGTATGGTTGACTAGTCTGGGTTTGTTCTCTTTCTTGATAATGTTTTCCCTCAGTACTAAAATTACTGCTGAGTGATCTGAACTAAGGTCGATATTATCCTCAATATCCACAAAGTTTTGGGACACCCTCTTTGATATGAAGAAATCCAAGAGATCGGGAACTTTTTTTGGATCTGTGGGCCAATAAGTTGGCTTCCTTGTAGAGTGGTGGCTGCATCCCATTTCTATGATAGCTTCTCTGAGTTCCTTGCCTTTAGATGTTGTTATTCTTGATCCCCAATCAACATGTTTTGCATTATAATCTCCACCCACTATAAATCGGTCACCCATATGCTGTAGAACCTTTTTATACTCTGGTTTTTTAACAAAGTTTGAAAATAAAAAGGACAAAGACAAATTTGTAATTAACAAGGCTCAAATTTATTAGATTAAAAAAGAAATTTTGATGGATCAGATTTTACCATTTACAAAGCTGAAAAATATCATCTCAAACTAAATTAATATAAGCAAGGCTTATTAATTAAAAGATTACAATAGTATCTTTGAGAAAAGGTTATACGCCCTTAATGTAAAAGTTAAAGTATAAAAAAAAATATTGATGATTAGACTCTGATATTTATCCCCCCTTTTTGTTTATATAAACTGTTACAAAATTTAACAATAAAAAGATTGTATAAGTAAGTTTTATATTTTAAATTCAAAAGTTATATTAATTTTAACAGGTTCATTATTAAATTAATTATTAAATATCATGATTTTGTTGTTAAATTTCTTACGTACTAAGTTGGCCAACATATATGTATTTAGAATAAAAAGAATTTGTTTATAACATAAGAAAATTTTAAAAAGTAGTGAAAATTTTGAATATTGAAATTTTTTAATATTGACGTCAATTTTTGTTAATTTAGAAATAACCTCTTTGAGGCTGTCAGGACCGAAAAGTTTGCATGCAGCACCACCCAAGTATTTTTTTAAAATTATAAATAGTTACACATGATTACATCTAAATAACAAGAAACATATTTTACTAAACAAAGTTCGGTGCATGAACAAAAATATATATTTAAACAAACAGTTTTCTAAAGTCAGTTTTCAAAAAGTAACTTTTGTGCACTTGAAAATTTTTAGAGTTCTTAAATCAAGCATGTTTTAATGAACAGGCAGAAACATTGATGTAGATTATTTTGCTGTAGTATGCAAAATCAAGCAGGTTTGCTCTCTTCCTCCGACCAGCTTTTGCTGAAGCAAAAGACACGTTTACTAGAATTTGTGCAAACTCAGACATGTTGTAGAACAAGATTTTTTAATTAAAATATCTGGTTATTTCGTCAAAATTAGAGAATATTGATTGCATTACAGAAATTCATTAAGTTTATAATTAAATGCTTCTTAGATGGTCATAAAGCTGTATATAAGTACTTTGATTTTGTTTAAAATAAAACTTGTATGAAACTTAGAAAATCTGTAAAAATCTGTAAAACAAGTATTCTGGTCTAGAAAAGATTTCTTTAATTAGCATTTTGACATGTTTAAAAAGATATTCTGATTGATTAATGTTTGCTACCAGTTTGTTCTAATTTCACATAACTGCTCGAAACTTAAGGTCTGACTGTTTGAGGTTTCTGTAAACCATGATTTAAGAAATAAAAATTTTATAATTATTTAGTTTCTGAAAATTTTTGAATATTAAATAAAACATCAAATACATATCTTAATGAATAAAGCTTAAAACACTAACAAAATTTTATAATATAGTAAAATCTGTAAAATGGGTTACCTGGAATCCTCTTGAAAGTTCTCGCGAAACATATGCCGTAATATACGAAAAATTTAACTAACTTTATTTTACTTTGTACACAAAAAACACATCACTGAACTTTTGATTTGTGGTTTTAAAGAAACTTATTACTTCTGCATTTTGTGAGTTTTGATTTAGACTGAAACGTGATTGAATATTTAGACTACATTTTACGAATGCTAAGACAAGAGTGAATATGTTTTTTATTTAAGCCAGGCTCGCTATGTCTTATCTCGCTAGCGGCTGAACCTTGTTCCTAGAGAGAGACAGAGATAGGTCAGGTGATTGTTACCGCTGACGGTCACTACGCAGAGACACTTGTCAAGGGCGGAATGGACTATGGTGGGAATTTCGGTTGATAATGTTGATGCAGATTATTTTTTATGTCGTGAGTGTGAGTTGAGGTTTTGAATGCTACACCATGACTGCTAGAATGATGGCGAAATGCTATGACTTGGATGCCAATGTGTTTGTGTATATGTTATTACTCGAAGTTCTTGGAACAATACACGATTTAGTTGTATGTATTATCCAGAGACTCTTGGGACACTTATTACCTAATAATAGATCTGATTGTTGAGTGACGTTGCTAGATGAACATGAATGTTCATGTTAGTTGTGGATTGTAAAATACAGAGTGCCTAATGTGTGCCTATCTGTGGTTAGCTATAGTGTATTTATTCGTGCCCAAAATTGTGTTTTTGGTCAACCCTTTCCAGCCCAAGTTATGCGTGAATGTCTTTCTGTTGTTATTTAGTTAATCCTAACATTGAGAACAAATAATAATTTTTGTAATATTGTTTGGAGATTTCGGGTTTTTGGTAATTAACATGATACGATTCTGAATCATTGGACATCATTGAAGGTCAATTGTCAAGTATGTCATTTGTTAAATCTGTCAAAAATAAATAAAACTAATAAATATTTCGCACTGATAGATTAAAAATTAAAAAATGAATATAAAATTGTATAAAGTATTAAAATTAGTACAAAATACACTAAATAATATTGAATTTTATATTTTACAAAGAGTAATAAAAATAAAATAGATAATAAATTAAGAGTAAATTAATTTACAATTTGGACAATTTCTTCATATGGTTTTCCATTAACCAGTTTTGGTTTTTCTTCAAGCATAATACTGAGATTTGGTACAAACAATATTTGAATAAACTGTTATGCGTAATTTGCAGCTCTGATGTCTATATACAATTGCTGAAAAGTGGCCTAAATTCTCAAACCTAATATTATCTGTTGGAAATGGAAAAAACGTCTTTTGTTTTCTTGATACTGTATGCTTATGTAAGTCATCACTGGGGAGGGGGGGGGGTCCACGCTTTTTTTCATTACAATCTATCCAGATTTCAGAAAATCGTGCGCAAAATAAGAATACATTCATGAAACTTTTTCTTGTCTCTACTTACAATGATTGCGATGTAACAGCCAACATTTAACAATTGCTACGTCTTTTAAGTGTTAAATAATTTGTAGTATCTTCTGACCAATATAAACTGGAATGAGATATTAATTTCAGAATAAACGCAATAAAATTATTTCTAAACATCACATTTGTTTAATTCAATAGGTTCAATGTCATATGCTTAGAATAATATTCTATTCTTATAACCTATGGAGTCTTATGCAATATTCATGACTTTGAATTGTAAAAGCTTCTAGTTATTGTAAAAAGGTGTTATTACTATATAAATATCAATTTATTATTTTGATTCCGTATATGTAATAATCCCTTATTATTTACTTCGTACGGATTTAGAAACGCTAGGGCTGGAAAAAACATTTATCCCTTAAATTGAATTAAAAGAGTCTGTTTAAATTCAAATATTATTATTGTTGTCTGCTATTAATTCTATGTGTTATACTACATAAATATATTTATATATAGTATTAGTCACATTGAACAAACTTAAGATTAATTGCTTATTCCTTTATTCTGACATCTCTCCTTTAAAGAATGGACATTTACATCATATTTATAACATATTTATATCTCTATAATATTTAAAGACATTTACATCTCTCCTTAATGTCAGAATAATGGACTAAACAGTTAATCTTAAGTTTGTTCAATGTGACTAATACTATATAAATATATTTATGTAGTATAATACATAGAAGCAATAGCAGACAACAATAATAATATTTGAATTTAAACAGACTCTTTTAATTCAATTTAAGGGATAAATGTTTTTCCAGCCCTAGCGTTTCTAAATGCGTACCAAGTAAAGTTATGCAAATCTTTTGCTAGTTCAAAGGTGCAGCTTGAATTGAAGTATGGAAAGAGAGTGCTGTGCTTTAAGATATATTAATAAACTTTACTTTGAAGTAAATGTTTTGGAATGCTGAAAAATTATTTATTCAGCTGGTAGCTTTTTATTTTCACAAGTACAGATAATGAGTTCAGAGCTGTCTACCTTTTAATTTGTTGATTAATCAGTAATCTATTGATACTGTGATAATATCGGTTACTAAATCAAAATGACTTTAATTAATTCAGTTTACTACTCAGGGCGTATATCGGCTTGTGAAGGCTACTTTTAATTATCCCTAGTTGAAGGTTTGGGAACCAGAGGATGGACAAAATAATTCATGTAAACCTACAACACATTAAGGTTTCCTCGGTACTTTTGTCAGCACTTTCTAAGACACAGTATTGACATAAATCTTACCCAAAAAGTATGGATCCACAGAGGTCGAATCGTCGGGATGAGAAATGCAAAAGTTAAGCTTCATGTTGTAATTCCTTACCCAATTTATGAACATGTATACTGGTTGGTGAAGGGATACATAGATTTCCGTAAAGGACTTTTTCTAGAGATATCTCGATGGTGCAGGTTAGCTGGCGCAACAAAGTAGAGCAACAGGAGTTTTAATGATATCTCTATAAGTGCCTTTATACGTCACTACATTACCTCGAACAAAGGAACATGATCTTGTAGTGGAATTTTATGCAATTGGCGAAAGACTGATACTATCTTTATTAACAATTGTTATTAAGAATTACTATCTCATATCTTATTAAAATACTACAATATTCTTATTATTACTATCAATGCTGAATGACTCTAATTGTTGTACCTCACAGATCTGATTCTACGTTATATTTTATGATTACTTGTCTCTGAATTAATTACAAGGTTTATACACGAAGTTTGCTCACCCTGTTTGCCACTCTTATGGATGCTCGTCTGAAGTCTCAGTACTCCTAGGTAGCTCTTACTCGCCAAGCCCGTCTGGCTATCTTCAAGAATTATACTCCCAGGAAGCTCTTACTCGCCAAGTCCGTTTGACTATCTTCAAAAATTATACTCCCAGGAAGCACTTATTCGCCAAATCCGTTTGACTATCTTTAAAAATTTTATTCCCAGGAAGCTCTTAGTCACCAAGTACATCTGGCTATCTTCAAGAATTCCTACAGCATTTTCCCTTGATCATATATAATTGTAGCATCAATCACGTTTGCCTTGCTTGTAAGGTGAGCAATTTCATCACTTTCATATAAAATTTAGACTATATTGCTAACTAAAACTATTATAATTCCTAACATCTCCCACTCGTCCCGATGTTTAAAAGAAAATATAACACTTTACTTGTAAAATAGAAACAAACAAAACTACATCGCCACTATACCTAAATATTGTATCACAACTGATATACATGCACTCATACAAATAATCTCAATAATAAAAATAAATTTTTACAATTAGCAACGAATTTATAAATCAAAAACAACTTAGGTCTCATTTTTCAAACTATATTTATGGTGTTCTTAAAAATTAATTTAGTTTAACATGATATTCAATTGTAAATACAACAATATACATCGTAAGTCCATACCAATATAAATGGAACAACAGACGCTGACCAAATAATCACAAATAAGTATAATTCTTCCTCAGTTCCATCTTCGAGATTTGAATCAGTAGGAGAATGTGGTTCCGAGAATGAATCTCTTCTTCGTCCTGCATAAAACTTAGCTCAAATTGTTGAACTGCTCGCTGTCTTTGTCAATATATATACTTATACAATAATAATTGCAATAAATATATTATTGTTTATTTAGATGTTTAATTTAAAGTAAAAAGTAATGTAATTGATTCGCCTGCATTTATATTTAATTAGAGGGACAGGCATTTATATGTTGATAATATATATATATATATATATATATATATATATTATTCAAAGTTGTGGATTTTAGAGTGAACAAACCCGTTCATTCATCGAACATCAGCAATTTAAAAAAAAACAAATTTAATTTAAAGTTGATTTAAGTCGTGTGTTGGATTTCATAAAAAATAATAAAATATACCTGTCAAAAATCTTGAAACTATATTAATGACTACTTAAACGTTTTTGTAAATGTTGTTTCATCATAATAGTCATATTTGGTTTGAATTAAGAAATAACCTCTCTACCTGAAACGAAACTTAATTAAGACAACAATATAGTAAATATGGCGTTTTTTTTCTTTTCTAAACGAGGTGTAGATTTAGTGGAACACATGCAAATATATTGTAATTTAAATTTATGTGCACTAAGGATGATAGTTGTGACTGCATTATTTTTGTTCCGCTACATATTGCTAATATAGCACCTGTATGTAAACACAGTGCACCTGACTGTTGTAAGCTCTAAGTTGGTACTCTTGAAGTATCATTGTGTGGTCCGTATACGGACTCTAACAATCGCTAAAGATACCTTTCTAAACCACTTATATTATTAGATGTACAACTTCTTATTTACCTCCTTTTAAGACGGCTTGTTTTGTGTTGGTTAAAACAATGTTATGTTTACAACTTCTTGAAGAACTCAAAATTCATGTTCATTTTGTTACATGTAAGGTGTCAGTTTATAAAAGCCCTTAAGTTGATCAAAAGTTTGTTGTATTCTGTTTAAAATGATATGTTTTGAAATATAAACGTTTATCAAGGTTGGTTATTTGGGTTATTTCTAATCTGTTAAATGAATTATAAATCTGAATCTTTGTATTTTAATGATTGCATTAAAAAACAAGTAAAGAATTTACGCTGGCCCTATTACGTAACGATGTCCTCAAGTCTTAATTTATGCCTAATACATTAAAAATTGATAGCTCTTCGTGTGGTTTAGCTCTAACACAGAAAGTTGAACATTTAGATTTGCTTTTTAATTGTCTTCAATTACATTTCGCTAATTAACTAGTTCGAACACACGTCTGATTTACGGTTGGTTGACACGAAGTTAAAACTGCAATACATAAATGTTTTTAACAATTTTTCATAATTTCGTTAATAAAATTTTTGATTTAGTAATCAAAACTGAAATTTGAAAGATTCCTTGGAATAATTGGGAATTATTTACAGTATTTAATTCTGTCTACTATAAACGACAACTTACCCTAACATACTATTTTAAAGGCTGAAAACAAAAATAATTGTCCTAAGTTACTTTCAAAAATGGAAGGCACAATAATTGGTTGTATTTAGTAGTTTTTTCTTGTTTTTATATTTTTAAGAATAAAAAATAAAAAAAATCAACAACAAAATAAATTGATTATCCACAGAAGAATAGCGTAACCCATGATTTATACATAATTATTTATATATAAATTATACAAGACAAAGCCCATTCACAAAACTTTTTTTTTAAACTGTGAAACCGAGAAAATTATTCTCCTTGATTAACATTTCAGAAGTTAAAATGAAGTTTTTATTCACTATGCAGTGTATTTAGATTGAAGTTGCATCATTGTGTTGTCATCCTGGGATGCTGTTGATTTAAAACTAAATGTCAGATCACATTCATGCATGACTTTTCAAGTAAAACTAGCGAATTTTATTAGTAATTATTTTTTTAAAACTCAAATTACATGACTTTTACATTTTGTGTGTAAGCTGTCAAGTGGGTAAAACTGATTTAGGATGCAGAATACTATTTACCATGTAGTAAGTTTGGAATATTGCACATGATAAATAAATGTATCTCATCAGTGCAAATGTTTATCAAATACAATACATCAATTCAATTATAGAGGGAATAATTAAAGATAATAAAATTCAGGTTGGTTGTTCAAGACTCGCAAATTATTAGTTAATTATATTTACTGTAAAATATTACTTGTATATTACAATTGTAAAAAACCCCTAAATAATGTTAGGTTGGTATTACACAGTGTAGGTTTTAATATTTTTGTCAATTATACCATACCTTGTAGTTATTCCTTGTTAAAATATCATGATTTTTTGGATTCAGTTATAAATCGTAACATGCATTTTTACATTAAGACTTTGACAAGCAATTAGGTTAAACGTTAGATAACATAACTATCTTAAGTCAGCCAGTTGGTGGTCAGGCACATTAGAATAAACTTTGAGCATTGGAATAATCGGTGAATTTTTATATCGTTTGAGTTATAAAAGTTTTGCTTTTTTTTAATCTATCTCAACGATATTCCTTTATTCAAACGTTACATCATTTTCAATATTTTAATGAGAATTAAAACAAAATGAGAAATTTCACAAAGTGTAAGGAAAACGAGTTTCTCAGTTACTTGAAAATTATTCAGAACTGGAATAGCTTATTTCAGATATGATAAATCACATATGCGATAAATAATCAGCATTATACTGTTATTTCAACCTGTAATTAAATGTAACATAATTTAGTTTTGAAAGAGAATCCATTTATAGAAGATATGAATCTCATCTAGTTGCAGAAGCGGAAAAGGGAAAAGAAACTTTATCCTAACACAAGTGAAAGTTCCTTATTTCGTGGAACTTTGCTTTTAGCAGAAGTGTCTAGCGACTATATTATGAGATATCAGGCGGAACCTCGTAGACCGGCACAAATAATATCAGAATATAGACTAACTAAGTAATGAATTTAAATTATGAAAGCAGTGAATCCACACTAAACAAGACCTAACTTTGTCAATTAAAATTTCATGAAAGATGCATAATTCACGTATATTTTTAGTGATGGAACACACCTTAGACGTATCTCCAATTCAAATGAGTTGAGATAATATATAATATAATATGATACATTTTGTCTGTAATTCACCAAATTATAATGATCAATAATATATTTTTCTACTGACTCAAATAACGACAAAAATATTGAAATAAATTGTAATGTATCGTTACACCATGTAAATCGTTATTAAAGTGAATATGAATTAATTGTCCATAAAAAGAAATCTAAATACATGAAAAAAAATCCCATGTTCCGTAGATACTTACACCACCATTATCAACGCGCGCGCGTAACACACTGAAATCAAATGATTTAGGCTGTTTAAAAATTCCATGGTTGTAAGAGTTAGTCTCTAGACTTGATAAACCATTATTGGTTAGTGCAGGTAAACTTTATTCACAATAATATAATAATTATTAAATGATAGTTATGTATATAAACTCTGTAAGCGGACAGATTATTTTCTATATATAGTTAACTAACAAAATGTAATTAACATGCTAAACTTTCCAACAATACTTTGGGTTCGAAAGTGAAACCATAGAAACAATAATTATTAACTAATATAATTGACAACTGAACACCACAATTTATTTAACCTCTTGACGAAATTAATTATTTAAACATATATTATTACATTCAGACATTTCTGTGATAACGATGATTAGCTTACTGAATGGAATATGCACTGAAGAAACATTGCAATAGTTGGTACTGTAGGTTTATATGAATTTGAGACAAAGATATATTTTCTGAAACTAGCTAGACATAAAATAACAAGATGAACGACAGAAAAGAATCATGCATATATTAAATAAACATACACTTGGAACAGAAGAAAAATACAATATTTTAATGAAAAGAAGTTTTAAAATATTGTATTACAATTTAAAACCGCTTTATTATTGGATTATTGACTGAATGTAACACATGGAAGAAACGTCATCGGAGCTTGTAGCATTATAATCATAACCTAAATTTTGTTGGGACCCGACGATCATCTGGATTCCAAGGAAATAGGAAGAAAAGAATTAATGACGAAACGTTTACTCATGTAGTGTGTGTGTGTGTGTGTGTGTGTGTGTGTGTGTGTGTGTGTGTGTGTGTGTGTGTGTGTTTGAGCACATGTGGTTTAGTTGTGATTAGAACATCACTCAAATTAATATATTAAAATGAGATTTTAAATTATTACATGTCGGAAAATAAAAATAATACTGCTAATACTGAACTTATCAGAGTGCTCGTGATCCACAGTTTGGCATTTTAATAAAGTCTAAAATTATGCAAAAATAAACAAAATGTTGAAAAGCCGTTTATTATATAACTTTAAATGTTTGTCAACTTTCAAATAATTTTTGAAATTATATAAAGTTGTATTTTATTGTGGTAATATTACTTACAAATTATGGACCCTGCTTTACTTATACACTGCATCTTTACTTACTCGTATATATAAAATTTTGAATTTCATATTTCATTTTAAACTTTCATTCCAACAAAATTTAATTTTTGTGTTATTTTTATTTGTTTCAGATCATCTGCAGATCATCTCAACCCACATAAGATTTCACCACTACTATGGTTTTAAATCTCTAATCTTATTATTATTTAAATAAACTAAATCATAATATAAATACAATTATTATTTCATAAAATCAAATTCTATAGCATAATTAAAATTATAATAAAAACAAAATAATAATAATTCAACTATATTATTACAATTATTTTACAACAAACAAAAATTCAAAATTTATTCAATTATATTATATAAGTTTAAAGTATAAAGTTTAATTTTTACAGTACGTACTGGAAGTAAGTCCAGGGCGGAGGAAGTTGGTTCCCCACTGTTAACAGTAGAGCGGCGACCTTTTTGAAAGTACCTGCCCTTTAGAAATAAAAATTAATTCAACTATATTATTACAATTATTTTACAACAATCAAAAATTCAAAATTCATTCAATTATATTATATAAATTAGTTATTATAAAGTTAAATTTTTACAGTACTGGAAGTAAGTCCAGGGCGGAGGAAGTTGGTTCCCCACTGTTAACAGTAGAGCGGCGGCCTTTTTGGAAGTACCTGCCCTGCAGAAACAAAAATTAATTCCACTATATTATTACAATTAATTATTTTCTAACAAACAAATATTCAAAATTCATTCAATTATATTATATAAATTAGTTATTATAAAGTTTAATTTTTACATTAGTGGAAGTAAGTCCAGGGCGGAGGAAGTTGGTTCCCCACTGTTAACAGTAGAGCGGCGACTTTTTTGAAAGTTTCTGCCCTTTAGAAATAAAAATTAATTCAACTATATTATTACAATTATTTTCCAACAAACAAAAATTCAAAATTCATTCAATTATATTATATAAATTAGTTATTATAAAGTTTAATTTTTACAGTACTGGAAGTGAGTTCAGGGCGGAGGAAGTTGGTTCCCCGCTGTTAACAGTTGAGCGGCGGCCTTTTTGGAAGTACCTGCCCTTTAGAAACATAGGTAATTATGTAATTTAAAATTTAAACAATATCATAAGTAAAGATGCAGTTTCAATCACTCTGTAAGGTTCAGTATTTATATGTATTGTTTTATATTCTATTAACTAAATTGTTTTGATTGTTTGAAAACTTGTTTTATATTTTAATGTTTGTGAATAATAAATGTTTTATGTTGTATTTTTGTTGTCTTTATTACAAGGCTACTTTAACTAGAACTAAGTTTTAAGAGAAGCAAAGTCGTCTGGTAAAGTTTAAAATTATCAAGAAATTAAGTGAGGAGCTTCTCCTATTGAAAAGAAAATGAACATAATTAAAAGTTACAAATTTTATGGATTATGTTAGTCCACAAAGAGTAAAAAAAAGACTCTTTCACCATCATTGTATATAAACAAACCAACTTTAAAACTTCTGGTTACTTTGGATTTTTAAATTGATTATTAGATTTATTTAAAAAGTTACCAAGTTTTCTGTCTCAAAAATTTAAATTAATACAAATTTAAAACTACATCAGATACTTAATGTGTTGCACACATCCTACAACTAAGAATTATAAATTATCGTTGGGGTTGGTAACTATGACGTAAGTTGGGTTGTTGTGTGTTGGAAAGTATAGTCAGTGAGAGGACTTCCGTCTTGTCCGGCGAGATGGAGTTGTCGTACGGTGAATGGTGGTGATGGATATGCTGAGGTGAAGCATCGCTGGTCGCCGAGATTTACCCGATTTATTTATCTAATGGAAGACGTTTTTTAGGGCTTTACTGGTTTTATTTTTCACTGGGGTTTACCACGATTTTAGTTCTATGCTGAGAGGCGTCTTGAAGAGTTTGTCACCAGCTTTTACTCCGATTATAATTCCCTCCCGGAAGACGACTTGTACAGCGAGTAGCCGGGTGTACCACGATTTAAGTTATATGCCGGCAGGTGGCTTGAAGAAATGGTTACCAGCTTTTACTCCGATTATAATTCCCTCCCTGAAGACGACTTGTACAGCGAGTAGCCGGGTGTACCACGATTTAAGTTATATGACTGGAGGTGGCTTGAAGAAATGGTTACCAGCTTTTACTCCGATTATAATTCCCTCCCGGAAGACGACTTGTACAGGCAGTAGCCGGGTGTACCAAGATTTAAGTTATATGCCGGCAGGTGGCTTGAAGAAATGGTTACCAGCTTTTACTCCGATTATAATTCCCTCCCTGAAGACGACTTGTACAGCGAGTAGCCGGGTGTACCACGATTTAAGTTATATGCCGGCAGGTGGCTTGAAGAAATGGTTACCAGCTTTTACTCCGATTATAATTCCCTCCCTGAAGACGACTTGTACAGCGAGTAGCCGGGTGTACCACGATTTAAGTTATATGCCGGCAGGTGGCTTGAAGAAATGGTTACCAGCTTTTACTCCGATTATAATTCCCTCCCTGAAGACGACTTGTACAGCGAGTAGCCGGGTGTACCACGATTTAAGTTATATGCCGGCAGGTGGCTTGAAGAAATGGTTACCAGCTTTTACTCCGATTATAATTCCCTCCCTGAAGACGACTTGTACAGCGAGTAGCCGGGTGTACCACGATTTAAGTTATATGCCGGCAGGTGGCTTGAAGAAATGGTTACCAGCTTTTACTCCGATTATAATTCCCTCCCTGAAGACGACTTGTACAGCGAGTAGCCGGGTGTACCACGATTTAAGTTATATGCCGGCAGGTGGCTTGAAGAAATGGTTACCAGCTTTTACTCCGATTATAATTCCCTCCCTGAAGACGACTTGTACAGCGAGTAGCCGGGTGTACCACGATTTAAGTTATATGCCGGCAGGTGGCTTGAAGAAATGGTTACCAGCTTTTACTCCGATTATAATTCCCTCCCTGAAGACGACTTGTACAGCGAGTAGCCGGGTGTACCACGATTTAAGTTATATGCCGGCAGGTGGCTTGAAGAAATGGTTACCAGCTTTTACTCCGATTATAATTCCCTCCCTGAAGACGACTTGTACAGCGAGTAGCCGGGTGTACCACGATTTAAGTTATATGACTGGAGGTGGCTTGAAGAAATGGTTACCAGCTTTTACTCCGATTATAATTCCCTCCCGGAAGACGACTTGTACAGGCAGTAGCCGGGTGTACCAAGATTTAAGTTATATGCCGGCAGGTGGCTTGAAGAAATGGTTACCAGCTTTTACTCCGATTATAATTCCCTCCCTGAAGACGACTTGTACAGCGAGTAGCCGGGTGTACCACGATTTAAGTTATATGCCGGCAGGTGGCTTGAAGAAATGGTTACCAGCTTTTACTCCGATTATAATTCCCTCCCTGAAGACGACTTGTACAGCGAGTAGCCGGGTGTACCACGATTTAAGTTATATGCCGGCAGGTGGCTTGAAGAAATGGTTACCAGCTTTTACTCCGATTATAATTCCCTCCCTGAAGACTACTTGTACAGCGAGTAGCCGGGTGTACCACGATTTAAGTTATATGACTGGAGGTGGCTTGAAGAAATGGTTACCAGCTTTTACTCCGATTATAATTCCCTCCCTGAAGACGACTTGTACAGCGAGTAGCCGGGTGTACCACGATTTAAGTTATATGCCGGCAGGTGGCTTGAAGAAATGGTTACCAGCTTTTACTCCGATTATAATTCCCTCCCTGAAGACGACTTGTACAGCGAGTAGCCGGGTGTACCACGATTTAAGTTATATGCCGGCAGGTGGCTTGAAGAAATGGTTACCAGCTTTTACTCCGATTATAATTCCCTCCCTGAAGACGACTTGTACAGCGAGTAGCCGGGTGTACCACGATTTATGTTATATGCCGGCAGGTGGCTTGAAGAAATGGTTACCAGCTTTTACTCCGATTATAATTCCCTCCCTGAAGACGACTTGTACAGCGAGTAGCCGGGTGTACCACGATTTAAGTTATATGACTGGAGGTGGCTTGAAGAAATGGTTACCAGCTTTTACTCCGATTATAATTCCCTCCCTGAAGACGACTTGTACAGCGAGTAGCCGGGTGTACCACGATTTAAGTTATATGCCGGCAGGTGGCTTGAAGAAATGGTTACCAGCTTTTACTCCGATTATAATTCCCTCCCGGAAGACGACTTGTACAGCGAGTAGCCGGGTGTACCACGATTTAAGTTATATGCCGGCAGGTGGCTTGAAGAAATGGTTACCAGCTTTTACTCCGATTATAATTCCCTCCCTGAAGACGACTTGTACAGCGAGTAGCCGGGTGTACCACGATTTAAGTTATATGCCGGCAGGTGGCTTGAAGAAATGGTTACCAGCTTTTACTCCGATTATAATTCCCTCCCTGAAGACGACTTGTACAGCGAGTAGCCGGGTGTACCACGATTTAAGTTATATGACTGGAGGTGGCTTGAAGAAATGGTTACCAGCTTTTACTCCGATTATAATTCCCTCCCTGAAGACGACTTGTACAGCGAGTAGCCGGGTGTACCACGATTTAAGTTATATGCCGGCAGGTGGCTTGAAGAAATGGTTACCAGCTTTTACTCCGATTATAATTCCCTCCCTGAAGACGACTTGTACAGCGAGTAGCCGGGTGTACCACGATTTAAGTTATATGCCGGCAGGTGGCTTGAAGAAATGGTTACCAGCTTTTACTCCGATTATAATTCCCTCCCTGAAGACGACTTGTACAGCGAGTAGCCGGGTGTACCACGATTTAAGTTATATGCCGGCAGGTGGCTTGAAGAAATGGTTACCAGCTTTTACTCCGATTATAATTCCCTCCCTGAAGACGACTTGTACAGCGAGTAGCCGGGTGTACCACGATTTAAGTTATATGACTGGAGGTGGCTTGAAGAAATGGTTACCAGCTTTTACTCCGATTATAATTCCCTCCCTGAAGACGACTTGTACAGCGAGTAGCCGGGTGTACCACGATTTAAGTTATATGCCGGCAGGTGGCTTGAAGAGTTGGTCACGAGCTATTACTCCGATTATAATTCCCTCCCTGAAGACGACTTGTACAGGCAGTAGCCGGGTGTACCACGATTTAAGTTATATGCCTGGAGGTGACTTGAAGAAATGTTTACCAGCTTTTACTCCGATTATAATTCCCTCCCGGAAGACGACTTGTACAGGCAGTAGCCGGGTGTACCAAGATTTACGTTATATGCCCGGAGGTGACTTGAAGAGTTGGTCACGAGCTATTACTCCGATTATAATTCCCTCCCTGAAGACGACTTGTACAGGCAGTAGCCGGGTGTACCACGATTTAAGTTATATGCCGGCAGGTGGCTTGAAGAGTTGGTCACGAGCTATTACTCCGATTATAATTCCCTCCCTGAAGACGACTTGTACAGGCAGTAGCCGGGTGTACCACGATTTAAGTTATATGCCTGGAGGTGACTTGAAGAAATGTTTACCAGCTTTTACTCCGATTATAATTCCCTCCCGGAAGACGACTTGTACAGGCAGTAGCCGGGTGTACCAAGATTTACGTTATATGCCCGGAGGTGACTTGAAGAGTTGGTCACGAGCTATTACTCCGATTATAATTCCCTCCCGGAAGACGATTTGTACAGGCAGTCGCCGGGTGTACCACGGTTTAAGTTATATGACTGGAGGTGACTTGAAGAAATGTTTACCAGCTTTTACTCCGATTATAATTCCCTCCCGGAAGACGATTTGTACAGGCAGTAGCCGGGTGTACCACGATTTAAGTTATATGCCCGCAGGTGGCTTGAAGAAATGGTTACCAGCTATTACTCCGATTATAATTCCCTCCCTGAAGACGACTTGTACAGGCAGTAGCCGGGTGTACCACGATTTAAGTTATATGCCTGGAGGTGACTTGAAGAGTTGGTTATCAGCTTAAACTCCGATTATAATTCCCTCCCGGAAGACGACTTGTACAGGCAGTAGCTGGGTGTACCACGATTTACGTTATATGCCCGGAGGTGCCTTGAAGAGTTGGTCACGAGCTATTACTCCGATTATAATTCCCTCCCGGAAGACGATTTGTACAGGCAGTCGCCGGGTGTACCACGATTTACGTTATATGCCCGGAGGTGCCTTGAAGAGTTGGTCACGAGCTATTACTCCGATTATAATTCCCTCCCGGAAGACGATTTGTACAGGCAGTCATCGGGTGTACCACGATTTACGTTATATGCCCGGAGGTGCCTTGAAGAGTTGGTCACGAGCTATTACTCCGATTATAATTCCCTCCCGGAAGACGATTTGTACAGGCAGTCATCGGGTGTACCACGATTTACGTTATATGCCCGGAGGTGCCTTGAAGAGTTGGTCACGAGCTATTACTCCGATTATAATTCCCTCCCGGAAAACGATTTGTACAGGCAGTCGCCGGGTGTACCACGATTTACGTTATATGCCGGGAGGTGACTTGAAGAGTTGGTTATCAGCTTAAACTCCGATTATAATTCCCTCCCGGAAGACGACTTGTACAGGCAGTAGCCGGGTGTACCAAGATTTACGTTATATGCCGGGAATTGACTTGAAGAAATGTTTACCAGCTTTTACTCCGATTATAATTCCCTCCCGGAAGACGACTTGTACAGGCAGTAGCCGGGTGTACCAAGATTTACGTTATATGCCCGGAGGTGACTTGAAGAGTTGGTCACGAGCTATTACTCCGATTATAATTCCCTCCCGGAAGACGATTTGTACAGGCAGTCGCCGGGTGTACCACGATTTAAGTTATATGACTGGAGGTGACTTGAAGAAATGTTTACCAGCTTTTACTCCGATTATAATTCCCTCCCGGAAGACGATTTGTACAGGCAGTAGCCGGGTGTACCACGATTTAAGTTATATGCCGGCAGGTGGCTTGAAGAAATGGTTACCAGCTATTACTCCGATTATAATTCCCTCCCTGAAGACGACTTGTACAGGCAGTAGCCGGGTGTACCACGATTTAAGTTATATGCCTGGAGGTGACTTGAAGAGTTGGTTATCAGCTTAAACTCCGATTATAATTCCCTCCCGGAAGACGACTTGTACAGGCAGTAGCTGGGTGTACCACGATTTACGTTATATGCCCGGAGGTGCCTTGAAGAGTTGGTCACGAGCTATTACTCCGATTATAATTCCCTCCCGGAAGACGATTTGTACAGGCAGTCGCCGGGTGTACCACGATTTACGTTATATGCCCGGAGGTGCCTTGAAGAGTTGGTCACGAGCTATTACTCCGATTATAATTCCCTCCCGGAAGACGATTTGTACAGGCAGTCATCGGGTGTACCACGATTTACGTTATATGCCCGGAGGTGCCTTGAAGAGTTGGTCACGAGCTATTACTCCGATTATAATTCCCTCCCGGAAGACGATTTGTACAGGCAGTCATCGGGTGTACCACGATTTACGTTATATGCCCGGAGGTGCCTTGAAGAGTTGGTCACGAGCTATTACTCCGATTATAATTCCCTCCCGGAAAACGATTTGTACAGGCAGTCGCCGGGTGTACCACGATTTACGTTATATGCCGGGAGGTGACTTGAAGAGTTGGTTATCAGCTTAAACTCCGATTATAATTCCCTCCCGGAAGACGACTTGTACAGGCAGTAGCCGGGTGTACCAAGATTTACGTTATATGCCGGGAATTGACTTGAAGAAATGGTTACCAGCTTTCACTCCGATTATAATTCCCTCCCGGATGACGACTTGTACAGGCAGTAGCCGGGTGTACCACGATTTACGTTATATGCCGGGAGGTGACTTGAAGAGTTGGTCACGAGCTATTACTCCGATTATAATTCCCTCCCGGAAGACGATTTGTACAGGCAGTAGCCGGGTGTACCACGATTTACGTTATATGCCGGGAGGTGACTTGAAGAGTTGGTCACGAGCTATTACTCCGATTATAATTCCCTCCCGGAAGACGATTTGTACAGGCAGTAGCCGGGTGTACCACGATTTACGTTATATGCCTGGAGGTGACTTGAAGAGTTGGTCACGAGCTATTACTCCGATTATAATTCCCTCCCGGAAGACGATTTGTACAGGCAGTAGCCGGGTGTACCACGATTTACGTTATATGCCGGGAGGTGACTTGAAGAGTTGGTCACGAGCTATTACTCCGATTATAATTCCCTCCCGGAAGACGATTTGTACAGGCAGTAGCCGGGTGTACCACGATTTACGTTATATGCCTGGAGGTGACTTGAAGAGTTGGTCACGAGCTATTACTCCGATTATAATTCCCTCCCGGAAGACGATTTGTACAGGCAGTAGCCGGGTGTACCACGATTTACGTTATATGCCCGGAGGTGCCTTGAAGAGTTGGTCACGAGCTATTACTCCGATTATAATTCCCTCCCGGAAGACGATTTGTACAGGCAGTAGCCGGGTGTACCACGATTTACGTTATATGCCTGGAGGTGACTTGAAGAGTTGGTCACGAGCTATTACTCCGATTATAATTCCCTCCCGGAAGACGACTTGTACAGGCAGTAGCCGGGTGTACCACGATTTACGTTATATGCCCGGAGGTGCCTTGAAGAGTTGGTCACGAGCTATTACTCCGATTATAATTCCCTCCCGGAAGACGATTTGTACAGGCAGTAGCCGGGTGTAAAACGATTTACGTTATATGCCTGGAGGTGACTTGAAGAGTTGGTCACGAGCTATTACTCCGATTATAATTCCCTCCCGGAAGACGATTTGTACAGGCAGTAGCCGGGTGTACCACGATTTACGTTATATGCCGGGAGGTGACTTGAAGAGTTGGTCACGAGCTATTACTCCGATTATAATTCCCTCCCGGAAGACGATTTGTACAGGCAGTAGCCGGGTGTACCACGATTTACGTTATATGCCTGGAGGTGACTTGAAGAAATGGTTACCAGCTTTCACTCCGATTATAATTCCCTCCCGGATGACGACTTGTACAGGCAGTAGCCGGGTGTACCACGATTTACGTTATATGCCGGCAGGTGGCTTGAAGAGTTGGTCACCAGGTTTTACTCCGATTCTAATTTCCTCCCGGAAGACGACTTGTACAGGCAGTAGCCGGGTGTACCACGATTTACGTTATATGCCGGGAGGTGACTTGAAGAGTTGGTCACCAGGTTTTACTCCGATTATAATTCCCTCCCGGAAGACGATTTGTACAGACAGTCACCGGGTGTACCACGTTTTACATTCCATTCTGAGAGGTGACTTGAAGAGTTGGTCACCAACTATTACTCCGATTATAAATCTCTCCCGGAAGACGATTTGTACAGGCAGTCTCCGGGTGTAGCACGATTTACATTATATGCCGGGAGGTGACTTGAAGAGTTGGTCACCTGGTTTTACTCTGATTATAATTCTCTTCCGGAAGATGCCTTGTACAGACAGTCGCCGGGTGTACCACGATTTATGTTACATCCCGGAAGGCGACGTAAAGAGTTAGCAGCCGCGTCTTACTCGATTTGAAATCCTTGATGACGGGCGTGCTGATGAACTGCAGGTTAAGAAAAGACAGATGTGTCTAGTCTTAAGACTGCTGTGTTGATGATTCCAAGATAGTTTAGGGAACTGAAGTTATGAGATTAAAAATAATTCGTTGTGAATTGGAGAGAACTCTGGTAGAGCTTTCGGTGTTGAGAATCTAGAAAGGAACGGTTCTAACAGAGTTTACTTGTGTTTTAGTCGTGAGGCGTTTAACGGGAGATGTTAGCACAACCTACTTAGCGGAATCAGAGGTGTGGGTGAAGAATCCGTGTGATTTTCATTTACGTGTCAGACGTTATGAACAATCTTCCTAGATTACAGTTAAATATGGCTCATATACTAGAAATTATTGCTCTTCTTTAAGAATATTTGTATCTCTGAAAAACATAATGACTATCTTCTCATTACAACTTTAAATCGAATCTTACATCTTTGACCTACTGATTTTTGGAAACGGTATAACCCTTTTGAATTTTAATTGCACTATTGTTTTCAAGGGAAAAGGTAATGTTAATCAATATGTCCCATGACAATCTTCTTCCGAAGTTGACATATATCTTACACCTAAGGTAACACCCAATATTTTAGAATAACTCAAAAATTAGAGTTCCTACCTATATAATAAATATTATCATTAAAATAAAATCCTTTATATATATATTCTAGAAAAATTAGGGGGAATATTATAACTAATCTGTATAGAAAAGAATATTTGAATGTTAACTTAACTATAGCTCACAGCATACCTCAGAGAACAGAATAGAGATTAGGATAAAATTTGGTAACTTTATGATTTAATTAATTTTGCTTTTTTTAACTGAAGAACCTTTTTGAATTACACTTTTTGAATCACCATAATCAAATAAATATTTTTGAATTTTCATTTTTTAAATAATGTATGTGATGTTAAATTTATTCTAATTTTTTTGGCTCATTAAAAACACATGCTGTATATTATTGTAATTTATGTTCTAACATTTATTCATTTATATAGAAGGAAATTTCTGAAAGGAAAGATTCAGATATAACAAATTGAAAAATTATCTTTATTTGAAGTCAAAAAGGTAATTTAAAATTAAAATTCATTGCTCAAAGCAGTGTGGGTTATTTTAAGAAGTGTGTATATATAGATGTTTTATTGTAAGTTAAGTATGAATTGACCAACAAATAGTTTTCAACAAAATAGTGACCTGTGACTATTATTGAAATATCATCTGACCAGTTAAAGCATATACACAGAAAATGATCTACTAAATTAATATAATCTGATAAATAACAATGTTTTCAAGAATAGAACCTAAGTTTAATGGAATATATATTTTAATTAATTTTCAGATTACTTCAATAAGTTAGATGCCATTGATAAAATACCTATTTCTTTGGAAATATCAAAGATGAATCCTATTTTATAACAATAAAAAAAAAGTTAATTATGTAGTATAATTAATTATTCTACATTAAAATATAAGGAGAAAAATCAACACTCATGATATTAACCAACCAATATACCCTCTACGGCACACAATAACTTTAGGTCTACTTATGGTATTTTTAATTGCATGGGGTTAGGCGATCCCATCGCTCGGTGAAAATCTCGCAAACAGCTTATTGGTCTATTTGGCCTGAGGCAACTGATAGAGCTTCTAGCCAAGAATTGATAGATAAAGAACTGGATGAATTGAAACAGGGAGAGGTTCGACCTATTTTGGAAGGAGGGGAAAATCAGGATCACCTTGCTTCACTGGTTCACTCGACGATGCTACTAGGGAACTGAGCGGGACTAAAAGTAAAGTGAGCTAATCTCACAACTGCCCGAGGAACAGAGGCCGTCAAACCCAAATTCCGAGATGACCTATACTGTTAAGGGACGAGAATGGAGGGTACTTTCGGCAAAGGATGAAAGGGTTTCCTTTATTTAAACATGGTATGGAATTACTCACTAGATCCGACCACCAGGAAACTTCTGCTAATGCTCCGGATCATCAATAGTGATCATATTCTTAGGCTCAGTCGGAAGAGACTCCTGGACATATCAAAATAGTGACCTGTGACTATTATTGAAATATCATCTGACCAGTTACAGCATATACACAGAAAATGATCTATTAAAAATATAATGTGATAAATAACAATGTTGAAATAAATGAAACTCTGATACATTTGCTGCTTTACCTACTCGAGTTAACATCTCTTTTTATGAAAGTTATATATAAATATACCTTAAGATAGGTCGAAGGTTTTTAATAAGAGTAATTACTGCTAATGAAATTTGTCGTATCAGTTTTAAATATTTGGTTGTTTTCAAATGGTAGATTCGAGATATTTGAATAACTCTAGATTCGTTTTCTGTCAACGTAATATAGCTTTGTAGATTCTTCATTTCTTGTTGTGTAAGGGACTTGTGATCTCTATTCATTGGTGTGTTAGGATCATTGCCAATTGTGCAGTGGCGAGATTTGTAAATGTTAATGGGATGAAAGTGTGCAGCATGACAGCCATTTCCCACGTTCAGTCCAAAGTTTGCTACCTCTTAATTTCTTGATGAAGTTTTGTTTTTATCATAGGAGTTTTTTTGGCCTTATAAATAGGTTTTTATTGTAATCCACTATTTTTATTGCTGAATGTTATGTTTGGTTCCTTGGAGAACCTGAGATCTGATATCATAATAATTTTTGTTAAATAATTTTTTTACAAGTTATGACAAACACACACTCCAACACAAAGCTATACCTGGCCATAGGCGCCGGTATAGCATTTCCTGGCGCGGCCGGGTATAGCATTTACAGTAAGTGAAAGCCTTGTAATAGTTAATAAATATTTAATTCATTTTCCAATTAAACCAAGACATCACGTTACTTATAGATTGTTAATCTATTACAAACTACATGTTATATAAACACCATTTAAGGAACATTAAATTTGTAATGTTATAGTGAACTATTTTCATAACTTGGATCACAAGCATTTTTGATCTCTCTAATAGGCTCAATACCAGTATGCAATTTATTTTAAAAGGCCAATATATGTCATAATGTTACACTTTTTAGAACTCTGTACAAATAACTGGTCTCTCTTGACTTTAGGCTCAATACTCTGACATAGGCCTATTATTTAAAAAAGAAAAAAAAACACTCAATTTCTAATATGTTCTACTTTTAGAACATATTTATTTACTTTAAATGTAAATACAGTATGTTCTACTTTTTAGAACTCTGTACACATAACTGTTTTGTCATGATTTTAGGCTCAATGTCAGACATTATATGTTTCTTAAATAGTGTTTTTATATAATATAGTTTGTAATAGATTACCAATCTATAAGTCACATGATATATTATGTAAGTCTTGGTTTAATTGGAAAATGAATTAAATATAATTAACTATTACAAGGCTTTTCACTTACTGTAAAGGCTATACCCGGCCTCGCCAGTCAATGCGATGCAGGCGCCTATGGCCAGGTATAGCTTTGTGTTGGAGTGTGTGTTTGTCATAACTTGTAAAAAAAATATTTAACAAAAATTATTGTGGGTCTGAAAAATTATTTAAATTACAAACTTCAAGTGAACTTCTTTTAATACAAAGTTGTAATAACTATTGGTTTCTATGGTTGCTTCTGATAATAAAGTAATTTTAATTGTTGTATATTTTAATTAAAATCAAAATTAAGATAAAAAAATCGGTATATTGAACAAGTTAAAATTATTTTAGACCGTTAAAAAGTCTAAATAAGCTTCGGTTGTACCATAAACACGTCCACAGCTTGAATTGAATTTGATTAAAATCTATTTTATAATGACTGCCGTCAAAAGTTCTATTGTATTATATTTTTTGCCAATTATTCCTGAACCATACAATTATTTTACTGACATTTTATACTCGGATTTGGGTTATTACCCTTCATATTTTACCATTACTTAAGATTAATGATTGGCGCTGTGGAATTAAAATCTAGTAATTTTATATAACATATATTTTATTGGGATAATATATTGAGATTCACAAAGCTACGTAAAACATCCTTATTAACGTAATTTATATATTTCAAAAATCTCTTATTGTATGTATCTTAAAGACAACACTATAAACATGTTACATATTATATGTAATGAATGTCATAAATTAAAATTTAAGTTTTCAGTTTTGGGTGTAAAAATAAAGTTGTAATACATTTGTAGAAATTTTAATATTTTGGGTTACATTTTAAATTGAGGCGTTAGTTACAAAAACAGCACTTACTTGTTGGAAAACAAAATCAAAATTGATATTAGGGAAATTTCATTACTTGCACAACCTGTGAATGTTCTGCATGAGTTATTTCTAACAAAAACAACGTGACTCCTTATTAATATCATGGTGAAAATAGTATTATTCCACAAAAACAACACCTGTCAATAATATTTTCTTACAGAAACATCTGATGTCAGGGACATGTGTTGTTTTTGGAAGAGTTTTGTTAGGTCTACTGGCATTCATCAACACACCGCCATAACCTCAGTACTATTATTATTATTTTATTAGTTGATTGTTTTATTGGTTCGATTATTTCTACTATAATATTATTATGTCAGTTCCAATAAAAAAATTTTTTTTAAACAAAGAAGGAAGACGTTATTAGAGATAAAAAAAGTTCAAGTGTTGGCCCATGTTAACCACAAAGGCATATGTGGTTTTTGCCACAGGCCTATTATATTTGAAGGGGCAAAGTGTATCTTTTGCTTTATCCTAATATTTCGTTTTGTTTGTCCTATATATTTCGTCGGACATATTTCACAATTTATACAATAAATTCCTGTTTTATCTTGTTCTTGAATTTATCTTTTGGATATCTCAAAATTTTACAAAGATTATTCTCTGCTGACATTGCTACATTTAAGTTTTCATAGTGATATATTTTACAGTATTTGACATTGGAGTAGCAAATTCAGTTTAACCCCTCGTTGTCGAGGCATACTGCCCACAAGATTACTTCTCCATTGCTTAATTTCCTTAATTTCGCTTTCTTCATTATATTATCTATTATTTCTTTTGGATACCCATTAAAAATTGCAGGACCATACATATATTGAAGTTATTTTTCGTAATATTCTTTAGATAGAAGGTAAGTTTATTAACAGGTGAACCATAGAATTGAAAGCTGCTCTTTTATCCGCGGGTGGATGGCAGGTACAACAGCTGTTAGGTCTGTATTTTCAATATCATACTGAAGGATTGTATCAACATGAAAGATTAGAGGGATATTCACCAATACACTTAAAAAATCTGATTGTGAATCACAACAATATGCTAAATAAGACAAATTTCTTTCAATATTATACTAAACATATTTTTTTTTGTAAATCGTAAACAGATCCCTGTTTATATATTGGCGATAATAATAATTTACTAATTTATGTTGATCATGTAAATTTGTTTTCTTTCTTTGAAAAGGAACTTATAGAAATCAAACAAAAATGTATCAAAGTTCTTTAATTGTATTAATATGAATGATTTTTAAACCCTTTCGCCCTTCCAATGCAACTAAAGTTCAATCTGAATTTATGAAAGTAAGAAAAAGCAATGGATGTTTGATTAATTACATTAGATACCATAACTGATCTTGATTTTTTTCTTTTATTTATTTCAGTCAATTCCAAAATGGGTAGACTGGCAGGATTTAAAAGCTGTTTTAGGATTTTAAACAATAGATACAAATTTTTGTCTGAAATATATTAAGTCTTCCAAAGCTTATGACGGATATATCCACTTAACCTTATGAACATTACAGCATTGCTAAGTACAACTCCCAAAGTAGTAATGTGACGTCTGTTCCCAAATGAGTACAGTAGTCATGTGACTTCTTTTGGCATTAATTTAAACAAATTTAGAACCAAAGCCCAAGATTTTTTCATTTTTTTACACTTTCTTCTTTCCTTATTGTATACAAGTTTTGAATATTGTATACTTGAAATTTGAAAAATATCACTAATTTCCTTGAGCGAATCTTGTCTTTTAAAAATCTATTTTTTATGTTTCAACATTATAATTTTATAATTTATATAAAATAAATTTTCAATTTAATGTTCATTTAATATATATAAAAACATGTTTTGATATGTCTATGAATCAATAGTGAGAAATTGGTAAAAACAATAAAATTAAAAAAAATCAGCAATGGGTCTGTTTTAAAGGATATAATTTCTCAAAATTAGCTCTGTAGAATTTGTACAAGTTTTAGTAAATTATAGTAATTATTGATCTAAACTAGTGTGAAAAATCACAAGTAAAAATTATTACTTTATAGGGATAGATGGGGAAAAACTAATCTCGTGCGGTGTCATTAAAACCTGGATTTTTTGAAACGTTTCCGATCAGAACTCCTTTACGGCTCAAGTAAAGCAAGCTTAGGTCCTATATATATTTTGTCAAAGACGGTATCCATGGTTCATTTTAACTTTCGACTGATAAACTGACATTATTGTTGACGAATAGTTCTTCTAGTTTTTATTTGGTTTTGAGGACTTGTAAGTGAGAAAGTTTGTGATATGTTTTTGTACCGTTTATTTTACATTTTTAAAAGAAGAAATAAATAAGACGGAAAATACGATAGGGTAGTTCGGAGATAAATTGGAGGCAAAGTTTGACAGAAAAAATAAAGAAATAGGAAACTGTGGAACGAATTGGTACATGCACCCAGTATAGGAAGTGTAACTATGGGTAGTAGTCAAAAATTTCGATCTCTCTTTTTGACTGCTTTTAAATTTCATGACATCAGGAAACTGAAAAAGTTATTTTCGATACGATGTCCGTCTGTCGCTGTTGTCGTTATAGTCTGTACGTTAGCACGATAATGGCCATAAAAAATAAGTCAGGAACATGAAATTTATTTTGGTATAAAAGATACTGTAAAGAGAAATCAGAAAAATCTAATTGAAAAAAACAGTTTTTTCGTTCATATGTCATGCGTTATTCAATTTATAACACACTAAATTAGATATTATTTTGAAAGTTTTTATATCTACATGTAACTAACCTAACCACGTCCAGTTCTAAACGATGACAAAAGACCATACCTTCTCTTGACACGACTTTTGGGGATTACATTTGATGATCTGCTTGTGTTATATTGTGTGATGGGGCTGGGTTAATACTATGACGACACCAATCATCGTGCTTTATTTCAATAGTAAGCTTGAAGATTTTAATGGCATGGTGAAGAATAAACCCAAATAAAATAAACGCAAACCCCAGGATGCCTAACCGCAAACACTAGATTCTACCAAACCTGTGATTATTGATAAAGTAATTAAATGCTCAGTGTATTCCCTTCAGCAGCGTAATCGAGATAGATGCTTAGTCAAAAGTAATAAGGCTATTTATCCCATGTAATTTAGATATATACCTTCGTTATTGAAGTTACTAATTTACGGGATTTTCCTTCTTTCAGTCTTAAAGGATCAGCTTCTGGTTGACAGTTTTAAAGAAGCGTATCAATATAGTTTTCTTTGAAAATATTGCAAGATTAAAATAATTGTTATTGGTAAAATTTTCAAACTGCAATGAAAGTACGTTACATAAATATAAATTCCCAGCCTTTAATATTATATCATATTATAATAATAACCCATTATTTTCTTCAGTTGGTAAGAAAAAGAACTACAAAAATTTGCATATGAAAGGAAAACAAATTAGATGCGTCTCTGGCCAACAGTGCCTGTTTAGAGGGTACCATTATTTTGAAAGGAAGACAATAAAAGATATTAATGAGCTCCACTATTGCACATGTCACAACTAAAACTAAAATCAAATTTAAAACAATTATCACTTTGAATTTTAAAATTATTTAATATATTTTTATTTTCATTGTGCTTGGTTACCACAAAGACAAAACCCATAAATAAAATATTCATTAAACCTTAATTAATGATTTAAACATTAATAATAAATTCACATAAAAACCTTAACACATTAACAATGAAAAGTAATTACTAGACTTTATTAGCCAAAGCAATAAAACAGAGCATGTGCCATGTCCATTGCGTATTTTTAATTTTTGCAGAAAAATGTATTCTGTTTGATACATGACTTTATTATATAACTTATACATCCACTTATTAACTTTATATATCCAGTAATTTATTAAATAACTGAAATGCATATATGAATAAAAATTAATAAAATCATGTTAGTTTTGCTTTTGGAATTGAAAAGTCCCTTTTAGAACGTAATGACAATTTTTATTCCAATTTTCCTTAAAGACAATAGTTGGAACCTTAAACGTAAAAGTTCCTTCAAAGTAAAACCTTCAACTTCCCAAACAGAGACGTTAATGTTTATCGTTTTCCTTTTAAAAAAATGATTCTTGCAAAAAGTTCATAAAGGGTTGAATCATATAGACACAGAATAGTATTATTCAACACACTATCCTGTTTTTAAATACTGTACTGTAATACCAAATAAAAATTGTACCAAATTATTAATAAAACAAAATTGTCCACAACAAACTCTTTATTTGTAGACTAGTATAGGTGCGGTCAAATGTGTGAAATATTTCAGCAAGAGATTGTAATGATTATTTCTGAACTATATTTTTTAAGCCATATAATTGATCCTACAAATTGTTATAATGTTTTAAATATGGACAATTATACAAACACCCCCACACCACATACACACAAACACCCCCCCACACACAAGTATTAATGTTTCTACCCTTTTATAATGTACATTTATTGTTTTTTTTGTTTTTTTTTTAATCTTGAAAACTGTATGTGTGAAAAACCGAATTTAATAAATATAATTATCATATAATTATTAGCGATCAATAGATGAATCAATTGATCAGATAAACAATCTTTGTGTTATAAATCAGATTCTTTGTTATAGCAATTCAAGTTGTGGAATTATAAATTTGTCAATATCTGACAATATTTGGCCAAAATATCAAATTCATTTTAGTTCCACTGAATTCCGGGAAACAAAATATTGTAATATTTTGACTTTAGTATATGAATTGGCTTTCACTTGATCACCAAATATGTATTTATGCATGTTAAATATGAATAATTTGTCTCACAATATACGAGCTGTGTAGTTTGTATTAATTGTGTTTAGTGTACGATATTGAGGAAAGTTTGAACTTCTTTGTTTAAAAGTTTAATTCCATTAATATGCAACCTTATTTGTTAAACTTAAGTCAAACACTAAAGTTTGTGAACAATATACTATCATATTATGGTGGAGGAAGCTCTACTTAGAATTGTTCAATTCTTAATAAAACGCACTGAAGGAAACTCTAGCGGTAGTTTTATATATTTACACATATACAAACAAAACAATGAATATACTCGTATATCCTTAAATTGTCTGTGCGCACAAATATATGCAATTTAGTTTTGTCTTCCATTATAATTAAAACTAGCTCATTATAAGTTAAAACGCTAAAGAAAGAAGGGAAATAATAAAATTATAGAATGGAAGATATTTTAGTGTTTTACTATATCTCTGTTTTTATTAACCATTTTAATCTATACTTGACATGCACAGTGTTGCAATTAACTTCGGAAAAAAAAACATTTTTTAAATAAATTCATCACTTACTTAAATATCTATCATTTGGTAAGAACTACAGAAACCGTTAAATTCGAACTGTTCTTTATATACGAAACTATTTCAGTGCTAACAGTAGTTTATTTCACTGTAATATCCAATTAATAGATGTTTTGAAAATTTCTTATGCTGATTCCAACAACACAGTTTAAAATGACCATAGTAATGTCATATTTATATACACATTCTTTCCAAAACAATGAAATATGACTTGTGTTTAAACCCTGTGGAGGAAACCTCTAACACTTTCATTGCCACATGTAATCTAAAATCTTTCTGAAAGATTTATTTATTCATAACAGAAGGTACAATGTGGAATGCCAGTGTAAGGTGCTGATATCTTTAACTAGAGTTCACCGAATCATTTTATTGTGTATTCTGTAGATATTTTAATTACTGAAATATTTCAGAATCTTGAATTAACCATCTTTCTCCAGTATTTTAGAACAAAATGTATGAAAGTTTAAATCAAAAAATTACATGACTAAGTTTAAAATGTGTTTTTCATGTTCAAACATAAATATTATACTCCTTTGTGTAAAAAAATGTTTTACTCTAATTTGGTGTTTATTTAAAATGACACATTAAATATATATATATATATATATATATATATATATATATATATATATATATATATATATATATATATATATATATATATATATATATTAAGTAGGTACGAGAAAGGTCTTTTATATGTCCATAATTAGAACTGCATATGTTGCTACTCATAATAAATAAGTCACATAATTTCCAATAAAATCAATATATCACATATAAAACAAAGAACAAGCTAAATCCTTTTTATAAATCCAGAACAAGGGAACTTGGAAGGCGGCTGATTTTACTTTATTAGATACTGATATTATTTGTACTCTATGTTGCTATAGCTGAAAACATTCTTTTTAATATCGCAACCAATTTTGTATTTATTAGGTGGACGTTTTACCCATGCAAAATGTAATTAAAACTTTATTACAAATGGGTGTAATAAGTTCTATATATTAAATTGTCCTGAAGTGTAAACCATTTCCTTAAACATTATAGGTAAGTAGTAATTAATTAATTTTGTTAATAAATAAAATATAAAAAAGTATTTAAAATTGTAAAAATAGAAATTACGTAGACTATATATTGTTATTTTTATGATCAGCTAGAAAAATATTAAACAGGTAATAACAACTTCATTTAGACAGTATATTATACTTGTATACTTAGAAGGAAGGCATTAATTGTTTCATAAGTTAAATTGCACAATGCTGTGAGAAAGAGCTTCCTGTTGCCATTTAAAGGGTTCCATTTTTATAGGGAATCAATGAAATTTCTTGACATCGCGAAATTAACAACAAAAAGCGCATCATATTGAATTTGTACGAAAGTAGTAATCTTTTTAACGTGGCGTATTAAACTAACAATATTAATTGACATTATACAAACTATAGTTTTAGTAATTGATTTTATGTTATGTTCTAAGACTACATTTTATATTTTAAGTATTATCTAAACCTATTTATTAAATTGAATGAATTAAGTTCGGAATCCAGTTAGCTATATTAAATAAAAACAATGAATGAATACTAATACGTTTTTCGTTTCAATTTAAAACGTAAATAATAATAATGTTTCATACAATACATCCATTACAGATCTAGCAAGTGAGGTGCATTTTTGTGCTTTATAGGTGTTTATATTTAAGATGCTCGTAATACAATATCCGATAATTCAATATATCCTAACTCAAACACAGATCCATTTATAATCCAAAACGAGGACATTTTTGTCTTAAAAAACACTATGTTATATGATACGAAAACTTAATTGGATGTAGTAGAACATGTAGGAAACAAATTTATATTTATTTTATCCACAGTATCTTTTTTTGTTGCGGTCATAAGAAAATATTTCTGGGAGGGATCTATGCTATATAAGGATTTGCAGGTCAGAAAAATACAATAGCTTATAGTGAATACAATATTTTATAACAAATAAACAATACATTGTAGGTTGATCCTTGTTATGAAAAAAAAAAATAATAAAAACTAACATATAAAAATAATAGTAATTCAGCAATAGTTTTTAACGATTTTTAATTAATCAACACATTTTAAAGACATTTTATATTTTACAAAAGATAGTACTTTAAAATAACAGTAAACGACGAGGTTACTTAGCCATTTCCCCAATAATATTCACACGTTTTTCAAGTAGCACAGAGAGGAAAACTATTAGTTTTGGTTACAGGAATGACTTTACATTTTTGCTATATGTTGTGTGCATATATCTTAGAAAGCAAATTTCGCCTCACACATAAGACCTGAAATGAAATCCTCTGACAACTGGTTTGTTTTATCTTTTTCAAGACATTTTCTTCTCCACATATTTAGCTCATCTAAAATGCACTGGTTGAGTTTTGTACGTCATTTGGCCATTTTTCTCGGAAGACATCAGCAGCCGTAGATAAATCCTCCTCTCTTGCTTTATTTCACTTTTTGGTAAAAATATTTGTATAGTTTTCAAAATATGTTTTGTTATTATGTCTGTCAAAACAGCCGTCAATGAAAGTATTGAATAGTGTGACTCTGAAGTAATCGTCTGAAATGGGAATGGTTGTCATGATGTTAGAGCGGTGCTTTTGCTTAGCTACGGTTTTCGGAACGACAACTTTGCCAACCTTTAGGCTTCTGGACAGCTGCTGAAAAAGCAAATGCTTGGCTTGATATTTCCGAGGAATCAAAGTTTTGAATGTCTTTTAAAAATTTTAAAATTATAGAAAACATCTCACAGAATAAAGCGATTTTATTTAATCTCTCTAAACACTTTCTTTTACAAACTTTAATAACTTCGAATTTTTAAAATCAGATTTGACCTTTAAAAGTTTATCTTTCAAAGCTTTATCCTTTTAAGAGAAGATCGGAAACAGTTTATTATCTTGTTAATAGTACCCAAGCAATCACTTACTTCATGAATGACTTAAAGATAAATTAAAGTAATGGGTATCATAATTTACACAAATTGCTTGTGGATAGGACTCTTGAAACTTCACGACACAATCATTATAAATGCCGCTCATATTTCTTGCTCCATCAAAACTCAGACCTCAAATGCTGTTTAAATATAAATATAAACCTAAACTAGTTATGTTTTCTTTAATAATAATGACACAGAAAGCCCACGGAGATTGTAAAGTAGAACGAATTTCAAAAATCTTCTTTTACAACAGAAGCACCGTTTACTGTATCAAGTACCGGTGTAAGTACCGAGCACACAGCGACGTTAAATTTGTTCTGTGCCTGATACATCAGACGTTTCATCAATATTGAACATCTTTTTATCCTTTCAATCAGTGTATTATTTGTTATAAGCTGTCGACCAGTGTATCTTATATAATTTTAAACTTGTTTGCTTAAGTAAGTAGCATTTGCCCCAAACAGTATTAATGTTCTGTGTAAGGATATCGCCAACTGCATCCATTCTGAATCTCAGTAGTGATATAAATTTCCCATCAGAAGAACTTTCATCAAAAGATATAGGACCTTGATCTTTGTGTCTCCTCAAAGCGATACCTTCTCTCCGCAAAATAATACAGTTTTAATAATTGGTCAAAGTTTGCGTTTGTTTTTCACAATGATGCTTTGGAAATGCGAATTTACTTGAATGTAAACGTCGTCTACCTTTTTATCAAACACAGAAATGAAGGTTTGAGACTTAAGACAAGCACTTAAATGGTAAACTTTCTGCTCATGTTTCCTAAATACTTGTATGACATTTTTCCATTTCATAATGAGGTTTTTTATAATTGAACCTAACTGCACGTCAGAACCCATTCTTGGCTCAAAATGAGATGCAAAAAGCTCCTTCTTTAGCTTCAGAATAGCCCTTTGAACTGTCACAGCCATTGATACTGAAATTTCAAATTTTTTTGTCCATTGGGGAACTAAAATTTACATTTTAGTTTCATGTTTTTTAGCAAAAAAAAAAACTTTTCATTATCCATGTAAGTATTATTAAATAAACCTATATCATATTTTTGAAATTCGACTCGGAGTTCAATAATATGGGACTAATCAGATATTTTGAGGTCTCCGGTTGTGATTGGGGTTCACACTACTTTGTATTTGTCGATAAATCAGGTTGGTCTCTATAACTAACCACTAAAACAAGTCCATGTACGTTAGAGTTCAAAGTTGGTCTTGTCGGTTGAAAAATAGTTTTAGTTTTTTTATCACAAATAATAAAAAACTACGTAAATCACATTTTATCTCTTATTATAAAACGTTGTATATTTAGGCCTAAATTATAAAAAGTAGGCTATGTACACTGTAAAGTAATTGCAAAATTACTCACTCAAATGAAACACAACGTCACTTCTACAAAGCTAGTACACTAACACTATAGCACGTAACGGTAATGGGTCAGTCGACTTGATGTGTACAAAGGTATGGAAACGCACAGGAGAGCTCACCCGTTCTACCTGTTCGTATATTCAGTTACGTCACCGCTACACTACCCACAACACCATCACAGATCTAAGTTACTACCAAGGCAATCTAATAGTTATCACGATATTCACTGTGTTTTTAGGAGCACAAATTTAATTTACAGTAATTTTCATAAATTTTAATCTATTACTGTTTTATACTTATTGTTTAGACCAGTGCATACACTTAATTATGGTTTGATATTTTATGGGAGGATTTATTTTTCCAATCCACCCCCTCCCCCCTAGGGACTGCTCAGGCGACCTATTTACTTTCATTATGCAATGTTTTAAATACTGCCTCATATAAATAGGTATTTAAAAAATTAAAATTAATAGTGATGTAATTTTTATGTTTTGTATTGTGATAATTTTTCGTACCTCTTTTAAATTTGAAAAATCGCTTAGTCTTCATCTCTATCTGTATCAAATTATACGACAGTGATAAATTTGAGGATTAAATGAAATGTGTATCTATTAAAGAGATTGTTAAAATACTTTAAATTTTATTAAATTTAAGGCATTTTGTTTGTTCGTCTTAACAAATTAGTTCATTTTGTACTGAAGGCAATACAAGTCTAATGAAAAATTAAATCATTTTAGTTGTGTGTAAATTAAAAAAAAAAAGTTCCATTTTTTGTTATTTTGCTATCTCCTTGAAAATTTAGTTAAGTTGTGTTACATATGTTTTACATACATTTTTGTAATTAATTTCTCTCTTTACTTGTACTCAATATATAGCCTAAATTGTATGTGTCCTCCCGTGATTAAAAGCTTGCAAGGTAGGGGGGAACGTGTATATTTATATACATTTCCAATAGGATACAATAGAAACATAAACATCGTGCCAAGATGTTTCACTAGATTATATAAAACAGGTTGTGCACATATAGATTTACATGCTATCTGAAACCTTTTTGAAAGATTTATTTATTCAAAAGAGAGGAGTGTCAAGTGGAATGACTAGTAATGGGATAAAAATGGAATGTATCCTTCACTTTAGATATAATCATTCTCGTTGTTATTTTTCGGGCTTGTAAAGGAATAATACTTACCGGGATCTATAATAAACTAAAATATATCTTTTTATGTAAAGTATTGTGTTAAAAATAAAGAGAAGTACAATTAATTGTCATTCACATGAATAGCAAAATGTGTACCTAATTTTTAAATTGATTTTTGGTTTGAAGGAAAAAAAATACTTGAACTTGTTTCCACAAATTAAGTCACATTGGTTATTATTTCAGATGTAACGATTTAATTTAAACATTTAAAAACTTTGCTTACTGTAAATAATTTTATCGAAATTATTCATTTTAAATAAAGACGAACAAAAGACATTTATAATTTGGATTGTAATTTATCATTTCAAAAATATATGCGAACGTTTCCGATTTATCGATAAGTTTTTTATATTATTATTATTTAAAAATTAATTGTAAATGACTTATTATGATGTATTGTAAATTATTACATACTTTATGTTCTTATCCAAATATTATCGTGAATGACAGAAAGTCCTGCTGAATGTTCTAATTGTGATAAATTGTATAATAATTTGAAAGATTTAGAATTCAAAGGGGAATGTTGAAAATTTGTGATTTGTTTACTTTTCATCTCATTACATTGATTTACATTAAATGAAAGTATTTGTAACAAGTATTTAAATTTCGTGCTGATAACAGCCATTTATAATATAATAAATAAGTGAAATAAGACACATTAAAAACAATTTACGTACAGTTATCACATGTGATATGTGTCGTTACTTTAAGAAAATACCTATTAAAACTGAAGATAAAATATTTCAGCAATATATTAACCCAGTGTCTACGATTTCAATACATTTCAACGTTTTTGTTAATAATTGTTACATAGCTAATGTCTCTCAAAATACATACTGTCCATAAACTTTATTTATTGCAGATAATGTACCAAACATCAAATTTACATAACTGTAATGATATTATACCATGATTATATTCAAGATGCCCTACATTAGTTGACCGTGTTTACCTAGGCCTCCAGAATGTGCAATCAATCTTTTAGCTAAAGTTGAAAAAAGTTGTGAATTAAAGCATTATATTGTGAATTTTTGTTGCATTTGATATTAAAAATGAAATTTCTTGCGTTTTAAGATAGTTCAAGGTTCACATTCTGATTTCTAAAAATAAAGCTTTAGCACGAAAAATAATTCTTCAAAAAATATAGTAGATGCGAAAGATAATATAAAATATGTCACATAATATTTAAGTTCTGAATTGCATTTAAGCTTCCTTAAATAATATTTATTATTTTTATTTACTCGCCAAACTATTTTGTAGAAGAAGTGAAACGTCTTCAGTCATTCAAAATTTAAATTAATAATTGATGCGAAATGAGAGTGTAGTTTATTTAATTTATAAATTCACTAATAAATCTAAAAGCATAAGTCCTTGGGAATACAAAAATGAAAACATTGCCCTTTGCTACATAGGTGTAATCTTTGTAACTCAAGTGGGTTTTAGTGATTACCTACTTTAACTCCACCAGAAGCACACACTTGTAGATATTTCTTTTGTAACTCCGTGTTGTAATATTTTTGATATAAATTGATAGTATTATTGCTTCAGGAATAATTTTGTTTATTACAGTGAAAAATATTTAATAATACTATAAACGATATCACGTCGATAATGTATTAAATATATGGGATTAAATTTGTTCCTAAATCTTTAATAATTAAATTACTGTATTACCAAAAATTACAAATTTCTAACTAATATAAATGGTATACACGATTAAAGCTTCAATATTGTGTCAATAAAATATTTTTTTACTTTTTTTGGAGTTAGTTAATACTGTCTCTAGTTAAAGTTGAAATATATTTCTAGTGATCTGTAACTACAAAATAAAACTAATATATTTACAAAGATAATACAAAATGGTTTTGTTTTGTAAATAAAACTGAGGTTAGTAAAGTTAAAAAAATATGTAATTGTCTTTCTAATTGACGTTAAATATATAACAAACAGAATAGATAAAAAACAGGATTGCAATAACGCATGGAAAATAATTATTATAAGGCATTCGAAATATGACGATATATAATATCAATTTATATTAATTTGTAATTTGATTTAGAGAATAAAATTAATTCAATTTTCTTAAACCTAAATAATTGAAATATTTAGCTGTAGAGCTAAAAGTAATAACGGCTGTTGTCAGCAAAAACACTTATAATAAAATACATATAACATATCCAACATTTATATTAAAACTACTTCACTTTCGTAATTTAAAATCCCTCACGTTAAATCGTAAGGTTTTCTATTAAGACTCGTTTGCAAGAATGGTAGAACATGAATACTTGATTTCAACTGTAAGGTATACAATAAAATAACAATGTTCATTGCTTCAATTTTTGTTAGTTAAATAATTATTTCAAGTGAAAAATATACAACCTAGACCGGGAATCGAACGCAGGACTTTTGGCTTTACGCGCCAACGCTTTACCAACTGAGCTATCCTTGATCGCTTCCCGGCATAGGGCATACATTCTCACTTGAATTAGTTTTTGCTGCAATTTTTGAGTATTGACAGTAAAATTACCTTATTACAAACGACATTGAAACTAATCTGTATGCTCGGCTTGCAGCCTTTACGTATGTATTTAATTATATTAATTTATTGATTTTAACACTTATACATTAATTATTTTACCATGCTAGTATTAATACTAGCTTGGTAAAATAATGTATAAGGGTTAAAATCAATAAATTAATTTTATAATTATTTTGTATATGTCATAATTAACTTACCGTTGAGTAAAATATGAGCCAATACAATAAAAATTATTGAAACATTTCAAAATGAAATTTTGTTACTAAATTTAAGTTTTTATATAACTCTCTGTTTCCGCTTCAATTCAAAGGAGACAGGTTTACTGGTATAAGAAAATTAGGTTTGTATTCACAAAGAGCGGTTTTGCAACCACAGACAATAACGTTTAAACAGATTTTATTGACAATCCTTTTGGTGATTTAACACAATTCGTTTATGTTGGGATCAAACGGTTTTCTCTACAAACCAAATTTGTTCTCCTATAGTAATGATTCTATTGTTGGGTCTACTCCGTTTATATCATTGTTGTGTGCTTTACCAAATTATATAATCTGTCTTTGCGATTGTCTTTCTTTATTTGTATATGAGAAAGGATAAGTTTTATTTTTCTTAAAACATTTTTATCATTACTTCCGCAATTGCATTAAACATTTGTCTTGATTTCTTTGGCAGAATAAACTAACGAAAAGTACTTATTTCTTGTATTCTTACTTGAGTTGTATAAATGTTTAATAATTACTTCCTTCTTTAAAAATCAATGTCAACTTCGAAGAAACCTTTTAATATTATGTATGCGTAAAGTAGATGAGTATGAAATGAAGCTAATTCAAATTAATATATCATTTTAAAATTGTTTTCACGAAATAAAGTATGGGTGTAACTAAATGATATTTAATAGAAAACATAACATATCCTATTAGTTAAACCTGTCCTGGTTTTTATAAGCTTTCGAGTTTTTGTGTGTTATTTGTGTTTTACCTATGTGTGTTATTTGTATTTATAAATATCTTTATTTGTGTAATATTATTCTTACAAAAGTCCTTTAAAATGACATTTTTTTTTATATTTAAGGATTGATTCGAACTAATCGTAGAGTGGTTTTTAATGAAAATTTTATATTATATTTTACAGTTTATTAAAACTCATTCTAAAGAAGACACAACACAGACATAAGTATTGTGAAGATGTTTCAATTGACGTCATATTTTTTTAATGCCAATTATTAGGTTTAGAATATCTTTTAAATTCCACAGGACTAGTTTTCTATATTACTTTATAAACATTTTAAGTATTGAGTGTATATTTGTATTATTAAAAAAAAGTGCTTATTTTATACTATTTGTAGGAACCAATAAAATGTGCTAAGACTTGTCAGCAGATAAAACAGGCCATATGATTGTGCTTTGTACAATTATACTAATTTTGTTTTACAAATTATCCAGAACACATTTTATGTTGTTCTTCATGGAGTAAGAAGATTATCCTCAAAGTACTAATATCATGTTATATTAATGTATAAATATGACTACTTGAGACAAAATATTTCAATTTAAGATACCATGAGAACCTAATGATTATCATAGATGTAAAAATTAAAGGAGGTTCTTGGAGTCGGGTACATAAGTGATTCATAATAAGTGATTCATTGCTAGAAATGTTTAATAATAGTTTGTAATGGCAGCGAAACATGTAGCAATTAATATAATATAAGCAATTAATATAATATACGGAGCTACTATCGACTTCAAATAAGGTATGTTAATTAAATAATAGTTTCTTTAGTGTATTATTAATAATTAATTATTCTAGTATATACAGATATCGACATTTTAATACCAAAATAATTTATTAGTTAAATATCCTAAAAATATTTATTAGTTATATAAATTAGTTATATTATATACTATTATTATATATAGTTATTTAATTAGTTATATATATATATATATATATATATATATATATATATATATATATATAAGAATTACAAAAATTTACTGAAGCTTTACTAGTGAAGCTTGCTCACCTTCCTAAGGGCGGCCTCTTTTGGCTTCGTGTTCGTATTGATCCCTTGTATCAAATTATCTTCGATTAACGATCTTATCCTGTGACAACACCCTGGTCACTTTCCGACAAGAATATCCCACAAGTCCTCCTGCATCTGACTCTGATTTCTACCAACCTTGACTTTTATACTCTTGGTCATTTGTGAAGCGTTAGTAGGTAGAAAGCCAAACAGTTAACTAACTTTTTTCCTAACTAACTTTTTTTTTTATACTCTGGACTCTATAGAGTAAAGTTAGGATATTTATATATTACGTTGTAACTTAAGTTCTAACACAGAACTGATTATTTAATTTGCCAAAATTGCAATTAAGACAAATAAATGATTCTATTTTTTGATGTAGTTGTCTGTTTACTTTACACTATTACAACTATTTACACAAACGCAATATTTGAGTTTATAGATTACATCAACGCTCTCTATTGAACCCTAAATCAACACCACATACTTCAACTGAGTGTCGGGTCAGATACAAAGGCTAAAAGGTTAGTCAAAGGCTTTGTATAAGCTATTGCAATTTCGCATTTAATGAGTTTTGTAGTTATTTATTAATTTAATGTTTGTGTTCCATCACAACATGTTCAAATTATTGATAACCACTTCTGCCGATCCCAGAATACAGTTGTTGAAATATTTATTAAGTGTATATACATGTCAGCAAATTAATTGTCCTAAAACATTTTAAATACATAAGGTACTTCAAGCAATCCGATGCGAAAACTGTTTTGATATTACTATATATTACGACTAAATTATGTAAGATTTTGTGTAAAATTTGATAAACTAAAGGGAAAATAGCAAATCGGTACAACAAAAGTAATAATTTATTTTCAAAATATATAGTTGGAAGTTTAATTTTTAAAAAAGTCATAAATTTTCCTTAACATGTACATTTCCCAGAGAATATTTATATAAAACTTTATTCAAATAAATAATGTTTTGTGTTGCCATATGGCAACGATAGGCTAAAACGGGTATATTAATTGAATTTACTATACATATTAACGTACATTATTTTCTATGATGCATTAAAATTATCATCCTCCTTAAGAAACTAAAACTGATAAACGAAAATAAATGTTCCTATTTTTTTAAACTCATTTCTTTACCTTTCAAAGTATTATTAGTTTTAACGTATACACGTTCATGGAATTGACGTAAGCTAAATACATTATATTTATAGTGAAACTTGCAATATTTATAATAATAAGGATGCCCTAATCACATTCATCTGATGCTATACCAACGTTTTATACATATTCAGTGAACGCTTATTTTATGCACCACATTAAATATATAATAATTATTTTGTTGGAAAATCTATTTTAGAAGTTTAAACCATTATATAGTATTTTATTCCTCAGAGGTGAGGCTTTTCGAACTAGGAAATGCATAACTAATTTTCTGAATACTTTTATAAAAAGCTAGTATTATTTTATTACTAAAAAACCAAAGTATTGTTTATACCTATATAAAAACATAGCCCCAAATGTAAATTTGTTTATTTCTTAATAGTACTTTGCACTGTGGCTTGACACAAAAGAATAAGGACCATGGTTTGATTTGATTCCACATTTATGGTATTCAACGTTTGAATTAAAAATTTAAACTCTTTCGAACTTCAAACATACATTTCATAGATTTGTCAGTGGAACATTTGAGAAATATCTTTACGCCACTTTATCATTTGAAATTATTAAGAGTGTAGTTTGTTTTTAACCCCTATAGGTTAATGTGGAATATACTTGCACATGTTATGGAGTGAAATAATACATTCACATACAAGTGGGCAGAAATAATACAATTATTTACAGACAAAAACAATTCAACGCTTAAGCAAAAGTATATATTAAAAGAACAACAATTGACTTTATATGAGGGAATTTTTATTTTATAAGTTGGTATAGAGAATAATGTTGAGCATTGTATATAAAATAATGTAACTTCAAATTAAAACTTTTTAACCTTTCTAGAAAGTGGTGGAAATAATAAATACAATTTATATAAAACTTTCAGGGAAATTTAAAGTAATTCAAAATGATTACTCTTATATATGTTATTTTAATTTTTAATAACTTCTAGACCAAAACAATAATAGTTGAAGAACTGTTGGAGCGGAATTTAATTAGAGGTATTATATCGTATTTTAACCAATTTAAATCGTATTATAACAGAAAAGAAGTTTCACATCCCTCGAATATCAATAAAATATTCTCCTAATATATTCTACCAACTAAACATTCATATCTATTTCGCTATCATGAATTTAGTGTATGTGAAGTTGGAACATTAATATTCAATCGAAGCAAAAGTTTAAAATATATAACTACACCTAGTAATATGAAAAATATGAAAAAAAGAAGTATATTATTTGAAAAAATAAATATCAATATATTCACGATAATTGTAACTAGTGAAAATAATCATACTAATTAGATGTACGTATTATTAATAGGTGAGATTCTAACTCAAAAAGCAACTCCATTTACCCTAAGTATCCCTACCACTTAGTACAAGGGTGATTTAATATGTGACAAGTTCCTATTATCAATTCATTTTACACTGATACTTTTTCTTGTTCACTCCCAGTTAATAGATAATATTGTGTAATATTTTATCATTGGACATACACCATGGTCCTGAAAACTATTTATATTTCTCCATCGGGAACGAAATTGGTCTGTGATTCCAAAGTGAAGACGGTGTAAACTGATATATATATATATATATATATATATATATATATATATATATATATACTTGAGTGTTGTATTTATATAAATGAAAATTTAAAAAAATGATTGAAAGAGGTAATGTAGATCAATTGAACTCATGTAAATGAAAAGTAAGATAAAAATAAAATAAATAAACCAATTATTGTATTACTATTTTGTCATTTTTGAGGTGACATTAATTTCAAATTGGTTCTTAAATCCCAAAACATACGTCTCTTTACAGAAAGTAAAAGTAATGATGATAAACCACACTTATAAATATTCATGAGAAATAAAAATAGGAGTTTGGAGAAAATATTAAATTATTATTAGCATTAGCAATACATTTTTTCTTTTTTAGTATTTATCGGAATATAAATAAAATTTTGAAAGACATTTTAAAATCTATCATTAATCCTAAAATGTGACGAAAAGTCTGATTTATATTTTTTAAATGTTGCAAATTCATGATAAATTAACTGTGATATACATTTCAAATAATGTAATTATTATAATTTATAAATAATTAAAACAATATTTTTGATTACCGAAGGAAACTATATAACTGTTCGAGAAAATTGTTTTCATCGTTAGCAGTTGTGTTCTACCGCTAACACAATTACATTTCAGTAATCTAGTAACATAAACAGGTCTCAATACCAGTTCCTTGCTCCCTTTATTAGATGAACTGAATTTATTTGGCATGACGTGGTTTGATTTTCTAACAAAAACACATATGAGAAATAACCTAGACATATGCAGTCAAGTATTACATTTTCAGTAAAACATAGTTTAATATATTCACCACCATACAAAACATTACTCTTGGCTCTTCTCTTTCTGAATAAAAATTATTCCAAAGAAGGATCTTTCACCTTCAGCTAATTTAACTCATTGAAAAAAAACTAATAATTTCAGATAGTATAAAACTAGAACACAAGTTCTCAAAAATTACTTTTACTTAATTAAACGCATTTCAATAACAAATTCGCCATCATCAGTGATACATAAGCTACAATAACTAAACTATAACTATAATAACAATTATAGTTTAAGTGTTGTAGCCCATGTATCGACTAAGGTGGCAACTTTGTCGTTAAAATGCGTTTGATTAAGTAAACGTAGTTTTTGTGAGAACTTATGTACGAGTTTTATTCTATCTAATATTACCTCACAAGTCAAGCTCGACATTTATTTATAATAATTTGAGACTAATCGTAGGTATATAGATCATTCAGACACAAAACTAACGTAAATTCCAACCTAACAATAATATTTTAAGGTCACAACATTAGATTATACATATTCTAAATTTTGAAAATTATGTAATTCAAAAATGTCTGAACAAAGAGACTAATATTCACTTGGATCAGGGATTGAGGCGGTATTTTAAAATTACCGTTATATTCAACACGTAATACTACATCATGAAGATAAAACATCTGCTCAATATTAAATTATAGCAATGTTGAGACTGTTTTAATTGGACTCTCTAAATGTATACCAAGACACATAATTATCTCATACATATGACATTGTATATCTTACAGAAAATGACTTATGATTATAAATTTAAATGTTTACATGTATAACGCACGTCTATGAGTGTCCATATTCTTTAAACTAGTTACACTTACTATAGAAATGCAACTATTGATATACAATTACTCTTTGCCAATAAAAGTGAGAAGATTAATGGAAAGAACTACTAGATATTCGTCATTGATACCACTAAATTATTGTTCCGTTAATGTTGCAAAGGAATTATGGTTTTTTTTTGAAATAACAACCTAAACCTGTTTATTATTGAAAACCAATTGTAAATACCTTTTGATATTTGAAGGTTTTAGACTCTTTACGATGTTAGGAATGGTGTACATAATAGATAAACATACTATCATTAATACAAAAGTTGATAAAATTTTTCCCTACCGGTAGAAGCTTAAGTCCTAGAGACAAGAAAGCTATTAATAATTTAGTCACCACCAGACCAATTTATGAAATTAATTAACATACTAATATAGAGATGTAATGTCTATGACTATAATTCAAACACTATAATTAGTGGCCATTTTGCTACAATAGGGAATTTGTTAATAAATAAAGTACTTTTTATAACAGGTATTTTTAATTAAATTTAATAATTTTATAAGAAGAATTATTATTTTTCTTCCTTTTGATGTATCGTATTTATTATCTACTACTGACATTTTGATTACCGTTCTTATTTTATAAAAATAATAACAAAATTATTGAATTAATTACTCAATTATATTAAGAAGCTGACGTTAAGAATAATGTAACATTATACTGATTATGAAAACGATAAACAACGACAAATTGAGGACAAAATTATAACTAATATTACATATCATATGTTCTGAAAACATAGTTGTATAGAATTTTATAAATTGTATAAAGTAAACAAGTTATTAACTGTGTAGATATATTATGGAAACGTTACTAGGTTATATGGTAGTCGGTTACAGAAAACCTGGATAATAATTTATTATGTTTTTTAATATACCTTTATTTGTCGACAAAAGTAGTTCTTTTTACTTCGTGGCCACTAAATCTGTTTCGTCTTTACTAGAGGCATCATCAAACACATTACAAAACACTTTCACTTTACATATTTAAATTATATACTAATTCAGTATTTATCATATTTTTACTACAAAAGTTGCTCTTGAATGCGGTCATATCCTTTCCTTTTTAATGTTACTCGTACTTAGTTTAGGAAGTCATTGTTGTACAACGGCATAACATGTTTAATTTAAATAATTTTATTCATCAATAAAATAACTTTACTTCATTCAATTTTTTTTACTTCGACAACAAAGAAAAACCTTATTTGTTCCAGTTAAACATGCTACAGTCATATCTTAATATTTCGAATATGATATGTGTAATAATTACCTGACCTGTAGTAATGAAAACACATTTTCCCATTTAATTTCAATCTCTAATGAAAAGATGAATATTTGGAATTATTTCATAAATTAAATCATAGGACTGTCTAACATGGATTTACCATGAGGTATCAAATGACATGTTGACAAATCTATCTGAAAAAATATAGGGTAATGAAACGAACCTTTTTAAACATGTAGTGTTTATTAATTTTTATGGTTGTACTATTCCATACCATTTACGTAAACATATCTATAAATGTAACGGGACTGTGATAATCATAGTACAAAGACAATTGATCTTCATACAACTGGAACAACAAACATGGTTAAATATTGACCGTGTAGAGCGAAGCTTGCAGCTTGAGACTATAGCAAATATTATTGCTTGTATAATGTTCAAGTAAGTTCACGCCCTAAAGAGTAGAGACCTGCCAAATTATGAGTTGTGTAGAAGTTATCGTGAAATAAATTGATGTTATTTAATTTATGTCCCACTTAAATTACATTTTACAGTTACACATAATTTCAACTAATTATTCGCTGATTTAAGATGTAATTAGTTTGTGAAATAATCCTACAAGACAGTATTAGTGTCCATGGCCTTTTTTGAAACCATTGCATGATATTATAGAATCGTATATTTTCTTCAAAAAGTAATATTTTAAATCTGTAGTTTTTGAAACCCAAGCTATCGAGTACACCTTTAGATACAACGAAATGATATTATTTCAAAGTCAACAATATCTATTTATTTATCCAAATATTCATTTTCGGTGTAATGTAAAACCGAAATATCAATATCATGGTTAAATGAAATAGTTGTGCGAAAATTTAAATATTCGATAATTTGGAGAACCTATAAACACAAAATATTTATAGTTGATTTATTTATTCATTATTTGTTCTATTGACAAATATTATTTGCATAAAACAGGTCATATACACATTACAGAAATTTGAGACAATACACATAAAACACCACAACATACAATTAAACAGCAATCAGCTTAAAATATAAGAGAACATACAATAATTGACACATTACACATAAATAAGTTATAGTAGTCAGGATATATTACAAAAAATATATAAATCACATCCATCATGATTATATACGATCATAATGTATAAACTCATCCACCGAGTTAATGGATCCAGACAATAGAAATAGTCTAACATTGTTTTTAAAAATCCTGTAGTTTGGTAATTTTTGAAGGTTTTAGAAGCTTATTCATGAACCACCAGCTTGTGAGGAAGTTTACTGTATACATTTAACTTGTGCTGTTTGACACGATACTTACAATTTCTGTAGACTTTAAAATAAATACAAAATCGTAATGACAATCTTCTGGCTAATGCACTACAATTAATATTGCAAGTTTTATATAGCTACTAGGATAAAAATTGTTCTAATGTAGAAAAATAATATTTATAAACACATTTAGGTGATATTATCTAATTAAAGGTATAAATAATACAATTTTATTATAATATAACTTGATATCAATCATTCATTTGTCAAAGAAAAAGGAAGACTAAATGTAAAAAGATTATATGCAATTGAAACATGCAAGTATAATAATTTCTTTCTCACTAATATAACTGGATGCAGTTATTCATTTATCAATGAAAAAAGTAAGAATATATAAAATATGTAAAAATATTATATGCATATTAAACTTTTAAAGATAATCATATTCTATCGTACTTATTATAAAATTCAGTGTTTAATTATACTAAATGTTTTATTTTTAAATTATCGAGTTGGTGACATTTTAAATATAATATTTTTAAAAAAATCTAGAACATTTCTTTATTTCTGTTGTAAAACATCTGTTGAAGTTGTTGTATCAAACTATTAATAGGAAATGGCTACCTTCAGAATTTACAACGAAATTTATTGCAAATATTTATATCACACAGTATGGTCACACTAAACATAAAAAGTTGTATGTACCTAACTTAAACAAAAACGCTTGTACACATATTTTCTCATAGTAAATATCTGTAATTATCACCGTTTTGTTCGTTCGTTTAATTATTCATATTTGTTTGTACTTTATAATAAATAGCTAAATCAAATAAATCGTAAAACATAGTATTGTCCGAAACTGTTAAAATATTTACCTAATACAATTTTAAAAATTCGAAAAGGTTTAGTCAAATTAAAATATAATGTATTAATCCTCAAATTCAATCTTGTTCATTGCTTGTAAAGATAAAATATTAGTAATTTGTAAAAAATATATAAGTAATTAAAAATTGGTAGTATATTGTAATTAATTGTTTCTTTGTTTATATTGATTAATAAGCCGATTTGTAATTTAAGGTAAAGAAAAATACAAATATTGTAACTTTTCCAATATTTTAGTAGGTTAAATTATTTAATAAACTACTTCTAATTGTGTTAAGTTTATAATACAAATTAATTCAAAACTTCACAGAGTTGCTACAGTAAATTAATTTAATAATGTAATTAATATAACCACTATCCAATTATAACTGCTTCCAACTGCTCTTGCTAAATCTAAGAGTTTCTCTCGTGAATAACTTTCTATATTAGTGATACAAATATAGTTCAGTAGCACGCTAAAAGCATAATCAAGGAATAATGGCTTAATACAGATTATTTTTTAATACCGTAATTTACTCATGTCATACATAAGTCTTGTCCTCAGACTTTTGTCTTACAGTAATAAAATATGACAGTTGGAATAAGAAATTCAAATATTTATACTTATAAATAAATAAATATATATATATAATGAACAGTAATTTTGAACTAATAAAAAATTATTATTGTAATTCATGTATCCCTGAATTGAAACATTGATATTGAAACGATCAATTGTTAGTTTAATCATAAATTAGTTTTCTTAAAAGATATAAATAACAATTTCCTTTGTTTAACTAATAATTCTATAAATAAATAAATTAATATTGTATATTAGTGTCATTTAGCTTTTAGGAGGATAGTCGATCTTAAATTGTATTTTCATTTGTCGTATATTTTTGAATACATCAAATTTTCAAAAAAAAATCCCGGTAACATTTGACTAGAGTCTATAAAATTACATATTTGGCCAATAAACGAGTATTGGTGTAATATAGAACATTAAAAAAAAAAAAAACATCAAATTGAATTTTTAAATAATTTGTTCATTCTTCAATATTTACGAACAAGTATTTGTTTTCTTCTCATTCTTCAGCTTTGAAATGTGGGAATATATTGTTTAACAGGCCCCAAATTAGTTTACTTAAGACATTGTATTTTACCACGTTTTTATTAGTTCGGTTTCCGTCATATCTGTCTGTCTGTCCAGGTGGAATTTTGCAATCGAGTTTAAACTAACACCCCGATAAGCTAGACACCTGAAATGTTGAACATAGGTCAGAATTGGATGACAATACAATATTCAGTTGGTTTCTTGTCTCTACGTTTGTTTAAAAAATAGTTTTTAAACAAATAAAAATTGGCCAATGAGATATAGATTTTTTAAACCGCGTTATCGCTTAAACGCGTTATCGCTTAAACGCGTTATCGCTTTTGAATAGTAACCGGAATATTGGATTGACACAATAGTAGGATGACACAAATTTTTCATGGCTTGTGAGAGTTATTGGATTAATAATAAATCAAATAATTTTTTTTAACATACCACGTTTTTAAAACGAAGTAAAAAGTATAAAATAATTTTTATGACCCTTCTACAATTTTGAGGGAGGATTGTTAGTGGCTATGGATATATTTGAAATACTTGGAGAGAAAAACGTGCGGCGCAGCCAGTAAATAATACAAGTAGACAATCCGGATGAATTTACAGCTAATTTCAGGGAATCGGAAATGAGATTCACTGTAATTTAATTTATTTCCTCTTCCTTAACTATCATAGATTGCCTGCGCCCCACGTTTTTCTCTCTAAGTGTTCCAAATATATCCATAGCCTGTAACAATCCTCCCTCAAAATTGTAGAAGGGTCATGAAAATTATTTTATACTTTTTAGTCCGTTTTAAAAACGTGGAACTTATGTTAAAAAAAACTATTTGATTTATTTTCTTTTTTTCACGATCATATCACGAATTGCTAAATCACAATTATTTTAGTTGGTTAATTTTTCACGATGGACTATAAACGTTGAGCAAATTCTTGCAATTTTTAAGATATGTGTAATTTTTATGGTTAACTAAAAATAGTTAACATTTATTTTTAAGGAACGAAGATGAAATTAATTTTTATTAAACATTGTTGTAAAAAAAGCAGGAAATCGAAGTGATTTAGTTTATTTGTTTCTTACGTTTTGATTAAAACTTAATTATATAAACATATGGAATACAAAATTGGTTTCTAGTCATAAACAATCATACCGTATATACTACCAAAAAAATAAAAGTGAAATATTTTCCGTCCCTATACTTTAGTTATGTTACGTATATATGAAATAGTAGAAGCATAGGAACTCATTCTAATAAACATACGCATGTTATGTCATAGAAAGATAAAATATTACATACATGGAGAAATGTCCTTCGAGGTATTTATGACGAAATTTAATAAAATTTCATTTAGGCCATGTAATTTTATTAATGTTATATCAATATGAAATATAAATTATAGAAATCAAATAAATAAATAGCATTAATCCATTTGTGTCATTACTATCAACGTTGTTCGTGTTATACGCTCAAACGTTACTTATGTGCCCCTTGTTTGTAATATTTCAATTTATACATAAATTATATTAAAGAAATAGAATATTTATTATAGTATAGAGAAATTATATTACAACAATGAGCTAGTTTCATTTTAAATAAATAATGATATTCACTCAATTATTTAAATTCTATTTATCAAAAATAGTATATTATATTTTTATATGGTTTTGTTAGTTAAAAGGACTGAAAAATGTACTGATACAAGATGTAACAACTCCAGTTATAACATGGATGTAAAAGCATGGAACCAGTGAAATTAAGTAGTTATTTCCAGACAAAAAAGAATTGCCTCAAGTGATAAATCCGTAATGCATTAAGGGATAAGCTACTGGTGGATAATTTGTGGGACGAGTTGAGAATATAATTTTTATTTTATTAAAACAAACTATGCACGGATATCTTTGTCACTTATTAAAGTTGACAAAATTCATAACTCTACATACAGACAACAAATTTTAAATAACATAGCTTTTGAATGAATAACACAGAGAAACGCTCACAAAACATTTCAGCTTTCCAGTTTTGTTATCTATCAAAAACATAATTAGATCGACGTCAATCATTACCTTATTAAACAAAAATGGAGTTGTTTGGTGTCAGAGATATCACACCATATACATAACAGATATGTAACATAAAATTTGTAAAATATGTTTAAATTGGACATGTATATTCAGCACATTTTAGATCCGATCTTCTTTTAATTTCTCCTATATTAGTTGATTAAATGAATTATAAGTTCGATGGCAACTTGTCTACAGAATAACAATTTAAGAGAAATTAAAAGAAGATCGGATCTAAAATGTGATGAATATACATGTCCAATTTAAACATATTTTACAAATTTTATGTTACATATCTATAAGGAAGATATCGACGTTCATATGTTATCTGTACTATAAGAGAAAATTCGAAAAAACAAATATAGCAGGCAAAAGTCCTTTTTTTCTTTATTATTACAATGTTTCATTACAGTGAAACTCACATTGCCTCTCTCTCCTTACTCTATAGTTTGTTTACAGTTAACTATTTTATATAAGGATTTGATTTTATATTGAGGTTGGTTATTTAAATACTAAAGCAAAACAAATGGTTTAATTAGTTGTAACAATACATAATTGTATATTAAATATAAATATTCTATTCGAAGGAAAGTTCAAACAAACGTAATTGTAAAGATCCAATTAATTAATAGAATTTATAAGGATTTATTATTAATTTTACCTAAGCGTCAACGTTTTTCGTTTGTCTACAGAATTGTGAAAGGGAGGCTCTGAAAGTGTTTTAACACATATGAACTAAGATAAAAGACTCTCATTTAAGAATATTTAAAATGTACGAATACAAAACGGAGTGAAATGTATTGCAACAGAAAAATTAAAACTCTCATTTAGAAAAGAGTTACTTCAGAAGGGATTGTGGAAAGCAATAAATCTACAGTAGTAAGCAGATACCGGCTGACGGATCATGTTGCATGACAGTTTGGGAATTAATTGCTTACCAGTGTTAAAATAAAACAAGTCTGTGGAATTGCATTTTCGGTTTTTTAAGAATACAAAACAGGATTGAAGTAAGTAAATTTTGGATCTTGTATCTTATAAGAACTATTCATTTAAAGATATACGAAAAATATTATTAGTTTTGAACATACGACAGTTAACGTAAATATTGCACTTTTACATGTTTTTAGTACGGATTGTAAATTACCGATAGATAATCTTCTACTTAATCGTTTTGTATTACTTATACTGTGAAGTTAGTATAAATTAAAAAATGTAGTACAACGGAGAAAGTTAAAAAAAACTGTTATTTCGAGAAAATGTTAATTTACAGAGGAATTGTCTGAAGTAATAAATTTACAATTCCTGGAGTAATATAAAGTACATCGAGCTAGTTAGATATTGTATGTGGCCCAAGATGTTTATTAATTATAACTGTGTTTATGTCTAAATCTGACTGTGAATTTTCACTACCATTTACAAAAGAGGAGATAGAACTTTTTATAATTTAACAATTTAAACGTTTTTCATTGTTGTGTGATATGCATTGCGTAATGTTTTGTTCATAATTGACTAGCCTGAAGATACTGTATGTGTGATGCGAAACAAGTAGCTAAATGTAATAACAAAACAATTCATAATTGAATAAACAAATGGTATTTATTTAAAATATAGATATCACAATATAGATTTAAAAATACTGGGATACAGGCTAATAGTTGAAAAATAATTTCATTCACCGAATAAAATTATCCAAACACATTTTATAATTAAACCGAATATTTAAAATAATTTAGTTTTAAGAATTAGGGTTTGAAACATGTAGTAATGGAAAACAGTCAACTATTGAAGGTATTATTCTCGTTCTATATATAGTCTATAAATAAATATATAAATAGATTATATAAGGTAAATAATGTTTAATGTTCTATGCAATTATTTTACTTATATCCGCTGTAGTATTCTTTTAGATAATAAGATAATATTTAATTTACTTATGCCTGTATAATAAAACACAGACAAAACAAACAAAGCAAACAAACAAATAGTTTACATAAATTAATTCAAGCTAAAATCCTATTTGTTTGAAATTTAGTTATTAATGACGCAGGTAATGGTTGTATATTTTTTTTTTTGCATTTAATAAAGCGTGTTTTTCATTTTTTTTTCATTTATTGCGTTTTAAAGCAAACATTATAGTAATCAATTTTATATCAGAGCCATTCTCAGGTTTTTTTCTTGATCATTTCTCATCATTATTATTATGACGTAAAAACGAATACCGTATTATTTTTGTTTGGATTGTGTGACTACATTTATAAAAAAAAATTAAGAATAATTATATTTGTAACCAATTGGTCTTAAGGCAGGTACACCAAAAATATAAGTTTTAAAAAAATTTAAAGACATATTAGCAAAATATAGCTACATTTTTAATTTGGTCAAAATCCAAACAACATGAATGATAAAGAGAGGACCTAACCTAACCGCCCTCTATCTATTTTATAGTTGCCATTACATTTATTTTGGTTTGAATGTTTTTTTTATCCAACACCTTGCGATGATTTGTAATGGTTTGGGGTTTTTAATTAAAAAATAGTATTTGTTAAAACGTGAACCCAATGGTGTTCATTTGCATTGATACTATATTAACGGCAGATGAGATGAACTACACTAAAAGTCATGGTATTTGATGGGATTGACAAATCTTGTAATGTTATTGACAGCAAAACTAGTGGTAATAATACTAGAGTTTAAAAAACATCTACTATGCTATGAAGTTAATCAAGTAAAATCATATGTTTAGAGCAAGTATATAAAACTCATTTAGAATAAACAATAATAACCTATATATTTGAAAGGTATATTAAATCTACTTTGTTACTTGAATGCATTTAATGTAATCTTGTTACACTGTGTAGTATCATGCATTAAAGCACAGTTATAACAAAACATTGTGTAAAGTTTAAGAGGTAGTCCCACAATTATTATCTTGAGATGAACCACGTACTAATATATAAATTAAATCGAAGTTGAACACGTAGAGAATAAATATAAAGTAAACTAAATTTCTTCTTTTGATGTTCTTCGTGTATTTATTTTAGCCTCTCTAGAGATTTAAAAGTAAATTCCTTCTTATCCAGTTCTACTCAGGTCACCTTTTACCCTTTTAACAACTTCCAAACATAGTTAAACTCAAATTAATTCAACCTCAAAATATAATTTAATGTAATGAATTTAACAACAATGAAAGTGTTTTTTTAAACAATAAAATAGTTTATATTTATAATATCTCCTAGTTTAATTGTTTGTTGAATAATTTTAAAGTGTAAAAAGGTAAATATAAATTATAAATATAAATCTTGTACTTGTAATTTTAACTTAATGATGGTGATGTAGAAGATGTTTTACAAAAACTTATAAAGCTTGTAATTTTATTTGCTTAGATTGTTACTGTACTTCGAAGTCAAGTTTTTGATAATAATCCAATAATAAATTATGAGCTATAAATATATTTCAATGTGAAATAAAAGAACAGTTAATACAAAAAATGTGTTTATGTTATCTAACCATTTTTTATTGCAATTTAAAAGACGTATTGTTTATTTATGCAATTTCAGCAAATGTGCAAATGCAACATAGAAAAAGTAAAAAAAATAAATAAATAACAAAAAAATTATATTTCGTTTTTTAAGAACTTATTCCTAGTACAATCAAAGACGTAAATTTTTGCAAAAAATATAAATGAACCAATGTCATCAACTGAATTTAAAGATTAATATTAATTTGCCAAAGATATTTATTAAAACTCTATACCAAAGGGAAATTTATATTTTAAAACTAGTTAATTCACATTTTCTTAAAATAATTTCAAAATAATTATAGTTTTCAAAATTATAAATTCTGTTTATAGCAGTTATTCGAAAATAATATTCGAGATTTTCGTTATGTTCAATTGCATGTAAAAGTATAGGTTTGATTTAGTTTTATTGGAATACATCGAAACTTTGTTTAGTCATTATAATTCGTAAGTGCATAGATGTTACTGCAATATATCCTAAGGGCCATTGTTTACACGAAAGTTGGTATAATTACATTTTATCAATTACAGTTAATTTTGCCTCCAATAGGGTATGTATCAGTTAAAATATTATCTTTATATAATTTAAATCTTTATAATCTATATAAAAATGATTATCAGTGTAAGATTATATTTGAAGATATTTTATGGTGAAATAAGTTTGCAAAATGCGCACGGTGGAAAGGTATAAGGTTGATATTTAACGTAGGACTTCTGTATTCTGTTTGAAACCTGGTAATTTCAGTTGTACAAGAATAATTTTTAAATATTTAGATATTTAGAAAATAATTTGAAGGGGTTGAAAAAATGTATGTTTATTAGGCACTGCCAAGAAATTTGCAAGCAGCTTTACAGAAATTATTTAAATTGCATGATACAGGCGTAATTACTACGTTTTAAATTTAGACTATCATTCTTAAAATGTAGACCGTGTATCTAAAATATATGTTTTACGCTTTGAATTAGTTAAGAAAGTGAAACATTAAAAATAATTTGGATATAAGTGATCCAGATACAATTTATAACATATTTACAAATCTTTTTGTTTATATTCTGTTTTCAATTAATCCCGAATGGATTACAATTACGTAATATATATATATATATATATATATATATATATATATATATAAACTTAAATAATATTTACATTTTTAATAAACGCTTAATAATGATTAATAAACTCATTTTGTTTGATTAATTTTTGGTTACAAACTCTTCCATGAATTCGAACTGTTCTTGTTTTTCTCAGTATCCGTAAAGACTTAACAAACGATTGTGCAACCAATTAAGAGTGATTAAGCACCACACTGTTACATACATGTGGTTATACTATACGATAACTACTATAATCCTTAAACAGATTCTATACTAAAACCTATAATATGTATAATTGTTCCAGTATTAGAATATATTAATAAACCACTATATCTCGTCTATGAATGTAATAACTGTAGATAAACGCATGAGTTACATCCTAAATATTTCTCGCCATTCATGGTTCATATAATTTACGTTTCTTTTCAGGAACTATAGTTTAAAAAAATATTCTCCCTTATAAAACTTCCAATTATTATTAACAATCTAATATATATTTAGACGTTTATAACAGTTGTATTTCCATCACAACTAATGATCATTTAGATGTGTCTGGAGTGAGCTTTGAAACAACACTCACTAACAAAGTTTTGATACTTCTACACAAAACCTATGTTTGCTGGGCTAAACTTTTGCTAACATCATCAATAATACCTCTAAGCAATACACTTTTTTTTAAAAAACATAAATTTCATAAATATTTGAAACAAAACTTAAGGTTGTTATTGTATAACATATGGTATGTGCCAAGTATATAACAGAATATTAATTTAAAAAGTTGAAAACTGAAGTTAATTAAAACAAACTTAATATATTGTCTTACTGAAATATTAAATTCCATAAACGTTTGTTTGAAATGAAACAAAACAAACTTTGAATGTAGTCTTTCTTGTATACAGTGTAGAATGAAGTTATTATTAACAAATAGTTTTTATTTAAAGTGTATACTACTTGTGACAATAAAATGGATATTACAATTTAATATTATAAAAGACTTAGTAGAGACCCTTTATTTAAAATAATTATTAATGTTTTTTGTATTATATAAATTCGGTACTTGTACCAGTAAAATTGCATGTTCTTTGCTTTCTGTGAATATTTTGTAAAGTTTGACATCATTTTCAGAATACATTCAATTTCCAAACAGAAAAAAAAATCTTCATTGTGATAATATACATATACATATTAAAATATATAGCTGTGAATGGCGACTTTGTCGTTGAAAGGCGTTTGATTAAGTGAACGTAATTTTTGTGAGATCTTGTGTTCGAGTTTTATTCTATCTAACTTGAAATTAGTTTGAATCTAAACAATAATTGTCTTTAACTTCTATTGCGATATATATTAGTCACGTCTATTTTGTAATTTTTTAATTCAATTTTCCAGTTGAACTAGTTCACAACTTAACAATGGAAGTGGTAGACAGAGCAAAGACATAAAATCTTTAAATTCAATTATTTAACCACTTTAAATAAGTGACAAATAAAAAATAATTCCTTTTAAACCTCAAGAGAAATTAAGATAAACAAACGAAGAATATGAAAAGGAGAATTTAATTTAATTTATAATCTGTCTAAAATTGTTGAACTTAAGAGTAAAAACATTTGTTATTAATAATGTAATCATTGTGTAAATTTTATTGTTGTAATACGTCCATCAGTAGCCTACTAATGATAGAATCACCCAAGTAAATTTTTATTGAAGAGCTATTTACCTTTAAAATGTTTAATATAATATTTCGTTACCGTTTTAAAGTTTCAAGTAAATTTTAAAGCTACTCATGTGTTACAAAAGAGGGAGGAATGTTTAGGCAAATTCACTCCCCTCCTTTGCCAACCTCCGTCCTTTGCTTGGTGTCTATGTGATTTAGAATTAGTTAGCGGAGACAAATGTCGTTTGTTTGCAGAAATCAGTTTTTTTTTAAATTAGAATTTATTATAAATATTTTAAGACATAGTTATTGTTTATAGTTTGTGATGTAATTTGTCAAAACAAGCTATACCAACATTGATTTGTATAATAGAGCAGTCAAAATAGCTATGACAATTTTAAAATAGTACAGACAATTTTTTTTAATGTTAAAGTTTAATAGATTTTTTTTTTAAATTTCCCCTTTTAAAGTGAATTCTTGAAAAAGTGTGTTTGTCTTTTTCATATTAAATCAAACAAAATTTGTGTACCCAGATTTGGTCAATTAGAATAAATATCTCTAAAAATAAAAACAATATATTTATACACATAAATTCTATCAATATTTACGTATTTGTAGTCCATTTCAGAAAACTTAATAATCAAAAAAATTTGTGCCAAAATGATTTAAAACACATAAAAAAATATTGCTTCTCAAACAGTTACACGTATTTACTAAAATATGTGTAAATTTGAAATTATTATGTTAGTTTTACAATACAAGAATTAATTTACAATATATTTTGAAATTTGAAATATTTATAATTTCATTTTTATTTTGTAGCGTCTAATATATTATTTTATTATTATCTAAGTTAATCGTAAATAAAAGTTCAATTAAAAGTTAATAAATGTATTTAAAAAATAGTACAAATACTAATAAAGGTAAAATGAATACCACAAGAAGAATGCAATTACTGAATTTGTGCACATAGTACACTCACTTTCAGAATTAAGTATGAAATTTAGAGATGAAAGTTTTATGCGAATTAAAGAGAAATCATAATTTAAAAAATGATAATTTAATATTTACAAATTAAGTTCGGTTATTATATCTCGTTTTTAATTAATAACATTTACATAAATACAAAGATATTATAATTTAACCCGAAAAAAGTTAGTTACAGTAAATGTGCAAAATGGTTTAAAACAATGGTATACAGTCAGCGATAAAGATACCCATCTTGCGAAAAAAGCATTTCAATTCAAATTGTAATAATAATATCTGTAAAGGGGAATAAAATTTTAAAATAGTCTAAAAATGTTGTATTCTTTTACAATTTTAATGATTATGAACGAACTATATTGTATTTTTCTGTTTATTTTTTTAACTTTTAAAGGTATAAACGATATGCATATCCTTTTTGTGCTTTTTAACTATCGTCGCTGTTTTCAATAAAAGGGAACAATTACAACTATTTAACAAATTAAACTTAGAATATTTCAGGTTTGACGGTTAACGCGCTAAATTTAAAGGCATGTGATGAAATATATGTACATTTAACACGATTGAAAAACGAAATTTATAAATCAAACTGAATAGACGTATGTGTGAAACGTATTATGTTAACTTGTAAACAAGTAATCTACATTCAGTAAAACTCTATTACATGTGAAAATATAAGTTTTGGATATGAATTTTGCAAAATTAAAAGAAGTATTTATAATATTCATTCATTTAAAATAAAATAAAAATTAAAAAATTTGAAGTAAACGTAAGTAGTCTCAATATTAATAAAAAAACAAAACAAAGAAGAACAGAGAAGTAAAATCGGATGAAACTGTGGTCGTGATGTCATTTCTGAAGGCTAGTAGGTCTGAAACTCCCATTTGATTATTTTATATTGCTTATCAAATTTCCATACTGAAAGGTGAACGAGGAACCTAGAGCAGAATAATTTACTTGAAAATCTAGCACACTTGTACGTTATAAGAAGTAACACAGTTATGAAGCGGTAATAGAAATCCTTTCTACAAGAGTAGATCTAGTAGCGGAATCGAGTAATACAGTTCTAAAGCTTTCAACGTGGTATGTGAAAAAAACTTATTTAGTTCACCTACAGTATGAGCTTGAAGAAACCTGATGAAAACCAAATATATTTAAATTTAAAACTCTGTGCTCTCGGCTTCATGTGTTATTGACATATTTATTTATATTCAATTACAATAAGTTGTATTTAGAAATTCATTTGCATTTAATATTGATTTGTTTTTGTAATTTGAATAACACTAATGTTACGAAAACTCTTTTTTATTAGAATACTTTAAAGAGTCCTTGTGTATTGGATAGTTTGTACTGAAACAGTACTTAATAACTAACCTAGGATATATCTTTGATTACATTTCAATATAGTTATTAAAAGTATTACATATACATATAGCTTTATATTTATTTATATTATTTGAAATATAGTAATTCAAAATTACAGGGCAATATTCAGGGAGCTGAGTCTCAAGTTAAAAATAAGAATAACAAATGTTGATATATATATATATATATAAATATATATATATATATATATATATATATATATATATATCTATTCAAAATACATAAAAATAAAATTAAGTTTCAAAATAAAACTAATATTCGTTATAATAACATAATAATAGTAATAATAATAATACAAAACACAAAGTTTACTGGATGAAAATATGCAAATATGCAAAAATGCAAAAAAGTGTAATAACAATGTAAAAATCTATTAAAACCTAAAATTTAACTTTAGACCACCACATAATTTTCTCTGTACGACGTGCGTGTATGAAAGAAAAATGAAAATATATTTACACATATTCTCTAAAATGCTAACATTTGATTAATATCACTGTTTTAATAACGCGGGAATGTATAAATTATATAGCAGTTTTCAGTTTGTATGTGTTTTTACTACTATAGACTTCACACAAGTAACAATTAATTGATTTTTTAATTATTTGATTTTTCCGCTTATACGTTTTTACTAGCAAGTATTGAATATACAATAATATTACAAGTGAAAAATATACGACCTAGACTGGGAATCGAACCCAGGAAATAAAGTGTTTTTAACATTTGTCCACTAACTTCATTTCTGATGACGTCATATATGTATTCAAGGGGGCTGGCTTGTTTACGTCCCATATCTATGACAATTCGTTAAGATTGGAATTGATTTATGTTTGGAAATATCAAATTGTGTTTACAGAAAAGTAATGATTATATAAATAAATGATATATCTAATCACCATTTGTGCAGTGTTTGTTGTTACATCTTTGTGAAAAGTTCTGTTTAGGTTAATTGTGTTGTTGTTTACAATATTTGGCCTATATTTACATGCATAATCTCCAGGTTGTTATGCTGGCCTATTAAAATTTACATTATTTAGTTTATATTTTCCTAATACATTAAAGGCATCTGATTATTTAAAAAGTCAGTTTATTTAATACTTATAAATATTATTGGATTTACATGCTTTTTAACCTAGGCTTTATTGGTACTTCTAATAGAGGTTAAGTTTGTTTACATTGGTTTGTTTAGATTCCTTTATATGCCTTTGAGTTATAGTCTATTTAATTTAATGTAAGATGGGATTTGTATAATTACAATATTTCTGTTTACGATGTACTTTTAATAGACAACAAAGGCAATCCTAAATATTATGTCACATCAACCCTACTAATATTAGATCTTTTAAATTAAACTCCAAATTGAGAGGGTTAAATCTCAAGATTTTCAAATATCTCAAAAATATTGTCGTTACCTATTATATTTTTTTCTGCGGAATTGGAGAATACATTACGCACCATCAGGTACCATAGTGTGTGGGACTCACTGTTTCATCCGGAATACCCAATAAACTACAACCTCTTTACTATAGGGCCTTAATACCCCCCCCCACATAACCATCATTTTGTTCTTACGATCGTGTGATTTTAGCCCACATTCCTTGGTCCGTTTCAGCCTTTAATTTTCTAATTTAATCCTTCAGATTAAAGTCTTCTTCTTAACTAATTTGCGTGTTTAGTCTTCCTTATCGCTTTAATAAAGTGATAATGGGATTCCATTATTCCTCCGAGTGCAGAATTTGCTTTTCCACACTTTGGGCCGACAACTTTATTCCAGCTTACAAATATATAAGTGGAATATATATTTGCATCGTCCCATCTCTTCTCGCGATATCAAGCAGCGTCTTCTATGATTTTCAAGGACTTCACAATGGGTTTCAGTTTAAATAAATAAATACATTTTCAATCTTATTTTCATATATTGTTTGTATGATAATATGTTTGTGGCTGTAAAAGTTTTTTTCCTAAACGTAATAAAAGTGGTACTGTAATCCAATTAGTAGAAAATCAAAAGCGTGTACCTTTTCGTAGGACACACTGTATTATCAACGAGAATAGTGTAACACAATAAAGTAATATTAAATTTTCGTCAGCAGTAGAAGTGAAAATTCAACCCGTAACACTAAATTTCTGAAAATTAATTTAACATAAATTAGAAATTATATCATGTAAGTATAAATTGGTTAAACATTATTGTAATATTAACTACATTGCTGTTTTTTTTGTTTTTTTTTTAATTTAATTTTTCACGAAGTTCCAAATATTTGCCAAGAACGGGTTTTAAAATTAATTAAATTCACAATTTTTAGTCTAAATAAAAATTTCATAACAAAATGATAAATTCGGACAAATGTTATCAACCTTTATTATTTTCCTACATTATAATGCCAATAATCGGTAACCTATATCAATCAGATATCGTACTAAGAGAAGCAAATATTTACCTTCCTGAAATTAACACTATTGATAAAATATGTAACTAAGGAAATATGACATACATTATAAGAATGTTAAACAACTTTTTTCATTTATTTTGCTTCATGACTGTATCATGAGTGTTTAAAATAATCTAATGATGATAGTTAAGTAAACATCATGATTATATGATTAAACTAAAAGTATCCATTGTCACTTAACATAAATTGAACAAACAGTAAGAGATGGAGTTAATATTTATGTATTTCTACTGTAATATATTTTTATCGCGTCTATGATATATTAAATTCAATTTTCCACTAGTGAAGCTAGTGGAGCTTTGAACTAGTGAAGTTTAACTACGTTTGTTGTGGTAGACAAGAGTAAAGCGATGGACTGAGTAAATTGACTTAGCAACTTCGCGTAATTGACATAGAAAGAAGTAATTTTCTTTTAAAACCACAAGAGGGACTAACATAAACACACGAAAAGTTTCTAAAGACACATATGATATATTTTTGTCTTTGTGAAAGTGTTTAAATACCTTGTAAGTTAAATTATGCAAAACATCATTGATTATTTATGACAACACTGATGATTTTTGTAGGTATAATCCATAGATAACACTACTAATGCAGCTCAAAAATTGATTTATTTTATTACTTTACAGCTTCTTTTACACTAGCTGATGGGATAATTTAGTTTTAAGATATTACGAATATATATGACTGCACATATGGATATGCACATAAGATTCTTAGACATATGGAGGTAGATGTAGAATAACTATCTAGTAGAAGATTTATTGCATTTTAATTTTAATTTTGATTCATATTTTGGCTTTAAAAGTTATTGTTTACTAAAATTAGTTTGGTTTTTAAAAGTTTTAGAAGATTATTTTATTAATATATATATATATATATATATATATATATATATATATATATATATATATTCTTAAATACAACTTTATATTACGCTTTTTTATTAGAGCATTGAATACTTCCCATTGACTTCAGACATCAACTGGAAATTATTAATACACCTAATTCTCAAGGTTATTTCACTTATATTAGAGAACATTCTAGATTATTCCCAATGAAAGTGGACGCTAGTGGAATTGGTTTATGAATTAAAGTTGGCACCTTCCTGATTACTGCGATAATGATAGAATTTTATCTAATCGATATGCAGTAATAATGTTCTTATTTAAAAGGAAAGCTGTTACATAGATACATATTTCCAACACTTATTTTTATATTTTCCAATCCAGTTTTGGTCCTTTCTTTCAAACTACTCAAATTTTTTTCCCTATTCTAAGCAGTTTTGAATAGGTACTAAAGTATTAGTAAACAACTTTTACCTTTCAGGTTAAAGGAAGTTCTGATGATTATAAAACTGAAAGGGTCTTGACTTGATATTATTAGACTACAAGTATCTCTGAGTGCATATTATTTTTTTACTACCACTTTAATTTATACAAGAATGCATACTACTAGAACTGCCTATTTTTAATATTTGGAATAGTTATACTATTAAAAGTTATAAGAGAAGATTATTATGATGACGTAAAGAATGTTTTAAGATATTCGTCGTGAGCATATAACAATAGTGTTCAAGGTATTATCTTGCACAAATGTTAGTATTGTTTATTCCTGTATTTAAAAGAAAAGATAATATAAAATAAATTTTCACCAAATAATTTTTTTGACATTTTCTTAATAAGATTTTTTTCCTTATAGCATAATCATTTTAATAGTTTTTATTTCTGTTATGAATAGTGTTGATATATATTATTAAATATATTTTCAATTATTTTCTAAAACTATGATAATTATTACCGTATTTTGAATATATTTACAATTTAAAAAGACGAATACGATAAGTATTTTCTTTTATTAAAGTTGTATTGAAAATGAGAAGCTCAATAGTGAACCTTTTGCAAATCTTAAGGGATTTACAAAATAGATAAAAAATAATAGAGCATATAGTAAACAAACAACAAAATATTGAAAAAACTAAACATAATAATAACGCAATATTTAAAATATTTATATAAAGCAACAAACATACAAATATAATTATGACAATTGTAAACACAAGATTTAAACACAGAAAATATGAAGGAGAAATTATAAATAAAAGCTACCTTTAAAATAACGAATTGGCCTTGGCTCATCGAACGTCCTTAATTCCTTAAATTTTTCAAGAGCTTATATTATCCGGTTTTAAATCCATTGCGAGTCCAAACAACGTTTAGCCATAGAGTATTTCTTACAAGAGACAAATTTTTATTTTCTTAAAATTAAAAATTGTGCCTCATTTGGGCATTTAATACGTGGACATTTCCAGCTTTTTACTTTATGAAACCTGATCCTCAAATTATAAAATTGGGCGGACAATTTCAATTATAAATCATTGCTCGTCCCTTTTTACAATTGTTTCCTAAAAGTAATACGAACATTATTTGTAATGGGTGCATTCGTTATTTAAACCCACTTCCTTGTTATTGTGGTTTTCTCTTACTAAAGTACTTGTTGACAACCCATCACTCTGCTTTTTTTTTTTTTTTTTTTTTTTTTTTTTTTTTTTTTTTTTTCTTCTTCAGAATATCATGAAACAACTTTGTTAAATAACCATAAAAACCTTAGCTTCATAAATGTTTGTCATCTCCTTATTCAAATTATCACACTAAAGAAGCATATTTAGAAGAAGATGAAACAATATTATAGTTAATATAACAAATCATGAGTTATGAGTTTTCTCTATATAACAAACTCTGGGTGCCTATCTATAATTCTGAACAGCCAGTCCATTAAAGAAAAACGACAATTATTATTCTTATTCTCCATATAGTAAAATGTATTTAACTACATTTAATTGGCTAAAAAATACTGGCGGTTTTCTTCACAGCCAACATCTGCGAAACATCATATACATAAGGAATCTACACAGGCGAGAGATAAGCTGTTTATTAGCATCCATCTGTTCTTTAATTATTGTAGTCGCAATGTTGTTCATAAAAGCGTTTTACACGAAACACAAAGAAGGATTACCCATAGTAGTTCCCATTGCCTGCAGATACAGTATCTTACCAAAGTGAAAAGTGTTATTTGATATACTACACAAATTGAATAATGACATAAAAATTCTCTACACTTTAACTCAACTGTGCATTTATAACCAGAATTTCATTATTTTTTAATAACGTGCATAGCTATTTATTTTTTTAAGAACATACATTAAAAAAAAACCAAGATACTCATCTACCTGTGTAGAACGATTCTGAACAGTTGCCTCAACGTTAGAGTGTTTAATTGCAAAACAAGGCATTTTCTAAACTCGTTCTAAACTGTGGTTGTTTTTGTTTGTATTGAATGTATTGTGGGTATTGGACTTGAAGGCCTGCTCACATTGCTTCCCTATTGTTGGTGAGTAAGAATCGTTGGGCTTACCAGTTGTAGTTCCATGCTAGGTTTTTTTTTGCATGAGCCAACTAAGAATGATGACGTAATTAATGGGTACTTTGAATTGTAATGTGTTGTGAAAATAAAGTTTGTATCATGCAAATTTGTGTTCGCTTTAATTTGGTGATTGAAGAAGGCTCCACAAGTGGTCATACATTACAATAGCCCAAGAAATAATTTTTATATTTGTTAGTGAAAAAACTAAATAAACAATTTTTTGTAATTGATATAAATATAAAGGCGATAAGATACTTTTATTATTTATTTGTCCAATAAGTCTTAAGCAAACCTCTTAGTCTAGCTGCCAACCCCGGCTAGACATGGCATTGGCCTATGTTAATTATAACCTGTTTTATAAATTAAAGTTTAAATGTTTTCATGTTTACCAATTGGATAATTATCAAATTTACTTAGGAATTTGATATGATTTGTATGTACGTGTAATTGCTATATTGTAGAATAATTTTCATCCGACTTTACTAAAATTACTATTTCAACAATTGTTTCACACGGAAAGATTTTTCAAACATATTTAAAGTTTTGGGTGTTTCAACTCATATTTTGCACCTGGTTAAACAGAACTCAACAACACCCACAAAGTTAAATTAAAATATCTATATTTACCATTATTAAAATGCTGATCAAATGAAAGTGATTGTAATTTATGTAAGGTTTAATATGGGTTATGATATTATTAGGCACTCAATTAGCAAACCCTAAGCACATAAATTATTGAAAAGAAATATTATGTCGTCAGTGAAGTCTCTAGATTTCACTTTAAGCATCTTTTGCTGACGTTCTAAATATGCTCTACTCTCTTATGAATAATTAAATCTTTCAAAAAGGTTTTAGATTGCGTGTGGTAGTATATGTGAATATTTAAGGTATGTTCTCTACTGAATAGAATCACGTTATAATGTAAAAAAATTAAAATCTATATCTTTATAAAAATAGTGACTGTATTTTTTGGTTTTTAAATTTTTTAATAAAAAGTAAAGTAATTAAATTTAAATCAAAATCTAATAAGTTAATTATGTAATGAAATAATTTATATAGATTAATAATAAGATCAATAAACAAAGGCTATAATTCATCATTTTAACATTTTCATTTTATTTGGTTATTTTATTTTATGTTTTCTGCAGATTATTAAGTTATGTAAATGGACAGAACAAAACTTGAACACAAGATCTCACGAAAAATACGTTTACTTAATCAAACGCGTTTCAACGACAAAGTCGTCATCCTCAGTGACGCATGAGCTACAATAGCTAAACTATAACTAACCTAGTACTGCGCCAATCCCGTATTTATATACAACTAAAGATTGTAAAGATGTAGATATAATTGTCATCAAGTCAGCAAAGGGAAATAAACCTATTGTATATATTCCGTCAAAAATTAAAGTTCGCGATTTTTTGATTATATGGTTTTACAGTACCAATTATTTCCCTGTGAAAGCAAATAATTTTATTCTGCTTTTTTTTTAAATTGAATGATATCGTTCGTAAAATAAGCTTTATTTTAATAATCATAAAAACAACCCATTAAAATTAAAGAATAACTCTTCAACCTTACCTATCTTTGTTCACTTCATAGGAATTATCTGATTAATATTTTACGACTGAGAACTACTTAGTACACCTACAATGCAATTATAATTTTATAATTAATTGTGACTTATCGTATTCATAATATTGCCCCTAACATTGAAATAATGACATATATATATATATATATATATATATATATATATATATATATATATATATATATATATATATAATATCAATGTCAATGAAAGTTTTAGGTATTTAATCTTAATTTTCCAATTACTTGTTATTAATTTCAAGACGTTACAATGTCTAAAATTAATTTCTCTTCAGCAATCCCATTATGACAATGTGGAGAGCGTTTACATTGTACTCGCTAAATTTATGTTGACAGGCTAAGAAAGGTTTATCCTACGTATGATATATGTTTATAAAACATAACCTTACATTACTCAACATGATGTATATTGTTATTTTAGGTTTACACAAGATACAGTAACTATGTAAATACTATATTTTAAATTCATATACAATTCATCTTCTTACGTAGTGAATGATAGTGTATATTTTTTGGAGATTTCTCCTATTGAAACAGATTTTATTTACGCAATTCCAGCCGCAAACGGTCTTTATATTATTATTTAACTGTGCAAATGTTGGGAACATACAAAATGAAGGGTTGAACTGGAGATATATGTTGGTCTTTCACTCAAGCCATTGAAAGCTGTGAATGATAGCAACATTATCAAATATTCTTTAATCGCCACAGGAAGAAAGTATGAATTTAAGCATGATAAAGGATTAATTTATAGTTACATACTTTTACGAACGAGGGTTCTTAAAAAGAACTTGAACTATATTCCTAACTAAAACTATCCTAATTCCTAATAAACTGTACCCTGTAACGTAGAGTATTATTTAAAAAATAAGTAAAGTTGTAAAACTAGTCTCCTTTCGTATTAGTCAAGTTATTTTACATTTAATTGGTACTTATTTAAAGTAGTTGATATTTTATTTACATACTGAAACATTGTATGTGTAGTTTATTAATGTTATAACAATTATTCAACAACTTCTATAACAAAAACTAAAGCCACAATATGTAAAGGCAATAAACGACGATTTAATAAAATACAGTCATATTATCAGATTCTAAAGCATAATAAATATAAAGCATAATGAAATAAAATTGTCAAATTACAAAGTATATTAATTTGTAGAACACTTAGCATCAAGTTGTCACGTTGAAATAAGATGCTCACATCTTTCAGTGTTTTTATGTCACAGCTCTTTGACCGAAATTCCAGGGTAATGATGTATGCATTGTCAAGTCGTAATTTATGATATATTGTAAGTCTTTGAATGACGTAGATAGAAAAAGGAAATACTTGACAACTGAATGTAACGACATAAATATTTAAAATATGCCATCATTGTTTTGGATTAACAATCACATTCTGTATGTAGTACAATATACCTTACCAGTTAAATGGTTTTACATTTTTTAACTCTTTTAGCAGAGTATTATTTTAGGCATCAATGGGTGCAGATTATTATTGTCAACGAATTCACCCAATGAAAGAACACGATTTATTTTAATTTGAAAATGTTAAATACAATATTTGAGTTTTTAAAAAATATCTAACAATTGTAGTAGAATCTATTTAATGGTATACAAAATAACCGTTGTAACTATAAATTGTTCTATAAATGGTGGTTCAGTGAAAAGAATGACAATGCTAAATAAAAGTGAACACCCTAAAATAATACTTTATAGAGTGCCAAATACCCTCTCTTCATTCCAGATTTCTTGGGTTTATTATATATTTTCCACAGCTTTACATGGTAACTATGAAGTGTTTTTACGCATAAATTTACGTAGTATCTCTAGATGATATTATAAAATGCTATTTAAATACGGTGGTATATCTGAATTTATGTTTATAATAAAAGCAAGTTAATAAGAATAGAATGAAACTTTCGCTATATAAGTTAGAAACTATTTATTGTAAGTATTTTGATGAATAACATTTTTAAAGAACGGTAGAGCTGTATACATAATCAAACCACTCAGTTTATTATAATAAATTAAGCATTTATTACAAGAAAGAATCAAAGGTCTGTTTAAAGTATTTTCTCACGACGAGTTTTTGCTATATATTAAGCCAGACAACAGTGCAAGGTATATTGCACTAGGTAGGTTTTTATATAACAGAAGTTATTTTATACGTTAATATTAAAATTTGGCGCCCAACTTTATAAATCAAGATCTAACTTCCTTCACATAATTGCATTATTTATTGATTGTCATTTAATTATTGCTTTGAGCATTGCATTATTCTAAGTTCAAATTTATTAAACGTCTAACAATATTAATTTCGTTTGCTTTATGTAACGAAAATAACTTTGTTAGATATACGAGTACAAGAGTTGCTATTTGTTCATAGATAGAATACAAAGAACGCATTACGTTTATAGATAATAGATGATTACGTAATAATACTCTACGTAATTCATATGGCGCTGGACAGTAATTTCTTATTTGTACCATCACGAAGTCGGAATCTATTTAAAAACAAAATTAAAGTAACACCAATAAACACCATACAATTACAATGGCTCACGTATTGAACGGAACAGATATAGATGTGAATATAACCGATAATAGTATAAATTCATATGGCGCTGGACAGTAATTTCTTATTTGTACCATCACGAAGTCGGAATCTATTTAAAAACAAAATTAAAGTAACGCCAATAAACACCATACAATTACAATGGCTCACGTATTGAACGGAACAGATATAGATGTGAATATAACCGATAATAGTATAAATTCATATGGCGCTGGACAGTAATTTCTTATTTGTACCATCACGAAGTCGGAATCTATTTAAAAACAAAATTAAAGTAACACCAATAAACACCATACAATTACAATGGCTCACGTATTGAACGGAACAGATATAGATGTGAATATAACCGATAATAGTATAAATTCATATGGCGCTGGACAGTAATTTCTTATTTGTACCATCACGAAGTCGGAATCTATTTAAAAACAAAATTAAAGTAACACCAATAAACACCATACAATTACAATGGCTCACGTATTGAACGGAACAGATATAGATGTGAATATAACCGATAATAGTATAAATTGAACGTTATGATTTAACTCCCCACTTCTAGTATTTCTGTGTTGACCTGGCTTTGTATATAATACTGACACTCTGAATGTAAATGTTCTAAGAATATTCAACTACTCTACAGATTGTATTGCTAATACCTCTATCTTTTGAAAACGTTTACATTTAGTTGTTAATAGAGACTTATTCCTTTTTAATATGAAATTAAAATAAAAGATGTACTATCATTCACAAAGAGAAGCTAATTTATTAATTATTATTTTAATATTAGGTATCTGTATTATTATCAAGAATATATACAACTTAATTAGTTATAAAACAAAAAAAGAAATAATAAATATTTTTAAAACATCTCAATGTTTTCAAAAGTGACTGTTAATATATTTTATATTTTCTTTAAAACTATTTCAGCCATAAGGCACTTGTGTTGGTGCCATGTAGTTCACAAATACAAAACGATATGCTTTGAAACTGTGCTGTTTTTATGATTCTGCTCATAATCTAAAACGTTTAAAATATGTATCAATAAAAACATAAATAAATTCAAGGGTTGAAACTAATTCCGTGACATTGTGTACGAGCAAATAATGTTGTAAATTGTGTTGATTGTAAATAAATAAAGGCAGAAGCAATACAATATATTTTATAACATTATACGTCATGCACTATACCTCGTAAATGATATCTTTCCTTCATGTAGATAACAAATTGTTTGGTTTTAACAAACAAGTATATAAAAAACTACAGGATTGTGTTAAGGAATTATTAAGTCTATACCATAGAGTTATATGAATAACATACCTAAAACAATTTAAATAAAATAAACAAGAAAACAATATGTATGTATATTACATCCTTTTACATTTTTGCAATTCCAATTCTTACAAATTTTAAATGTGTTATATAATTATAAGAACTATACTATTTTAAAATGGTCAAGTAATAAGGACGAAAATTAGTCTTCATAATTTTAATAGCAATAGAGCAATGAAATTACCTATTTACTTTATCGAGCTTTCAGGTTAAGTTCAGATAAAAATACGATAATGTATATTGAATTACCATTATGTACCATATCCAGTTACAGTGTATGATATTATTTAAACATAATTTTAAAACCGATTAATCGTTTTGAATTTTTTTAACCTAATTACTTATCAAGCTAACGTTATTTCAAACATTGGTCAAAAGCTATATCGTCCGATTAAAAAATTTTTAGTTTTTAATTGACAAACGTCAACAAATTATATGGTTAATATAATTTTCTTACAATATTTAATAGTTCAATCATTTTAATATACATTTACGTATATTTTAAAATAACACTACAATCAAATAACATTATATTGTGCTTGGAGTTAAGGTGGGTTCACGCTCTTAGAAATTTGTGTGTGTTTAAGTTTTGAAAGCGGTGAAAAAAGTATTGACTCCAATTTATAATATATCTTTAATAATCTAGTTTTTTTCCCTTTTATTTGGTTTTATTATATTCAATAACTAAGGAATCTACGTTACTGCAGAAAACAACTACTTTTACTTCCAGATAATTAAAATAACATTCAAAATTTTGTTTGCATTTAAAGATAGGTATTGGTTTTGGTTTTGAACTAAACAAATAATTTACCATATCTATAAAAACAATCCAAAGCTAAAATAAATTGTGAAACCAAATATTCTTCTAATTTTGAAAATCTTACAAATAATTCCAATTGGAAAAAAAAAAAAAATGAACATGCCATCAAAGTGATACCAATTGCTTCTAATGATTGCCATATTTTAACATTTAAACTAAACTTGTTGTTACAAAAAAAAAAAATGTATTCCATTTTGTCATTGTAACAAGACTAATAACAATAGAACGAGTAGTATTAAAACAGGTGACTTACTATTTGGTTACTGATTCACATTAATATACATTATACATTTAATTTATACGATTAGTCAATAATATGTATTAAATTTGGAATCGGGATGACAGAATGTTGGGTTAAATTGTCCCTAAATATTATGACATTTTCAGTAAACTACAAACGATTGTGAAAAATAAGTTTCCATCTAGAATAAGAGGTTAACATTGTATATTAATTGCTACAATATTTACATAATTAAGACTTACGTGTTATTAAAAACAAGTATTTTTTGTGTTTACTCTATTCTTTATATTCAAGAGAGTCATACTTATAGCGTGGGCAAAACGTTGCGAATATAAATTGAAAACATTTTACCAGCACTAAGTAATTAATCGTAGACTAATAAAAGTATTTAAAAAAATTCGGTAATTCAGAAGAACAGTTCCCTGTGATAGTGTGTAGGAAGTCTTACAAACACAAAACAAAGCCTCGACTATTAAAATAGCTTAACTACTGCTGTAACGTTATTGACTATGTAACTTTCTGACTTCACTCTTAAAGAACAACACTACTTAAAACATTTAATATTTTTCAAAACAAAATAACTAGTCCAAATATAGTGTTTATATAAATGTTTAGACTTAGTTTGAAAGTTCTTCTCAAACTTCTCCACTAGACAAAATGGAAAATAGTGGTCTTCTTCTAACTCCCATCAAAATTGATTAAAGAATAACTTTTAATGTTACAACTTTACATTCGTTAGATAATCATTTTCACAAGAGTTAGAAAGGTATAGATTAGATTCTCATTCTTGATGTACCACCCAAAATATTAACACATTACAGACTTACCACTTAAGTCTTGAGGGCAATCTATAATTTATAATGCAAAATTCCTCTCATAATGATCTAAAATATATGCCTGTAACATCGTAACATAAGCGATACGTTCGTTACTTTTTAGAAGACCATACTGTTACCCCACTTTGAATCCTTCAAGTACGTTATAAATCAATGTCCAAAATGTTCATAACGTCTAGTTAGTTTGATTGCACGACAGGCTTTCGTATGTTGGAACTTTGGCATATCAGGTGATATCTAAGGACTACCACAAAAAAGGTGACGACAAAACTGTGTCTTCACTGCACTTCCATACGATTCCAAGAATTAAATATACAATGTAAATACAAATATTTTATTGCCAAACCTAGTGTTGTTGTTTTTGAAACTGTTTACCAGTGGTTGATTAAAAACTTAAAAGCGATTGGAAACTAAATACTGTTTGTTAACTGCAAAAGCAATTTATAAATAATAAGCTTTTTTAATATTGGTGAATTTTTTCTTTTTTTTCCAAATAATTTTAAAGAAGTAAACCTCGTCTTTTTTTTATTGCCTTTGTGCATGACATGTGAGGTCACGAAACGAAAATAGCATTGAAAATTTTTACAGGGTTAATCACTGAATATATGTCTTACTGCTACGAAAACTTCCAAGTTAGATTCCTAGATGATTGTAGTGTAATCCTTTAACGCACATATTTCCCAACATATCTATTTTGAATTGCAGATAAGATAGGTTGAAACAAAAGAACAAAAGGAATATTCAATTCAGTAAAAGACCTTTTTTCCACCGCAAATAAAGTCAACGTGGTAAGAAATGGTAAATGTATTGAAGTCGTGTATCATGTAGCTCTAGATATTACCTGGCATGTATAATATATTCTACGAAAATATGAAACTATAATTCAATTTCCATCTTTTTATATTGTTGTCGAAGCGCGACCTGCATACTACATGAGTCTTTAAGTGGTGTTTCCTGAATATAAAGTCATAACGTCAACAACAATAATAACCTTTACTTGTAATGTATAATACTAATGGCTTATATGTTATACAAAGGTATATATTGGAGAATTTATTTCAATATACATATATTTAATTAATATGAAATACATTTCTTTACTTTCGATATTTAGTAATGATCTTTGTTTTTCGATTTTTATTAAATTTTTTTATTTTATATTATTTATTTATTTTATTTTTTTAAATAACTACTGTACAAATAAGAAATTTTTGGTGTAAATTTGGTTATATAATAATGTCAAATAATTTTGGATTTGTAAACAAAATCAATGCCCCAATTATTGTATTATCTATGTAGGCCTATGTTGTGAATAAATAGAAAAACTTTTATGGTATTTAAATTATAGTACATTTTTCTTCCAACGATAAATAAAATTACTATACTTAGGATGAAGAAAATTAAAGTTACTTTCTGAAAGAGCTTCTAATTTAAGACTCACTTTATTTTCATGAATTTATTACAGTTTTATCTAAGTGGACAAGTTTTATGTGTTTTACATGGGTATAATTTTAAAAAATTAAACTTTATAGTTGTATCATTATTAGTTTTATTCGTTAGATCACCCAGGATTTTAAAATTGTCTTCGTAAATAATCATAAATCAAGTAATGTACCGGCAAGGGATAATACATCTGATTAAAGTACATATTGTTATTTATTTATTTATCTAACAATCACATAGATTCTGGTACTAAGATAATAGGAAATGTTACTAGAGCCTACCATTTCGTTAAAGATGTTTAATTTGTTGAGAGATTGCGCTACAATAACATTTTGAAGAGGCGGGTGGAGTGGTATCTAAGAATATACACTTAAAAACAAAAAGGAGCAAATAAGGATAGATAGGATAAATTGACCACAGAAACTACCTGCAAAAGGAGATTGACTATAGTAAATGGATGCTAGTTTATAAAACTGATTGGCTCAAGCTAAGAAGGTGTTGAAATTTTAGTATTGAAGACATTTTCTTCTCAAAATATCTGGCGACCATTCTGTCCACCAAACAAATAGTTGTCTTGAAATAGGTCTTACGTTGTGTGACCATTGAAATAAACACAAAATTGCCTATATCCTAACAGAGCTGAAAAGAGGACTCCCATACACCAATGGATCTACAATGTTTTGTGGAACAATATGGGTGAATTGATCTAAGAGTTTTGGAGAAAAGGAAATCCCTGACGCACAGATTGAGGTTATTTCCTTGAAAGTGATTTAGACTTTCATTTAAGTATCCTTGAATGGTGAAAACAAATGGAAGTGTTCATCAATAGGTTATAACTGTTATCCTTATGTTGTCTATCTGTCTGAAAATAATAATAATAATAATAACAAAAAAAGACGGTATTTGACATTATGTAAATTTAACTTTAAATATAACTTTAAAAGAGACGTAAAACATATTATGTGAGTATTTATTAGTTGTTTCATCTACGGACACTTAGCGTACATTAAAGCGCCATTCTCAACCAGACGTTATTATAAAAATAGATTCCAATGTTGTCATGGATTACCTACATATCCTTGACGACCATCTAGAAAACATCTGTTGAGAAAAATTAAAACAAAAATATATCAACTGAATAAAATTATTCCCATGAAAACAAACGAAGAAAGTAAAATGACATTCGGTGGGGAAAGTAGAGATTAATGCCTATATGACAACTCGTTTTCTTAGTTCGGCCGTTACTTAGAGTTTAGCTGTGACTGTTCGAGTATACTCAGGCAGAGTCTGATATTGATTTTCAGCTATGTAAAGTAATATTGTATAGCATTTTTAGTTTCGACACAAACAAAGTAGTATTCACAAGTAGTTTTGTCGTAAAAGTAGTGATTTTGCCGTAACACAGGATCTCTGTATTTGGTCACAATACTGTTAATAATATATGAGAAATGAAATGTATTCAAATTTATTAATAACAGAAACTTTGCAGTACAATGTACGAGTAGAACTGAAGTATTGTACAGAATTTTAAATTTAAATACAATTTGCACCTTCCTGTATTCCGTACAAGCTTAACGCTATATGTAGGTTAAAATGGAATTACATTTATTCACGTTTCTTTGCGTTAAAAGCTTTGTACCGTATTACCACTATTATATTTCTTGCTTTACTTTTATACAAAGTTTTTACATACCACTCCATGCAAACAATTTTCCTACTTTTGGATGGTCTTGTTTTAACAGTATAAACATGAACATGATTTCTTTTAGCGTATTACGATTCCTGGACAAGATAAGGTCATAGAGTTCAAATATTTATATACGAATTATATTATTTAGGTTAATTTAAAGTAATAACATTAGTTTATTTAAAAAATATTTACCTCACCTTAACTTAATTTGAAACAGCAATTTTCTTAACATTTAACTGAATATGTTTCAATCTATCGAAATTGATAGACAAAATTTTTTGGGTAAAATGGGTAATCAAAATAATAATTACAAATTATTACTTACAATAGAGTTGCCGGATAGGTACATTATAACCATCGTTTTACAGGTTATCAAATTTATATATATATATATATATATATATATATATATATATATATATATATATATATATATATATATATATATTGAAGATCACTTTATAAGTAGGACCTCGTAAATTTTTACTTTTTAGTTGGTAATATTGTAACTATTAAGTAATTGTGTTAAATTACTTCATATTGTATGCAAATTATACTGTATCAGTATTACATATTGTATTCATTCAGCAATTTCACATCTAAAGCGTGATTATATAGTGTATACTAAATTTTTTAACACATTTTTCAATTCTATTATGACAATAGAATTAACACACTTTTGATATTTCTCTGATACTATAAGAAATGGCCAAAACTACGTATGATGTATGACTACAGAAGATAACTATATTATATTGACGTCTTTGTTCGCTATATCTTAAAAAACATATGGGTGTAGTAGGTACAATGAAATGCTGCCACTACATTATATTGTATTTTATTTAATAGTATGTATATTTATGTTCTTATGTCCAATACAATACATACTGCCAATAATACACAATTATTACATACAGAATATAAGGTTTGTGTGAGCAATCCAAGCACCAACAAACCCATAATAGCATACCTTTACTGATGCCATACTTCCACTTTTATGTACAAATATGGAATTGTGAGTTCACTCTCCGTATATGTTCAATGATAAATCTACAAATTTATTTTGCCTTCCCTATCTCTCAATGCGAATTAGGGTATATTTAGTTATATGTGTTTCATAAATTATACTAGACACAGATGTATATTTCTTACCAGTATTAATTAGGTAATTAACTTCGATTTAAAGCAAGGAATTTTAAATATTATTTTTTAAAAATAATTGTGTTATACATAAAATTTTACTCTGATTTGGGGTTTCCCCCAACTTTTATATTATATAAAATTAAATTAAAAACATATGTATCACTTTTTTAAAAAGCCTTGTTTTAAAATATGTAGAATAATGAAATAACAAACCAAACACAAATTAGGTTTGTATCTTTTATGGTTTTTGAGAAAAGTGTACCTAAATATTAAAAATCACATATTTTAAGAAAACTCATTTTCACGAAACCAACATTAAATTGAACTTACAATGGAATATTTAATGATTCTTACTCTACAAGATGTATCATCAGGGTCTCCATGGTACTAAAATGTATCTTCAAACTTTTTTGGGCAGAGTTCATGACAACGATTATCATCACTGGAACTCCAGGTGAAATTATGTAGTCCAAACTGTCCCTTCAAATGCTCAAGCAATCTTTGTGTTTCTAATTACATAGTTTCTTCCGTAATTAAATTTTTCTTGGGAGCTTAGAATTTTATTTATACTCAGAAACTTTAAAGTGTTGGGAGTTTCACCACACAACAAAATGTGCGACCAACTTCCTCTCCTATGTTGGGCGCGAAAAGGGTATACAAGACCTATGATGAATTATTGAATCGTAGATTCATACTTAAAACTTTGGAAGTTGTTACTTGAACCTACAGAATCATAATTTTTACATAGAATTTTTGTAATGAATGTAAACCCTATTCCATTTGTAACAATCACTAACACTTTAAAAATATAACAATTTTCACTTTGTTTGGCATATCCACAATACCATATTTAAAAAGGTTTTTTTTTGTTTGATTTTTATAATCTGTAAGGTGGCAAAAAACTCCTTTTTTTTTAAGCACTGACAGATTGAGGAGTAGACCTTAAGTTTCAATTGGAGTAATTCCACTTAAACTGTTGTGCCTAGGACTAGATTTGGCATAGGAAATTTTATGTTTTGTTGTATAGTTAAATTATGCTTTTTAATACTGTCCCGATTCTAAACATTACTAAACCACTCAAAATAAATTTGTCTAGAAACTTACAATCACCAACATAACTACTTCAGTAAAACAAAAACAACAGTGTTCGAAGGTTACAACATGGTATACAAAATTAATCTTTAATCACATAGTAAGAACTCACATATCATAAAATCCAACATAATAAGTGTAGTCAACAACACAAAAGTTATGGAATAAATGAATATTATACTTTGTGCAATTTACTAGAGGAAGGGGCCAAAATCTGAATTATTTATATGACTGCAAGAAATTTTTTATTTTTTTTAAACGTATTACAAACATAAAATATAGATTATTATATATATCTTAACATAACAGTTCAGATAATAATATGGTTATTTTTTATTTTTGAGGCTGACTCTCCAGTACTTATCGTGATATTTCGACTCTAAATCCAACCTCATCTCTTATATTGTTGTATAAATAAATTAGACTCTAATTATTAAAAGTAAAATCGGCCGAATAACATTATATATTGTTATACAAAAGAATATATTTTCTCTGTTATTACATTTATATATATATTATTTAATATAATTATTCAAGAACAGAAACTTGTAGTTATTTATTTTACAGTTATTTACAGTGAGCACTGTAAACACTACCATATGTAAATCTAGTAAATGTAATATTTGTAAAGATTACCTTTTTGTGGGAGTATCATAGATACACATGTAATAATACGCTAATTACTGTGGATATTATAGTTTTCATAATTCACACCCAGGTACATTTGGATAAAATTAATAGCAAATTCAAGTTAAGCCTACTTTAAACTCAGTTAACTGGTTTCGAGGAAATAACGAAAATCATATAGACTAATGAGAATTTAAAAAAGTTACAAGTAGACAGACAGACATATACTTAAAATTTGGTTTTATACACTCCGGATAGACACAAAAACATAATTTTAATAATATCGGAGTCAAACATTTTCACATTTTATTACCAAAAATAACCAAATTAATAATAGTAAGAACTAAAAATTCATAGAACATGTGTTTAGATTTAATATTGTTTCATTACTGTAAAATGCAGAACTATCAATGGGTCACCTGTAGGAGCCAAAATGCTCTCTCCAGATCTACACGTAGTTTCGTGTAGTTTTTGGTTAGATCCCTTGCTTTCATCTTTCCTATGATACTATTATTGACCCACTCTGAATCTTTTCAAACCTGCCGCTAATTCAAACATAAGGGTTTTGTTATATTATGGGTTTTGTTTATATATAAGATGATAACGACCGAGAGGAACTTCATTTTTAAACAACAATAAGTGTATACACAATGAAGACAAAATTCGATTAATATATTAGTTGATATCACCAATTTTAGTTTTATCTTTAATATAACAGCATAAATAACGGGATTCAACTATAAAATATTCAGAATAAAAATTCCTAAACGCCAATGCGTATAGTTTATGAATTTATATATTTTTTAATGGTTAATTTAGGTGTTGACTTGAGTATTATGGCTGAAAAATCAAACTATAATTGACTTATTTATTACACTTCAAATTTTGTAAATGTATTACATTATAAAATTAAGGAATTTAAAAATATTCTCTAATTGCGAGATGTAATTTTAAAAATTATTTAAAATTAATACAATTTATATCCCTTAAATGTGGATATTCATTTTATTCAATATGGAGATTTAATTTATTTAACAAAGACAACTTCTTTACAAAAAAATACAAATTAATTCAAATTAAAAAAACACAAAAAAAGACAAGAAAGTGAGTACGCTTATTTAGTATAAAAGTGCTTTGAAAGTACTTTAAACAAGCAGTGTAACGACAACAATAAAGGTAAAAGTACTTTGAACGAAATTCAAGATGGAAGTGGAAGGAGACTTAAAGTGTCGAAACTGACAAACAAAGTAAGGGTCTTGAGACAAATCGGCTAAAGGTATATAGAGTTACAGTTTACTTTGTACTTGGGAGAAAATTTTATTTAAAAAGTGTTGAGACCAATTTTAAATAATCATAAATATCTACAAATTTATATATATATATATATATATATATATATATATATATATATATATATATATATATATACACACTGTAAATACACATACATTTTCACGTTATATTTATATTCAATCAATTGAAAATAATTTGTCATCTACAACTCTATTAAACAATTCCAGCTTTTTATTGATAACATATTATTCAATTTATTTAATCAAATGTAATTTATAGTACTTGATTAAAATAAGTGATATTTATTTTAGATGATATTAATTTTTAAAATCAATATTTTTTTAATAACGATTATATCTGAAAGATATGAAAACAATATTAAACCGATTGCGAGATATCCAAAAAATAAATTAATAGAAAACTGTATACAATGTATAAACAATATTATTATATAAGTTCTATAATTACAATGGTAATATGTAAGTTGTACAATTACAATGTATATACAATGATATTATAAAGTTCTTTAAGAAGTTGGGGATTTGTTTTTGTTTTGATCCCACTGTATAAATTAGTTACTATTATTTTTATTACACATTAAAAAAAAAAAAAAAATGATATGTAAAATGTAAAAATGAAATTGAAGAATTAAATTAATAATAGATTTCTCATTGAGTATTATTTGTTTTAACCCCCACCCTTCCCCCCACACACACTCAGAGATAAACAAACCTTAAATAACTCAACTTCCTCTTAAAAAAGTCCCTCTATACAAATTTTGCGGAGCTTCGGTCCGTTATTTTAAAATTTCGAATCTCATTGGTGTTCTTATGTACGTAATAAATCATTTTAATTATTCATGTCTATGGATTGTAGTTGCACACGTGTGACCTGAAGGTTTATTTTCTTGTTATTGTCTTTATATTCCACAATAAGGAAAACAGAGACACCCTGAACCACACAATCAGAAAACATACTTTTGACTGTAAAAAATGTAGTAACGTTCATTCCAGTTGTGATGAAACTAGTTTGTACATACAAAGCTCCTTGGACATTGATATTATATTTCACGTTGAGTTTCTTATAACGATTTATTTTGAACAATTATTATGAAATACTACTATTCAAAACAGAGTTGTTTTTACTATATACTCTAGTGTAATTTTATATTGTATATGTATCAACGTTTGGTTCTCAGTTCATTTACTTAAAAATTGCCAAATTTGAAATTGTCTTCCGGTTAATTATATTAATTATACAGGACATACATGCTAGCATTATAAATCAGATTTTATCATCATTCTGTATATGAACTCATTGTAACTGATTAATTTTACTGTATATTGTGGATGTCTTCTTACCTCTACTTTGTATGTTAAAAGGATTTTTTCCTTCAAATTTTCTAATTAGGTTAAAAATATATCATATTTGTAACAAATAATATAAGAAAAACAAAAATAATCATGACAAATGACAATATGACATATCACACGCAATTTGTAATAATTACATTTCAGTAATGTGCTCATTAGTTAATATTTAAATGATGAGGTATACAAGTTGTATAAAATGTTTTAATAGTTTTTAAATTATTGTATAAGTTGTTATTCCAAGGAGATTTGTGTCTTTAGACTTTGTAATTTATGTAAATTGTATCCGCAATAACCAACATTCCACTGAAAATAATTTTAAAACAACACTTCTGATGTAATTTCATTCTTGTCCGTCAAGATGAAAAGCATTTATTGCTAGATAATGGGATTACAGTGTGTCAATGCAGTAATGGTCGTTTCAAGATATACATCTAAAGCCTTTTTGCACCAACAGAACCGACTGACAAAATGAATTTCTGTTCCCTCTCATTTAATAACCGCAGCTAGTTAAGTATTTGTAATCTATCCAAAAAGTTTGTGAAGGTTTGGAATTTAGTTTGTAATTTAGTGTACTGTAGTTTAATCGCTGTAGGCTTACGTTACTTCATTCATGAAAGTAAATACACCTTTCGATTTATATAAATAATATTATTGTATTACAATCACTTAAACTGGGTTTAATCTATGTTAACAGATAATTGTAATTAACTTTTGTTATATTCAGTCTATAGGTAGCCTTTGTTGTTATCTTGCTCTTGTGACAGCTGTTTCGCCACTTACCGGTGGCATTTTCAAGCTGCAATCACATTAGTCTATACACTCATATTACATTTTTATACGCATACACTTTCTGTAACAGAAATTTTGTACAACGATGTACATGTCAACAGATAAAAAGAAATAAAAAAAATAAAATAAAAAACATTATCAGAACACATCTGTTCTTGGCTACATCTGTTCCAGTTCCACAGCTTGCAGGTTGGTTAAAGTTTATACTAGATCACATTACTGTTTGTTTTCAATTTGTTGATTTAATGTTATTATTGTGTCATATGCAGTTGGATCCACAGTTTAATCTATCATTTAATATATTGATAGGGTTTTGTGTTTTATTGTATCTGTTCACATGTACATCGTTGTATAAAAATGTAATGTTAACGTTTAAACTAATGTCATTCAAGCTTGAAAAGTCCATCGGTAACTGGCGCAACACCTACAGTAGAGAACACAGGTCTGTTATAGACTGAATATAACAAAATGTAATTAAAATTAAATATGAGCAGACCGTTAGGTAATTATGGAAATTATAACATATAATAGCCTAATTAATTCCCCATTTGCGACATAAGTCCGCAAGTACTTATTATCCACTGCTGCGTTGTGTTAGACTACCTGTATGTAAAGCTAAGTCTTATTTATAATATGATAACAAAAACTAGGAAGATAAATAATCTTTTAAGCTACGTCTACAAACAGAAATAGTCTTACCGAGATCAGATGTTTATTGTAGGTCTTATTTGCTAATAACTTCACGTGTTCAATCTTTCAAAAGTTCATTTTTTCAACACGTAGTTCGTACAATATATTTATTACTCATTTATCTGCCTTTCATTGCGATTTTTCATGTGTTGTACGCTTCAATACTAACAGCTGATTAATGTCATCCATTCAAGAAAAATCTGATAAGCAAAAATTAAAATGAAACTTAACAGAAACATTAAAACAATCTTCTGATTGAGCGATAACAAACAACCTGATGCAAACGGTTGTATAAATAAAACTGCAGAAAAACGCGCATTGGAGTGTATTATTAGCATACAGACTGGAGACTGGATGTGACTCCTTCACCGCTTATCTACACAAGATAAAATTTTACCTTGAGAAGAATATATCTTACAGAATCATATCGTAAAATGGACGTCTCGTTTATTAAAAACGTAAGAAGCTGAACGAGAATTTCAAAGGAATTTTAAAGATATTCAGATCTGTATTGTGGAGAAAAGCCAAATGGCTTGAATGTGTACAGTGGAAGTAATTGGAAAACACACATATTATTAAGTAATTGGTAATATTTCCACATAATACCTAGTTATTCTATAAATTTTCTAATGTTAGGTAAACTGTAATGTTTGTTAAACTGTAAAGTAACCACACCCCAACAATACTAGAAGTTATTAGAATAATATGAAAGTAAAACTATAAAACTAAGTGATAATGAAGATATGAAATAGTGTTAGCGGATAAATATTTATTGAACCAGAAAACAACATGTAAGATGGTGTGGAATAGGCTTTTTACAATTACTTTGCAAGAAGCCGACAAGTAAAGGAAGTGAAGTATTATAAGAAAAATAGAGTGAATGCAGATCAATAGGCTTAGCCCATGTTATCTATTTTACCAATCGGATGTATTGGAAGCCAAGAACCAATTAAAAATAATAGCTCGGGACAACGAAATATAAATTTGATAATCTGGGGTTGTCACGAAATGTAACAAAAATGTCTGATGATCCAGTAGTGAATAGAGAGAAGAAATTATTTGTGATGTGAAAATAATGTGGACAATGAATATCATATACATTAGGTAAATTTAGATGTATATATATATATATATATATATATACTTATTATTGTGGACTATGTTTTAGGCTAAGTTTGATCAATTTAAGATAATTGAAGTTTCTTATTATAGATTGATAATTGTTTGGTGTTATTGTTGATGAGTCAGTAAATTCAACTATTTGGATTATATGTATTTATAATAATTGTTTACATAGATAGTTACGTATTTATAGTTAAAGATTAGAAATCAAATAAAGTGTTTTAAAGTGTTAAGGGTTATCAATGGAATCCCTCTACTTATGCCCCAGTATAAAATCAAAATGTGAAGTACATTTAGGTTACAATTGCGAGAAGGGGAGACACTTTATATTAAAAATAGCGTATACATCATTTGTTATTTGTAGATAAGGAAGTGATATAACAAAAAAAAACCAAAAAAAAAATAATAATAATAATAATAAGAATATATAAGAGCAAGAAAAATAAGGTACGTGACATTAAGCATTTCCCTATGGAAGAAAATAAAATTAGTTGCACCTCATGTATAAAATTGGGGTTCATTAACCATTCCTAAGCTGTACAATAAATCAAAGTAATATATGTATAAAAGAACCACACGTTCCTTGATAAATACACAGTATAACAACAAAAGAAATAGGAACACAAAAATACAAAGCACACAAAGTTAAAATAAGTGTGGAGCGAATTTAAAGGCAGTAACGACAAGTTTTTTTAAAATTATACCTTTATATCTTTGTTCACGGTACAACCACTGTAAATAGCTGCAGACCACAACAAAGCCAAAACATTATATTCTCAAATAACAATGCTTTTATTTACCATTGTGTAATATTTTTAATCCACAGCAACAATAAAAGTAGTGACATGTTTCACGCAAAATATGTCATTTTCTGAAAACTTTTGTTTTTATTTTCCAGTTAGATTTTCGTTTGTTTTTCTCTCATTCCTATAGAATATATAGTTATGTTCCGCGTAGATAATTATATTTTATCTACTTGTAACCTTCGAAAAGTTTATATTAAAGAATTTTTTAATCTTTCTCTAAATTCATAAATTTAGTGCACGAAATGAGATAACTAAATATAAAAAAGGAAAGAAATTGTTGCGCATAAAATACCTTCACTTGACATTTAGTAAATGATTAGATTTAGATTTATTTAAATGTTCTTTTAAAACAAGATTTAAAAAGCAAACATAATCTTCAGATTCTAGACAATTTAAGAACACCAAAAACCACCAACTAAGTGCGACAGTAGACTCAAAACATATCATATAAAAAGCCATCAAGCAATAAGAGCGCAATGTGCTGCTAAAATGTGTTCAGATATTGCGTGTGTAATTAAAGCGATATACGAATAAAATCTTTTTTATAATACGAGTATTTAAGAAATATTTAAAATACATATACGCATGTCGCAGGGTTCCAACAAAATCTATTTATGAAATATTAACTTGGAGCTTGTTAATAAAAATGTACATCAGATATATCATGGCGATAATATTTAGTAAATATTTGGTAAATAAGCAGTAAACTAAATAATTATTTCATTGAAACAGGAAAATTGACGATGAAGTAATTCAATTATAAAGTCACTTGATAGCTTTCGCTGATGTCAACTTACAAATTGTTGTTCACTCTCGCAATGCCATAAATCTCATCCACTTTAATAAGCGACTGCTAAAATCCACAGCTCAGTTTTATTTTAGCAGAGTTAACAAATAAAATCCCAGCATGTCTTCACACAATAGCCAGCTTTAGACCGTATCTGCGTAGTACTGGAGATTTATTGCACCATATAATCCTCCTTTGACCGTACACTCTCTGCTAATAGCTTCCTTAATTATTTTTATAGGCCTATATAAGTTACGTTTATTAAACACTAATTTCGTCTGAGTCGTCATTAGCAAACAATTTGAATTTATATAAAAAGAATTTATATTGCAATATCCTAGAATAATGTTTAGGATATATTTCTTGACACAGACACTGATTCACAAATTACGAATGCTGTAAAGATGAATGATTGAAAAACCGAATGCTAACAAAGTTATGTTATAAAGTTATGCTAATAAATGTTTTGGTACGTAAAGTACCTTCTTCATTTAACACAAGATTTCAAGCCTTAAACCATTCGTCCTTACATTTGATTGATTGATTTAGTTTTGAGTTTAATGGACCTGAACCAGCCTTGGACACTACGACCAATGTTATATTGTGCAACTAACGCCTCCTCATATTCTAGCGTAGGAGATTTACTCCCTTACCGAGTTTGAGAAATCCGCTAACTAGGTCGTCCAATGATAGTTACTTAGGAATTTAGAATTCAAAAACCTTTCGCCCCTTATTGGTCAGGATCTCACAGTTGAAACTTATGTGGCCTGAAGTCTCCACACCCTTCTCCAACAGTCTACACATAGTTTCGCCTAGGTAAGCTCCATGATAAGTGCAACATTTTTACAAATTCTCACACACAACCTAACTTACAATTAATTATATTAGCATATAACCGTGATCCGTGTATCCGTGTATAACATATTAGCAATATGTGACCCGTGTATCTAATAATGTCAACACCAACGTAACATAGAATAACGATTTTGTAGTCTAACTTTGCAATAATCACTTTATGTTATCATATTTTCAATATTCAAGAAACATGCACGTGTCAGTAAATATTGAATAGTGGCAAAACATTTTGCACTAGTAAATAATCTAATGTAATTCCTTACAACTTATAGCTTTAAACATGTACACATGATGTTCATTAAATGGATCTTAGGTCAGAGATTCATTATTTCAGTTTAAAAAAATCTAATAATAATATTTAACTCTCGTTGATAGCTGGTAACGATGGCACGACGTGTGTTGCTACTTAAGATGAGGTTAGTTAGTGGTTTTATGTCTGAATATAGGCTGTGTAAGATGAAGCGGGAATTTCCACGGAGATTGCCAAGGGGATTATCACAGTGATTGCATTTTGGTAATAAATTTGGTTTACGGTTCGTATTGTCTATTTTGTTTTATGACAATAGCAGTTATTTTTTTAAAACTACCACTGTAATATTGTATACATATATATTTTGTCATGTCTCATTTATCCCTTCCACTATCATTTAAATATATCAATATACTATAAACTTGGTTTTAGTTTTTTGTAAAAAGTTTCAAGTGTTGATACATTTAGTATCGCAAGAATAAAAAACTTTATTTCAATAGATTTTGTTAGGACTTTCAGATAGATTGGTATTATTTTGATCAATCAGATCGATAGAATTGGTAACTATTACAAATGTTACGAAATTTCATAATTGTATATTTTGTATGGAATTTATATAATTGGCTTTCTTACATATTTTTATCATCTTATAGAATATTCATAGCAACATTTTAAGAGTTTTTAGCCATTACAAAAATGTTTTATGAATAACACTATCTTATTTTCCTTCTGTTCATTTTTTTTGTTGTAACAATGGTTATTTTTATGTACTTTTTACTTTTGGCTACAAAATGATTAATATTAGAATATGATTTTATGTATAGTGTTTTACTATTAGCTTTTTCAAATATAAAATTATAATTATTAGGCTTCATAGGTAAAACCCTTATAATTTTACGTTCAGTCTTTCTTACGGATTCTTAGTCGTGTAGTTTTACTATACGTTTGGCGATTTTATTTGTGTTAAAATTTTTTGTTCAAAATATTTATTGTAAATTTACAATAAAAGAAAATTTTATTTAATATTGTCAATCAAGTTATTTTCTTAATTTTTAATGTTGAAATTATAAATTTCTGGGTAAATTTAAATAAAAATAAATTTACTTGCATTCGTCTCCATTTATATTCTCCCTGATTTATGAGTTAGATTAAGTTAGATGTTACAATTTCTTTCCTCTACGTTTAATATGTTACAACGAGATTGTTTATCACATTTAAGTTTATACATAAATAATAATAATAATAATAATAATAATTTAAAAACTTGGGGGGAATGGGGGAATCCCGGTAGTCAGGTAGCCCCGGTAGGTTGTGTATTGCCATTCTGACAATATTCTTTCAATGTCTGATGGGTGCTGCGATATAGTGGCGTTCTGGTGAACTAAAATTGCAAACGCCGCCATTACCGAGTCAGTAGTTTTGGTTTGACGACGCTCTGAATTTTCAGGATGTGTTTATTCTAATTTTTGCCTGTTTTCAACTCATTGTAAGTACCATTTGCTTTTAAATTCAATTATTGTTACAAATACCATATGTGGTATATTTTGTTAGCTTCAATTTAATGTAGTATTCGTATAGTTTTAACATTTCTGTTAGGGCCTTTAGGTTAGTTTTCGTTAACCAGACCTTTTGGGTAATCCCGGTAGATCACGATGGGGTAATGGCAGTAGCTTACCGGCGCTCCCCCAAACAGACGGTAAAACTATAATAAGCCAAATAATATATTTTTTTTACGTTAGGCCTAATACATTTTATGGATCTGTTGCAGATGCCAAGAAACTATAAACGTAAGACTACCAGGGGGAGCTGGGGGGAAGAAACCCTAAAAGAAGCTTTGAAAGCAATAGAAAATGGATCATCAATAAATGCAGCTAGCAAACTATTTAAAATTCCATTCAGCACTCTTCAAGAGCGTAAACAAAAGTCTAAACAGACAAAACCTATGTTAGGGCGCAACAGCACCTTTTCCTTGGAACAAGAAGAGGCTCTAGCTACCAGAATCAAATATTTGTCTAATATTTTCTATGGATTGTCAACTCATGAAGTAAGGCGAGTGGCTTACGAGTTCGCGGAGAAAAATAATATACCTCACAGATTCCCACAAAATGAGCGTTTGGCAGGCCGAGACTGGCTATATAATTTCTTGAAACGGAATCCCTCTGTGGCTACCAGAAAACCCGAAGCCACGAGTATCAACAGAGCTACTGCTTTTAGCCGTGAAAATGTAAAAATATTTTTTGATAATTTAGAACAGGTTTATGGGAAAACTATATATTCAGCAGATCGCATATACAATGCAGACGAGACCGGAATCACTACCGTTCAAGAACCTGGTACCATTTTGGCTACAAAAGGTAAAAAAAGAGTAGGATCCGTTACGAGTTGGGAGCGGGGTAAACTTGTTACGGTAATGTGTGCGATGAGTGCGGCGGGAAATTTTGTACCCCCGATGTTTATTTATCCGCGCAAAAGGATGAGTCCCTTGCTGAAAAAGGATGGTCCACCATGTGCCATATATGAATGTTCCCCTAAGGGCTGGACAAACGAAGGCCTATTTGCAACCTGGCTTAAACATTTTGTACATAATACAAAATCGACTGTGGATAATCCAACACTATTAATATTAGACAATCACAACAGCCGTACAACTCTAGAGGCTTATGATATATGTAAGGCCAATGGAGTCACCATAGTGTCATTACCTCCGCACTGCTCCCACCGACTTCAGCCTCTCGACGTTACGTTTTATTCACCCCTTAAAGGGGCATTTAAAGCAGAGTGTGACCGGTACATGAAATCCGAGAGGCTGGTAAGAATTACCCCGTATGAATTAGCAGGTCTTTTTAACCATGCATATTCAAGAGTGGCAACCGTTGGAGTTGCTGTGTCGGGTTTTAAAGTAACTGGTATTCACCCTTTAAACCCAAATATTTTTTCTGATGTTGACTATTGCGCTGCAGATGCACTTTTAGATGGACCAAACCTGACTCTTCCAGTTGTTGAAAATGACGAGGTGGAAATAGAGACCAGGGGAGCAGCTTCAGTGGCACTGAGCAGTGCTGAGCACCAATCCTCACAGCCAGAGATCAGTGACCAAGTTTTGAATGTCACATTTGAGGACCTAATCCCCCTTCCATCAACGTCTTCTGCTCCTGCAAAATTCAAACCAAGGGAAAAGCAAAAATCGTCGATTTTGACGTCAACACCTAAAAAGAAAGAGTTAGAAATTGCAGCAGAAAAAAGGAAGAACAAGGAATTAAAAAAAGAAAATGCAGAACTAAAGAAACGAACAAAAGATCTTTTTCGTCAGTTAGATTTACCAATGCCTACAAAGTCTATTAAAAAAGAGAAGGCGGTTCAAAAAAAGAACTTAAAGCCTAAGAAAAATAAAAACAAGAAGATTAAGAAAGACTTCTCAGACTCCGACGATGAAGATGCAAATGGGCCTATTGACGAAAGAATTCTTTGTGACGATGATGAAATGGATGATTTACCAGGAACTGAAAATGAAAATACATGCTTTGTATGTGGTGAGTTTGGTCAAGATGGAGAAATATGGTACCGATGTACAGGCTGTGGCATTTGGGTGCATTCGTTGTGTAGTGCAGCGGATTCACCAGAGGCATTCCTATGTGACAAGTGCATTAAGGGCTAATATGACTGTCCCACATAGTAGATTAAGATTTTTTATCATGTAATATCATAAAATAATATCATTTAATATCTTAGATTCTAAAATATATTTTTCCATTACTCTTCAAATGCAATTAATACACGCAAAGTCTGATTGTTAAGACTGACATTTATTCAACTTATGTTCCTAATATTGTTATAGTATTTCTTATAAATAAAGAGAATTGAGTGTTTTATAACAAAACTGTTTATTATTTATTACATCCTCTAAAATAGGGAGTCAAATAGCTATTCAATATAACATTTTGATATAAAACATTTTATCCATATAAAATACATGGCCAAATACTCTACTGTCATTACCCCAAGGGTCGGGCAATACCGGTAGATGTAATAGACATAGTTGTTATTTTTTTATATTTTGTATTTAAGTGTTAGACATGTAAAATATTTATGGTGTAAACTAGACATTCGAATCTATAAAGGAAGATATAAATAATATGTTTGCATTCGTTGAATGGCATTTTGTGAGGGGAATTGCTTAACTTACCGGCATTCCCCCATTCTCCCCTACCTATAACAGGGTGACAACAAAACGTAGTCGTAAACTTTATAGCAGAACCTTCACGTCAAGGAGAAATACTGTTTTGATCCAAAAATAATCTACAGGGTGTCCAAAAAGTGCCAAACCATTTAGATTTCATTAATTTGTTGCTTGTTGTTTCAGGACTGAACAATGTTGCCCAAAGAAGAGCGGGTAGAGATTATTCTTCTCTGTGGAAGAGAAAGAATCTCTAACAGAAGAGTTGCAGATAAATTTAATATTAGGCATCCTGTACGAGAGCTAGTTTCGCACACAACTACTGGTAGTGTAGCTGATGTTAAAATAAGTGGCCATCCAAACAGTTTAGAACAGGTTGTGAAATGAGTTTTGGCAAAAGTTCTTGCAAGTCCCAAAAAAATCAATCAGCCGTACCAGCTTGGAACTGGGTGTTTATCGAAGCACAGTGTGGGATATTTTGCAAAACAACAAGTTTCATCCGTATAAGTTACAATTTTTACACCACTTGTCGGAAGACGATCGTGAACGCCGTATGGATTGGTTTGAGACAGAGTTGGAGGAAGACCTACAGTTTTTGTCTAAAGTTTTTTTTTGGAGAAAGCTAATTTAAAAAAATGCAAATCCAAAGGTAAACCGACATAACCTGCGTCATTGGTCTAACTTCTAATACTACTACCCTCACTGGTACAACGGCAGAAAGGAGCAAGGAGCTGAATGCATCATGGTTTGGTGTGGCTTTTAGAAAGTCCGGATCATTGGCCCCCTTTTCTTTGACGACACAGTTAACAGTGAAGATAAACTTGGAAATGATATGCTTGGAGATGAACTGCTTCTCCAATTGGATTTTCAGGATTTGGGAGAACCAGAATGGTTCATGTAAGACGGTGCACCCCACACTATGGTACAAAAGTTCGTCAATGGCTAGATAAAGATTTCCCCCAGTGGATTGGTCGTAGACGACAAGTAGAAAGGGCCACGATCTCCGGATTAAAACCCGATGGGTAGTGCTGTATGGGGTTATGTAAAATACAAAGTGTCCACAGTCAAGATTAGAGACAAAGATAATTTGAGAGAGGGGATCTCAACTGTGTGTTGATTACGCCTGGATTAATGGCGAACATTCTCCGGAACGCGGGAGAACGTTCTCAATAAAATTTTGTCTTGACTTACACGGAATGCATATTGAACAAACTTTGTGAAATAAATACTGCATTGTAAATAAATGTGATATTAAATTGTGTGGTACTTATAATCCCAATGGTGCGGGACTTTTCGGAAACCTGTATATAAAACGTAAAGATCTAACCCCTTCTTCCCCTATTAAAAATATGATTTACATATTCCGTATATTGCGATCAGAAATAAACTTTTAATAACTCCATATCCTAGCTTTAGCTTTTACACGATTAAAATACATGCAATACCAATATTTAGAGTTTCCTTCACCCAAATATGTAATAATACTAAATATTCGGTATATTGATGTAAAAAAAAAAGAAAGAAAAAATGCCAGTCAATTATTACCATCCCCTCTCATCCCATTAATGTAAATAAATGAAAGGCCCACCTTTCACTATTATTTCACATAAAATATCATATCTTGAATCAGATACTAACTTATTAAAATATCTGTAAAAGAAGATTAACTAAAACGTAAAATAAAATACCCACCCCTCTTCCTTAAAAAAACCTGAATTCACACCTGTCCTCTAAATTGTATAAGTAAGATTATGTGGACGATTTAAACCACATAATTTTTATCTGAATTAAATACATTTGTAATTCCAACCTTGCCTATTACAGGAAGTTGTAAAACATCTCGCAGGTATACACGCGTAATCTTATTTATCCCTTAAATGTATATAATAACACATAATGTAATTAATTAAAAAAAAAAAAACATGTCAAAACCGTATATTCTATTTCTCCAAACTCCGAAATTCCCATGTGTAGGTTAAATTTTAAGAGTGAAACTGTAAATCCCGTGATAAATAAAAGTTTTACATTTGTGTTTCTGAACTTTACAATCTCGCTTTCCTCCTCCTTCTTTCACTCTCTCTCTCTCTCTCTCTCTCTCTCTCTCTTCTCTCTCTCTCTCTCTCTCTCTACTCTTTCTCTCTGTATCCTAATCTTTGTTGTGTGTTTTTATTGAGTTTATATTGGTAATATGCGTACGGTTAAAAACTATTAAAACCTTCACATAATATACTAAAATCAAATAACTACATGTCACCCACCACATGAGAAGAGAGAGGACAGTCTGGTAAGGTATCATCCCTCGTTGAAACATTTCTTAAATATAATATATACAGAATTATAAGCATCCTAATAAACGCGCTGAAAAGTGTGTTTTAGAATCATGAATGTTAAATAATATATATGGTAACTCTTCTATAGTTTTAAATATTAAAAGTTTATTGAGATTTTTCGTTAATTTTTATGTGTTATTCCTTAAAAAATATATTACAAAGTAGGTTGTACTTTTGTAAATAAGCAATATAGTATATACTCAACTTTTCTATAGACATTTTACCATAGTGAAACATTTCTACATAACCAAGTTCCCTTTCCATCGTTTCCTAAAATTGATTAACATCCTTTGAACGCTTGAACACAAAGGAATAATAGCAACAGCAAAGTTCTCTTTGTTGGTAGTTTGTTAATAAACATTCACTCCTTTATAATATTCAATACTCTGCAACATTATTGTTATTTCATTGTGTACTGATTGTAAACAGCTGTTAAATATAAGGCTTTAAGTAAGTATGGCATTTGCGGTTAGTTGTAATATAAATAAATACATTGGTGGGATATTTGATAAAGAAAGATAACATGCATAAACGTTATTTGATGAACTTACCTGTTGATTATATGCAGTCATGTGGAAATCTTTTGTTGCTGATATTAGTCATGTTGTCACGATGGTGATCGCGATAAGTATATATCCGTTTGTAAAACTAAGTAATCGTTTTGTACAGATCACCAGTGTTTCAAGCATGGAATGGGAATAGCAGAGCACAGGAATTGACTGCAAGGTCCTATAGTACTATAATTTTATCAACAGTGAATTTATAAATATGTCTATAAAAACGATGTTTTCTTCTGTTTAAATAAATATAAACTAAAACTATCATACGTTCAAGAGCTTCTTGAATATTGGTTATATTATTAATAACAATTCTCTTCAAGCTGTCATAAATTTGTTATGAAATTCATCATTTGACTTTTTTTATTGTTAAAAATAACAAAAATGTTATAAATAAAACCAACGTACCACAGAATATATTATTCACACAGTTTATACTCAAATAATGTATTTAAGAAAAAAGATGATTAGTATTGTTCCAAATAGATAAAGTCTTGCTTGCCTTTATAAGTTGCCGCTAAAATTACCCTTGTTCTTTATTAGGAATTATATGTGTATGTGTTACAACATGTGTAATGCAAGACCATTCAATATTTCAGTTCAAAATATGTCTAATATGCAGAATTCCCACAATGTTCAGAATACATCTGCAGGGCATATTTCATTTTATTCTTTACAAATCATATTTAAATTTTATGATTAATTTTTTCCCTACTTTCCAAGCCTTTTTATGGAATATGAATAAATTGACCTTTTTTTATCTTTTTGTATCTTTTGCGTTTTGTATCTTTTATTTTATTTCAGATCCTTCTTTCTTCTAAGGTTGTCAAAAAATAAATATAATACATAAGAAAAATAATTAGAAAATAAATTCAAATAATATGCTTAGAGTGTGCACCATGTGACTGTCCAAGGAAAATTTCTGTCTCATATGTGTACAAATGTATATCGATGGCTATCAGGAATTTCGATATATTTGTTACTCAAAGCTGTATCATAAAGTATATATTCGATCCAAAATTAAGTAGGTCATTCTGTAAGAGACGCTTATTGTTTTTAAATGTTTTGAATATTTCAAGATCCTCAACAGAATCAACACATCAAAGAAGCGTTCATCTTGACGTAGAAACAAAGTTAACCTTATTGTTATTTTACAGTATAAATAACTATCCTCTTGTTTGAAGTTCATATTCAATTGAGAGTTAAATACATAAACAAAAACAATTTCTCTTCTAAAAGAGTTATAAAATTGATTCAAAATCCATTGAATTCTTGAAATCAATATAATAAATGCAAATACAAATATTTGTTGTTGGTACTTTGTTAATACACATTCAATCACAACTTCTCTCTAAAACCCAATTAATTACTCTATATGATTACGGTTTCATTATATACATTTTAAAATATTAGCGAAAGTTATAAATCACAATATTTTTCAAAAATGAAAGATAATCAGGAGCGATATAATGTGAACTCAAAGACTCGGGGAATTGATCTAACGCTATTGAAAATAATAAGATGGAGCACAAAATGTTTTGTATTACCTTTAAGTGTGGTTTTAATGGCATACTAAAATCAATACATTCTGAAATAACATAGCCAATTAAATAGTCAAACTTAGCAGATAGCCATTTTACAGTTCGTGTTGAATTTGCACATTCGGATTAAATCTGAAGTTCAATAAGCCAGTGTAAATAGACAAAAAGCTTCATTTCGTCTATATACTCGTATATGAACTACTTGAAGACAATCAAGTTGTGGTAAAAACATTCAACTGAGATAGAAATAAGTTATTATTATTAGATAAAGATGTAGAAGAAATGAAAAATAAACCACACAAATTCGTTTACGCTATAAGTACTTGTACAAATAATGTAAAATCTGTACCTTTGATACCAAAAAAAGAAGGACAATCAATATCAGTGGTCATCAATCAACGAATTGAATCATATGCTAACATTTTTAAATTTCTAGGTGCAATACAGACGATCAGTTACGTTGGACCGTGTTGATAACTTTAGTAGTAGGTATTCAACTTCGGCTAGATATAAATTATGACAATCGGAACCAGGAATAAATTTATTTTGACTCTGCTTATGTTAAAAGGACATCAACTATGAAAACGATAGTCGTTATTAATATATTTTGCCTCGAAATAAAAAGTTCGTGGTTTATTTTGTATTGACAGTTTACTTCTACTGGTTTTATATATCGTGATTTATGATTTATCGTAGTTTTTATAACTGGAAAGTACGTTAAATTAATTGTTTTATATGTTCCAAGAAAATTTATTGTATTCGAAAGTTCTATTAAAAATTATAAAATATATCTTTTTTTTATCTTAGATAGGATGTTAGTTAAATAAAATTAATATTATATACTGACGTCTATTCTTTTAAATATTGCTTAAATATCAATTTGAATTGGTAACTTTTAATTTAATGATATTCTTTGTTTTATAATATTATTTCCCAATAAATAAAACTGACAATCAGAAATACGTTCAGAGGAATATTAATAACAGAAGTCAATGATTACACAAAGAACTCATAGTACCACAGTAACACGTCGTTAATCACGTCTTCGCAATTGAAAATATAATAGAATCGCATGATAGCAAAACAATAATACTATTGGAATATCTCTCAGTAGTAGTTAAGTTACATGCATCCTTACATTGTGTTACCATTGTTTACGTTAAGATTCAATTAACTTTATCCTTGAAAGCTAAGGTTCTAATGACTTGGAATATTTCTTAACAACAAACTTGGGATTTCTACTTCAAATAAGACATGAACAAATATATTCTATGACATTATGTTAGTTCGTTTGGTAAGCGTCGATTATCCGAACTTAGTTCGTTAAGTAAACGTCGATTATCCAAACGTTAGTTCGTTAGGTAAGCGTCGATTATCCGAACGTTAGTTCGTTAGGTAAGCGTCGATTATCCGAACTTTGGTTCGTTAGATGAATTTCGATTATAAGAACGTTAGTTTGTTAGGTAAGCGTCGATTATCCGAACTTGGTTCGTTAAGTAAACGCCGATTTTCCGAACTTAGTTCGTTAAGTAAACGTCGATTAATCCGAACGTTAGTTCGTTGGGTAAACGTCTATTATTCGAACTTTAGTTCGTTAGGTGAATGTCGATTATCCGAACGTTTGTTAGTTAAGTAAACGTCGATTATCCGAACGTTAAATGTTAGGTAAGCGTCGGTTATCCGAACGTTTGTTCTTTAGTTAAGCGTCGATTATCCGAACTTTAGTGATTATCTCCAAATTACGTCACATAATGACGGATAGGGGAATGGGGAGGGGCAAGGGGAGGGGCAAGGTGAGAGGCTTAGGTCTTGTGGTCCCCCTCCCAGTCCACTTTCCCCTACTCCAATCTTGTGCTTAAGTGACGGTATCTCTACTAACGCATACATGAGTTTCATCAAAGTTAGGCTGTCAGAGACAATAAAAAAAATGGTAAGGTGTAACACTATTTAAGTTCAGTATTTCAAGATTTTCTATTAGTAGGTCTAATAATGTTATAACGTGAACTATTTGTCGTTTTAACTCCAAATATCCATATTTGTAGTTACAGAAACACGCCAGATAGTATAATTTGTTAAATTAAAAGCCACTCGCATAAAACTGGTTGAATTATTATTTTTTTTTTTTTTGAAATTTATACTTATAGATTTTCGAGTTTATTTTAATATTTGTTAAGTTTTATGAGTCCTTAATTAATGAGTTGTATTCAATTATGATAAATTTATTATTAATTTTAGGCTGTTTCAATAAGATTATTTGTAATGTGTTAGTTCATATTAAATTTATTTTCTTTATACAAGTTATTTAAACCAACAATTTACTGATTTATTATCCATTAATAATACATACATTATAACAATAGAAAGTAAAACAATTACAATAGAAAGTAAAACCTACTTTTAGTCAGCGTTGGTTCAGAGGGGGATTGTCTGAAGCAATAAATTCACAGTCATATGCAGATACCGGCTAAAGTTTTATGTTGCGTGAGGACAAGCTGTGAATTAATTAGGTAACCGTGATAAAATAAATCTGCACTGTGAATTTACTACTTACTAAATATTTTTTAGTATTATTTAATATGTATTTTAACTATTTGTTAAATAGCCACATAAAATAATCATATAAAAAAATTCGTCTCATCTCTCAAAACCATAACACAGACCATATTTATAAGGGATATTATCTATTGTTAGATTTTTATTGACTTCAATTTATTATTTTTATGTAATTATTATTCGAATCATACACACGCTTTATTAACTTAACTATATCTAAAAATTTTATTACTTCAACGTGCTTATATCATGATGTGAACTTTTGATTGCGTAAGTAATAATTCATACATTTACATTTTTGTAAACATTTTTTAAAAAAGTGTTCAATAAAGTTAACGCTTGAATTTAAAAATTAGAATAATAATATTATTCAAATTTATTATTGTATTTCATAAAATGTTTTCTTGATATTGTATTACTGTGGTAAGTGAAATAGGTAGTTTCATTACTTTTGTTGAAGATTACACTGTAATTATTATCTCATGACAGTTTTTCTTTTTTAACATATTCGCATTGTTATATATAGTTAGTTGATTTCGGTTTTCAGCTATTTGAATGTTTTTGCTGTTTTTGGTCGGTAGCATCATTCCTCTCTAAATATTTTGTAGATATTTGATAATGTACAACTACTTCAAGCTTGTCTTGATCAAAGCTGTTTTAAATTTAATGGTGCATATTATAAACATGATAACGGCTAACGATGGGCTTTTCCTAACAAGTGGCCTTGCAGAGATATTCTTAAATGAGAAACAACATGAATTTATTATTCACGACAGAAATCCTTTCTCATGCAGTATATTACCACTTATACGTTGAAGACATCATATGTCTATTTGATGGAACCAAATGGCAATCTGAACTATACAAAATATATTTAAAGAATATACACCCATCTTTAAAATTCACCATGGAAATTGAAATGATAATAGCATCTACTACTTAGACATCACAATGATCTGAAGTAAAAACATGTGTTTAAAATATACAAGAAACCCACCCAAAGAGAACATATAATCTATGCTACATCTAACCATCCCATATCACAGAAAATGGTAGCTTACAATAGCGTGACACACCGGTTACGTAACGTCCCAATGAACCAAGAAAATTATCAAATATAATTAAACATTATAAAGTACATAGCCAAATTATTAAATAAACTGAATAAAAAGTACTTCAAATCATCAATTCAAAACAATAGTATTGGTAAATTTACTTATATGGCACCATAATACAGTCACCATCTGAACGATGCAATTAATATTATTTTCTTAAAACAAGGGTGAAAATTATGCTACAAAAAAAAAAAAAAAAAAGTAAAAAAACGCTTAAAAAACACAAATATCTGGAAACAAAAAAGTATAAGTACAACTCTCGATGATCTATAAATTAATAGTCACAGTTGGCTAAAATTATACAAAGCCCAAACTGGAAGAACTTTTAAGAAGCGATTTAATGAACATCTCCCGCATAACATGAACACGAGAAAAAAACTTATCCAAATTTGGAGCCCATATAATGACATGGACCACATGTATGGAACTATCAATGAAAGCATGATTATTTTAAATCATAATTATAAGGGACGCAAATTAAATATACTTGATGAATTTCAAATATATAAATAATTTACAATATACCCAAAAATAGTTTTAAATGAAAAATCAATTTTTCTTCTAACATTACTTATGACTTTATTTTAAGATTACAGTGAAGTGAACAATGTCAATAAACTTACCAAAACAGAACTGAAATAAAACAGAATATGTATAAAAGGTACTTTATTTATTTGATTGACTTTATTGCGATTGTGTGATAACCATACTTAATAAAAGGAAATGTTTTAAGTTCATCCATGCCCGGAAGTGCTGCTTCCTATATCAATGTTTACAATTTCTGTATAATAATACTACGTAACACATTTATTAAAGGATACAGGTCAATGGAATGGTTTTATTCCGTGAAAAACTGGAATATAACAAACTTAACTTATATATTTCCCAATATATATCAGCCGAAAATAGATAAATATTAAAAACTTTATACTAAACCTGAACTAATTTTGTGCTATGATATATTTGATTTATTCTTGACCACCAAAACTAATGGTTAAAGTTTAAAATTACATTTATTGTTTAACAATATGATAGAACTGATCCCAAACCCAAAATAAGAGACTAACTTATCTTTAGAAAGTTTAATAATCCTTTCTGTATATTTCAGTAACATTGCTAGCATCCTCGGAGTATTGGTATACATCTGATAATAGTAGCTACGTTACCGAAATGTATGTAATGGTCTATTAACATCCTATCGTTAATTGTGTTAGTGTTTCATTTGTGGTTTTGGGACTTCGTTCATATTGTTATAAACGACGAGGCTCATTGGATGTTATATTTATTGTTTATAAATGTTCGTGAACTACCGCTTAAGATGAGACTAGAAGATTTGAAATCTCACATTTTAACAGTAATAAATTGCTTATCATTTAATCTTTAGAAAAATAATTATCTAAGCATCATTACTATTATGCTATTAAGAGTCTGTCTTTTTGAACATTGAAAATACGAGTCTAATTGAAAATAAAATATAAGATATATTTGTTTTCAATCAATTTCAAGTAATCATTTGCCATCACTTCACATTTAAAATACACTTCAATTAAAGAGAAGTGAACACACATACAAAATTTTCAAACATATATATATATATATATTACATAAAACATAAAAGCTAAAATTCAACCCAGAAATTAAGAAAATAACAAAACGTAGAAATATATTTGTAATTTTTTTTTATAGATATTATTGGGGAAATTTTTATATTTATCTCTGATTTATGCTAGGAGAACTCTACTCTAATGTTCTCCACCTGGTTATTAACATGACAATAATGACATCCGACCTATGCAGAAATTAGTTGCCCTAAAACACTGAAAAGGAATAAACTACATTTCATCTGGAACAATGTTTGTTATATGATATTTGTTAAATAACTTTTAAAGTAGTGATATTTTTTTGCAACAAGTTTTATTAACTATCTAATATTACCATTGTTTTCATGCTATGATAAATATGAAAGTATAATCAACTGTAAACATAGTGTCTTGTTATCAGACACAGACAACAAATTATTTAATAAATTATCATTTTAATCATGAAACGTGTCGTAAAGTCAACATGTTACAACGATTTTTGTATAATCGCTCAAATAATCACTCAGTATATCCTGAATGCACCCATGATATGTTTTCACGATTTATTTTTACTAAAACTTTGTTAATTTAAGAAATGTAGCAATATCAATATTATCCCCCCCCCCTAATAAAAGAGTTTAGGAATGAAAATGAAACGTAATCGACTAAGATTTTTATTTACATCCATCGCAATAGACCTATAAATGTTCCATTTCATATAAAGAAGAAATACAATTTGGCATATCAATACTATATTTATAAAAATTACATTATTTAGGGGAGAGTTTTATATCTATTCAATTTATAGGAATATCCGACTAGAATTATTGTAGGGATGATGTCACATACAACGGTAGCCTATGACTTTTAATTATACTATAGATATTATTGTATATATGAAACAAATAAAACTACTTTCCAATATAATGATGTTACCAAATGTAGATAATTTAGTTGCCATACAACTCTAAAACATTTGTTAAAAAAAAAACAAAAAAAAAAAAAAAAACAGAATTTTATCAAATGATATTACTCAATATTATTTACTAAAATAAAACTTTTAAAGTATTTTAGATTTTACAATAATTATTTTAATCTATTATCGTAAGAAAAAAGTGAAACGTATAGTGAATGTGGGATTAGTATTTATATTTTATGTTCCATATTTATTTGTCCCTTTTATACACTGCTTTATATAATCTTACTATAATCGTGGATTGATATTAATTTAATCTGTGCAAATATATTACTAGAAGAATAAAGCACTTTATTTCTTTATAGTTAAATTAGAACAACTTGAAAACTACAAACATAATATTTTAGGTCGATAAAAATTGTATTGAATTTTGAAGTTTATTTTACGTGATTTGGTAATTTAAATAATTAATTTCGTAGCATACATAATTACAGAAATTTTCCAATTGATTGATATATTTGTAATACTTTATTCTAACGCTCGAATGTACGTGAATATATTAATTATAAATATAAACTGCTATAAAGATGTTTTAGTTTGAATGAGTATGTAATTAGATTGAAAAAAAATAAGATGATTCCACGTAAAATAAATTCAAAATTCATTGATAATTCATAAGTATAGAACACAATTACTAACGAGAAAATAATCAATTATATCAAATTTATTGGAAATAAAAGTCGTCGGATTTTTAATATAAACTGTTAACGAAGAAAATACTCTTTTTTTTTATAGTAGTCTACTATTAACTAATCATTATTTCATTTTTTGAATGGAATATATAATCTCTGAAATATCTGATCTTACTGGATTTTTATACAAACCTGTAAAATCACGGAATAATTCATAAAGAGTAAACAGTTGAAGAAAGTAAAGTATAATATTTTTATTCACGAATGAAAAATGTAAATATGTCAAGATCGTAAGATTGTAAGCTGTGAAAAAAGAATTAGGTTCAATAACACAGGGAAATTCAAATATTAAACTTATTGTGTTACGTCAATGTCAGAGGCCTCACACGTTAAAGCCATATTCATCTTATAATATTTTGACTTTATATTTAATTACAATTGATGTTTGCTATATACTTTTTAGTTTAGTCAATATCTCCAACATGTCAAAAATGTCGGTTTTCCTTAAATGGGATTTGAATGAAAATTTTTCCTGTGTTGTAAAACCTTTCAAACTGAAAAACTTTCCTCATTCGACTTTACTTAAGCAGTAATGTGTCTTCAAATATTAACAACAACACGTTTAACAGATACGAACATATTTCGCGTATAAAATTAAGACTTATTGGTAAAACTCAAATACCGGTACCTTATATGTTGGAGCATATAAAATTGAACAATATCTATTCAAAACATAAATTTAATCCTGAATTTATTTTCCAAAATTTTATAGAGAAGAACACAATTAAACAAGTGCTCACATATCCTTTTGTTAAAATATCATGAGAATATTTTCGCATGGAGCAAAACTACTCTATAATAACTAAAAGATGAAATTCATGACTTCTGTTATCTACCAAAATAATTGGACTTCGTGTGAAACGTAAATAATAAATGTATTTTTAAAGAAAGAAAACATTAAATACCATCAAAAGGCGAAAAAAAGAAAAAATTTAAGAACTAGAAAAGTGCATAAAAATAGCTGGCAGCTAATGAAATGTAAGGTAACCTTAAAGTCATAAATACAAAGTACCGAACAAAGATATTGAGTCTTTGTTTATTGTTCAATTAATTTTAAATAACTACTGTCACTTTCATTAATAATAAATAAATATGTAATTTCAGTTGCAATGTTCAATTTAGTCGCATTTCATTTTTTTGTATATCTGTATTATTTCATAAGAGAGAAAATAGTTGTACTCTGTAGTTTCCGTGAAATACATCAATATTAAATCAGAACATGTTTATTCAAATATATTAAAAGCAACAACCTGAATTAATTGTTTTCCATTTTAATTTATTATAACATATTTGATTCGTCACCATCAGACATCAAAATTACATATCGTTAAAAGGACTTCCACTAGCTATTCAATAACTCCTCAAAACAGTTGTCATACAAATGTAACTATGTTCATTCTTTAAATTATATACAATATTTATTTAACCAACTTCTTCCAAAATTGAATTAAAGTGAATTATTGTAAATCGGCTAATGATGTGTTTTTATTACAATGGATAATACAATTTTAAAGTACCAACAAATTATTACTATTTTATTGACTTTTCAGTACATTGATCACTTTTCATAAAAAATAATAAAATACCAAATATCTGTTATAATTATGCCTATAATAAGTTTCAAAAAATAAATTATTATTTGTAATTTAAGTAATTATTATTGTGATATGTTTTAAGTAGATAATTTGGGAATAATTAACACATTTTTCAATTCTGCGGAAAGGTTGATCAAATTGAAGAAGTCATGCGTAATTTCTTATAAAAATCAACCAAATGAATTAGTAATAAACAGAAAGAAGATATTGTCTATCGTTCAAGTAACAAGTATGTCGAGTAATCTTTGTTTTTTCAGGACTTTTCTGTTTCCAGAGCGAAACAATTTAGGGTTGCTGATGTTTTTATCTGTATGTAGGGATAAAATAAAAGCCTTTCACATATTTGTTTTATTCGTTTTTGTTATTTTACGGTTATTAGTTAACGGATGGTTTTATAGTAAACAAAGAGTGATGAGATCATCTTCATTTTTGGTAGGATGGAAAATTTTATTGTACGTTTCATTCGTATTGATTGGTTGTACTGTACTTATATTTCCTGGCTGTGTTTAGGAGGGTTTATAAGACATGTTAGTGTCGAATAGAGTATACATTTAATATTATACCATTATATAGTTTGAAGAGTTGGTTTCTGCCGGATTTGTTGTGAATCCTCTTTTAATATTACTAAATTATCTACACTACTGCAAAAGATGGGTTAATGATTTCTTGATATAATAAAAAAATTTATTAAATACTAATTTAGTGTATATGTCACCTTCCCGTCCTCCCAAATCACTTTAATATATTTATTTTTATCCCAGATAGATGAGGACAGACCCTGTTCCCTAAAACAGTTAAGTTTTACCGGTATGCCTATCTTTTATAAATAATATACCTAAAATTCAAATCCAAAAAATACGAAAGTTTTACGTTACAGTTACTCTCCAGAACGTTTTGTAGCACATTATCGATTACATTATAAACAATATTATCTGCTACAAATATTGATTGAGTGACCTACTACTACAGTCAATAAACAATTTGACACGAAAAAAATAAAAATTTATGAATTTTAGTGGCAATGTGTGTTGAGTTGACCTCTGAGAGGACTGGCATATGTGGAGATTGTCATTATTAGTTCAAATTTATTGAAGTAAGGTTTTGGCTAAGATTTTATCATCTAGTTTAACGCTGAAGAGAAATACATAGGGATGGAATTGCTGTCAAATTTTTAGAAAGGGATTAAATCTGTTAAATCTAATATCGACGGCTTGGCCTCCAGATAGACCATTAAACTTGATTCATTGTTTGTGAATGTGTTGTTTTATGTAATAACGTTTAGTCAGAGACCTTGGCTTTACGTAAAAGATAAAAGAATGCCGGTTAAAGAAGATGCCTGTGATGAAACGGGAGAAAATGAGGTCATTGTTATACTGGATTGCCCAATCATTAACTGTTTCATAAATTAACTAAAACACAATTAACATAATTTCAATTAAATATCGTTCCCTTCCCTGGTAAAAAAAAAACATTATTACAAATTACACAATTTTAGTTGAAAAACATAATTTAAATTACGTTCACGAAATGTAATAATTTACCTTTTAATGTGCTGTTAATAACATTTAGATTAAAAGCATTTGTTGCTTGTATACACCCCAAGTATATATGCAATTAGATAACTTGGGACGACTTTCTTTCACTATTTAATAAAATAATAAATGTGAGTCTTAGATCTTTTCAGAGTTATTACTGCACAGTTGGGTAAACTAATTTTACAATGGGTTTCAGTAATATTTAATAACCTTAGCCAACGAAAGCTAAGGGTTTTAATTAACCAAAAAATACAAATATTGGATTTACAAAAGATAAAATATAATTTGTGACTTTTTTAAAAGGTGGATATATTTAAATTTGGTTATAGTTAGATGTTTCTTATTAATAAATAAAACAACCTTTCAATTTCGTTGAAGTGAAGATTTAAATCACAAATTTCTTTTCTTTTACAATTACATTTTTTTTTCATTTCTTTTTCAATCACACAAATTCGTATTCCCATAATATATTATTACTACAGTTTAAAATTCATAATGATAATAATTTCTATTTTTGTTTGTTTCATAAAAAGCTATTTCAAGTGAGTTTCTGTATGTTTTTTGTGACACTAAAACATTTTGTATAGTTGTTGTCTAACTTATGTTGAATTATAGCCAGACTATTATCTCGTATTTATCCATTTCATTATTGTTAAAAAGTTATATTTTAATGAATGATAAATTTCATTTCCTTGATGTTTTGAAAAGAAGAACATTATTGATTGATATATTTTACTTTTGCTTTTAAATAAATTCCATATAACTATTTCACTTAACGAATACCTTTCTTTAATAGTTACTGACTAACCGTTATGTTCTTACGAAAAAAAAACATGGATTTATCTTATATTTATTTTGCTGACTCAATCTTATAAGCTGTAAACACTTTAAAGACTGCACTTATTATTTCGGGCATACTGTTTTGCATTAATATTACTTAAGTATATGATTAAACAATTACTCTTCTTGTTTGTTGATAATTCTAACTTTAATTGATTTTTAACAGACGTTTTAGTTAATTTACATAATGAAGACTAGTCATAATAGAAATTTGAATTACTTAATATACTACTCACATCTTATATATATTACACCATACGATTACAACAGGTAGTGTTAAGAAAAAAGTGTAAATTCAAGCGGTTTTTTAAATTTAATAGTTTTTTTTAGGTAAAGCTTTGTACCACGGAATAATATATTAAATATATGGGAATAACGATATCCTGTTAGAGATGCCATGTACATTCATAATTCCAGAAAAAATTAATAAGTTTGTTTAAAAGTGAATACTTAGAGATATAAAAATTGCTATTCATATTTATTTTATTTAAAAAAAGTTTTTTTTGGAAAAACATAATGCATAAACATACCCACCTGTACCACTGTAAATGAAATACAAATTAATTTTCCTGACATGCAAAAGCCATAAAAAATATGTATATTGAATATAAAATATGTTTATTGTAATTAAAACTCTATATTTTATTGTTCAACAAATATATCAGACCTCTTGAGTTATGAATTTGTAATAACGTTAAACAAATATTCATATTTTCCAGACCCTTTTAAATGTAATTATATATGTATGTCTGAATACATTGTTAGTATCTCTGAATTATTTCAAGTCTCTTTTTAAATATTCATTAGTATTTAGACAATAATATTTTATTTATGTATATGAATTAAATAATTTGAAACAATAAAAGCTTAATAATGTGAGGAATTGATTTATATGGTGGCTAGAGTAGGTTTGTTTATTTTTAAAGAGAGAAGAATTTATTTATATGTATTATATATATATATATATATATATATATATATATATATATATATATATATATATATATATATATATATATATATGAAATTAATCGATCTCCCCAAAACAAATTAGGGCCAACACATTGGTATATCATTGTATTCATAAGTAGAAATTTGTGTTTATACCTTTCTATTTCTTCGAAAAAATATCCTAATTTATCAAACTCAATATTAAATTTTATCTTATAAATATTGAAATTAATTCTTTTTAAGTACAACAAATTCAGTTCAAAAAATTTAAAATACGAAAGTACAATTTCTTTTTAAAATCATACCGCCTTTGGTATGTTTAAATTTTGATTTCATTGATAAAAGTGAGAAATATAGTTTAAATTTTAATTAAAACCCATTCATATAGCAATACAATCCATCTTTATAGAGTTGGAGAAATAAACGTAGTTCATATTGACAACGTGGAACGAAAAGCGCGAGAATAAAGTAAATATTATTGTTTGTATACGGTTCAAAGAAGGGAGTTAACCTCGTAAAGAGTAGAAACGTGCTAAGTCTTTTACAGAACCTGACTAATTATCGTGAAACATGTTTCCATAGTGTATATATCGTGTACAATAGTAAACATAATATCACGTCATTGTATTCGGATTTAAACCATTAGTAGTTCGGAAAATAACCCCCCTTTCATACACCACTATCAAGGTCCAGACTTTTGAGTGAAATTCAAACTCTCACGTGTATACACACACATAGACAATGGTATAGAAAAAATAAATGAAATAGTTTAGACAAATTTTTATAGTAAACAGGACTAAATATTTGTATGTAAGTGTTTGTACATCTATTATCAATTATGTGTATATACATTTTTCGATGCTGATATTTATGCACATATATACAAACACATTACAACTACAAAAACGAGAATTTACACGTTTTGCACATTTATGTAAATGTATAAATATATAAATGCAAAACTTTATAATATAATATATTATAATATAAGGGTGTGAACGGAGAATAACAAACAACAGTATAATAAAAAAAAAATCAAAAACAAAACATCAATAAGTTTTCAGATCACTTTTAGTTTTTACACGACCAAACAATTTCTTCACTTGTTACTGTGTTTTTTGTTTTCATACATAAATTACACCTTTTTTGACTTTTATAGACTTACAAAAATCAAATACAATAATAATAATCTAAGAAATACAATGACACCACCGATCCTGAAGGTTTAACATGAAAAATTTAAGGTGGCTTGTATTATTTATTAAGATTAATGGTTTAATATCCTCTCATATAGTTAAGATAAATAAAATTGATATTTTGGACTGAAAATGGACAAATAATATCTATGAATCCTATGAAATTGATGGTTAGAATACACTTGAAAATCCTCACAATAAAAAGTATATTTTTTTAAAAGAGATGGAATAGATATGATCGTTACAATTGAAACAGAACTAATTTGTTATTCTCTTCTGGAAAATTCTTTTAGTAAATAAAGTAACATATCAAACGACATAATAAAAAAGCCACTGACATATTCTAAGTAATATTATTATTTTGTAAAAAAAATATTTCTGCTTTTTTTAAATGTTTTTAAACATAATAGTCACAAAAAGGGTTTTGATTTTGGGAGATAGTAACTTGTGTAATGGTGTTGTATTCTTCGTATTTTACTTAATTTGTTTATTTTACTTTAAATTTGCTAAACATATCGAAGATGATACTAGAAAGTAGACAGATTTAATTAGCTACTGAAAAGGGTAATTTTTTTTATTTTATCAGGAAAGTGGTCAAAATTTTTTTTGTCTACTGGGGCATGAAGTGAAAAAAATACAAAAAATATATGTTTACTTCCAAATATAAATTATAGGTGGAAAATAAAATAAAATAGATATTTTTCGTGAAATTTGTAAGGGTTTTATAAAATTGATATTCTGAAAAAAGTACTTGATGGAGTTTTGATATATTTATTATTTTTTTTAAAGATAATTGCCTAAACTTCATATTTAGGTAGATTCATTATAATATTTCCAATACCCTTTGTGCGGTTACATATTTATTTATTTATTTTTTATATGCAAAAATAAAATATTAATTTTTTTTTCATTTTAGTACCTAATAAACTTAGAGACCTAAATCTACCTAAATATTTGCATAATATTGTCTAGAATAAGTAGTATAAATTTCAAAAATGTACCTCAATTGACTCTCAAGATATATCAAATTTTGTCATGAAAAACATGAAATTCCGAAGTTGCGGAAAACAGGGTTTGAACTAGAACGTGTATCGTAACCATGGAATAAAGGAAAATAAACTGATGAATATGGCTAAAAACTTTTTTATTGTTACATTAGCTTATTTACACAACAAATTAGCAATTATTCATAAGGCTTACTTCAAAATAATATCTGAAAGCATAATCTCACTTTTATCACCATTGTCCATTTCAACACATACTAATTAATTCTAAGGATCTCACTTCATACCTTTTCGAAATGTTTTTCTTGTTTCGCAGTGCGGTATTTTGTTTACTTTTCTTCACTCTACCCATATTAAGTTTTTCAGCCCATAAAATAATCAATAACGACAACACACACAAACCAAAACAGCAGATCAAATCAGTTCAGTTTATTAAGCAACTAGACTGCCATGTTTTTTTAAATTTTTTATTTTTTTTTCTTTTTCTTTTTTGTAAATACAAAGAATATAAAAGGAAGTAAAATTTCCAAAATGTGATTTATTTGAAGTTTTTATAGATCTGACTATTTGTAAATACAGGCTTATATACTGTAAGCTGCAGAGCAACGCAATTATTGCGATGACATGAAATCATTAAATTGACCCAATCTACAAAAAAACAAAAACAAATAAAAACAAATTTGATTTTTTTATGATTTTTACCCATTTTCAGTAGCGAATCCCCTTAAGGTTAGGTTAGGTTACATATAAATATCAACAAAGCATTGACGAGAAAACAAAACAAATAAAATGGATTTAAACCCATATTTTTGTATTTAATCTGCTTCATGGACAAAGAACTCAACATTGCTGCTGCAATACAAAACCTTATCGAACAAAACGTGATCAGATTGTTTGATAAAGTTAAACTTTATAAGTTTATCTCTCAGGGCTTTACTTTACCGTCATTGCCGTCTTTGTTTATTTCATTCGTTATACGCTAAAATTTTACCTGAGTTTGTTAAATGAACACTACAACAAAAATTACTTTAATAATAATCTTTAATTATTAATAATGTAAGTGAATCTGCATTGTGGGATATGTTATCACAATAACTATGACGTAAATAAATAAATAAAATATGACTTGACCAGACTGTGTAATCACACAAAACATTGAATTGTTAATAAACTTTTGGTAGGCAGTTGTTTTAAATTCAACATGAGCTATGTTGTGAAACGATAATGCACACATTTCCACAATAACTACATTTATATTCCTAATAAATATTAATGTATATTTATAATTCTAACAGCACATAAGTAATGAAAATATAAACAAATATCTTATAAATAGGAATCAATATTTGTAAAAAATCATTTTTATCGGTTTTTATCCATCACAATAATGGGTTAAAAATTCGAGACAAAAATAAACTTATATTATTTATTTTGATTAATTCCCTTTTCTTTTGTCAAAGGCTTTATTCTATCCTAACTTATGTATATGAATGCAGATTAATAAAACTCTATCATCCTTTGTTCCTAGATAAAAGTATGGGGCATATATATTGAAACAATAAATAGGTTTTAGAGTAACTTCATAATCATTAGTATATACTTAACGATGTAACAACTGCTATCCCTATCTTTACTATAATTTAAAATACTGTAATACACATTATGTTCGCTTACAGCACTGTATTGTTTAAAACATAAATAATATGTAGGCGTTTGAGTGACTTTTGCCTTTTACAAAAATTGTACTGTATATTAAAAAATCCTAAATATTAAAAACACTCCTCTCATTTATTGAAATCTCTAATTACGATTTAATATTCAGTTTAGCGTTTAAGTTTTGTTAAAAAAACAAATTAATTTAATAAATACATTGTTATCTTTAGAAATGATGAGTTTAAATAAAAAATTTAAATTTTGAAAATTTGAGCTCATATATAAATAATAAAACCATGTTGCGAATCTGAATAGATAATAAATATAACAAATATATTTAAATATATGTATAGATTAATATTTGTTATTAAAAGAACAAACAATTGAATTGAAAAGAGAAACTGAATATCATTATTAAAGAGAATAACAGACATTTGTTTTGTATTACGTGATATTTCTTTGTTTCATTCAACCATTGACAATAGCCAACAGCCACAACACTGCGAGCATATATATTATATTATCAAACAACAGGACTTTACATTTCATAAAATCATAACAACAATAATTATACTCATTGTAGTAGTCACAGTGAAAAGGCAAAATATGTTTTACACACATTTATTTAATTCTACATGTAATATTATCTGTGTTTTTCCTCATATAGAACACATCAACAATGAGATATTTCAAAAGCTTGTTTGTTACTGAAAATGCCTCAAGGAATATACAAGACCAATTTGTTAGTTTAGTTTCCTCTTTAGGAGTCAGCTGATATTTGTTTATTAAAAGGCAATGAAAATGGATAGTTATTGTATTCTTTAAGAATATAGCGTACAAACTAAATAACTTGCTTTGTACCTAAACGTTTATTTTAATTTAACAATGTGTTTAGAATTCGATTCGTAAGTTTATGTAGTTTATATAAAAGCCTATTTATTTATTGTTGTTGATGAAGAATTTTAATACAATACGTTTGGTTGTTGTATTTATTTACCAATTCATGTTTAGATATATTTGTGTTTAAAAAGAAAAAGTCTTATAAAAGACGGAACGTGGCCATAGAAAAAGAGAAGATATATACAATGTCAATGTGAAAAGTTTACATTATGTCCCAGCGTTTAAGTTATTCATTGTACAATCTGTTCACGTTTTGTTTGATCAGTTTGTCTGGCACATAGCAACGGTAATTATAAATCTTTCCACAAGAAAAAATGATTTGATGATATGGGTATTCCAAAGGTATCCACTGAATTTGTTAAAAAAAGGTTTTGCTCCTCATTGCGTTGTTGTTACATGTGTTTGGATACATGAGGAAAAGCAAATAATTTAGAATATATTTAATCACTCATCTAAATACGCAATATATTTGGTCATGTTACCTATAAAATTAAAATATTTTTAATTTACCCTCCGATTTTGTTTTAATTGTTGAATAAGCATTTTGTAGTATCAATATGTTAGATACACCTTCTAAAGTAGTCTGACACATGTAAGGTAAATTTGTGGTTGCTCGTACATTGTAAAAACCTGATCGGATGTTTATTTATCTCCCATTTTAGTTGATTCCGTTTGTTTGGAACTCTAGGGAGTAGTTAAGTTATATGAAATTTGTTCCTATAAATATAAATGAAAAAGAAAGTACACTGAGTTTGCAAACCTGGTTTAACTAATTTTAACGTTGAAGGATAATTTATAATTTTTAATATTTATAATTTATTATGAAGGACCAAGATTTTTAATACTTGATATTTTATCTTTTACTATGTATAAGTTCTAACGGACAGCTGTGGGCGCTCTTTTGCAGACCCTTGATTGTCAACCGTTGGATATCACAATATGCTTCAAGAGAGTTGGTTAATGATAACTTCTCATTGTACCAATATAATATTTTTTGTGTTATAGTAACGAAACAATAACTGAGTAAACATTCGAAAAAGCAAATGAAAGTGTGTAGTCATTAACGCAGGCGTGGCTGGTATTGGACTCAATTAATAATAAAACGTTTAATTTCATATGGAATTTGTACCTTTACGAACCAATGCGTATTGATAAGCTGGAGCAGAATTTATTAACATGAAATGGTAACTTGAAAGTTGAACAGAATGGAATAGTGGGTCACTGATAATTAGAAGATAGAGTATGAAAATATGAGGACAAAATTCAAACTTATAAGACTGGAATGTTATCTCTGGAAAGTAAAGATATCGCAGCAAACATTGAACTACGACGACGGAGGAATTCCTTTGTAGCCAAAACAAAAGAGACAAAACATGGCCCATGAATGCACACATAAAAAACATCGACATCGTTCATCTGGCACTATGTGATCTGGTCAGTCCTTCGACCTAATAACCAAGAAAAGAGTCGTCTATGGACACTCTCGTTGAGTGAACCTTTAACAGATGTAGCAGGATTTGTGGAATATTCCTACATTTGTAGGTTTTTTTTTCATTGCGAATAGATACATGTGGATTTTTAAAGAAAATAAGGAGTATTGTGTGATTAAAGATACTATTTTGAGAACTCTTATTTTTTTAATTCCTAAGATATCCCTATTTCGTGCTCGACTCGAGAAAAGTAAGCTATTTTTTTGTAAACTGACGCTACTCCGACAATACTATTAGAAAGCGTAATCACTTCTATGTAAATAATGAACGACTGGACGGATCTCCAGTTCTAAATGAGGGTGGAAATTTTGAGAGAATCCTATGGCGTGAAATATTTGATGGAGATAGCAACGTTAAACTTTTTTCAAGACACACTCATGTTGACGAAGTGGTAAAAGATATTTAATATGGAAACGACTTTTTTTTTCAACAACAATGATATCCAAAAACTAAATCCAGTACTCTATGTAAATGGTAGTCTCACCACTTACTAATATATAAGTATAATTACATTTTTTTACGTTTGTTAGTTTATTCTCTAGACCTATAACAATTACATAATTACCAAATCGTATATAAATTGTACGTCTTTTTAGTGTTATGTTCAAAATTTTAGTGAAATCTGCAGAAAAAAAGAAGCAGAAACTATAACAATGGTAAATTCAAGCTTTGTTCCTTCAATAACATATCTAGCTGTCATTAAAATCAGCCAGTAGATAAAACATTTTTTGTCTTGCCAAATACCTTAAAACCTTTGGTTAATTGTAAGTAATTAAGCCACATCAATCTAAACTCTATATAAAAAAACACAAAAAAGTAAATTATAAATTAAAGTTTTTTTAATTTCAATTTTAATTGAATGCAATTTCGTAAAGGAGAGTAATAATAATTTTATCTTTATCCCAGGTTGATTTGTAAAGGACGTTTATTCAGCTAAATTCACTTTTAATTAAATATTTCAATAAAGTAATTTAGGTACGTTAAAAATTAATATATTTGTGCATATATAGTTATATATACATGTTAATTGAAATTGAAAATCAGTAAACGTTATAAGGTTTATTTATAGTTCAATTTGTATGCACAAATGAATAAAACAATTATGTTTACAATATTTATATTTCTAAATGAATCAAATTAATAATTATAAAAATGTTTTATACTTTTAAAATTATTACTATTTACATAAAAATGTTAAGATGGTAAGTATATAAGAATTTGTTTAATTAATCTGTGCTAATAGTACCCAAAGTACCACCCCTATATAATACTAAATATATTTAAATATAAATAAATCTTTATAGAAATATTACGGGACTAACATTTAAGAAACTTATAATAACTTAATGATTTGCAATGGCCATTTTTGATTCAAATTAGTAATTTTAAATCGTAAATAATATCGATTGTTGAATAATTTTAAAGTAATAACGAGTGAAGAAAATGTAAACGAAGGTCACTATATTAAATTTATTTAAAATTTCAACTAACTCAACGCTTCAAATGCCACTAGCGACATTAACGCCTTTATATCAGTAAATCAATTAACCTTCAATACTTTATGTTGACAAATACAACCATGTACCTTTCATATTCGTTGTTGTGGAATTTCATCATTATTTGACAGCATGTTTAAGTGCGTTTATTTGGTAATTAAATTTTTCTATTTTATTATGTTTCATATAAACAAACTTACGCACCTCCTCAAATAGTATTATGACAATGAACTTACAAAAACTGTAAATAAAAGTATATTCTTACAAATTTTGAGCATTGATGTGTAAGTGTTCGAAATTTTAATTTGTTTGTATTTATTCGGTATTTAAATACGTTTCAGCATAGGAATGATATGAACGAATAACAAAACTACCGGTTCTTGAGCAGAAATTCTCTATAAGATTATATGAAGGGATCTATGAAATGACGACTCGTAAAATTTCACACCACCTGTACCGTCATTTACCTATACCGTCATTTCTGATTCTAATATAATACTTAACCATTGAATAAGATATGTTTCTCGTGAAACAGTTATAGAAATTAATTTTGAGAAGTGCAAAACATTTCTAAGGTAAATTATTTCTACTTTAAATCAAAATATTTCGTAGTTAAATCTTTTTACTTTAATTCTTTTAAGATTCATAAACATCTTGAATAGTAAATTTCATAATGGTTTTATAAAATCAACCATATTATCGAGAAATGGAGACTCCAAATATTCCAATCGCTCATCTATGGTCTGGCAACATTCTATGCCATTATTTTTTCCTCACTCCATTGATATTCCTGACGACATATCGAATCTTTGATGAAAATTTGAACCACCTATCACAGAAATACAGATCTATTACTCGACTCCTAATTATTACTTATGTATTTTTTACTACTCGGTCTTTAGAAACCCAATTAACATGTTCTAGTTTAATTGCTTTACCATTTATGAAATATTCAACTATATATTTTCCATTATATTGATATGGTATAAATGTTTTGTCAATTAATCTAGCCTTAAGTTAGTATAATAAATATCAACATGTTTATACATTAACACGAATTAAACATTTTATCAATATTACAACAATTAAAAATTCAAGGAATTCGTTGTAATATTTTTTAATTTTAAACTAATTTAATTAACTTTTTATCTTTGTATTATATTTACTCTTATAACATCAATGTATTCAGGATATCACAGATTTTAATAGTAAATAATTCATTTAAGTGACATTGCATTATTGTTATTCTTGCGTTGTTTGACCTCGGCATACAATTGTTACAACGGGGACTTAAACTGTAAAAACATGTATAAGTTAGTAATACAAGGAAAGTAAAAGAATAATTATAAGGATTGAATGATGTTGTTATAATTTGCAAGCAAGATTGTTTATATGGTATTCGTATCTTATTGGATACGTAATCTCAGAATAATGTAATCATATTTTAACCTATTACAATAGCAAAATATAGGGGTTTTAAAACGGCCATACACTTTTAGTTACATATAGTTTGAGCACTAAAGTAAAACTTGAACTATGCTTCTCTAGTTTTTAGGTTAACTATAAAAAAGTTAACTTTCAAGTTATTAATCTAATAAATAAATGTTAAATTAGTTGTATCAATACAAGGGGAAATGAAGTCATACATTATTATGTAATAAAGATTTCTCTTATTGGAAATACGTAGTTTTTAAATAGTACAACCAAAAAATAATAAACTCTGATGAAAGCTTCAAATATGAGATATTAATTTATATTTTGTTAGTATAATCTTGCATAATGATGGTTTATATTTTAAATTTTGGGGGATTTTTTTTTTCAACTAACATAGTATGTTTTTTATTTTTATATTGTTTATTTTTCAATAAATACAATACTGTTTTAATTTAATTCTTATTTTTCATTTTGATCCAATTCATTTAAATGTAAAATTTACATTTATATTCAAAGAGAACAACGTGCCAAACAAAGCAAATGTAAGTCACGTCTACCCAGCAATACCAGAAGTGGAAATTGAATCATAACTTTTCACTTCTGTTAAGATCGCTATTTATGATCGTTTATATTCATATCACTATCTATTCCATACAATACGTGAGGCATTACACTCTCTGGTGTTACATTGGTTTCAGTTAAATTTAGCGTTTACACAACTTCCGGCTTCGTGATATTGGACATAATAAATTACACCCCACCGTTATATAAAATATAGCCCCAACAACTATGCTCTGTAAACAGTATGTTTTTTTGAATTGTGTCTAAGAAATAATATAGATGTGATTTTAATTTTTGCAAATTTATATAATTTTTAAATTTTGATTTCATATAATACGATGTAAAAATTGATATTTTAATAAAATCAAAATATTTTTTGATTTTATTAAATCAAAAATATGCGAGGGGGCGGGGTGTATATGTTGGAGGTTTTATCACTGAATAGTAATTAAACAATAATAGAACTATTCAAGTGTGTTAGGGATACGGTGGTATACTGCGGTGGTTAATATTATGCAGAATGTAGAAAATAATAAACCTTGTAAATTGAAATAATAGCATACTTGCCTTATAATTTTCCTTAATTTATCATTTCTTTATCAATCCAATTGAAGTAAGTTTTTAAAACTGCCAGAGTACAACCTTGAAACTCTACCTTAATAAATAAAATGCACAGTCATTTCTGTCTGTTCAGAAACTCATTAAAAAGATATTGTAAGGTTGATTAAGTCGACTATAACAGTTTATAGGATTATTTATTCAAGTGCAGTGGTAGTTGAAATTTCTTGCTAATTTTGTTCTATTCTTGTTGGGTATAGAATTACAAATTAAAGCTATCACTAGTTTCAGTTTGTAAGCTAAGCTGTTTTAATTCCAAAAAGAAAACGTATGATGTAATCAAGTACTTTACAAATGCCAAATATAATTATAATTTCTGAAGAAATAAATAGATAAGTATCATTCACAATTAAAATTATTGTTCTTCTATATTTTAATATTATTTCTTATTTAAAAAACACGTTTTCTTGTATAAAAGATCTAAATATAATTTATTTAAACACGAAGTCCAATATTCATTATTTAATTTATTTTAATATATTTATCGGTTATTATGAAGTATTTATTTAGTTTCACCCATTCAAATTCTCTCCTGGATTAAGTAATACTGTCTTAGAGTATAACAATAAATATTTATACATTTATTATTTACTGTAATTAATTAAATACTTTAATTTATTTAAAAAAATTGTGTCATTAATCTGATATTTTATGGGAACTTAGTTAGTAGTACCCAAGTGAACCTGTTTTTTTAGTAGTGTAATAATAGGGTACAACCAAATTGGCTATGTACCAAGGAATTTTACATACATGTAACATATGAGGATGATAATTTAGTTCTTTAACTTAGTATTATTACAGTAAAGAGTAATGATTTCTACCCGTGATGTTTATATTATGATAATCTGGCTAATCATTAACCATTCTATGCTCCTTGATAAACATAGTAAAATCGGCGAGAATGTTTTCACGATATCTGTTTATAAGTAATAATTACTCAGTAGCTATGTTATACATTTATTCCAGACATTTTCACTGGACTATAAATATTTGAGGACATTTATTTTAACATTAAGAAATAATTATTTATTTATTATATGTTTTGTTAATTTGAATTACTCTCATTATTACTATTCATTTTTACTATCCTGTTACAATTTATTTCGTAATTTACAAAACACAGAGAAATTTCAACACTAAAAACATTTCAAAAAATTCACACAAGAGATTTATTTATTTCAAAGTTAGATTTATAATGTGTTTTATATTATTTATTTTAATATATACCATAATATTATTTTCTTGTTTTACAATGGAAGGAAGAGTCAGGGGGAAAATAAATGATCCCCAAATGCTGCACAATCTTTCACATCTATCTATACGTAAAGTGAAAACACCATAAAAGTATTCATTAGTTTTTATTTAAAAAAATCTTTTCCGGAGTTATCGCCAAGTAAACCATGGACGCTGCCTTAAAAGGTCAAATATATAGAAATTGTCAAAACTAATTTGTTCACTAATTTGAAATATTATGTTTTAAAACATGTAACAAATATTCGTAGAAGAAAATTGTACTTTAAAGTGATATGATTCAACAATTTCATAACGGAAATATTTTTATTTGGACCCCAGAAACCACTAAATTTACTTTTCGTATATTAAATTGATTCAAACGTCTCGGAGAAATTAAGAGTAAGAGAAAATCATTTGAAACAATAGCTTGTTTTCAGAAGGACTTGTAAGCTAAACAACGCAATATTTAATAATATTTCAGATATATTAGACTATATAAACAAACAAAACTTATCACATCATTTACAATTTAATTAAAATATTTAGCAAACGATGAATCTTAAGAGTTGAATCAATCTTTAAATATTAATAAAAATTCAATTTCTTGGATCATTGAAGCGATATAATAGGGAGGGCTGAACCAATATTTCTAAATGTCAATCACTTGAAGAAAAAAATCCACATATTTTTCACAAGAATTCTTTAATTTCCTATTGGTCATATTTTATAACCCAAGGATCAACATGTTATGTAAGTGTACCACGAATTTTGAAACTGTTATAGGTTACCTATGTGGAGTTCTTTAAGTAACTACAATACAATAAGTACAACAGAAAATCTTTTGATTTTAAACATACAACTAAAATGGGAGCATTATAACTAAAGCTAACATTTTTTAAATATAAGTATTATACAATTTATCTACTAATAACAAACGAGTAAGTTCTTTAGAGTAGTAATATTGTACAGACTTAAAATTTACCGTTATACCAAATGAAATATCTTTTTGTTAGGATATTTTAGATGTGATTATTACATATAATTACCTATTCAAAAGTCTAAATGTACAACTTTGGCTATACAAATGACTTCTAAAGACGTCTGAAAAACTCAGGGTGTGAGCATTTTCGGTTTCAATTCTTATTTTTATACAAGCACTTCAATTAATCATTTCATTTCTGTAATTTAACTATTTATCATTTAACAGTACGTACAGTGATAAATAAACTATCGTCCCACTGAGATAAGTTTGTTGAATAGTAGTTGTCATATAAACTTCATTAATCTAGAGTTCTTGGAATACTGAAATTTGAATACTACAATCACTTCAGTTCATTAAGTATCAAAAGTAGTTAAAAGAATTTACTGCTTTAAAATAATGATTAATTTTAGGATTAGTGTATTTTTGTTGTATTTATAAAACTAATCATTTCTGAACATAAAAGTTACATTGCACATTCACACACAAAAACATAATGGATAAACCACAAGTTGAGAATATTACAAATTCAGTTTTCTCCAGTTCGTGAGTTTCAATTTATAGATATATGAAAATTTATTTATGAATTCTGTACATTTGTTTACTAACAACCTCTTTAGTTAAATATTAATAATAAAGTAAATTTATTTTCTATTCTGAAATGTGCACCTAGTATAATTTTTAGAAGTGATACATAATGTAAAATATACTCACATGGAGTTTTTGCAAATTGATTGATCTAATACTCAAAATAATTATTTTGTCCAAGAAACGTTGGTAGGCCCGCCACATTCTACAATTTATTTACAGGATTTATTTATTTCTTCTTTCAGTTCGTGATAACAAACTCCTTCTACTACGAAGCAAAACTTCAACACAAATTACATCAACTCCTTTGTTACTCAACTTTCCCCTTTTGGTAACTCTGCTTGTCTCAATATAATTTAAAATTTACGTGTCATGAATAAGAAAGCTTTTAATCCTACAACTTACTTGAGGAAAGTGTTATAATGTTATGATAACTGTTATAATAGAGTTGTTCAAATGAATTAATTACAGTTTAATATTGTGTAAATGTTTGTATATGAATCTTGTTGTTTTCTTAAATAATAGCACCAAAATATTACATAATTAAAGAAATCTTTCATTTTAAACTCTTATTAGGAATGAAACTAAACATGAAAGTTGCGTAGGACATTATGTGATTGCAGAACACCTGAGAAAATATAGGACTGTATTATTTTGTTTTTTAGTTTTGTTAAATTCAAGCAATCTTAAAATAGTATTGTTTTGATGTTATATATTAATGGGAAGAATGCACTTCATTGTATTGTGACTTAAAGCACTAATAACTTACAAAGTATAATTGATAAAAGGTCTAAGGTCTAAATATAACACGTCAATCAAGTAAACAAAATTTACTTTATTAACGATAATGAGTATATTTTAGTTAGATCATTACAGTTAGCTGGTTTGATTAAATTATGATAACATTGAGATTTTGTTTATTTATACAATTAGTTTTAGACTTACTCAAAAGAACGCGTGTCTCCATCTAAAATAATAAAATTGTGTCATGATAAATTATAAATTCACGTTTAAAGGTATTAAACATCACATCTCCATTCCGGTCACCCATCCTTTAAATTTAAATTGTTATATATCATCGTAACCATTATTTATGTTTACACTTCAAGAAATATAATACATTGATAACTTAAAATACAACGTTGAAAACTAATGAACTTTTAATTTATAAAAATGTAAATTAAAAAAGAATTATACATTTAGCGAAATATACCTTCATTACATATTTGAAGAAAATATTTTCTTATAGAATATTATTACAGTTTTAGAATTAAGTTAAATCATTAAATTAATAATGTTAAAGATATTCATATGAATGTCAGTTATATGAAAGAGTTTGATCATAAAAAGGATAATATGAGAGTTTAATTGAAGTTAATTACGTAGCTAACATGTGAGATAAGTTTCTTTAAATGAGTATTGATAAAATTAATTGTGGAGATAATGCTTATACATCATATCCTAAATTCCACTTACATTCAATAATCACTTTAGTTGTAATGCAATGCAACTTTGGTTTTCTGAAAGTAACGAGTCGTAAAAAGTACCATTGGATTACTGAAAATTCAAGTTGTATAAAGGTAGATAGAGTTTTCGAAATATCGAATTTAAATATTAAATTTGTGTGTGTCAGGCGCCTATAACATCATAGGAGTTCTATAGTTGATCGAAGCATAAAGACATGTCAACATCAATAGAAAATAACATGATTTACGGGGGTGGATATGATTTAGTAAGACATATTTATACTGTTAGTTACTAATTGTGGTTGGTGAAAATAACACAGACACCAATCATGTTTATTTACATTGTGTTAGCGACAAATGTGTGCCCAAGTAGAAATAAGAGATATTATTGATCTTGAAAAACCAGCCACTGTAAAAAAAATATAAGCTCAATTTGTAAGGATGTATGTAGTGTAAGAATTTATGAATAGAGTAGATTTTAATTATTAACCTATAACATTTTTATCTTTATTAATATAATTGTCTCATTGAGAGTAAATATTTAAATTATACAAATTAAATATTCTATGATTATTCTACGAAGATCGATATAATGCATTGTGTATTGAAGGACCTAGTAAGTTATTATTTATGAAGAGGATTTTAATATCGCAAAAGTAAGCTTCTTGTTTATTCAGATATATACTATTGGCAACGGTTATGGTCATTTGATGAAAAATTAATCAGTTCCTCACAAGATTTCGATCTTACAAAAGAAATTACAAGAAATAAAGCATCATGTTTTTACAATCCATCTTCATTGGGTTATAGCAAAAGCGAAATCAGATATAGATTGTTGGAAATTAGAGAAACCAGTTTTGAATAAATAGAAGTTTGATTATTTAGCAATATACAGAATGATATAAATGGGGAATTTGAATATGGAAATTGGTTTAGTTACATGTTTACCGAATGGTTTACTGATTGTTCAATCTTTTTATAGGTATAAAAGTTATCTACAATAAGTTTCCAGTTACATTTAAAAACTGATATGGACTTATTAATAATTTTGAATATCAAGATAATATAAATCAATACATGAAAAAAATATTGTTTATAATATTATTGAATCAAATATTATATTGTAATTCCGGTTATTGTATCAATTTAAAATTATCTGATAAACGTATATTTATCATACTGTGGACATCATTGTTCATTTGCTTTTACGTATATAGTTAAATACAATAACTTTCAAATAGTTTGTTTGGTTATTGATTGTTGCAAAATAATCATTATGCTAAAAAATAAGTGTATAATAAAAATATGTATGAAGATTCTCGTAGGAAGTTACCAAATAGTCATGCAGAACTTTATACATTTGTAAAATTGATTAAATAAAAAATGAAAATGGATCTCTTTTGCCGGTTCAGTAAGGTGTATCATATCGGAACCATTAAATTGTGGGATTTAAAAAAAATAATAATAAATCATCAGCACGTATTATATAAGTTTAGTAAATTTTCTAAATCAGTAAATCAATTTAAATATCAATTTCTATCCAGTTTTTCCCACATTGGATATTCTATATTTAATTAAATGATGACATAATGCACTGTAGTGAAGATAAAACTAATTCAATTACGATAATTATTTAATGATATTGCATGTGCACGTCAAAATAATATTATGAATTATTTTATTTGGGTTGTCACAATGTTATACTAACTGAATATATCATGTAAACTAAACGACAGAAATTTACAGCATGTTTATAACGATCACGTAAAACTGAGAGGAAATTTGAAGTTATTAAACAGACGTGTTTAAGAGGATAGGCAAAAAAATAATTTTCTCGTTATGGCAAAAATTCTAATATGAATCAAAACTGATATTGAATTTCTTTGACGAATTTATATCAGTTCAAGTTATAACGACTAAATTGTTGACATTGAGATGAGCAACAGTAAAAACAAAGACGAGCAGAAGATAATTGTAAAGGAAATAAATAAATTAAGACAATGAATCAAAGAAAAAAAAATCAGCTATTCAATGCGGAACGTCTAAACAGACATTTAAAGCGGGTCCTTATTGTTTATCACTCTAAACTCAGATTTCTAGGGCCGACACCCCTTTCTTGGCTACAGCTGTCATTTAATTTTGCTCGTCATAGATTTTCCAATGTCACAATTTAAATTGTTTGGCTGATACCCTACTCAGCCCTTAGCCGGAATATAAACGAGCTTCTACGAAGAAAATAACCCCTCTCTATCATTTGGCGCAGAAAAACATCCCAAAACGACAATAAAAGACTGAATGAAGCTACAACAAGTCCCACTAGTCCCACTACTCCAGAATGTTACCTTGTCTGATGTAAGATGCACAACCTCAGTTCCTCTGCAAACAAAAGGAGATCCAAACTCATGCTCAGCTAGACCTTTACATATTATCGACTTTTAGACCCATGGAACAGTTGCTGTTTTATTCTATAATTTCCCTGACTACATTAAAAAAGCACACGAGGAACAACTGAAAGCTCATTATTTTCCTCGAAAGCTTGTTTTCTCTGTTTTTGTCATCGTGGACGGCCCTTAAAGCAGTTTTCTACCCAACTTGAACCTTCTTTCAGTTTCCTTAACGTTGAGTGGTCAATTACAAATCTTCCTTGCTGTGACCAAGATTTTTAGTATCGTCCACTTGATACTTGATCTTTTACTATATATAAGCAAACCCTTGACTGCCAATCGCTGGATATCACACTCTTCTGCAAGAGTGTTGGAATTCTAAAGACTCAGGGAAACTAAGGGATTCTCTCACGATAACTTTGTCTGTAAAACTTTTGGAGAAATTGATGAGTTAATCACATTCAAGACACTTGAAACATTAAAAAGCTTTAATGCTTTTTTCGTTATACACGTTTACATGTTCAAAAGTTTACAAAATCAACAATATTCTTCTCCTTCGTGACATGGGTATACCTTTTGATCTCGTCACAGTTATAAAGCCCTCAACGTACTTTTGTTTTATTGTAAAGTCATTCACAGTTGAGTATAAAGTGAGTCCATGATTTAGTTAAAGTTTAGGTTAAGTTATTGGACATAATAAGTCCCGTATTCTATCATCACTTGTTATTTAGTTGGATATAATGTAATTGGAGTTCTTCTTTGTGTAGTTCTCTTAGACTTATGTTAAGATCTTAGACAAATCCCGACCTCGATTCCTCAGTTTGTGGTAAGAGCTGTTGCGTACATTTTAAAATTAATTCATAATTATAGCCTAGAACAACTTAAAAACAATTTTAAAGTTAACTAGTAATCTCTTCTGAACTCCAATTTTATCGTTATAGATTCCAAGGTTGATGCTTATCATCTTATGGATACGCTTGAAGTAGTCAACCAGTTTGATTTGTCTAGTTTGGAATCAAAGTTGAAGAATTTAATTAAATGATCCAAATTATAGAAGATTCTGAAATTCCAGCGGATACATTGATCTTATTTTAATACCAGAATGATTGTTCCAAATTTTTAAAGCTAACGTAACGTAAAATGATATCAGATTATTTTATAAATTGGAGAATCTGTCATTGCTGCTCAAATAACATGTAACTCATTTTGCAGACCACACCAAACGGAAAGTCTCTTATAGAACTTTCTTTCAGTCATAAAGCTATATCCGAGACTTCCGAGTAAGATCATGTACCTGCTAGCAAGCTTCAGGGAGGAGTTTACAAAGCAAACGGGAGTATCCCTAAAGGTTGAACGCGGATACGTCGTATTATTTAAACAAAAACCGAAGTTAGATTTCGATTTTACTCTCTACTAGGATAATATAACTATTTCCTCATCTCAGCTCCTGGACATTTCTTCCCAAATATCATGGAGGATTATAAAACCTGTTATGGATGAGGTGAAATGGGACTTCGCCGCCCACTTTTTCAAACCAATGCTGTATGGAATATATTGTATTTACCTATTATTACTTCTCTAAAAAGAATAAAAAAAATTTGATTATATAAATAGTTTTTTCACAATTTTCACTGCGTTCTTTAACTATCTAATTATTAACACTTTATAACTCAAACGTCGACTTATAAAAAGTGAAAAGTTTTGTACAAAGGTTCAGCTATTGGGAATATAAAATATTAAATCGATAGTTTAGTAAAATGTTTGACTTTAAACATAGTTTGATAAACGGTTATTACACTTTTTAGTATATTAATAAATTGTCACTAAGTTTAGAACCTAATTGTGTATTCATTATAATTAATTTAACCGTCAGAACATTTACGAAAATTAGGAACTACAATCATGACATTATTAGAATACAAAGATTCTAGTATAATAATAACAATGAAATTATAATCTCACAAATGCAAACCATTCAAACGATCAAAGATTGCAATGAAAACATTTCTTTTAAAATATAGTTGTAATAGATACTATTTAGTTTATAAATAAAGTTTAAAATAAATTAGTTGAATTTTTAATAAAATTTCGTCAATCAATATTAAGATAAGAAAAATAAAACTTCTTCAAATTTGAAGGAGAGAAATATATATATATACAAAAATATAATTGAAAATTATTCTGATTACAAGGGTAAATTGTATTATTTTTCTTTTTGAAATTATTACCTTGAATAGAATTTTCAAAATTCAATTTTGTCATTTGGGGTATATTATTACAATTTACGTTACCATATAGAAATATATATATATATATATATATATATATATTTCAAATATTTTTGTTTTGTAGCGAAGAATGCAGGGATATACATACATTGTTTAGAGAGGTATTCATTTAGTGTTGGACTGTCTATTTCCACAGCATAAATGTTTAAACTATTTTTATTAGAAAGCCTGGGGTTGAATAAATATACACAGAGTTCTTGTTATGATCAAATGTGCCTTGTGTACAAATAAAACCTGCCCTTTCAATACCAACGCTAAATTGGTTTACCTGCTTCAGTGAAGGTTATTTTGTTTTTATTGTTTCAAAGAAGCTTCAATGTTATAAATGTAGTGTTTAGAGAGAAGTACTGTTACAATTCATAGACAATGACTCAAGAGTTGTCTTTTTTGTTTTCATATCATAGCACATCTCGTTATTTTCTTACTGATAAATTCATAATCATTTATGATATCTTTCATTGGCTATTTGCTTTGGATTTTTTCCCTTGAATAAACTGAAGTAAACATAATTTATAGTGTAACTGCCTTGCGTAGTCTTAAAATTAGATAAACATTAATAAATTTAAATCCACTATATAGGAATATGATCGAAACTACTTTTAAACGTATTACATAAGTACATGAGAATGTAATACTTGTTTTAATAATCTCAATATTGTTTATCCTTATTTTGTTGCTCAATTCATTGTTTTTAAATACATTCCAAATTATTAGTTTAAATTTTTACAAACATTAATAAATTTAAATCCACTATATAGGAATATGATCGAAACTACTTTTAAACGTATTACATAAATACATGAGAATGTAATACTTGTTTTAATAATCTCAATATTGTTTATCCTTATTTTGTTGCTCAATTCATTGTTTTTAAATACATTCCAAATTATTAGTTTAAATTTTTATAAACATTAATAAATTTAAATCCACTATATAGGAATATGATCGAAACTACTTTTAAACGTATTACATAAATACATGAGAATGTAATACTTGTTTTAATAATCTCAATATTGTTTATCCTTATTTTGTTGCTCAATTCATTGTTTTTAAAATACATTCCAAATTATTAGTTTAAATTTAAATATTAGGTAGTGCATAGAGTTTAGATTAATATCCTCACCCGATTTAGCAGTCTAGTTATAACAAAGTGGTAAACTTTGCTTTATTCTCCTAAATTTATTACGACACGCCAAAAAAGGTCCAAGAGAAACAATAATGTATTAATACATAACCTTACATATCTCAACATCATTACTGAACATTTCAGATAGTTTACGTAAAGGTTGATGTATAAAATAAAAAATATTATGATCCACTTACATTATTACTATTATTTTTTATTTTATAAAATGTGTGAGTATGGAAGTTTCTAAGTGTGTGTCTATGAGTCAGTATACAATACTGCTATTTATTAATTTTATAAAATATTTGAGCACAAAAACATGTTTTGGTTTTTATTTGTGGTTTAAAATTTACACTATCCTCGTTAAGCGGTATAAATGTGACAAGTTGTTCCTCGGTCAAATAACTATAGTGTTGAAATCAGAAAAAAAAAGGAAAACGAAATCTAAATCATACTTAATAATAGGGTAATAATATTAAAACTAGGGATGAAGTAGTTATACATCATTATTGTAAGTTAAAATGAAAATTGCAATTAAAAAAAATAGTTGCTGGAAATTTTTTTTTTTCTTATAAGTTTTTAATGTTTTAATACTTTTAATGCATTTGGATATTGTTTTTTTCATTTGATTTTTCTATAAACTTTGAATGCAGATACGTATAAGAATCACACACCCAGAGCATTCACATGATATATTATTATTGAAATATGTGCGTTTTATAAGAAATAAAATACACAATAGACTAAACAATTGTGATTAGACTTTTTCGAAGGATAAATAAAAGCTTCTAAGAAAATGAACATAGGAAATAAATATTATGAAACACGGAACATAGTGCTCTTTATTATTAATACTTTTTACCTCAATTATCTCCCTCACAAGCAATTTCAGATTGAAGGTGATAAAAAAAAGAGATAGAAACTACAGGCAAAATTATAATAGTCACTTTTAAGGCATATTATAATACTTATTTTTATGGGTCACAATTTTAAAGTTTATAAAGGAGATGATTAGATTATTCTGATATACATATAAATACTTATTCAATATCTTCAGTTATATATATATCTCACAGGTGAAATTTCACATGAATATCGTAGGTATTATAAGATTTTTTTTTAAACTCAAATTATAAAAGAGTGTCAGATTATTTAAGACCCAAAGATAAATTTCTGTTTCTTTCTCAATATGAATTATTGGAATCCTGCAATTCGGCAAAAATGAATATTAATGTTGTACTAACGTACCATACTGGTAAATTACATCCAGTACCGCATTCAACTGGATTGTGTAAGTACGAAAACTTAGGAAGTTGAAACTATCTCATACAAAAGCGCTCTCTAAAACAAAATAATGTATCCCTAAAAGGTCATATTAGTGATACAACCTTAATAACCGTGTCTTTCTCTTTATGAATCCGCATAGTTATTGTACAATACATATACCATCCCAAATTCCACCCAAAATACCACGATCACTATATTTGCCACACTGCATGACCTCAAAAGTTGTGTAGAGGTTGTCTTACATTTTAGGTACTCGCTGAAAACCTTCTTCTTTTTATTATTTTCTCCCTTTTTTTTTTTTTTTTTTTTTTTTTTTTTTCAAAAATGAAATTATAAGGAAGTTATAATATAAGTTTTAAAATTCAAAATCTTCGTAAAAAAGCTAATAACGAATTAAAGTTCAACACAAACACTAATCGCATAATAAACAAAAATATACTTTTTGACTTTACTATACTTTTTTCTACTTTAAACTAAGTAATACTCAAATGTATTACGTGTAAAGTGTAATTTCGACTACCAATAAACGTGGAGTATTGACCTTATTGAGAACAGATCATTTCACACGGCTTCTAACCTGATTTTTACATATTCAGAAAGCCCATGTCCTTACTTGAATATTATGATATAACTGTAAACATAATAATAATAATAATAGCATGATATATTTGTACAATTTGGTCATTCACAACTAAGATAATGTAGAGAATTATAGTAATTGTTGAAAATGTGTATATTGTACTTAGTTTTTATAATTTTGGAACTATTCATGTGTTTTTTCATGTACACATTAGAGCTCGATTGGTCTTTATTCATGATTTAAGATATTACTCCTGTACAAACAAAATTTTTGTAAATGTGTTTTAAATTTTCTTATTATATTGAAAAGTTTAAATTCAAACATGTTCAGTTTGTATACTTATCTATATGTATTTCTTTATATTCTTTTAGGCGTCTACTAACTTTTTGTTGTTGCAATTATCATCATAATAGCTTTCTATAATTCATATATAAAAACAGAAAAATAATAAAGCATTATTCAGAATAGAACGGAGATGTACGTTCAAAAGCAAGAACACAATTAAACTAAGTTGTAAACACATATTCTTAATAGAGTTAAAAAAAAAATATTCGACATTTTATTTTTTACCAATATTGATTTACAAAAACTCCATTTACTTGAATACCACTTTAAATTTTTTGGGAATTATAGATAACCAGGTGATAATAAAATGGGGGGATGTAATTTCGCGTTGTAGCTCAAGAACTATAGTGTAAATTCAAAATTGAATTATTCCACATATGACATTTGAAGAATTTTTATCATCTAATGGGAATTGTAATGCCACAAAAGGGCGGAATAGGACATATTTATTATCGTTCCACCCCTTGTGATAATTTTCAAGCAGTATAACTTCTGACTCAGCTAAGCTTTGATTGGGGATGAAAAACACACTGACACCCTTACCTCGTGATCGGTGCTGGATTGATGATATTAAAATAAAATAATTAAAATGTATTTTTCTAAAAAAGTTGTAACTTTTCTTTTTACCTTAAGTCTTTGATTTTATATCTAAATTTTGTTTTTCAGCTTGCTAACGTAACGCAGAACAATTGAAGCGTAATGAGTAAAGCGATATTTAGAGCTATTATATAGATATTATGCTGTACTATTGGTAATGGTAATGATAAGAGTACGGCTTGTTCTCAATACAGATTACTTTTGTTTAGTATGCACTCAACATTGTCGAAAATGTGTCTAAATGATCGAGCCAGTTATAACAACTTTCAGAACAAATAATATTCCACAAATTTACTAAGCTACACCAAGAGACTACTTACCATTTGCTTAGGAAATGAAGTTATGATGTTACAAGGTAAAACTTTTTACATAAATTGTAGTTAGAGACATGACATTAAGTCTACACTGAGGATATGAATTCCATTATATAAAAATAATAAATCACTACCAACAGTTTCTAATTATTTATTAAATGAAAATTATAATTTTAGATAAATGCTCAAAACATCAATCTAAATAAACATATCAAGTCGTATATAATAAATATACAATTGTGTTATGTTAATAATCAAAAATTTGAACTAATCAACAATTAGTTTACACAATTCTATAGACGCTTATTACTATAAACGTTAGTTCAATTCGTCAAATAATTAACATGATGTGTCAATCATATAGCTACTTAACTAATACAATATTAGGAGCCTCAGAGCAATTGATAAGATTTATAACATTAACTAGAGAACTCTAAATGTCTTCCACTACTAACCAAGATATTCACTCAGCTCAGCTTGTGTAGAGGATGTCCTTCAATTATGGAATTGATAACTTTCCTTTATTTTGAGACGGAGTGTAAAGTTGTTGCAAAGTTAATAGGTAATCCACAAACTTACGTAGAAAATGTTTTCAAAAGCATAAAACATGGGGTCTGCACTTCTCTATAGCTTTTTTAAGTTACCGAGGGAAACCAACTGAAGCTGGAGTCAGAATCACATTCAAATACAAGGCAAGTATATGTACAAAAATAATAAATCATGAAACAATAGAATAAATATAAACAATTTTTGTAACTACACATTATTAATTGTCTTGGCTGTGTAGAACAAACAGTATGCACACAGATAGACAAGCAGCTATGTGGTATTTTTGTTTTAATCAACAGTGTTTATTTCTTATTTAATTAGATTATCATGTCATTAGTACTTGAAAATTTAGCAGAAGGAAAATAATACATGATATATAATACACACATAAAATTATATTATTGGGCAACAATAACATTTTCAAAGTTGTTTTATTTTATACAAAAAACTCTTAATTACCTTTAAAATAAGATATTTTCTAGTTTTTTTTTAATCTGTAATGTTTTTTGATTCTTTGACTAGAGGGGTTTTTATCCAAGTTTATCTTTTATTAACAAATGACTCTTATTGTTTCGAAAAGTACGCAATACACAATGTTACACAAAATCCAACATAGAAAACACACACACACACATACACACACCACATACTCATGAACACTTAGAGCAACATGACCATAAAAACACGAACACGTGTGATACACACGATTTGTGTTTTTTTCTAACTTATGATAAATCACAAATCACTACATTATTTGTTTACCTATTCAGATTTCTAATTCAGAAATGAATATACTGTATATATATATATATATATATATATATATATATATATATATATATATAACATTACTTCATGTATTGCATTTATGGCTAACTTGGCTTGAAAACAATGTAGTATTACTGACACAGGAGTTGTAGATTAAATATATAATTATTAGGAAAAGAAAGGAAATTTGTTTTTTAATTCAAAAATCATCTGTTTCAAGAAAACATTATTACTGACTGTTGCGATATTTTATCAAAATTGTGGATGAATGAGTTGTAAGAATAAATAATATTTTGGAAACAATTTTTTTAATAATTCAAGGGGATTATGTTTCCAACAACGGTAACAGTTTGGACTTTTTACTTAAATGTTTGTTAGAGAAATCGGTTTACAATACAGCCTAAACAACGACCTGCAGAGTTTACTTCGAGTCGCAAAGTTTACGTTTATCACACAATCCGGTCACGTTTTGTTTGATCAGTTTCTGTAGTTCATAGAAAGGGTGAGTCTTTGTCCACATTGCAGATTTACTTACATTGTACTTATCCTAAAGATTTGATTACATATTTTTTTTGAGGTTATTTTTCAAAATTTACAGATCTTTTCTTCTTTTGAATATTAAAAAAAAGAATCAAAAATGGATGTCACCATCATTAAAGTAATGCAATTCCTCCTTAGCAGCTGACATCATAACGATGAAATTTTATTTACTATTTCGTTATATCTACTTATGTATTAATAAATGGTAATGTCAAAACTACACAAAAGTGCTTAGTCAATCTCACTTAGCAACTTTGTCAAATAACTAAGCTATATTATTTTTTAATTAAAATATCTATCTTAAAAAACCAAGGTAGTTTTTACTTTAATATAATTTGAAGATTGGTTGATAATTTTTGGTAAAATGTTTTGACTTTTCGAGAAAGTTTTTTCAATTATTATATACTTTGTCAATTTTATTCCACCTGATACTTAGAGTCTAAGTGATTATGTAACAATGATTATTCATGACTTTTATTTGTATACTATATATATATATATATAAACTTCACTTGCAAACTGTGTATTTTTTCAACTAAAGTGATAATTAAAAGGAGTTTGACATAGATCATTCACAAGTTTTAGTAATTTGTGTTTTACTATTTGCAATTGACATCTACTTGAGGAGGTTTTAAAAATTAAAACAACTGTAACTTCTTTTAAGCTAACTTTGAACAAAGAAACATAATTTTTTTTTCTTGAGTTTAAACATTATTCTACTAAACTCATTACAGGGCAAAGACTCCCAGAGGATGTTGCTGTTAGTGTAATTTTTCTATTCATATGTATATTATTTATTCAATCCAAACTAATTCTCTGATATCAGAAGAAATTCATTTTAATAAAAAAAAATTTCCCGAAACG